>JAPDPK010000180.1:0-1202108 GCA_031772115.1 Heritiera littoralis | reverse complement strand
AAACTCATTAATCCAAAAAGTACTTGATTTTTAAATTATCTCCTAATTCAAGCTCAGTTGATGAACAATCAATCTTATTTCCAACTAAATTCTTGAAAACT
Source organism: Heritiera littoralis (assembly GCA_031772115.1). Taxonomy (NCBI): domain Eukaryota; kingdom Viridiplantae; phylum Streptophyta; class Magnoliopsida; order Malvales; family Malvaceae; genus Heritiera; species Heritiera littoralis. The sequence continues at coordinate 1,202,007 of JAPDPK010000180.1, read as the reverse complement.
TTAAATTTTTTTGGATTTCCAAACCATGAGTTAGAGTTGAAAGTGGGTGTTCTTGTTATAACAGAAACTTAATTTAATCAATTTGCAGATTAGTGTCTTATCCATGTCTTCTGTTCCATCTGTGCTATATATTGAATCATCAAGTACAGTGGCAAATCATGCGCAAGAATCATTTGCTACCTTTTCAGCTCAACAAGAAATCATTGAAGAATCTCCATTCAAAAAAATTTGTACATGAAATTGATTTTAAGACAAAAAAATGTTCAATTACTTAGAATTAAAGGCGTGTTAAAATTTCTTTATATACTATTTTCACTAAATAAATTATAATATGAAGTAGTTTTAATTTTAACAAAATTTACATAATTATATCCAATTTATAATTTTTTATAATATTGTATTGTCATATAAAAATTACACATGTTGTCTTTTTTATAGATATAATAATTTTTATTATAAAGTTTTAAAAAATATATATTATTAATGAATTTATTGTTTGATTAATTTATTTCTGTGCATCACATGAGTTTAAAACTAGTGTATTTATAATTCTTTATGATATTTGGTATTAAATCATATATCATATATATATTATATTTCAAAAAACATATACACCTGATAAGCTAAGCCACGTGAACGCCTATGTGAATAAGCTATTTACATGACACGTAGGATACATAAAATTATAGAACTATTTTTTTATGTTTGAATTTTAAACAAAAAAAATTGATCATGAATTTATCATTTAATATGAATTTTAAATATTTAAATTAAACAATTTTATAATATCTAATCTATTTAAAAGATTATATAATATCGAATCTATTTAAAATTATTTATATACTATTTAGGGTTCATATATGATGCACTGACAGTGTATAGTTTTTATACACTATCAGTATATAGTCTTTATACACTGTCAATACACCAGAAGTTAATACATCATCAATAAACTTTTATGAACAATTTAAAAAAAATTATTTATATTCATTTTTAAGGGTTTGGCATTTTTTTAAACAATTTGAAAAAAATTTATTTTTATTCATTTTTATGGGCTTGACATTTTTTTTAGTTTACATATTGGTGAGATGTTAACCTCTAGTACATTGACAATAATACACTGTCAATTTATCATACAAAAATCTTAATATTTATTAGATTTTATCTAAAATCTAATCTTAATGCATTTTAAATTATTTTAAATATCTTTATTTTTAAATCTAAAATATTTAAAATAATTTTAATTCATTTACATATATAGAGACCTCCAACTTGTCTTTAAAGCTGTTGGCCGGTTGGCAAATTAAAAATGATGATTTTGGATGAGTGTATGTAATCTATCATATATTGGAAATGAGCTATTTGAGTGATTGTAGTTCAATCGGGGAATGGGACCTGAGAGCTTGACAGTTTCTTTTTCTTTTGTACGATTGGGTTAAATGTTTTTTGTCCTGCATAATTATGATTGATCCTAGAGGAGAAATAAATTAAAAAATTAAAGGCAGATGAGGTCAATAAAGAAGAGAGCGGGCTCAAGGCAAAAAGGCAAAGGATTTATCAGTCGGTCAGCATAAAAAATAGTCCAATTTATGTCAAATGGTTGAAGAATATACACAAAAATAAAAGAAAGCAAGAGAAATGTTTTTACGTAAATAAGTTAATAATAAAATAAGTAAAAAGTACTTTAACTTATATAAAATATAAAAAACTTTTGTTTAACTTCTTAGCATAATAAAAGACTTTGTTATGAAAATTTTTCAAATATAATAGTGTATTAAATTTTAATGCAAATTTATTACCTTTATAATCATATGAAATATTTAAAACGTACTATCAATGTTTGTTCAGTCAAAGTGAAAGGAGTTTAATGCTCCTTAAGTAAGGTTTCAAATTCGAATCTTGTGAATAGAAAAAACAATATTAGGAGAGCTTCCCCTTGAATGGAGTCCGAACTCGGCTCGACTCCAAATTAATCGAGGTCCAAAGTGGTCTTCGGATACCGGAGGGTGTTTACACCAAAATAAAATATTTAAAACATATTATTATTTTTATAAAAAATTAATATCGACCAACATGCATGTATACACATACATCGTGTTTTGTCCAAACTTATCAATTTAAAAAAATTAAAATCAAGTCTTTAAAACGATAAAAAAGACATAATAATTAATAATTGTAACACAGTAAGTTCAAATAAATTCTTATAAAAAGACTATAAAAGTATGAAAATATAAGTTAAAGTTTAAAAATTAATAAAGTTCAAATTAAATTTCACAAAAAAGTCTAAAATAATTAAGGAATTCATAGGTATATTTTTCTATATCTTCTTTACTAGACATATATTTTACAGCTTACAAAATAAAACATTATGTTTTAATAAAATATTAAATTAAATTAAGTTATAAAAATTGTAAAAATATATAATTATAGGTTTGAGTCAGACCGTGTTTAGGCTATAAATGATGAGCCCAATACCAGCAAGATTTTTTATAGGATCTTATTATTTAATCCAAACTCATTTAATAAGTTTAATATTTTTATCCAAATCCATAAAAAAAGGACAAACTTTTTAGTTTTAGTTTGAATGAAATGTTCACTTCATGGATAGGTGTAATTGCATGTTGAATGAAAAAAAAAAAACCAATGATGGTTTCTAGTTAATATATATTGAGTAAAACTTAAATTTATTAAAATTAATAACTTTCAAATGTGCATGTCAATATATGAAAATATAACAAAATATTTCAATTCGCAAATTTCAATTTTAAATGATAATTTTTTAAAAATTATTAATTTGCCCATAGAATACGGCATGTATTTGAGATGATTATAAGGACATAAGCCATGTATTTGAGAGGGAAAGGAAGGAGAACGTTCTGAATCTTGGCTAGCTAGGATATGTTGAGATGATTGTAAAGTAGACAAGAGAAAGAAATGATAAATATGATTGTAAAGTAGAATATGAAATGAAATGATAGACGTGATGATCCTAATTTTTGGGTGACCAAATGATGATCATATTTAAAAAGTACATTCCATAATTTGAAGAAAGTATGGTGCAATTATTTTCGTTACCTTATCAATCAGAAAATGAAAATTAGGTCTCCATCTAGTCTAGTAATTAAAACCGAACCTTGAGAGAGATTTTTTTTTTCTTATTTTACTTTTTTTGAAACAATTTTATAATTTTGTTAAATTATTCTTTTACTTCACAATTATTAAATTATTTATTTTTTCTGACTCCCTCATTCTCCTTTTTATCTTTTTTTTTTGGTCAAAAGAATGTCCTTTATTATTAAAACTTCACATCAATACATGGTTTATACAATGTATCAGTAAAAGAAAAAAAAAATACAGTCTATTTTCTTACTTTTACTGGGGAAACTTCAAACTACACGGACAAGAATATAACACTAAACAGGTGGGGCTGTAACACTATACACATTCTCCTTTTTTATCTTTAATTCAGGTATAAACCTATAATTTAATGTTTTCTGTGCAGCATTATATTTTTACCAGTAACAATTAAAATTCAATTTTTTATTTTTTTTGTAAGCATAAAAATTTTCTTCTATTTTACGATTTAAAATTGATCCTATTAACCTAATAGTCAGAAAGGCACAAAGGTTAATGAACAAAAAAAAAAAGGCACAAAGGTTTTGCTTTTGCCCCATATCATCTCATTTGCATCGCATCAGGGTAGTAAATTTCGTTTTATTTTAACCGAAGATGAAATAATAATCGAATTTGAAATATTTAATAAAAAAACTATCGAATCCATAGATTAATTTAAATGTCACAAATGAAATTAAAATATTGCACAAAAATGGTGTTGTGTTGTGCAATATATTTAACATTTACCGTGAATTTTTCATGTGGTAAAAAATAAATAAATTTAGTTATCCCTTACATTTGTACTTGGGTCAAGTCGATCTCAAGCAAAATATTAAGGAAGTGAGTACGAGTCTAAGCTTGGCCCGATCTATTTTTTGGATTTGCCCAAAAGCATTTTTACATCTAATGTATAAGCTCAAGTTTGTACAAATATTATTTTTTTAATTATAATAAAATATAAAAATATTAAAACATATAATAATTTATAAATATAACATAATAAATTTGAATAAATTTTTATAAAAAAATTAAAAAAAACATAAAAAATTTTATTAAAATATAAAAAATACAAACTTAAAATAATAATAATAATAATAATAAAAATAATAAAAAGAGTCGAGTTTGAGCTTGATATGATGCACTTATGCCCGATTTATTTTTTACGAGCCTAAATTTTTAAACTTAAATTTATTTAACGAATTTAATATTTTTATTTAAATTAATTAAAAAAATAAACGAATCTTCAAATTTGGGTATTCCAATCTTTAAAGAAGTCTAATCACAATAGTACAAGTACGAAGGCATTGAAGTTCAAAATAAGGATAATGACATTTTGCTTTTGAGATATTTATCAAATATCTCTAAGTCGCCTGTAAAGTTCATGGCAAGTAGGAAAATTAAGAATGATGATGTCTGGCTCTAATCCACCATTTACCAAACTGATTTTACCAATAATTATTATTATGTTTATATATCAAAAATGACATTAAAGCAATAAAAAACAAAAATCCTACAAAACAAAAGCATCACTTCGGAAAAATTTAAAGAAAAGAAAATCTGAAACTCAAACCACATAGCGACTATATAAAATCCCCCACCCCAGCCTCCACCTCAAGAAAAGCACATAATTTCTGTGAACCCATTTTAGAAGTTTAAATGCTAAAGTAAACAATTCCAACAGTGATTTATACTGAAATTGAAAATTTTAGGTAAGAAACTCCCAAAAAGGAAAAAAGAAGTAATAATTAAGGGAACTGGATCCTAACGGTATGTACCAAATACCACTAACAAAAAGAACAAATCCAATTCCTAATTTCTGCTTAAAAAAATAAAAATAAAAATAAAAACCTTAAAAACTTCTTTCAGTACCCACAAAGCCCATCCTTTGATTAGTAATGCTAAATACCCAGTAACAGTCAGATTGCAAATATAAAAAAGAAAAATATATATTATGAAAATATTTAAAAATAAAAATATTTATATAACAAAAAAACCTTGTAATGCTGATTGCTGAACACCCAACAAAACCAGATTTGCTAAAACCTAAAAACACCCACAAAAACAGAATAGAACCCAGTTCTGGAAATTAAAGCATTAAGGCAAAAGGCAAACTTTGAAAAAGAAAAAAAACCTTACTGTGCTAAGATCAGATCTTGAAGCAACAGCCAAGGATCTCCGAGAAGCACTAAGCTGAATCCGAGCACAAATCAAACGTGCACAAACAAACATTATGAACATAATACTCACTTTGAATCCTATTACTGTCATCACCAAATTTATCCCTGCTGATATCATTTATTTTTTGTTTATTTATGTCCTAACAAGTCCTAAATGAAAACAAAAACCTTCACAGAGAGAAAAAATCAACTTCTCATGCTTATTACAACCGGTAAGAACAAAACTGAAGCAATTCTATGACAACCCATTTTCAGTTCCCACTGTCTGATTACGAATTTGAAGCCTTTAGTTTGAGTGGCAATGATTTTTTAATCTAACAAGCAGTAAAGGAGTCTGAGCTTTGGTGACTGTTTCATTGTTGGAAACAGAAAGGAAATCCATGAGGAAGAAAAGAAAACCTTTGTTGGAGTATAGTCAATAAGAAAGGGAGACGGTAAGAGAGAGAATCAAATTATAAATAAAAAATCCAAGAGCAATTTGGACCCAGAAACGGAAAACTGAAGCTGTTCCAAATAAACCCGGCTGCTGCAGTATTTTATTTTTACTACTACCATTTATTTATTTAATACTTTTTATATCATTCACGATTTCACCAGTGAACTGATCATTAAAAGTGTCATGTTCTATGCGTTTGTATCATGTTCTTTCTTTTTATCTTGCTTTAAGTGACTGAACATTTTTTTATTATTGATATGGGAAAGCCCAAAGTACTGAGGCCCAAAATCCATAGAAGCTGTCTTGTGGTGTAGTGTTATTGGGACACATGGCTGTAGGCGGCAGATACCACATGACACATGGAAGCTTTTTGCAGAAGATACCTCCCGTCGGCGACAGGCATTAGATGATATCCATAAAGTGATAGCCTGTCGCCTATCGATTAAGGCCTCCGACCTACTAGCCTCCCGCCTCGCGGTAGATCCCTGCCGCCACAATTAAATGACACACAATGTTTTAGTATTGTACTGGGAATAAACTCTTCTTAAAAAGATAAAATTGCCCTCCATGTAATTATCCCGAGATAATGGTAATTTACTCACCTATAAATAGGTCACATGTATTACTTTATTCTCTAATTTTTTGACTTCTGGCTTTTATGTTCTCTACACTCAAGAATATTTGGCTGACTTAAGCATCGGATTGCCTACGCAAGGAACCACCCCTTGCGTTCTTTTGACTTTTTCTTATTTTGCAGAAGCTTTTGGGAGACAGGTGGAGAAAAAGACAGACACTTATGTCAGCAATCACTCATTGTTGTTTTGTGCAACAACAATTGGCGCCTTCTGTGGGAACGAAATAAAAGCCAGTTAAAGCTTTTAAGATGGTGAGAACAAGATTGACTACTGTGAGAGATGGGAGCAATGAGAACTCCGTGAGTTCTCCTGAACAACTGATCCGCCACAGGACACAGATGAACAAGGAAGAAGAGAGAACAACAATGTCTGTGGTGAAATTTGAAGCTTTGAGGCGGCAGAGGAAGGAAACAACACAAGCACTGAGGGCCATGGTGGATCTGTTTAAGGGAGTCCTCTCGCAATTGAGCCTACTACAGGTTGTATAGAATCTGGTAGGAGAGATGAGTCAAGGGGTACTGTCGGAAGCAATAGGGCATTCATGTGGCGACAGACCCATCGCTACGACAAAAGGTGTGTCCTGCGAGAAAGGCTCACAACCAGCAGAATGCAGCAAGACTTTGGAGCATAAGGCCTGCCGCAGGGTCCCAACGACAGACTAAGGATGCGATAAAGTTGGGACCTACGGCAAGGTTTAGGTGACAGGCTCTTGAGGCTTTCGACGGGGTTCTAGGTGACAGGGTGCTAAGGCTACTGTAGGGTCTTCCGCCTTATGCCAAAGTCCATCAAATCTTGCCGGGGATTGACTTGGGACATGGTGTTGGAGGTGCTGGAAAGATCGGTGTTGATGACGAGAGCATATGGAGGCTCGGGTCGGAGTTTGACCCGTCCTGGAACATGCAGATGACATAAGGTGGTGCACCTCGAAGTCAAGGGAAGGAGATCATTGTTGAAGACCAGCCTAACTTGTCCGATGCTGAAAGGGATAGAAATCAACCCACTCTTTCTGTGGATATGAAGAAAATGATAGAACAGGTACTAGAAGAGAAAAAGCTGGTGTCGGCAGAAGAAAGCCAGAGGAGAAGGGTACCATTTAACGCGACCATCATGCAGAAACCACTACCCCCGAAGTTTAAGATGCCATAGATGATTGCATATACAGGGAAAATGGATCCCTACGATCATATGCAGAACTAGGAGGCCTTGATATTACTACATGGATGGGGAGGATGAGATAATGTACAGGGCCTTTTCGCTTACTCTAACGAGGCATGCAATAAAGTGGTTCAACAATTTGCCCGAAGGGTCCATTGCCTTTTTTGACCAGTTGCAGAATGAGTTCCTCAAACAGTTTGTGTGAATAGCTAGAGGAAGAAGGAGCCGACTTATTTGCTCACCCTTAAGCAAGGAGGTAAGGAGTCCTTGAAGAGTTATATAGATTGGTTTAGGGATGCCACTATGAAGGTACATAATTTGCAAGTAGGAATGGCTGTGGCAGCCATGTTACAAGGGACCAGGTCTAAGAAGTTGCAGGAGTCCTGGTCGTTAGACCAACCGACTATAGTCTCTGATTTATTTTCTCGAGCAAATAAGTACATCACTCAAGAGGAAGTGATGAAAATGGTATCTGATGGGGTGCAGTAGGGAGGAAGGAAGGAGGGAGAGAAACCTCCGGGGCGTCCTCCAGTCAATAGAGTAAACCTGAGAAGGCCCTAAGGTTAAAATATACCACTTACACCCTGCTCACTGAATCTCGAACTTTGGTGTTGGCAGCTATTGAGGAGTTAGGTCTTATACAGCTTCCGAAGAAGACCTCAGGGAATTTCATACTGTAACTACCATTCAGCATATGGACATTCCACAGAGAAGTGTAAGGAGTTGATGAATTAGCTTGAGAAGCTGGCGTAGGAAGGAAAGATAGACCAATTTGTGTGGAGGAGTGAAAGAAACAATTATTTCGTGCGTAATAAGAGAAACTACCCTAAGGACAGAAGAGACGAAAATAGGAGGAATGGGAGGAGAAATGACGATGCAAGGAGAAATGAGAACATGAGGGGAGATAGAAGAAATCAGGAAGAAGATAACAAGCCCACGGGTCCAAAGATCAATGTTATATTTGGAGGGCAATCGTTGGCTGGCACTTCCTCTTCATCTAGAAAGTGGCAAGCCTTCCAAATTAAGTCGGTGATGGAGGAAAGGCAAGATGAGGAGCTCATCACCTTCACACTAGCCGACAGGGGAGATGTTACGATTCCCCATGATTATCCAACGTTGATCTTGGCATTCGTGGCAAAACATCCAGTCAGTCGAATCGTAGTTGATAATGGGAGTTTGGTGAACCTAATTTACTGGAACTGCTTTGAGAAGATGAACATCTCGGAGGATAGGCTGAAGCCAGTACCTACGCCCTTATATGGTTTCTCTGGCGACAAGGTGAAGGTAGTAAGGGCAATTCATCTACCTGTCACGTTGGGAGAGAGCCCGAGAAGTGTTGTATGTCAAGTATTGTTCATGGTGGTGAAGTCAACTTCAGTAGCTTACAACATGATTTTTGGGCGATCGCTATTGAACGACATGAGAGCAGTAGTCTCCCCTTGCTATATGTTGATAAAGTTCCCGACTCCCCACGGTGTAGGCCAAGTGAGGAAGGACCAAAGGAGGGCTAGGTCGTGTTATATCGCATCCACCATGTGCAAGGGAATCCAGAGGAAAGAGACCCTCACGATCGAAGAACCGCCCAAGCCAAAGCCTGACAAAGAGATGGAGGCAGTTCGATTAGATGAGAAAGATGAAGGAAATGTGGTATATGTAGGAAGTCAGTTGCCTGATGAAACAAAGGAGGAGATAGTCCAGTGCTTAAAAGAAAACACTGATGTCTTCGCATGGACCCTCGCTGACATGCTTGGAATTGACCTAGGATTGCTTACCACCAATTGAATATAATCCCAGGAGCCAAATCGATCAAGCAAAAGAAGAGAAATTTTGCTCTGGAAAGGCAGTAGGTTATAGATGAGGAGATCTCGAAGTTGCTACAAGCGATGTTTATTAGAGAAGTTAATTACCCCAAGTGGTTGGCTAACGTAGTGATGGTGAAGAAAGCCAATGGGAAATGGAGAATATGCGTGGGTTTCACTGATTTAAACAAGGCTTGCCCCAAAGATTCTTATCCATTGTCACGCATTGATAAGCTAGTGGACGAAACCTGTGGGTACGAACTTTTGAGTTTTTTGGACGCTTTTTCGAGGTACCACCAAATTATGATACACCCAAATGATGAGGAGAAAACTTCTTTCATTACCGATAGTGGAACATATTGCTATCAAGTAGTGCTTTTTGGTTTAAAAAATGCAAGGGCTATATATCAACGGATCGTAAACAAGGTGTTCAAGGACTTGTTGGATAACACCATGGAAGCGTATGTGGATGATATGATCATCAAAAGCCGTAGGGAGGAATCACATGTCGAGAAAATGTCAAAAACGTTTAAAGTGTTACGGTAATATAACATGAAGTTAAACCCCAACAAATGTTCATTTGAAGTGAGGTCGGGAAAGTTCTTAGGATTCATGATCGCTAATCGGGGAATTGAAACTAACCTTGAAAAAGTTCAAGCTATCTTGGACATGAAGCCGCCCAATACTGTCAGAGAAGTTCAAAGGTTAACTGGAAGGATAGCATCCTTGAACCACTTCTTATCCAAATCAGCAAAAAAAAGTCTGCCATTCTTTAAGGCTATAAATACAGGAAGGAATTTCAAATGGACCGAAGAGTGTCACAATGATTTTGAGAAATTGAAAGATTACCTGAAAGGGTTGCCACTGTTGTCTCGACCTCAACCTGGAGACTGGCTCTTTATGTATTTGGGTGTAAACGAGAAAGCGGTAAGCACAGTCCTGTTGAGTAAAGATGTAGACAAGGACTGCCCAATTTACTACGTAAGTAAAGTTTTGCTGGACGTAGAGACGAGATAACCCCAAGTTGAAAAGGTAGCGTTACCACTGGTGATGGCACCTCGAAAGCTACAGTCGTACTTCCAGGCCCATTCAGTAACTGTCCTAATCGACTAGCCTTTGAGACAGATACTACAAAAGCCAGAACACTCAGGGCGCTTAACTAAATGGACATCGAGCTTAGTGAATATGACATACACTTCCGGACTTGTTAGGCAATAAAAAGGCAAGCATTGGCGAACTTTATTGTTAAATGCACTAGCCGGGAGGTCCAAGAAGAACTAGAATTAGTTTGGTGGAAATTGTTTATGGATGGAGCTCGTAGCGTGTATGGTAGTGGAGACAAAATTGTATTGATTTTGCCTGAGGGTGAAACCTATGAGTATTCCCTACACTTTAACTTTCCAAGCTCAAATAATGTAGCTGAGTACGAAGCCTTGATAATCGGAATGAAGCTAGCCAAGAAGTTAGAAGTGAGCAATCTAATAGCTCATAGTGACTCACAGTTGGTGGTGAATCAGTTCCATGGTGAATATGAAGCACGGGAACCGGCTTTAGTACCCTACTTGCAAAAAGTTTAGCTATTGGCGCAGTCATTTAAGAACTTTCGGTTAGCCTAGATAAACCGGTCTGAGAATAGTCACACAGACACCCTTTCAAAGTTAGCATCTTTTGGGGGAATGAAAGGTAGAGTAGTAAAGGTGGAATGTCTAGCCAAGCCGACCACTGAAGAAGAGGAAGTCTGCGAGGTTGGGATTGAGAGTGATTGGAGAAATGCAATCAAAGATTACATTTTGGAGGGAAAACTCCCCGACGATAGAGACGAAGCCCAGAGGCTAAAATTGTAAAGTGCTAGATTTACGGTGGTAAATGAGGAGCTCTACAAGCGTGGATTTACCACACCCTTGTTGAAATGCTTAGGGCCTGAGCAAGCCCAATACGCTTTAGTAGAAGTCCACGAGGGTATATGTCGTGAACATTTGGGAGCTCGAGCGCTAGCCTCAAAGATACTTCGAGCGGGGCTTTATTGGCCAACATTGAAAAGAGATGCCGTTGAGAAAGTACGAATATGTAAAAAATGCCAAAAATTTGCTCCTATAACATAGGCACTGGTCTCGGCCCTCAAGAGTACCTTTCAACCGACACCATTTGCACAATGAGGGCTCAACATTTTGGGACCATTTCTCTTAGGCACTGGGCAAAGGAAATACCTACTAGTAGCTATTGATTACTTTACAAAGTGGATAGAGGCAAAACCCTTAGCTACAATTTCTGAAAAGAAGGTGGAGGCGATGGTATGGAAAGATGTTATCTGCCGATTTGGAATACCTCGAGTGTTGAATGCTAATAATGGAAAACAGTTCGATTGCGATGTGTTTCGAGAGTTTTGTAAAGGCCTGAATATCTAACTAAAGATATTGTCTGTATCTTACCAATAAGCAAATGGGTAGGCCGAAGTGAGCAACCGAACTATACTATATGGGCTAAAGACCAAATTGGACAAAGCAAAGGGAGCATGGGTAGATGAGCTCCCTAGTGTTCTATGGGCTTACAAGACAACGAGTTAGGTGTCGACAGGAGAAAAGCCATTTAATTTGGTGTATGGGACTGAAGCACTTATTCCAGTTGAGATTGGGGCGGCGTCACCTAGAATGATCCCTTATGTGTAAGAAGTCAACTCCCAAAGGCTCAAAGAGAATCTTGATCTAATTGATGAGCTAAGGGATACAACAAAATGAGGTTAGCCGCCTACCAACAGCGGATAGCAGCATACTATAATACTCGAGTTAAAAGCAGGGAGTTACAAGAAGGACACCTGGTGCTGAGAAAATCAACTATTACAAATGCCCACAGGGAAGATGGTAAGTTCCGAGCAAACTAAGAAGGACCTTACAGAATTCAGAGAATGATTGGACCCAGCACATGCACATTGGAGACTTTACAAGGAAAAAAGATCTCGAAGACTTGGAATGTTAACCATCTAAAATTGTACTGGTAATAAGAATATTGTAATACTTATTGTTTTTATTTTATTTTATGTATTACTTTGCGTGAACAACAAATATCATGTGATGTTATTGCTTGACTTATTAATAAGAGGCCAGTTATTCATCTTTTATGTTTTTTTACAATGACGATTTAATTGATAAATTGTTACAGGAATAAGAGTAACATAGGCAAAAGCTGGCCAAATTCAAAAAGTCCCTAAGCGAAAAATGTGTGAGATAGGCAAACAGAATAAGTCTTTAAGCACAAAAAGGTGCGAGATGGGCAAACAACAATTCCTTAAGCACAAAAAGGGTGCGAGACGGGAAAACAATAAGTCCCTAAGCACAAAAAGGTGCGAGACAGGCAAATAAAAAGTCTCTAAGCAAAAAATGCACGAGACGGGCAAATAAAATAATTTTCTAAACGAAAAATGCGCGAGACGGGCAAATAAAATAATTCCCTAAGCGAAAAATGTGTGAAATAGGCAAGATAAATAAGTCCTTACGCAAAAAATGCGTGAGACAGACATAACATTTGAGAAAAAGTTCTTCTTTGAGAAGAAGGCAACACAGTCTCATAAGAAGAATTGGGGAGCAACCTGAGGAGCACGTCGAAAGGCATGTCAAAAGGTATGCTGTAAGGTATGTTGAGCATGTCGAAAGGAATGTCGAAAGGAATGTCAAAAGGTGTATTGTAAGGTATGTTATAACTTTGTTAAGGCACGTCGAAAAGTGTGTTACAAGTTTACCAGTAAAATATCTTAACTTTGTAACATTTTAGCATATTATACAGTATTGTGGCTATAAAAATGCTAAAATTCCAATGAGTATGATTTCATAATACAATAACATGTCAATTATAGCCGTATTTCAATAGCATATCATGCATGTTAACATTTTGTGCTTTGTCGTAATGTAGCAAGCATGTAAAGAAAGGAAAAATTGCAAAAGAAATTGTGATTTCCATTAAAAGTAAAACTGCACATCGTTTGTATGAATTACAATCGAAATGAAAAACAAAATGAAAGAGAAATATATCCTAATCACTCTATAGTGAGGATGGAGTTGGCTGGAAGAGGAGGCGATGTGTCAACGATAGGATCTTGGAGAGCTGGGACTGCATTTGAATCTTCTGGAGGAGCAACCTCGGAAGAAGGGGTGTCACTTCAAGGCCCCGCAATCTCGACAGTCGCGGAGTCTAAGGCGGGTTCGACAGCAGTAGAGTCAGAAAGTTGAAGATCTTCGTTGTCTAAACCCTATAAGGCCTCAATGGGCTTGAGTTTACCACGTGGCTTGCGATGGGGCCAAGGACCTTCGACGTTTTCCAAGTTATCCACGACCCTTTCCTCCAAATAATCTTCGGGATCCACCGAGGCAGGCTCGTATTCGGTCTAGGGATGAGGGTTATAGAACTCGACCTCTTCAGTAAACATGAGCTCCGGGAAGGTCTCATTAGGCCTTTGCTTCTCTAACCAAGCACAGGCAAGATAGAAGCCGTACTTGATGAATCCCGTCGAGTAGATTTGCTTATTCTGAAAGTAATCTTGGGACAGGTGGTATTCATGAACAGCTTGGGCTCAGACCTCCCTTTGTCGCCCTAGCACGTTGTGCATTTCGTCGATAGCCTCATCCCATTGTGACCTCATGATCTCTAGGTCGTTCGTTGCTTTCTCATAAGCTTCCCGGTACCCCTGAAGAGAATCAACCCTTGCTCGTTCATCATTTAGCTTCAGCTCGAGGTTTACTATTTGTCGTCTTAGAGCCTCGTTGTCTCTCTTCAACTTGTCCACTCTGTTGGGAAGTGAACGGAGTTGGTTGACCTCATTCTAAAGCGTCATGTGCTTCTCCCGAAGCTCGTGCAGCTCTTTCTCAGTTCACTCTCTGTGGGTGCGGTGCTGCGTATTAATAGCCACCACTTGTTGAGCAGCTTGGCAAAACCAAAAGAAGATAATTAAGAACCGGGACTGAAGAAGCTAAAATATAAGTATTCAGAAAAGCGATGAAACTCTTACCTCATCACAAGATAGTCTAAGGTATCCTCGCCCGTAGGGAGACTCTTGAAAATTTTCTTCTTGTCTCGAGGAAGGATGGTGCTCCAAGCTAGACGAGAGGCCACCTCGGTGTCTTTGATGCTATCGTTGTCATTAACACTGGGGTAAGTTTGAAAGTTGTCCCTGTAGACTATCCTTCCTCCATCTACCTGATAACACTTGAGAGTAGGAGGCACTACCTTCGGCAAAATTGGCCTCATAGCCATCGCATCTTCAATGTTAAGTCTCTTTCGGTTCTTCCTACAAGGCTTGCGAGGGACGCGTGTGCTTTCAGGATGCTCGAGGTCACCCTCTTGGGGAGTGGGCTCACTTTTTTGTGACCCCGAGCTCTCGCGACTTTCTGAACTAGGATGGTCGTGGATAATATACCTCCTCTTTTTGCCCCTTCCGTTCCTTGCATGGGGTGACTAGGCTTGTCAGTGATTGGAGGAAGAGGAATAGGAGCACGGGGGTGCTCCGAAGCTGTTTCTGTGGTGGGGGAGCTTCCGGAGGAACCCTAGAGGAGGATACAGAGGTTTTTCTCTGGGGCATGGCATCTTGGAAGCTCATATCTACATATCACAAGAAGAAAGAGTTAGCAAATCAGGTTGAAAGACGTTAAACACGTGTGCAAGGATAAAAAAGAATCATCGTTAAAAACCTAAAAGGTCACCAAAATCGTCTAAGTTAGCCAAATTTTCATCTGAAGGGAAGTCATAGAAGGGACTCCCAAAGGCGTTGTCTTGGTTCCACTCGAGATCTTCCTCGGATGAATCATTGGTGCCCGTGGTCCCAGGTGTTTCATCCCTCGAGTTAGAAGAAGATTTATCTATTAAACAACCTATAAGGCTCGTTGATTTGGCTACTGGAACCATGGGGGGACGACTAAAGCCGTGACTAGGCGTGTGTGAGGCTGAGGGAAGGTTTGAAGGAAAGGTAGAAGTTTCGAGGATAACTCTGCCTACTCCCCAACCAGTCGCTGTAATGTTCTCGGGGGTTAAAAGAGAGAACAAATCTCGTTTCTCAGTAGAACAGATAAGTTGTATAAACTCGCTTAGGTGCTCCCTTAATAAAGCTAAGCTAAACTTTTTCGAGCGCCTTGAGTGGTCGCTGGTATCACGGTTCCATCTAGTAGGGATTCTCAAATCTTTTAGAATCTCAACAACGACCCACTTACTCTCAAATTTGTGCAACTTATTGGAAAGGTCTAAAAAAATTTTATTAGGAAACCCATTAGCTGTTATTCTTTGAAGAGAGAATGTAACTAACTCGGCTAACCCACGAGCTCTAAAAAATGCACTCAGAAGAGGGATAGAAGGAACGATACCTAGATTATGACACACTATAGAGAATCCCACTAACTGGGCTCATCCATGAGGATGGAGTTAGCATGAGACTATTTCTTTATACCTAAGAAAGGCTAGTCCAAACTCAGGAAGTGAAAAACGAAAATCGAAAACTATAGATGCTTTATGTATAGCTACACCGCTAGTAACAAAATGGGGGGAATATTCCCTGTTGGTTGGAAGCCTATACTGGTAGCCAGGAGGAAGGGGGAAGTGGGTGTTGATCTCTTCTAAGTCTGTGTTTGACAACTTACACTCAACACTGGCCTTCCTCAGTGTTTTACCTACGCGTTAAGAAGACATGACTAAAGACTGATGGAGTAAGGGAAACAGACGACACAGGCGACAGACCTAATCCCCGCAAGAGACCTAAGACCTTGCAGGAGACTACGGAGTCGCGAGAGATAGAAAAATGTTGCGACAGTTGAAATCAGTGGGAGACTTACACTAGGCGACAGGGTTAACGACGAGAGACTATTGTGAATGCGGGAGACTGTCAAGCGAGAGAGTAATATATGTGGCAGACTGAAGATTGCGGGAGGGTAGGACGTGCGGTAGAGTGTTGATACAGAGGATTTCTTGCGTGATTTAGCTCACCTCCTGTTGCTTATATAGCCACGATAGGGAATACGAAGCGTTGCGCGCTTGGAATCACCTCCTACAGAATTGTGCTTTTTTAACCTGCAAAAAATACCAAAAAATGACATAAATTCACGAAAAAGATCAAAATATCTCGGATTCAAGTATATATACTCTCTTTATTGGAAAAAAAATCCAATAAGAGAGTGGGGAGTAGTTGATATGGGAAAGCCCCAAGTACTGAAGCCTAAAATCCATAAAGGTTGCCATGTGGCATAGTGCTATTGGGACACGTGGCTATAGGCGGCAGATACCACATGGCACGTGGAAGCCTTTTGCTGAAGATACCTCCCGCCGGCGATAGGCTATGGCAGGCATCAGATGATATCCATAAAGTGATAGCCTATCGCATTTCGATTAAGGGCTCCGACCAACTGCCACAATTAAATGACGCACAACGTTTTAGTACCGTACCGAGAACAAACTCTTCTTAAAAAGATGAAATTGCCCTCCAGGTAATTATCTCGCGATAATGGCAATTTACTCACCTATAAATAGGTCACAGGTATTACTTTATTCTCTAATTTTTTGACTTCTGGCTTTTACGTTCTCTACACTCAAGAATATTTGGCTGACTTAAGCATCGGAGTGCCTACGCAGAGAACCACCCCCTGCGTTCCTCTAACTTTTCTTATTTTGCAGAAGCTTTTGAGAGACACATGGAGAAAAAGACAAACATTACGTCAGCAATCACTCATTGTTGTTTTGTGCAACAACAATTATTATACTTTTACGATTAGTTACGTTAATTATTAATATATTATATTTCATGAATTTATAATTATAAAAATTAACTTACTCAAATTAAATATATTAATAAATAATTAAATTAAATTTAGGCAATCTTAAAATTTTTTTTATTGCCACTACACTAAAATCTTATTGGTCTAGTGAACGTACACTAATTTTTAATCCATTCAAGCAAATCTAAAGTAATCGGACGGCTTCTAGTCTTGGACAAATACATATAAAATAAATGGGTCAAATATAAATATTTTTCGCTTTAGATTTGAATTCTTCGGATTCTTAACATTTTCGGATTTTGAATTATTTAATCCAAGTTCGAATAATTTTGAACTCAATTTGTTCTGAGATCGTGCAAAGCCCATCGGAACCATTTTGAATTTATACAAGGCGTAGACTTTTTTTGTAGTTTGAATAAATTATTAATTTCCTTTTCATATCACCCTTAATTAGTTTAAGAAATAAGAGAAAAATGTAATGCAAATGCTAAAATTAATCAATACAAGAATTTACAAACAGCTTGCATAGAAGATGGTCTGGATTTAGAATTTATTCGAACTTTGTTGTATATTTGAAAACATCCTGCTCAGACTAATGGATATGAAAGATGAATTGGACTGCATATATTGAAAGGGAAAAGAACAAACTGAAGTAAGAGATTATCAAAATCTGATCTGCAAGCTTATTATCAAGTTAAGAACAAACTGAGAAAACTCCATACCTTAACCTTACAAAATGATAGCAGCAACATACTTATCGGTTATGACTAAACTTAGAAGGTTGAACAAAAAATTGGCTAAAATTACTTGTTGCCAGTAAACTTGTATCAGAGAGAATGCTTTGCCTTTGTTATTTTAATCAAATGAACTGTTGGTTCTCATTGGATTTTCTCAAATAAACTCAAAAGCTAATTTAAAGGGTAAGGTTTTTTTCATACTTAAAAACAATCATCAAACTTTTTTCATAATCGATAAAAAAAAACCCTAACAATCTTCTCTTTATACATTGAGAGCAATATTGTACTTGGCACACAAAAAAATTAGTAATCTAAATTCTGATATCAATGTTAAGTATTATTGAACTTCTTAACCTAAAATCTAACTCGATAAGTGAATTTTTTTGTCTTACACTTACAAACACTTAGCTCCTATTAAAATTGATATTGAAAAATCTCAACATAAACAATGCGCCACAGGGATTAGAGTTAGGCATGTTAGACATACATATGGTGGTTGAATTGACATTTTGCCCTTGTGGGTCCTTCAGGTTTGATTATTAAGACCAAAGAGTTCTACATTTTTGCTGGAACACAGAGCATTAAGTCTGAACTGCAGCTAAGAAAATGCATTTTCTGGGTGTGTACTTTGTCTTACTTATCTGTCAATGTTTCCTGTTTGGAAAGAAAAGCTTTACAATCTCCATCTGGGGAAAATATTTGATTATCTGCAATTGAAGAAGTGGTAAATGAAAATTATGCCAGAAAACAAACACTTGGATACACCTTAACATGTCGACTCAACGATAAATGAATGCATCTCTAGCTTTAAATAGTAACGATCGAATGAAAAATTAATTGGGTACATTAAAAAAAATGTATTTCAAAACATTTATAACCAAAATAAAATCGTATCAATGATTTTAAAATTTTTTTAACAATTATAACTAAATACAAAATTTTAATTTTTTATGTTATCATTTTTTAATAATTTAACATATTTGAATGACAGCCCTCCAATAAATGTTGCCACACCGCCGCTATATGCCTGTTTAAAAAGAACTGCAAAATAATTCATCAAAACCTCCAAGACACATATACTAACCACAAATGCTCAAATTAACATCTACTAGAAAATTACCTATGCTTTGCTACGGGAAATTTTTTTTTTCACAAATTTTTGTTCAAATTCAGTGCATACAAATGAAGTGTTAAAAATTAAAATACTCAAAACTTGAACAATCATGCTCGTTAATTTGTTACAAAACCTGATTAAAATTTTGATTCAATGTAAACATGGAACAACAAAAGAAGTAAAACTAGAAATAATATCACTATTGTTACATAGAGATTAAAGTTACTTTTAGAGACAGTATTGCAGCAATTGAATAGAATACAACAAATCTAGAGCACATAATACACAACATAATAATTGTTAGTAAAAGAAAATATTTAAATACAACAACAAAATATTTAAATCAATAAGAAATATACTCTAATATATCGTAATACCGCAGCAGCTCGCCAACCCACGCAGGTCGTCAATTCACACAACGACATAACAGCTCGCCAATCCACACAACTTCATAACCACTCGCCAATCTACACAGTTGTAGAAAATTTCATTCTCTTCGATTCAACTATTGATGTTATTTATAAACAATTTACCAAAACCCACCAGGTCGCCAATCCACACAACGATAGAACAGCTCGCCAACCCACAAAGCTCGCCATTCCACACAACTGCGTAACCGCTCATCAATCTACACAACTGTAGAAACCTCCATTTTCTTGGATTCGACTATCGTAATAACGCAACAGCTCGCCAACCCACACAATTGCATAACCGCTCACCAATCTACACAGTTGTAGAAACTTCTATTTTCTTCGATTCAACTATCGTAATACTGCAGCATATCGCCAACCAACATAGCTCGCCAATTCACACAACAACATAAACAGCTTGCCAACCCACATAGCTCGCAATCCACACAAATTGCGAAACATAGCTCGCCAATTCTTCGAATTGAAAACAGTGTTCATACACTCGTCATCATCAATTGCTTCAATTGACAAAGCACTGTTCAAAGCTATCTAATAATAATAATAATAATAATAATAATAATAATAATAATAATAATAATAATAATAATAATAATAATAATAATACCAATCCACACAACTGCATAACAGCTCGCCAACCCACATAGCTCTCCAATCCACACAAACTACATAACCACTCACCAATCTACACAGCTATAGAAACTTACATTCTCTTTGATTCAACTATTGATGTTATTGATATTTACCAAAACCTACCAGATTGCCAACCCACATAGGTCGCCAATTCACACAATAACATAATAACTCGCTAACTCACATAGCTTGCCAATCCACACAACTGCATAATCGCTCACCAATCTACACAGCTGTAGAAACTTCCATTTTCTTTGATTCAAATATTGTAATGCTGCAGCAGATCGCCAACCAACATATATTGCCAATTCACACAACAGCATAAATAGCTCGCCAACCCACATAGCTTGCAATCCACACAAAATGCGTAACCACTCGCCAATTCTTTGATTGAAAACAGTGTTCATACACGCATCATCACCAATTGCTTGAATTGACAAAACACTGTTCAAAGCTATCTAATAATAATAATAATACAAATCCACACAACGGCATAACAGTTCGCCAACACACATAGCCCGCCAATCCACACAATTGCATAACCACTCGCCAATCTACACAGCTATAGAAACTTTCATTTTCTTCAATTCAAATATCGTAATACTACAGCAGATCCCCACCCAACATAGATCGCCAATTCACACAACAGCATAAACAACTCGCCAACCCACATAGCTCGCAATCCACACAAACTGCGTAACTGCTCTATCTAATAATAATAATAATAATAATAATAATAATAATAATAATAATAATAATATAATAATAATAATACCAATCCACACAACGGCATAACAGCTCGCCAACACACATAGCTCGCCAATCCACACAACTGCATAACCATTCGCCAATCTACATAGCTGTAGAAACTTCCATTTTCTTCGATTCAAATATCGTAATATTGCAGCAGATTGCCAACCAACATAAATCGCCAATTCACACAACAGCATAAACAGCTCATCAACCCACATAGCTTGCAATCCACACAAATTGCGTAACCACTCACCAATTCTTTGATTGAAAACAGTGTTCATACACGCGTCATCACCAATTGCTTGAATTGACAAAACACTGTCCAAAGCTATCTAATAATAATAATAATAATACCAATCCACACAAACGGCATAACAGCTCGCCAATCCACACAGCTGCATAACCACTCGACAATCTGCATAACCACTCGGCAATCTACACAACTGTAGAAACTTCCATTCTCTTTGATTCAACTATTGATGTTATTGATAAAAAAAATTACCAAAAACCTATCAGCTCGCCAACCCACACAGCTCGCCAATCCACATAGTAGCATAATAGCTTGCCAACCCACGTAGTTCGCCATTCCACACAACTGCATAACTGTTCACCAATCTACACAGCTGTAGAAACTTCCATTTTCTTCAATTCAACTATCGTAATACTACAGCAGCACGCCAACCCACACAGGTCGCCAATCTACACAACGCATAACAGCTCGCCAACCCACATAGCTTGCCAATCCACACAACTGCATAACCTCTCACCAATCTACACAGTTGTAGAAACTTTCATTTTCTTCGATTCAACTATTGTAATACTGTAGCAGATTGCCAACCCACATATCTCACCAATTCACTCAACAGCATAACAGCTCGCCAACCAACATAGCTCGCCAATCCACACAACTGCATAACCTCTCGCCAATTCTTTGATTGAAAGCAGTGTTCATACACGCGTCATCACCAGTTGCTTCAATTGACAAAACACTGTTCAAAGCTATCTTTAATAGTATGTATTGATTATAATTTTATTTATACATTGCATAGCAATGTTTTATATTTAAATATTATTCATTATTTACTGATATATCCTTTAAGTTGAAATAAAAACTAAATACAAAAACCTCATTTATCTGTATGTAGCATCAATAAAAGAATATTATTATAGCATCAATAAAAGAATATTATTATTATTATTATTATTATTATTATTATTATTATTATTATTATTATTATTATTATAAAACATGTGTAATTGGATAATTTTTTATTATCTAACAATGAATCAATGATTATGTATTTATAACCAACAAATAGTTGAAAGAAATAGAAGTTAACTTTTTTCTTAGGTATTTGGATAAGATTTGAGTCATAGAGTTTTTACTGTTAGGAGGGCTTTACCGTTTACCACTCTCGGTGTCAAGACCCGAAGACCGCGACTTTCACTTGATTCTTATACTTTTCTTAGTCTACAAATTTATGGACTAAATTTTTCTTTTTCATTTTAAGGTTTGTATTCGGTGTCAGTGTAGTTACTATACTATCTAGGTGACCTATAGTCATTCCATTTAAATATTAAACAAACATGGAAACGGTTCTTAGTTACATCCCGACTTGTTAAACAGAATATGTACTGTGCATCAATTTAAGTCTTACATGTAAACAAGTATTTTATAAGAAACATATACCTTAGAAGACTAGTACCAAGTCCATATACCGTCTCCGATGCCCACTGAGCAGCTCACATGGCAGATGTTAACTTCAATAATCTGAAAGAGATGAAATTTAGTGGGGTGAGCAAAACCACGGCTCAGTAAGATACTAATACAAATGCAAGAGTAGGATTATACTGTCTTAACCGCAAATGCTTAAAACTTGCAAGGATGCAATTACAGTTAATCCTTTCTCATCGATAACATCTCATTATCACTTCTCATATTCACTTTTCATTTCATAATCATACTTTTGTATTCTATCTTCTCATATCAATTCTCATATTTACTTTTCAGTTCATAATCATACTTCTGTATACTATCATCTCTTATCAAGTCTCATATTATGGGTCATGATCACGGTGGTACGAAGTCATAATTCTTCGTGTGTTTCTATATTCATGTTTCATATCATATCATATCATGACATCATATCGATGAAATATCGCTACCACTGAGTCATGACACTCCTCATATATTCTCCATGTTTAATGCAGATATCCTATCGAATTCACTTTACATTTAATAATCATATTCCCGTATTACATCAATTCATATTACTTATCGTCTGGGAATTTATGATCACGATAGAGTGAGATCAGAATCCTCTTCATATCAATCTCATGTTCATATATCATATCATGTCATGTCATCGTATAGGTGAAACATCATTTACGTCGAGTCACGACATTCCTCATGGAATTCTCATATACTAAGCATATTATCATATCAGGGTTTAATATGCAAATTCATGTAATTTTTCTGTCTAAACCGCTATCATTTCAAATCATATCATATATACTTTAGGACATGCTCGACATATGAATTTTCAATTCATTTCAAATTTGCCTTTAAGGCATGATAGAAACATGTTTAATTTCAGTTCATGTATTCGTTTTCGGAGCATGTCTAAAACATGTGTGGTTTTAAAACATTTTTCATATATTATAAATCATATCAGGTTTAGAGTTCGTATCAAATCAGTCTATACTCTAAACCGCATGTCATTTCAAATTCGACACAAAATCTTATATAAATCATGTAAGTGTCGAAATCATTTATCATATACTTTTAAAACATATTCTGTAAATCATATCAGGTCTAGAGTTCATATCAAATCAAACTATACTCTAGACCACATATCATGCCATGTTCGACACAAAATCACATATAAATCATATAAGTGTCGAAATCATATCTCATGGACTTTTAAAACATGTTTAAAACATGTACTGTTTCAAAACATATTTCATTTCAAATCTGTTTCATGTACAGTATAAATCATGTCAAGTCTAGAGTTCATATCAATAAAATCATACTCTAGACTTCATATCATATCGGTTAGAGACTAGGCTAGATCCCTATCATCTCTATCAATAAAGACTTAAATCACTGTAGCTAGCAGTGAAAATTATGTCATCGTCCCCTGGAAACCAACTAGGGCGCTATCTATGGCCATAGACCTCATCTCTCTCAGCCCCACTGATCAGGCGTGACTGAGACCTGTCCACGACTATTGTCGGACAAGCATATCTGCCTAATGAGCAAAGCTCCAATTAGGCGGTTTCCACTATGCTTTATTGAATTTAATTCTTTTAGGGTGCCTACAGTCTCATAAAACATTTAAATCTTTAGCTTTTCGTTTTAAAATCATGTAAAGCATATGGTGAAATTCTTTAAGAGGTTTCGTATATAAAAATACGTATATATACCATATACTTTATTTTTAAAGCTAATCTATACTTTATAGCATTTATATAAATGCTATTATGACATCTGAAACTATAGCAAATTATGCTTAAAAGCGATGCTATGAAATCATTTCCGTATGTAATTTTTAGTAATAGTTTCAAATGTTAATATAAGTAATACCTTCCTCTAATACGATGAAACAATTCATTTAACTTTATCACTATCAATCGTTCGATTTCAAACTATCCTTCTGACACATCAGTAAATCAGTGTTCAAATCAATTCAATATTCATTTCATTCAGTTTTCAACTTATTCAGTACTCCGATTATTCAAT
Source organism: Heritiera littoralis (assembly GCA_031772115.1). Classification (NCBI taxonomy): domain Eukaryota; kingdom Viridiplantae; phylum Streptophyta; class Magnoliopsida; order Malvales; family Malvaceae; genus Heritiera; species Heritiera littoralis. Next base: position 1,177,542 of record JAPDPK010000180.1, on the reverse strand, counting down.
AATCAGATCATTTGGTATTCAAGTCATTCAGTATTCGATATCCTTTTTCGATAGCTATAAACTATACCAATCATTTCTACCTTTCACTATTAATACTAAGACCACATCACTTGCATGAATCCTCTTAGTATTCATAAATATTTAAATATCATGTCACTATATAGCCATCAAAATACTGAAATTATGCAATATTAATATCCTCATTCGTTATCTATTCCAGAGTCGACATCGAGGATTATAGAACCACAAGATCAATAATCGCTTATCAAATCCATTTATGGTTTGACCTATGGGTACATATTTAGAATCCTCAACTTGCGGTTCAATTTCATTTACTATCGCAAAATCAAATCAAAATCCTCAATTCACTTTTTGATTGGCAATTTACCACTTAAAAGAATTTGCCAATTTCTACTATCAACAGTGTTTCAATCATTTAAGTCGCCTTGCGACTATTCATATTATTGCAAAAATCTCAGTTCACATCTATTTAACATCGATATCACAATCTTACCACTAAGACGGTCCATTTATCTGAATCTATCAATTCTATAATCGTCACTCGATTGATAATTCCGCAATTCTATCATTCGATCATCTAAATCACAACTTCGATTTTTCTCTTTTGAGTTGTATCATATAATTATCATCACTTTTATCTGTGATCCGTCTAATAAATACTTCTACCTCAATCTCAACTCGATACCAATTGTGATATTAAAATTAATTAATTTATCGGTTCTATAAGGTTTAAACCATATAATTCGTCACATTATCGTTTTCAACGATCTGTCTTCTCATCGATTTCAATATCAAACTCTTTCGGTAATACTATAAAATCCTTTCAATATTTATTTTCAATAATTATCTCCAAGATTCCATTTATGTGAGAAACTTAATCTTTTTCCTCAATTATTTTCCTAAAAATTTCGGCAGCATAACGGCTTAATTTTCCCTAACCTCCTGCAAGGGAAACACAATTTATACTTGCAGCCGTTGATTCTCACCAATTTTACCTCTTACTAAGACCCCCACCATCAGTTGTGGGTCCTCTTAGCATTTTTAGCAAATCAATTTAAATCGATGCATCATATAAAATCACAATTCCATTTAAAATCAATTAAATAAATGCATCATATATAATAAATCATAATTCCCACATACAATATAAAGCTACTAATGCTTTATAAAAGTATCTTACCTATTTGCCAAGCTTAGCGCACTTTCCGACTTTTCGAGCCTTGCCGAACTCCACCATTCGTCTCATTTCCATTTTTGCTACAATTTCAAAAATTAACATATATTTTCATTTAGAAAATAATCCGAAAATTTCCAATAAATCCAATAGACATATGGCGAAAAGACTTAAATTTTCCTTACCACATTTTTTTTTCTTTCTTTTTCCTTTCTTTCTTCTTCTTCTTCCTTCTTTTCTTTCTCCTTTTCTTTTCTTTTCTTTTCTTCTTTCTTTTCTTTTCTTTTTCCTTTTTTTTTTCTTTTCTTTTCTGAACCGGGTCGGGTTGGGTTCGGGTTGACCGGGTCAGGGTCGGGTCGGGTTGACCGGGTCAGGCGGGTCGGACCGGTTCAATCTTCTGCTGGCCGGTTCGGTCACCGACGGCCACCCATTCCGGCGGTTCGGCCACCCAACAGCTTGCCGAGGTTGCAAGGACTCCGGATCTGGCCTTGGTTTCGCCCCATCACCGGCGACGGCGCCGGATCTGGAAGCGACACCGGCGGCTCTTCTCTTCCTCTTTTCTCCTTCCTCCGCCGGTTTCCTCTTCGTCGGTGGCTCCTCTCACCTTCCCCTGGTCCCCGCCGGTCTCGTGGGGGGAGTGGCGGTGCCCGGATCGGCCGGCTCCGCCGATCTCCTCTTCCTTTCTTCCTTTCGGTTTTTCCGTTTCATTTCGCACCGCTTTCCTTCTTTCCTTTTTCCGCTCGTCGCCGGCTAGCTTTTCCCTTCTTCCTCCTCTGTTCACCGGCGGCGTCACTCTCTCCTTTCTCCTTCCTCTCGGCCGGCAAGCGGGCCGGCCATTTACTTGTCTTTCTCCTCTGTTTGTAACAGAGGAGAAAGAAGTTGGGAATCGGGTTATCCCGATTCCCGCTTCTTTAGTTTTTTTTTTTTAATATTATATTTATAAATAAATATTTATAAATATAAATATTACCAATAATATATATTATAATTATACACATAATTATAATTATATATATATCTATAAATATTTTTACTCAAAAATTTATATTCAAATATATATATATATCTTGTATCAAATTCATATATATGTGTACACATATATATATATATATATATTTATACTATACACCTATTTTATATATGTATATCATATATACGTAATGTATAAAAAAATACATACGTATTCATTTTATGTTATAAAATAAATTTCAACATATGATATGTACATATATTTATTTAAAAATATATTTATATAATAACCTTATATAAATATATAAAATTACATATCTTTATTTCTTATTAAATTTGGATTTCTTAATATCCAAATTTATTTTCTCCAAATTTCATTCTTATTAAATTTGGATTTCGATTTGTCCAAATTAAATTTTTTTGGATACTTTATATTTATTTAGAAAATTCTCGGTCTTCACACTCGGTTTAAATAAGATTAATCTCAAACCATAAAACGGATAAAGATACATATACTTACGCAAAAAATGATTATGTATTTATAATTTTTTTTATGATATTTGGTATTAAATCATACATATTATATTTCAAAAAACTTGTACACCTGATAAGCTAAGCCATGTAAACACCTATGTAGATAGGCTATTTACATGACACGTAAGAAACACCAAATTATAAAATTGTTTTTTATGTTTGAATTTTAAATGAAAAAAATTGACCATGAGTTTATCATTTAATTTGAATTTTAAATATTTAAATTAAACAATTTTATAATATCAATCTATTTTAAAAAAAATTATATAATATCGAATCTACTTAAAATTATTTATATAATATTTATTAGATTTTATCTAAAATCTAATCTTAATGCATTTTAAATTTTTTTAAATCTAATATATTTAAAATAATTTTAATTCATTTAAATATATCTATTTTTAAATTTTAAAAAATAAAAAACTTATCTATCCATTTAAAAAAAATTTTGACCACATCTCCACTTCTCCAAGTTTTACACATTTTAACCACTTTCCCACTTCTCCAAATTTTACGTATTTTTAACCACTTCCTCACTCTCCCCTACTATTTTATCAAATTTGAATTTTAAACAAAAAAACTATTCATAACTATATCCTTCAATTTGAATTTTAAATATTTAAATTAAACAATTTTATAATATATAATCTATTTAAAAAATTGTATAATATTTGATCTATTTAAAATTATTTTATATAATATTTATTAGATTTTAGAATCTAATCTTGATGCATTTTTTATTTTTTTTAAATCTAATATATTTAAAATAATTTTGTTTTACTTAACGTCTTATAGTTTTCTTTTTTACAAAAAGACAAAGCTCCTTTTTCAAAAAATGAATTATAAATTTAACTAAAAATGAATTATAAATTTAACTATAAATAAAATTAATCCACGCATCACACTGAATATAAACTAGTTTAATTATAATTAAGTAGTAAATTTAGATGTACTTAATCTTTATAAATAACTATATTTAAACCCGTGTGATGCACCATGATTATTTTAATTTATAATAATTTTTTAAAGAATAGAATTATAAAAAATTTATTTTGAAATACATGTTGAATAATGTATTAAAAACTTGATGCATATATAGAATATACAAATTAAAAAATAATTCAAAATCAAATAACAATTAAAAAATTATAGAAAATTAAATATCACAAATCTTAAATATTTAATAAATGAATTAAATAACTACAATTTTAATAAAAACAATCCTTACTATATTAATCATTAATAGATTATTGGTTAATATTGCATATTTGAAACTGATTTATTTTTAAAATTTGAATTTAGATGAGTTTAAATTAATCTTATAAAATTAATTAGTGTTGAAAAACTCTATTTTTTAGGGTTTTTAAAAAAATATTTATAATAGTGTCAAACATAAAAAGTGAGTAAAATAAAATTGTTAATAGAAATAAAACTAAAAATAATTTATTATTTAAGTTTTTTTAAAATTCAAATCAATTCAAAATAATTAAATACAATATTTAAGATCACAAAGTCTCAAGAGAATAGATAATCTATATGGACATTTTTTTTCCAAATACAATGATTGAACAAATAATTCTGAAAAAAGAATAAATGAATATTGAAAAAAAAATTGAAAGCTTAATTCAATAATAAAATATATAAACTTAAATATCTAGTTTTAATGTTTTTGATAAAAGATTTAAAATATTAAGATGATTCTGATCAAAATGTATGGATTTTTTTTAATTTAAAAATAACATAATAAGTGATAAAAAATTTAAAGTTTACGATAAATTTCATTTGATTCAAATTAAGATAATATAGTTGAAATCTATTTTTTAAAATTTCAAATATTTTAAAAATAAATAATTAATTGAATAGTATTATTATATAAAAATTAAAAATAATTTATTATTTTTTTGAAAGACAATTATTTTATTATTTTAAGAAAGAAATTAAAGTATCTTCCCAGGATATTTTAGTTTTAGCTAAGAGTTTTGACTTTTTTTTTAAATATAAATTATAAGATTATTTAAAAAAAACTGAATTTATTGAAATTAAAAGTGTAAGATTGATTAATGATTAACTAATTTTTTGTAGACATTTCATACTTTAAAGATGAAAAAAATTCATCTTACCACACATATCACGTGTTCATATAAAATACGTTTGTATTTTTCTTTAAAAAAAGTGTATCCATATAAAAAATTTATATCAAAATTAATTATTTCTATAAATAATATATATAACAACAGTACATATATATTGATAAAAGATAAGTAAAGAAATTTATAAATAATATGTGATTTTTTTTAATTTTTAAAATATATAAAAATATATGTCTATCCTTTGGAAATTGAAATAAATAATTGATTTAAAAAGATAATTAATTTATTTTGAAATTTTAATATATAGAGATTTCTATCTATAAAAAAATTGAAAAAAAATATTTTTTTTATTTTAAGATATTACATGTGTAAACTTTTTAGACTATCCACATAGGATATTCTACTTGTAGTCAAATATTTTTGCTTTTATATATATATATATATTAGATTATAGATTTAATTATAATATTAAGATTATTATCTCATCCACTATCAATGGAAATAAAAAAAAAATCTACAAATAGATCTTTTTATGTAACATATGTTCTTTTAAATAAACAATCAAAGAGTTAAAGTTTTTAAAAAGATACATGGCGCATAAAGAGACTCTTGTACAATTTTTATTTTAACTGACAGTAGATGGGATAATAATTATTTTTATTATATTTTTGTATTATATTTTTTAAATTGGTAAAAAAAATAATGTTAATTTATGTATATGTCACGTCCTGGGTGCTTAAGCTCAACAACGTGCGGCCTTAGGTGAGGTTTTTTCGACCGATCGGCACCTAAGTCTGCCTACTACAACCTCCAAAAGGTGTGCGCACTAAAGGAAAGCTCTAAGGACCCTAAAATGGCTAAAGCTAGTAGCACCACCCACATAGATTGACGAAAATAAGCAGAAACAGAAGGCAAAAATGGCATAGGAAAATCGAGAGTATATTATTGTAAAAGGAGACTGTCCAAGAGTCGTAATGAAGGGGGAGGGTGCCTCTTATATAGACAATCCCTCTAAAGAATAAATGGCTGTGATATAGCCAAGTGTATGGTTCCTAGGCTATCTGTACAAGCTATCGCTGACATAGTAGAACTTAGGACTGAGATTTGCAGCTGAAGGCGCAGGATATGTCGAGGGAGATCTGACAGGACGTGACATTCTCCCCCATTTGTCCTAGCGACACCCTTGTCGCTTCTGTCCGCTCCGTGCGAAACTTCTCGACCTGGTCGGGGAACTGCCATAATGCCTGTGTTGGTTCCCAACTCACCTCACTATCAGCCAACCCCTTCCATCGAACCAGATACTCCTGTTGTGGTCTGTAGTGTTGTCGCAAGATCAACCAATCAGCAAGTATCTCTTCGACTTCCTTATCATAGGCGGTCTTAACCCCAATTGGCACTCGCCTGGATGCGGTTCTGGTATCTCACCTCCTCTGGTTCGCCCACTTCTTCGACCTCTTGGTTGCCTTGTGCTGGCACGCCCTGGCAAGGTTTGTCTGCTTGTGTTAGGTTTTGGTCATAGGATCTCAGGATGAGCCTTCTCTGGTTTGGGTGACAAGAGATCCCTCGGGTGAACTGATTGCGGCGAGCTCTGCTTTGAGCCCAGGATTGATCGCCAAGAATTCCTGTCGCCGAGCTTGCTAAGGAGACATCACATCCTTAGAATAATCCAACACATCCAGCACTTCTGGTGGGGTGTTGTTGGTGATGATTGGGGACTCTTATGTCTTTGGCGTGGACATGTATGCCCTCTCATCTTGGCGAGCTATTTTGGTGACCTGCATTGCCGATATCACCTTGACTCCAGGCCCCTCCACTCGCCTCATGGGGACGACACATTGGCATCGGCTATCGGCCACACATATGCAATCATTGAATGGCACAAAAATAGCATTAATTCGATCGAGGAAACTTAAGCCAATAACAAAGTCATAATCATCAATGAGAAATACCTCGATCGTTTCACAACCCTTCCATTCGCCTAGTTGCACTTCTATTCCTCGAGCCTTGCTTGTGATCGGTGCCTCCTTGGAATTCACCGTCTTAATGGACCCCTCTTCTCTGGCGACCTTGAGCCCCAAATTTCTGGCGACCCGATCTGACATGAACAAGTCAGACGCGCTCGTGTCAACTAAGGTGTTCAACCGCGTGCCTGCCACCACCACATTAGCGAATATAAGCCCTTTCCGTGGGTGACCTATCCTGGTCTTCGCGGTGTTCAGTATCATCGCCCCTAGCTTCAGCTCCTCATGTTGGCGACTTCTCTCAGTTTTCTCGGCATTCAACACCATTGAGCCCATCCTCAAAGCTTCCCTATCAACTTCCTCCTCACCTTGGGCGATGGCGACCAACTTACCTCAGTTAGGGCAATCCCGGGCTCTGTGTGGTCCATCACACAGGAAGCAAGCCATTGGCGACCTCTCAGCTTGCTTCGTCTGCTCGCCCTTATCGTCTCGTCACTTCCTCTTGTCCTCGTCCCTGGAGGACTTCCACTTGTTGAAGCGGGGCGAGCTGTTGCTACTTGAGCTCTCGGCTCCCCCATCTTGACCCTTGAACTTAGCTTGTGGAGACTCGAGCCTATCCTGCCTCTAGAACTCCACCAGAGCCTCTGCAGCGACGATCGCCCGATTAAGGTTCTGGACGTCCATCCTCTTCAACTCCTGCTTCGCCCAAGGTTTGAGGCCGTCCATAAACGAGAAAAAGGCCTCCTACTCGCCAAGTGTGGGGATCTGAAGTATCAGCTCTTGAAACTCCCGTACATACTCCCGTATTTTAGCCCTCTGTGTGAGCCTTCTCAGCTTGGCTCAGGCTTCCTCAGCAGCATATTTTGGATAGAATTGCTGTTTGAGCTCCCTTTGGAACATCTCTCATGTCCCGATCAGTATTCCTCTTCGCCTGGTGTCCTCATATCGCCTATGCCACCACAATAAGGCAAAATCAGTAAGGTACATGGAAGCGGTACTAACCTTGATGGCGTCCTCGTCAATGCTTAAGGTGCTGAAGTATTGCTCTATCCCCCACAAGAAATTGTCCATGTCTTTGGCTGAACGGGTCCCCTTGAACTCCTTTGGTTTTGGGAACCTCCAATCTTGCCCTAGGTGCCATGGCCAACAGGCCTCCCCCGATGGTACCTTCACAAGCAGTGAGCCTTCTCTTAAGCTCTTCCACCTCCGCTTGTAGGGCTGCAACTACAGCCTTTAACGTTGAGTTCCTTTGGGCGACCTGGTCTACTTCCTCGTCCACCCTCTCTTGCATCTCGTCCACCTTCTCTCGCACCTCTTCCTTGAACTCCTTGGTTGATGAGGATACCTCCTCCAAGCGATCCTCTAACCCATCTTGGATTTCGGCCATGGTTGACTCCACTTTGGCCAACCGTGCCTCAAAGTTGCCATGTCCTTCTTGCCCTTTCCATGTCCTTCTTGTGGCTCCTGTACTTCAGGTTGCTGTGACGCCTTTGAATTGGCCATTTCATCTGCTTCAATGGTTGTTGCGTGACCCGCTCTGATACCAACTGTCACGTCTTGGATGCTTAAGCTCAGTAACGTGCGGCCTTAGGTGAGGTTCTTCCGACCGATTTGCACCTAAGTCAGCCTACTACAACCTCCAAGAGGTGTACACACTAAAGGAAAGCTCTAAGGACCCTAAAATGGCTAAAGCCGACAGCACCACCCACACAGACTGGCGAAAATAAGCAGAAACATAAGGCAAAAATGGCAGAGGAAAATCGGGAGTATATTGCTGTAAAAGGAGACTGTCCAAGAGTCGTAATGAAGGGGGAGGGTGCCCCTTATATAGACAATCCCTCTAAAGAATAGATGGCTATGATATAGCCAAGTGTATGGTTCCTAGGCTATCTGTACAAGCTATCGCTGACATAGCGGAACCTAGGATTGAGATTTATAGCTGGAGGCGTGGGATATGTCGAGGGCGATCTGGGGGGACGTGACATATATCTATACACATATTTAAATAAATAAAATTAATTTGTAAATAACAGGTCACAAGCTAGTCTAGCTTAAATACTAGCGCATGATTCCTTCACTTGAAGAGTTGGACTCCAATCTCATATTTTTTAATGAAAAACACATAAAATTGGATTAAACTAGAGGTGTCTAAAAGTTGGACTACTCTCTAGATTTGTAGACCTAACTTGATTTAGATTAAAATTTAGACATGAATTTTTATATTCAATTATGACTCGAAAATATTATTAATTAATAAATAATATATTATTTTATTTTAACTATAACAATTTTAAAATATTAAATTTATTATCTAATGTTATAATAATAAACATAATATAAATGGGAAGATTGATCTAGAAATCAAATGCAAGTTTTCAAAATATCAATCATGAACTCTTTTATTGCTGAAGCTTTGGCGGCTAAGAGGGCTCTAGAATTTGCTAAAGATTTGGGGATTGGCAATATCATACTAGCGGGAGACACACTAATGATCATTAAAAAAATCAAGAACAATGTGGTTGATCTATCACCAATGGGGCCTTTTATTGTTGAAATTAAAAGTTTAATTTTGTTGTTCAAAAAGTGCCAAGTCCAGTATATAAAAAGGGGTGGAAACGAGGTAGCCAACATTTTAGCTAAAAAAGGTATAGAGTTAGACGAAAGCAGTTTTATTTGGTTAGAAGAAGTTTTAGATTTTCTTCATCATAGTGTAACCGCTAATACAATGACCATTTGTTAATGAAAGTATTTATCACGTCCCGTAATAAATAGTAAATATCATAATTTACACTCATAACAATAATCAATTGGGCTATCTGTGATGTCTTTATAACTATTCATTTTCATTTGTAACAATAAACACATACATTACTAGTAACTATATTTATTTATTATCAAAATTTACATAACTGTACTATCACTTTACATCCCCTGTACATATTATATAATTGTAGTACTGTACCAAAATAAGTCTGAACATATAAAAATAAATAAATATACCTCCAAAATCTAATTGAAGCTACCTCAGGGAACAATAACACAGCCGAAATCAATGGAACGGTATATATACGATCACTGCAAATAATCTATGGAGTGGAAAAATAAAGCGTGACCTAACGTGCTTAGTAAGAGAATCGTATGTACAGACTAATACTATGAAATCTATATGCTAAAAACATTTATTTCCTTATAGTGCACCAAGGTATAAATAGGGAAGGATACTATAGTTGGTTAGGAAATCGGATGGAGTATAGGAGATATTTTAGAATACCTTTCGTATCCCGGCTCCTAGAAGCAACTATAAGGAGTATAATTTGATATTAAAACAATAAGAAATGTTATTTAAAATTATATAGCAAAACAATTTTAATAAATAAATGAATATTTCCTTTCAACAATAATATTGAGTTCAATAACAATAATCACAGTACGGTAAACAGTTACATAAACAATATGTAAATATTTCAATAAGCAAACAATTTGTACCAGCAAGCAATTCAGTAAAACAGTGTAATAAACAGTAACAGTGTAGTGGAGACCAGGCAACACTCAAAGTATATCATGCTATAATAAGATCCTGAAAATGGAATAACAGTAAACATGTGAGACATATGGCCATAATCTATAGGGTCCACATTGTACATTTGCTAGGTGCCATTAGTAGAGGCTGAAGACTTGGCGGGTTTATCAACGCAATAACAGTAATAACAGTAACAATCCACGTGACATGTGAGCATGATATGGGGTCTAATAGTCTCAAAACAGTAGATATATAGTAGAAACATCATATATGAAATCAATTCTAACGAATTTATCTTCAATCAGTCCATAAATAAATATATTAAAAATATATTCAGTGTATGAATAAAAATTCATAAAATATTTATGCTTCAATATTATTTTCTGAAAATGTTCTATTCATTTGTAGAATAGTAATAAATATATGTTGGTACCTTCACTTAATTGAAATTCATTAACATGAATATTTAAATATTGTTTTTTGGTAAATAATAAAATAATGCAATTTAAATAAATTACATGGAAATCACTTGGAAATCTATTTAATTTATTTCCTAGAATTTTCTATAAATTTCGGTAGAATAATGGCTGTTTCTAACCTAACCTTAATAGCCAAATATGACCTCAACGTTTACCACAAAATGGAATTAAGTCCTCAACGTTTAAATGCATGGAAATCAGTCATCAACGTTACAAAATAATTGAATTAAGGACATTTCTGTTAAATCCTTTAATTTCTGTTACCCCGACCAGTAATAAAACTTAACAGAAATTAAAGGATTTAATGGAAATGTCCTTAATTCAATTTTTTGGTAAAATTGAGGATTGATTTCCATGCATTCAAACGTTGAGGACTTAATTCCATTTTGTGGCAACCGTTAAGGTCATATTTGGCTATTAAGTCTTTATAAATCAGCCAATATCCACAACCTTACAAATTCCAGTGCAATTAATTTTCAAATCACTTCATAAAATTTATTTGAAGTAAATCATGCATTCACAGTATTCCTACAACTCACACACTCATTCTTTACCTGTTCGATTTAATCGACGTAACTGATAACACCACGCGATAATTACAACTCTCGGGATGCAAAACATTACACCAATATTATTAATTCACCTCACTTTAATTTATAAGGTATCTTCCTTCACTAATTGCAGCCACATTGTCTACAGAAAAATATTAAACCAGTATAAATTCTATTGATGCTAAAACACAACTTCATCGATTTAAGTCCGATTTTAATTCCGATTTCACTGATGGACTCCTCATAATTTCTACATACACATGAAATCCTAAACTTATCAAATTGGGCAGCAAAATCCTCCCCCTTTGCCATGGCCGAATATACACGGTAGCACAGTTAATGGATTTTCAACATTTTAAGCTTAGTTTCATGCTTATTCATGCTTACTCATCATTTTGGCACCATTTACATGCATGAAACTACATGAAAGCATGAAGATTCAACAATGGCTGAAAACCCTAAGGAAGGAATTAGTGAGATTCAATCCAAACCAAGGCTTAATTCATGCTTTGGATGCTTAAATCTTCCATTTTCTATCATTAAAATTTAATGAATCCACATGCATGAGAAAATCTCACCTTAGCCGAATTCCTTGGACTTCCTTTCCTCTTGATTTTGTCACTTTTATAATAAAATATTGGTATGAGTGAAGAGAGAATGATGAGTAGGATAGGTTAGTAGAAGATGATTTGGTGAAATAAGGTGATTTTAATTATGTTTTTCAAGCTTTTCTTTTCTTTCTTTCTTTTGGTTACGGTGGCATGAGGAAGGGAGGAAGAAGATGAGTGAATGGTGGCTGGCCAACATGGTGAGAAAAATATAGAATAATCTATAGAGGGACAAAATTACCAAAATGCCCTTAGTTATGAGATTTTTGAACAAAAATGCCCTTAAGCTTCCATAATTTTTCTAACTATGCAATTGAATTCCAAAAATTCATATTTCATCACTAATTATTATTATTAAGGATATTTTAATGAATAAAGGTGATTAATTTCGGGTTCGACCTACTGTAAAGGTGAAATTACGAAAATACCCCTATCGGGTAAATCACGTAAAGTTCTAATTTAACCCCCAATTCAATCTATCTATTGACATAGCCTAGAACTTATTTTCATGTAGAATATCATGCTTAAATCAGTAGATTAAAATTCGATTTAGTTTGACCACAATTTACAAAAATTCATCCAGGCTATGTCCTTAATTGTCATTTTCTAATTTGTTGGTAAATAAGGGATTTTGGGTTACGGATTTTTACCGTAGGCTTATTGGACTTCTTGAATAATATCTATCTGGTCTTACATCTATTCGGGCACTGTAGAGCCTGTGGGGCCCACCTAACTGTATTGGGTCATACCTGTGAAATACACAGGAAATGAACAGTGGTGAGTATCCCTATGTATACAACAGTACCAGTATACATGGCTCTCACAGTATTTCTATGATTTCCAAAAAAAATACTATATGCGAACACCTTTAGAATAAACTTGCATAGATAACAATATTTGAACTTGACATTTAAAAACTCAAATTCGAAAATTTCATAGTAAGATCAAAATTTTGGACCTTAATATAAACTCAATGTCAACACACTTGATTAGGAATGTAAACAGATACCCTATAAACAGGTACCCTATACTACCCGACCTAATTAAGTAGGGTTAGGGTAGTTAATAATCAGCTTCGGGTAAGGTTCAGATAGTAATTTTACTACCCGTCAGGGGTTTAAGTAGGGTCTGGGTAGTGATCTTAGGGTACCCACTATCCAAATCCGATTATAAATAATAATTTTTAAATATTATTATATATATTTTTATTTTTAAAATATTTATTATTAATATAATACATAATTAAATTAATTCATTAAGCATTTTAATTATGATTTTTAACATTAAGTTATTTTATGAGTAAATTTAAATTTATTAATTTAATTTTTCTTAATAATATGCATTAAAATTAATTTTAAATTAAAATTTGAAAGCCAAACTTTGACTTAATAAGCTCGTATTTAACAGGTTTGGGTAATTAAACAGGTAGTTTTCAGTTTTTATGGGTAGGATTCAGGTAGAATAAATCAAAATATTTGGGTATTTAGTCAGGTTCAGGTTCGAGTACCTCAAAATTAGCGGGTACCCACTCCGTTTACATCACTACACTTGATTAAATTTAGTTCATTAAGCGTAAAATATATTAGAAGTATTGTAAATATATGAGAATAAATATAAATATATCTTGTAGCAAAAATTATCATGTGTTTACATCTATTGATTTAATTTTACATTTATTCTAATGTATTTATAATACTTGTAACATATTTTACGTTTAATAACACTAAATTTACATTTAATCATATGTATTTACATTAATCTTACATTAAGATAAAAATTTTTGACTTTATTATAAAAATTTCCTTCAAATTGTGACAAAATCTCATCTATAACTAAACTAGAATCTTAAATATATGGAAAAGGACCCCAATGGCAAAAAAGTGCAATGACATAAAGAATAAAAATTGTAAAAAATTGCAATGTCATTTAAACTTTATGGAACAAGCTTAGTTAGTATGAATAATGACATTTTATAGATGAGATATTTATCAAAGATTTCCAACTTTTCTATAAAGTTGTTGGCCTGTTTGGCAAATTAAAAATAATGACTTTTGATGAGTGTAATCTATCATATATTGGAAATGAGCTACATGAAGTTCAATAGGGGATTGGGACCTGGAAGCTTGACAGTTTCTTTTTCTTTTGTGCGATTGGGTTAAATGTTTTTTTGTCCTTGCATAATTATGAATGATCTCAGAGGAGAAATAAATTCATATACTAAAGGCAGATGAGGTCAATAAAGAAGAGAGACGGGGCTCAAGGCAAAAAGGCAAAGGATTTATCAGTCGATCAGCATAAAAAATTGCCCTATTTATGTCAAATAGTTGAAGAATATACAGAAAAATAAAAGAAAGCAAAGAGAAATGTTTTTACATAAAAAAGTTAATAATAAAATAATTAAAAAGTACTTTAACTTATATAAAATTAAAAAAAACTTATTATTTAACTTTTTAACATAATAAAAGGCTTTGTTATGAAATTTTTTCAAATATAATAGTGTATTACATTTTAATGCAAATTTATTACCTTAATAATCGTATGAAATCTTTAAAACATATTATTATTTCTATAAAAAAAATTAATATCGACCAACATGCATGTATACACATACATCGTATTTCGTTCAAACTTATCAATTTAAAAAAATTAAAATAAAGTCTCTAAAACCATAAAAAATACATAATAACTAATAATTGTAACACAATAAGTTCAAATAAATTCTTATAAAAAGACTATAAAAATATGAAAAATATAAGTTAAAGTTTAAAAATTAATACAATTTCAAAATAAATTTCACAGAAAAGTCTAAAATTATTAAGGAATTCACGAGTATATTTTTCTATATCTTCTTTACTAGACATATATTTTAAAACCTACAAAATAAAACATTATGTTTTAATAAAATATTAAATTAAATTAAGCTATAAAAATTGTAAAAATATATAATTATGGGATTGTGTCAAACTGCGTTTGGGCTATAAATGGTAAGCCCAATCCCAGTAAGATTTTTTAATCCAAACTCATTAAGGAGTTTAATATTTTTATCCAAATACATTTAAAAATCCCTAAACTTTTCAGTTCGAATGAAATGCTCACTTCATTGACAGGTGTAATTATATGTTTTAATGAAAAAATAAAACTAATGATGATTTCTAGTTAATATTTATTGAGTAAAACTTAAATTTATTAAAATTAATAACTTTCAAAAGTGCATGTCAATATACATAACTATAACAAAATATTTCAATTTGCAAATTTCAATTTTAATTGATAATTTTTCAAAAATTATTAATTTGATCATAGAAGACGGCATGTGTTTGAGATGATTATAAGGACATAAATAGCCATGTATTTGAGAGGGAAAGGAAAGAGAACGTTTTGAAACTTGGCTAGCTAGGATATGTTGAGATGATTGTGAAATGGACAAGAGGAAGAAATGATAAATATGATTGTAAAATAGAATATGAAATGAAATGATAGACAAAATGATCCTAATATTTGGGTGACCAAATGATGATCATATTTGAAAATTACATTCCTGATATTTTGAAGAAAACATGGTGCAATTATTTTCGGTACCTTATCAACCAGAAATTGAAAATTAGGTCTCCATCTAGTCTAGTCATTAAAACCGATCCTTGAGAGAAATTTTTTTATCTTTTTTTTTTACTTTTTTTGAAACAATTTTTTAATTTTGTTAAATTATTCTTTTACTTAAAAATAATTAAATTATTTATTTTTACTAACTCCCTCATTTTCCTTTTTATCTTTAATTCAAGTATGTACCTATAATTTAATGTTTTCTGTGCAACATTATATTTTCACCAATAATCATTAAAATTTAATATTTGATATTTTTTTATGTAATTATTAAAATTTTTGTCTGTTTTACAATTTGAAGTTGATATTATTCAGACAAAAATGATAAATATTTCAAATCCATCCCATCATCTCGACATCATTAAAATTTCAAAGAATCTTATAATTTCAGCAGCACATGGATGTCCACAAAATATAAATTCAAAACCTAAAAGTCAGATTGGCACAAGGGTTTTGCTTTTGCCTCATATTAGCATCAACATCATCATCTCATTTGCATCGCTCAGGGTAGTAAGTATCGTTTTATTTTAACCGTAGATGAAATAATAATCGAATTTGAAATATTCAATAAAAAACTATCGAATCCATAAATTAAATTTAAATGTCACAAATGAAATTAAAATATTGCACAAAAATGGTGTTGTGTTGTGCAACATATTTAAAATTTACCGTGAATTTTTCATATGGTGAAAAATAAATAAATTTAGTGATCCCATAAACTTGTTCATGGACCGGGACAGATTGAATTCGAGTCGGGCTTAAGCAAAGTATAAAGAAAGTGAACATGAGCCCAAGCCCCATTCAACCTATTTTTCGGACCTAATTTTTTACTCAAATTTGCTTTTACATATAATGTATAAGCTCAAGCCTGTCTAAATATTATTTTTTAAAAAAATTTAATAAAATATAAAAATATTAAAACATAAAATAATTTATAAGTATAACACAATAAATTTTTACGAAAAAATTATAAGAAATATGAAAATTTTTATTAAAGTATAAAAAAAAAATATAAACTCAAAATAAATTGTAAAATAATAATAATAATAATAATAATAATAATAATAATAATAATAATAATAACAGGCTGAACTTGGGTTTGATATGATAAACCCATACTCGACCCATTTTTTACAGGCTTAAATTTTTATGCCTAAACTTATTTAATAAATTTAATATTTTTATTTAAACTTACTAAAAAAAAAACGAGCCTTCAATTTTCGTAGATTAACTTGACCTTTAATGAGTTCTAATCCAATAGTATAAAAGTACAAAGGTATTGAAGTTCTGGATAAAGATAATGACATTTTGCTTTTGAGATATTTATCAAAAATCTCCAACTTGCCGGTCAAGTTCAAGGCAAGTTGGTAAATTAAAAAATGATGATGTCTGACTATAATCCACCATTTACCAAACTGATTTTACCAATAATTATTATATTTATAGTAATCACAAAAGGTAATGGACATTAAAAATATAATAAGCTGCTTTAGAAATTTTTAGAATCAAAACTATTTGTGCCTCAAAAATTATTATGAACGTAATTTACTCTTAAACTATCAAAAAGTAAAAATGAAAAAGAGAAAATAAATTTTTAAAGAGGGCTGAGCCCTTAGGGGATAAAATCTCAATGTTGAGTTAGGCTTTGGGGGAAGGAAAGGAAATAAATTTCCAAAAATGGGTTAAAGTGAGGAGTTAAATACATCATATTGACTTGGGATTTGTTTGGATGGACGGCAAAATTGATTTTAGTAAGATTAAAAATAATAAAAAGATATTTAAAAATATATGTTTTTAATAAAATTATCAAAAAATAAAAAATAAGGACAAAAGAATAATTTACCCTCATGATTTTTTCTCATTTGGTATTGGAAAGGGTGTGGTGGTGACTTCCAAACAAAGCCTTGGGCCTTGGAAGTTAAATGGTTAGGTACTTACTATTAGGGTTAACAAACACAACCCAATAAAAAAATCCTAGTGCTTGGCCTCGTCAACGTCACCGTTTCTCTTGGTATGACGCACAAAACTCTATTAAACAATTCAAAGTGGTTCCTGTTAGAGATGGTAATGGGTACAAAATATTTGGATATCCATTAACAACCTTATTCAATCTTAGTATATAAGATTTGGATATCTCATAAATATAATCGGACATGAAAGTTACTATTTGCCTAAGATTTGGATAAGAAATCATCAACATTATGTTTAAAGATATTCATATTTCAGTTTTACTCGAATTAATAAATTGAATCAATTTAATTCAATTAATAAATCGATTATTGAATTACTTTTAATATGTTAATAAAAGTAATTTTTAAAAAAGTTTCATTTTTTGGTTAATTCGATTCATACATAGAATTAACTAAAATGATCGAAATATAACAAGGATAATTATCCAATACACTATCAGTAGAAATTTTTTGACTCTATAAGCGAGGTTAAGATGATAACACATGTCATATTTTATTTGTTTTTATTTTTTCAATATTTTTAAAAGATATGTGTCATTATTCTAATTCTAATTATATAGTCAAAAAACTCCGTAATGTATTGGATATAAATATAAAAAAATTCTAAAATAAGACTAAAAATGTACGAACTCAAATATATGTTTAATATTTGAAACTTGGATAGTATATTAAGTTCAATGTTAGTAGAATTTTTAACATAGTACATTAATATTTGAATATTTTTGGATGATTTTATCTAAATTATTCTACATAGGAAAAATTTAAAAATAAAAATATAATTTAGCTTAAAATATATAGATATATATTTTATTATTCGACTGATTAAAAAATTAATTGAATTAACCATCTAAATTCGGCCAATTAAAATTTTGAAACTCATAAATTTGGTGATACGCGGACAATGTGACGAGGATGGCTGAGTTGAGTTCGAGTGTAATGATATTGATTCAGGTGGAGATATTGTTTGACTGGCTGAGATAGAGTTATAGAGTGGGAAATGAAGTTGGGAGCAATTGTAGTTGTTAGTAGTTTGTTAAGCTAAATTGTCGACTGCCTGGTGAATTGATATCATCAGATTGTATAAAAGGAAAGAATTGTAAAGCTACAACGATGATGGAATACAATTGGCTAAAAAAAGAAAACCTTAAACTTTAATGTGATTATCATCCAAGCTTCTAATATTTTTTTTACAATTAATTAAGTATTTAAAATTTCATTTCTACCCAATTGAGTTCTTTTATATATAGATCTAACATTTTTTTTGTCAACTATAAAGATTCTAAAAGATTTTGGTGAAATTTAATTTAGGAGAATTTAAAAAGGGCATTTAAAGGAATTTTTAGGCATTTTTTTCAAAATTTTCGATGCCTGCAAACGTCATGAAAGGACTCGCTGGGTAGAAATTAAAATTTTAAAGGCTTAAATTGATTGAAAAAAAAAATGTTAGGGGTGTTAATCACATTAAAGTTTAAGGGCTTTTTTGACCCTCAAACCAGTTCAATTCTTCTCCACTTTTCTACTTTTTCTTTCCAAGTTCTTTTCTTGTTTTAGTCATATCATAAGCTCGAGGTTTAGTTTATTTTTCATGAGACTTCTTATATTGATCTTCTTTCTCTTTTCTTTGCTCATTGTTGGAGTTTAACATGTATCAAATAACCTATCCTAAACCCTACAAGAAGGGTGGTAGCCCACATTTACATTTTAACCCAACTTTTTTTTCTCCTTTAAATTTTCTTGTTGTTTACTTTGTTTTCTTTAATTTTCCTCGCAATTTTTTAAAAAAATTTATTTAGTTTCTTATAATCAACACTTTGATTTTACGTTCCCAGCAGTAAATTTTAGTTTTCATTTATATTTTCTTGTCATTTACTTTTAAGAACAAGTTTTATGGGTATGAGAGTCAAGAAAGGTTGAAAACACACCTCTCGTTGTTTTGTGCTTGATTCCAACTAATTTCTCTTTAATTTCTTTACAGTTTTTAGTGTTTACTGTTTTCAAGTTTTATTTATTGTTGATTTAGTTTGATTCATAGTTTATTTCATTCCATGTTCATTTGCTTCAATTTGTGCTTAAAAATTTATTCACCTTCCTAAGGATTGTTTTCTTGCTCGAGAAGAAACGAGTTCTTTCCCTATGATAAGAGTTTGAAGATTCGGGATTCTTGGATGGTGAGTTTTTAAAACTCAAGCTGCTAGCATGGCAACTGTCATAATACAATTTTACCTTCGAGAAGGTTCCATCACTATTTGTGTAGATTATTATTAGCTGTTGGACAATTAAATGGCTTTGGTTTGCAACAACCTAACCTTGGTGTGTGGAACACGCAAGAGGTCCAATTTTTTTTATTACAAAATCATTAGACAAAGTAAAATTTTTGAAACTCATTGTGCACATAACCTTAAAAACTGATTTTTATGCCTTGTTCATCAAGTTGATCCATCATGTTTCAATACTACTTTGTTTATTTTCACTAGGCTTATTCTTACTATGTATGTTTGAACATGAATCGAAACTTGCAGGATAAAACAGGGATAGTGACATATAAACTTGCTTTGCCACAAGCTTCTCAGTTACATCTTATTTTCCATGTATCACAATTGAAGAGAAAGTAGGAAAAGGAGCACTATTAGGGTATCAGTTGCAGGTAAGGCCTTGCTTTTGAACCATTAAAGGTGTAGGATAGAAAATGGTCAAAATGGGTAATCAACTAGCTATTCAAGTTTTAGTCCATTGGATTAATTCACTTTTGGAGGATGCTATTTAGGTGTTTTTGTATGATTTGCAGCAAAAGTTTCCAAAATTTAAACTTGAGGTCAAGGCATTTATGTAAGGGAAAGAAATACAAGTAAACTATCATTTATTATTAAAATATAAGTAAACTTGTCATTTTGCATTAAAAATATTTATTCATTTATTTAGTATATTTTTAAAATATTCATTCATTTTGTATTTTAAATATTTATTTATTCATTTTCTAAGCTCATAAGTTATAACATTAATTTATTTGGTATTTAACAATAACAATAAATGAAAATAATAAAGTAGAAAAAGAAAAGAGTAAGAGACCAAAGATATTTTTTTACGTAAAAAACCCTTCAAAAATTAGAATAGTAAAAACCATGGGGACCGTAGTGCATAAAAAATTACTATGACTAAACTTATTTACAATTTTACATATAATTTACAAAGAAAGAAAAATTAAATTATTTCTTATTTCTAATAATTTATTTGGATTGTCATAGAAATTTCTTCCTCCTCCTCTAAAATATTCTCAGCGAACTCATTGGCCATTCTAAGTTCATTATTGCGGGATTCCGCTTCAAATCAATCTTTAAGACATGTTAGCTTCCATAATGAATCCAAATTAAGACTAATTTGATGGTCTCCAATGTGAGAGTCGCTTATACCATTACTATTACACATGTCAGATTTCTTATTGTTGCTCAATTCTTGTGTATTTCGCAGATAATAGAGGAAATAGTGTAGTAGGACCCACAGGCTCTACAGTACTCGGATAGAGGTGAGACTGATCAAACAGGGAACAGGAGGCCAAGTAAACCTAAGGTAAGAATTTCAAACCCAAAATCCCTTATTTGGATTGTTTTTGAGAAGCGTACCAACAATTTAGAAAATGACAATTAAGGACATAGCCTAGTGGCATTTTTGTAAATTGTTGTCAAACAAAATTGACTTTTGACCAAGTGATTAAAGAATGATAATCTACATGAAAATAAGTCCTAGGCTATGTCAATAGATATATTGAATAGGTATGTAAAACAAAAATTTTACGTGATTAACCCAATTTCATAATTTCACCTTATGGTAGATTGAACTTCGATGAAACCACTTTATTCATTAAAATATGTTTAATAATAATTTCTAGTGATGAAATATGAATTTTTGGAGTTTAACTGAATAGTTATAAAAATTTTAGAAACTTAAGCGCACTTTTGTCTAAAAATTTCATAACCAATGGCATTTTGGTCATTTTGTCCCTTTCTAGAAGACTCTAAATTTTTCTCCCTTCAGCCTTGGTCAGCCACTATTCCCTTTCTTCTTCCTCCCTTCACGCCACCATAGCTAAAGAAAAAGAAAGAAAAGAAAAGCTTTTAAAACATAAACTAAACTAGCTTATTTCACCAAATTGTCTTCTACAAATTTATTCATCTCTTCAAGCTCTATCTACCCATATCAATAGCTTCTTGAAAAAGTGACAAAATCAAGAGAAAAGGGGACTATACCATTTGGCCAAGAAGAGGTAATTTCATGTCGTTAATTTCTTTGAATTTTAATGGTAGAAAATGGTAAATTTAAGTGTGTTAAGCATGAATTTGACATTAGTTTGGATTGAATCTTCCTAAATCCTCCCCTAGGGTATTCGACCATTGAAGGATCTTCATGTTTCATGTTGTTTGATCTATAAAAATGGTGCTAAAATGAAGAAGAAACATGAATAAACATGAAACAAGTGTTAGAATGTTGAAATTCCATGAATTTGGCTACATGTATGTTTCGGCCATGGCTATGGGGGAGCGTTTTTGTGCTGCATTTGATGAGTTTAGGGTGCCATGAGACTATAGAAATTTTAAGGAGACTGTTGGTTAAGTCAGGATTAAAATCGGACTTAAAACGGTGAAGTTATGTTTTAGCACCGGTAGAATTTACACTGATTTAATATTTTTAGTGTACAATATGGCTGCATTTAGTGAAGAAAATTAGCTTAAAATTTTAAGTGAAGTGAATTAACAATGTTGGTGAAATGTTTTGCAGTCCGGGAGGATTGAATTACTTGTGGTGCTATTGGATAAATCGCTAACGTTAGACAGGTAAGGGATGAGTGTGGAAGCTGTAGGAATATTATGAATGCATGATTTTATTGAAAATAATTTATGAAATTATTTTAGAACTCAGTTGCATTAGAATTGTTAAAATTGTGGCTTCTGGCTAGTATTTTAAACTGTGTTTGAAGTATAGTAAGGTTAGGCAAATAGCAGCCGTTATGCTGCTGAAATTTCTTGGAAATTTTATAAAAATATCATAAAATATTTCATGACTTTTGGTATTTTATTCAATATTTTCATAAAATGGTGATTTACTGAAAAACAATATTTAAATATTCATGTTATCGAATTTAATTAAAGTGAAGCTACCGATATATTCCTATAAGTGTTTTCTAGTGTAATAGAATGTTTAAAAAATTATCACTGAGATATGAATATTTTATAAATTGTTTTCATTGTACTGTTCATTGTGTTATTTAAATACCTTTATGGACTGACTAAGATTTTAAGGACATTTATTAAATTCTATAAGGCTGACTATACTGTTTATAAACTGTTTTGAGACTGTTAGGTCCCGTATCATGCTCACGTATTATTGTACTGTTACTATTACTGTGCTGATTGGTACTGATCATATCATTAGCGTCCTAGTTGTCACCTGATCAATGCACATTGAGGACACCTATAGACTATGGCCATGAACGGTTCTATTCACACCCTATTGGGTGCTAGACATACCCTAAGTTAATGAAATTTTTTACTACAAAAATATCCTTGTATGAAATGACTATTTTTCTCTCATCTTCAACCTAAAAATTAACAAAAATCACTTTTGTCTTTTGATATTTAACTCCCTCTTTGTCTAACTAAATCAAATCTTTGATTAACTCAAAAAAAAATCTTTCATCAAGGTTTATTCCTTTAGACTCTTCAAGGTCAGCTTAAATTTTAGCAATGTTACAGCTTGGAAAAAAAACCCATATTTTGATTCTGATGTTGACATTGTTATCTCAACTAGATTCAAATTTTAGATTTTAGGACAGTATGTAATGCATTAGAATTTCGACAACTATGTGAAAACTGCATAAATTGCTAATCAAAATGTGGGTTGGGAGTACCCATATTGCAAAACTCATTAGTCATTAGACTCATTACATTGCTTTTACAATAACTATAACTTTTTAGCTTTGTTAA
The DNA here is from genome assembly GCA_031772115.1 of Heritiera littoralis. Classification (NCBI taxonomy): domain Eukaryota; kingdom Viridiplantae; phylum Streptophyta; class Magnoliopsida; order Malvales; family Malvaceae; genus Heritiera; species Heritiera littoralis. The sequence goes on along the minus strand of JAPDPK010000180.1, from coordinate 1,154,090 downwards.
AATTTCTTTGCTAGGGATGCTTTGGATTTTCAAAGATACCTGTCGAGAGATAGCAAAAGCAAACCACACTATCACTAGAGGGAGAACAGAAAGGGTGGGGGTGAAGTGTTGCCTGTTTTTCTCTTCTCTTTTTCTCACATTTCACTTTCTTTCCTCTCTTCAGAGAGGAAGGTGCTATTTACTAGCACTAGCCGAAACCTCTAAAGGGCTCGACAGTGCTCTATTTGCAGAAAAAAATCTAAACCCCATCTGAAAATCTCAAGCCAACATCATAAAAAAACTCAAATCATAACATTTCAATGCGAGAAATAAAGAATAAACAAATGTTATTGAAGATTAATTTTAGACTTACTTAATATTCTTGTAAAACTTAAAAGATTCAAAGGTTTTATAGAAATGTGGAAAGATGAAGGTAGAGGTTTGGGTGTTAGGGTGTGTATTGGGTGGGTTTGAAGAGGGTTGAGGGTAGTTTAGGAATAAAATTAGGCAAAATAGGATGTGGGTAGTAGGAGTGAAGAGAGAGATTTTGAGAATAGGGCTTTTAAGTATTTAGGGTGTGTCTAGTTTTTAATAGGGTGTGAATAGATTTTCTCCTATGGCCATATGTCTCACATGTTACTGTTACCTTCGGGGATTTCTGTTATAGCATGATATATTCTGGGTATTGCCTGGTCTCCACTCACGTGTTACTGTATTGTTTTACTGAAACTGTTATTGTTACTGTTACTGAAGTGATTATTTTTACTAAACTGTTTACCGTACTGTTTACTGGATTGTTTATCATATTGTTTACTGAACCGTTTTACAGTACTTCGTTTAATGATAGTGATTAAGTGTATTGAAATTGATTTTATAAATTATTTATTGAATGAACTAGCATTTATATTATTCTTATATCAAAATCAACAGCTACTCCTTATAGTTGTCACTAGGTTCCGGGACACGAAAGGTATTCTAAAATACCTCCCATACTTCATTTGGATCCCTAGTTGACTATAGTATCATTCCTTTATAGTCCCTAGTGCACCGATAGGAAAAATTATAAGAGCCTCGCCCGTCTAACTAGGCCATCGGCGAGCATCCCCGAGGCTTCCTCATTGCCCCAGGTTTACTCTTACAACATCGTCAAGGCCTCGCACGTTCTAGTGAGTCGTCGGCGAGCATCCCCTAGGAGTCCCACACTCCCCAGGTTTGCCTTGACAGCGAGAGTAGGCGGTCGCCCAACACTCACTAACAACGTATTATCCGCTCTGGGCGATCGCCCACCCTCACGGCTTTGTCCCAAGGCTCTTGAAGAACTCAGGATTAATGCCTTGAGCGCGTTTGCTGAGGCTCGAACCCTGGCACCCTTAAGTACCCGAGCCTTACACTCATGTTACCATTGAGAGTCTCAATGGTAACATAAGTGTAAGGCTCGGGTACTTAAGGGTGCGCCAGGGTTCGAGCCTCAGCAAACGCGCTCAAGGCATTAATCCTGAGTTCTTCAAGAGCCTTGGGACAAAGTCGTGAGGGTGGGCGATCGCCCAGAGCGGATAATACGTTGTTAGTGAGTGTTGGGCGACCGCCTACTCTCGCTGTCAAGGCAAACCTGGGGACTGTGGGACTCCTAGGGGATGCTCGCCGATGACTCACTGGAACGGGCGAGGCCTTGACGATGTTGTAAGAGTAAACCTGGGGCAATGAGGAAGCCTAGGGGATGCTCGTCGACGGCTCGGTGAGACGGGCGAGGCTCTTACAAAAATAAATGTTTTTAAGCATATAGTTTTCATAATATCAATTTTGCATTTGATTCTCTTACTAAGTACATTTCGCTCACCTTTTTATTTTTCACTCCACAAATTACTTGCAGTGATTGCTTGATATACTATTCCGAAAACTAGGTTGCATTTTGTTACCTCGAGGCAGCTTCTAGTGGATCTTGGAGGTATATTAATTTACTTTTATATGTTAAGACGTGTTTGTACAGTACTACTTTATTTTGTAAATTATAAACAAGGGATGTAAATATTAAATTAACACTGATTTTGTAAATATTTCCATTTGGTAAATTACATAAATTATTTTGTAGATTGTTTACTGTTTAAAGCACTTGTATGATAAAGGCATCGCAGACAACCTAACCGCTACTGTATGTGTGAAAAAGTGATAAATACTATGAATTACGGACTATGACATCCAAGGATTCTTCCACACATCGAGAATGCGGATTTTGAAGCAATGGATGAATTTGGCACTGCAAAACATCTCAACCCATGGAAGCTAAAATTGGAAATTGTCTTTGATTTTCTTTCCACCATTGGAGAATGTCAAAGTGATGGTCTATTTGAAACTCTTGATTTAAGAAAAATCTTGTCTCATTGAAGCTAGAACTTTGTCGAGTTGATGATTTAGATCCACCGGCTTTTTCTTTTAGCTCTATTCTTTTCTTTGTTGCTTCGTTAATTGCATTCAAAATGCATTTTCTTTTGCTGCTGCCACCACTTGGTTTCTTTGTTTGATTCTTCTTGTCCTCAGTTGAACTCTTCTCTCTCACCTTTATAAAAATTAAATAGTTCTCGAAAATAATTGTTAATTGAAGACTTTTGGTTCTCAATAGAATCAAGCCGAAGAAAATCTTTATAACAATAAAAAAATCTCTATATTTACCTCACATTGACTATAATCTAATAAAGTTGCAATACAATGAATAGGAGGAATTGTTTCTCAATGTTTTTTTAAATTTTTCCTCCATATCATTTACAAAATAAGATAAAGTTTCATGATTCCTAAATTTTAAAAATTTAGCAAACATTGAAAAAACAATAGGAAAAAAATAAGGTGTAGTTGGATAATATTAAGTTGAAAATCTTTCGGTTGCATCTTTAAAAATAGATAATAAATCAACACAACATTCAATAAAAATCCAGTCTGCATCATAAATTGTTAAAACCAGGCTATTTGAGTAATTGTTATAAAAAGAGGTAATAAGTTCTTTATAAGGTACAATAGAAATAAGCAAACAATGGAGTGAGTTCCATCTTGTTTCTATAGGAAGTGAAAACGCTTTAAAAACTATATTATTTGCTTGACAAATCTGCTTCCTTTAACATTTATGATTTGGGTTGTAGATCCATTTTGCTAAAGTTTTAATTTTATCAATTAGACCTATACCACTACTATTAGCATTAAAACTATTTTGAACACATAAATTTATTGTTAGCTTTAAATTGCAATATATATTTTGAAATGACAATAACTTAAGTAAGCTTTAATGTTTTAATTAATATTGTAAATTTGCCTTATCACACATGATTTTCTCAATCCATTTTAAGTGTTCATATCAAACATTAAGACCATGATTTAATGATATATTCTTATTGGTCTTAATACTTTATAAAATGGTTTTCAATATTAAGTATACAACGGCTAGTTTCTGTTTTGGCTCCAACCAACGTCCACAAACCATCCAAGGGACTATAAATAGAGGCTTAGAAGCTAAAGGAAGCAAGAGGAACTACTCAGCAACTCCAAAACACATATTCCTCAAATCCTCAAGCCTCAACAACAAATCAAGAGCTACACAGTCTTCATCATCTATCATTCTCTTATTCCTTGTAGTGCTTAGCACAAATCTTGTATAGGTTTTTACTTGTGCTTAATCTTTGTAATCACTTGCCTATCTAGAGGCCTTCTTTGATTACTTCTCTTGTAAACCAATTCATTCATTGTAAAAGGAGAGGTTTCTCTTTAGCCTAAGAAAAAGAGGGAGGTTTCTCTTTAGCCTAGAAAAAGAGGGAGAAGAGGTTTCTCTTTAGCTTAAGAAAAAGAGGGAGGTTTCTCTTTAGCCTAGAAAAAGAGGGAGAAGAGGTTTCTCTTGAGCCTAGAAAAAGAGAGAGGTTTCTCTTGAGCCTTGAAAAGAAGGAGTGTAACACAAATTCAAGATAGTGAATTTGGGAAAAATCCTTGGGAGCGTCTCAAGGTAGAGGACGTAGGCAAGGTTGCCGAACCTCTATAAATCACTTGCGTACATTTCTCTTTCCCTACTCTCTTTAATTACTTGCAATTATATTTGTGCTTATTGTATTGAATTTGAATTGCATGCTTGCCTAGCTTAGAGAACCTAGAAAATATTCAGATAGGCTAGAGAATTTAGAAGAATCAAAAAACGGGCTTAAGGCTAGCGAAGAACCGATTGACCCCCCTCTCTGTATTGCCTATAAGAGCCAACAATTGGTATCAGAGCTTGGGCTCGAGATTGATTTAGACTAACCTCTATCGAGCAAAACGATCATAAATGGCTCACTTGAATGTAGGCACATCCCTAGGAGAAGAGGGACAATCATTAGTTAGACCTCCACTCTTCAATGGTGAAAATTACTCATATTGGAAAACTAGAATGATGTTATTTGTACAATCAAATGATTATGAAGTGTGGAGAATTATATTAAATGGTCTTAGAATTCCCATGAAAAAAGTAGATAGAAAATATGTCCCTAAGAGTGAGGATGAGTAGGACACAAATGACATGACATTGGCACAAATGAATGCCAAGGCTATGCACACCCTATTTTGTGCTTTAGGTCCCAATGAGTATAATAGAGTATCGTTATGTGAGAATGCCAAGCAAATATGGGACAAATTAGCCATCACACATGAAGGGACCAATCAAGTGAAAGAGACCAAAGTAGGAATGCTCACACATGATTATGAGCTATTTAGGATGAAAGAAAATAAGTCCATTAGCAAAATGTTCACTAGGTTTAATGATATAATTAATGGACTTAAGGCTCTAGGCAAGGCTTATTCTAATGTTGAAATGGTAAAGAAAATTTTGAATAGCTTGCCTAAGTCATGGGAGGCAAAGGTAACCGTAATAGAAGAATCTAAGGATCCAAATACCTTGTCTCTAGATGAACTTATGGGCTCTCTACTTACTCATGAAATGAAATTAAAAAGAAATGAAGAGCCTTCAAAGAAAGTAGGGGTAACACTTAAGTCTTCCACTCATGAGGATAATAGTAATGAGAGTGGAAATGAGGAAGAAAAGGAAATGGCAATTTTGCCAAAAGATTCAATAGATTTATGAGAATGAAAGAGAGAGAGAGTAATAGGAGACATCAAAGGGGAGAGTCAAGTAGAAGAGAAAAGGACCCCTTAGTATGTTATGAGTGCAATGAACTGGGTCATACTAAATTAGATTGCCACTTACTTAGGAGAAGAAAAGGATAGAAAGCCTAAGAAGAAAGCATTTGTGGCTGCATGGAGCGATAGTGATAGCTCCGATGAGGAAAACGTAGATGAAGAGGTAGCTTACTCATGCTTTATGGCTATTAGTGATGATGAGGCTAGTTGTAGTTCTAGTGAAGATAATGATTATACATTTGATGAACTACAAAATGCTTTTAATGAATTAGCAAATGATTTTCAATGCATGAACTCCAAATATAAGAAAATCATTGCTAAATTGAAAATAGAAAATGAAATGCTATTAAATGCCAAACTTGAATTTGAGAAGAAATTAGAAGAAGCAAATCTAGAACTAGATGAAGTAAATAAAAAGAACTTAAATTTGCATAATTCATTTTCTAGATTTTATATGGGTCAACAAAAGCTAGACCATATGTTAGAGACCTAAAGAGCTTTCTTTGATAAAGATGGGTTAGGTTATAATGCAATACAAAAAGAAACTCATCTAAAGAATTTCCTAGTGAGCAAAAATACTATGCATGATTTATCTCTTACATGCTCACTATATAATAGAATAGGACACTCTTCACAAGCATGCACATATAGGAAAACCACATTTAGAGGAAGAGTAGTTAGGAAAATATGGGTGCCAAAGCATGCTGTAAATAATGTTGAATTGTGCTTGAAATGGATCCCTAAAGGATCAAAAATTGTTAGCACTAACTCTCATGGACCCAAGAAAATTTGGGCACCAAAGCATGCTTGAATTTGTTTGTTGTAGGAGTGTTAGAGCATGGAAATAATGAAACAATGGAGTTCAATTGCTCTACACACCTCTATGGAGTTTGCTTGTGCCAATGAGAGAGAGAAAGAGCTTGAGGATCCACCCTTGGCAAGGTCACAAAAATTCTTCAAAGGATAGCTCAAAGTGGACTCAACACATCAAGGCAAAGCACTCTAAAGCAAAGGAGTTTTGTAAGCTAATATTCTATCTTCTCAAAACTCATATATATTAAAATTATTTGTTTGATTTAATGAGGCACTTAGTTGATGATTATTGGTGCATTGTGAGTTGAATGAATAAAGAAAAGGCATGTTGAATGATTGTTGATTGGTTAATGGTTAGTTCTTGATGCATTGGATGATTGAATGAAAGGCTTGATTTGTGATTTTGAAATGATTATTGAATTTCTGTAGTTTGAGAAAGTTTGATATGTTTAGATAATATATTTAGTTGCTCAAAAGCTGATAAATGTGTCATACATGCAAAATACCATGTCATGAGCTTTAATGAAGAATATGTATGTTGGAAATCATGGCATGTTGTTCACAAGATGTATGATTTGATGATATATGTGCTTAAAACCTATGTGAACAAATTTGTTTTGGCATATTTATAAAATTCAATGCATTGGTTTTGCCAAAACAAGCATAACTCTCAAAATGACCTCCTTTGAGGCCAAAAATGCATTTATTGGTAAAAAATCCTTCCAAAATTGCAAAATCTATTGTTAAATAGTTTTTCATTCATGTTTTTCATTCATACAAGTCCAAAATCATGTTTTACAAATGTTTAAACCCTTACTTGGACTTAAAATACTCAAAAACAAAGTTTTGGCACCTCACAAGTTGGATTTTCTGTCAAAACAACTGCAGAATCTGCAAGAAACATATGAGGGATCGATCCCCCTCCTAAAGAGATCGATCCCCCCAGGCCAAAATGGCTTTTCTACATGTTTTCAACCAAAATTGAGAAGAACTTTTCATTGTTTTGATACTTTCTCTTTTCTCAACTTAAAATTCATTGTTTTAACTTCTTTTTGATGATCTTTAAACTATGAAAATTCATTTTTCATTGATATCATGCCTCAACTCCATCAACTTGTGTTATTTCCAACAAATGGCATCACTTTCAACAATTAATATCATTTTTCTTGAGCTCACAAATGCAAAATCATTTTTCTTGTTGAAAACATTTATGAATCTTGAAATAATCTTGAAATATACTTTCAATGAATGCTTAAACATAATTTTGAGAAATATTTCAAGAATTTATGGATATATTTGAGAATTTGATGAACTTGTGCATAATGAATATTCTTCATTCCTTTTGTTCATCTTAGTCAAGCATGCTTATAGGATTATGTCTCTTGGCTTGACTTATCAATTCCACACTAGGTCTCATGATAATTTTACATCTAGTGGATTGATTTCAAATTTAAATTCAACAATTGGTAATGGTCATTGGCCTATAAATTGTGATGGTAAATGGATCCTAAATGTTCAAATGCATGAAACGTTATCATCCATGTACTTAAATTTTTCTTATGGCCAAATTATTAAAGAACTTGGGCTTTAATGACAACACCAACAATTGATATACATGCATTGTATCTTGATTGTTTTGATGTTGAACATGCATGTTTACTTAAGTTGAATCAATAATCATGCCTATGAGATGAGAATAGTTGTTTTCATGATATTATGTGCTTAACCTCACTCATAGTTTATGGATTTTAATGATAAAATATATTTTAGCTTGATAATATTGATTCACTTAGGTGAAGCCATTTTAGTTAAAATAGCATATACCCTCTAGAATATTAAATGATGATAACAACTAGGGATATGACTTTTAATTGATTAAAATGGTAATTTTGAATCTTTCCTTGCTCATAATTGGTTAAGGACTTGAATTGGAAAATGAGCATAGGATTTTTGTGCTTGAAACCATGGAAGAAAATGTGTTTGCTTGAATTCCTTGATTTTTTGAATCTTCCATATGGTATAAATTTGTGAATATGATATGGATTAAAACTTTATGATAGTGTGCTAATGATTAATTGATCCATATGCATATTTGATGATGTGTGTTGTGTTCTTGCATATTTAGAATGACTATTTTCTTGACATGAACACACTACACATAAATATTGGATTCATGCAAAATGTGTAAGTCAACCATTAGTAACAATTGGTATTTAGATTGAAATAACAATTGGTATCATTGGTAACCATATTTTCACCAGTTGGTAAGCCAAAACTAAATTGACTATTGGTATGAGCTTTAAATTGACAATTCTTCTCATACTCCTTAGATTGAAATGACAAATAGGGAAGAATTCACATAAGACACTTTTGCATGAAACACTTTTGTGCTAGAATTTTTGATTAATTGATGTATGATTTAATTCTATCTTACTTGAAAATGATTTATGAGCTCTTGCATATGATATGTCATCTAATGTTAGCTTATAATCATGATGTATTGCCATGCACCTTAATTAGACTTTAGAGAACAATTGTTATACTTAGGTGTTTGCTTAATTTCTTACCAATTGAGACCTTATTGCAAAATTATTTATAAACAATTGGTTTAGGATCATAAGTCATATTCTTTGCTGAATATTTCATACTCTTTGTGAATATTGACATATTTATTTGTGCTATGCGTCCCATGTACTAACATGTTTCTTATTGGATGGAGCATATTTTTATCTCTTCTCACATAGCCATGATTTTAGGGGGGAGCATATTTTTTATTTTTCCTTCTTTTTGCTATGACAAAAAGGGGGAGAGATAGATATTAAAAGGGAGAGATATTAAGGGGGAGAGATAATGGGGGAGAAATAGTTTGAAAATTCTTTTCAAAACCCATGCTTATATTAAGGGGGAGCTTTATAAAATCCTGTTTTATTTGAGGGGGAGTATTTTATAAAAGAATTTTCAAAGCAAATTTACATTAAGTTTTGTCATATCAAAAAGGGGGAGATTGTTAGCTTTAAATTGCAATATATATTTTGAAATGACAATAACTTAAGTAAGCTTTAATGTTTTAATTAATATTGTAAATTTGCCTTATCACACATGATTTTCTCAATCCATTTTAAGTGTTCATATCAAACATTAAGACCATGATTTAATGATATATTCTTATTGGTCTTAATGCTTTATAAAATGGTTTTCAATATTAAGTAATTTTCTCAAGAATTATTGAACATAAGTTTAGAAAATTACTTATAAGTTTTTGGACAATATTCTCATTTGAGAAAGTCAAGAAAAACTCCCTTAAAGCTTATAAATGTTTTGGGTTGAATTAAAATAAAAAGCCATATCATTTCTAACCCAAAAGTGCAGGAAAAATGCCATCTGGAAGAAAAGGATCGATCCCATAGGGAAAGGGATCGATCCCTTTTTGACAGAATGCCTCAAAAGGCTAGATTGAAGAAAAGGATCGATCCCTTTGGTGAAAGGATCGATCCCTTTATACCAGAAAGTCCCCAACGGCTAGTTTTTGTGAGATACAACGGCTAGTTTCTGTTTTGGCTCCAACCAACGTCCACAAACCATCCAAGGGACTATAAATAGAGGCTTAGAAGCTAAAGGAAGCAAGAGGAACTACTCAGCAACTCCAAAACACATATTCCTCAAATCCTCAAGCCTCAACAACAAATCAAGAGCTACAAAGTCTTTATCATCTATCATTCTCTTATTCCTTGTAGTGCTTAGCACAAATCTTGTATAGGTTTTTACTTGTGCTTAATCTTTGTAATCACTTGCCTATCTAGAGGCCTTCTTTGATTACTTCTCTTGTAAACCAATTCATTCATTGTAAAAGGGGAGGTTTCTCTTTAGCCTAAGAAAAAGAGGGAGGTTTCTCTTTAGCCTAGAAAAAGAGGGAGAAGAGGTTTCTCTTGAGCCTAGAAAAAGAGAGAGGTTTCTCTTGAGCCTTGAAAAGAGGGAGTGTAACACAAATTCAAGATAGTAAATTTGGGGAAAATCCTTGGGAACGTCTCAAGGTAGAGGACGTAGGCAAGGTTGCCGAACCTCTATAAATCACTTGCGTACATTTCTCTTTCCCTATTCTCTTTAATTACTTGCAATTATATTTGTGCTTATTGTATTGAATTTGAATTGCATGCTTGCCTAGCTTAGAGAACCTAGAAAATATTCAAATAGGCTAGAGAATTTAGAAGAATCGAAAAACGGGCTTAAGGCTAGCGAAGAACCGATTGACCCCCCCTCTCGGTATTGCCTATAAGAGCCAACATTTATAATATGTCATGCACATCTAGCGAGAAAAAAATTACACTTCACATAATTTGGTTTAAACTTTTAATTAACTTAGGAATAACTGTAATATTATTTGAAGTATTATCTAAAGTAATAGCCAAAACTTTATATTCAATTTCATACAATTTACAAACATTAGTAATATATTTATTAATATTATATGCATTATGTGATTCTTTATTACATTAAAGGATAAAATGTGTTTTTGCATGCACTAATCTTCATTTACCCAATGACAAGTTATTAGAAGATAACTCATACCCCTAATACTAGTCTAAATATCACTAGTTAAACTAACCCTAGGTGAAATATTACTAAGTTTATGAATTAACTTGCCTATTTTCTTTAAACATGTCTATGCAATCTTTTTTTAATGTATGTCTAGAAATGAATTTATATACATGTTGTAAATATTGACAAACAAATTTTAAATAACCTACTTTTTCACATATTATGAATAGTTGTTTCATTCTAATTACAAATCTAACTAAACCACGCCCAGCTTTAACATTGTCAAAAGTAAATTTTTTTGAACATCATGTACATTAATTTGAGATTATTTGCTTCCATTAATTTCATCTTGTACTTCATCTAGATTGAATTTATGTGCTCCAATTAAATGTTTTTTATACGTATTTGTCCCCAGCACTTCCGCCGGAGCTATAAGCAAAAACCTTTGTACATATTTTACAAATAGTAGAATATTCATTCATATCTTCTTTTGGCATAATGTCGAAATGCTCTCAGACCTTACTCTTTTTAGGGTAGTTAATATTCGTATTCGTCGATCTTGATGATGTAATGGTAGTGGTGACAGCTGATAATTGTGTTTGACTACAACCTTGATGGTATATTAGTGGTGCCGAAAGAAGCTCCTCTTTCTGATAAATATCGAGTTTGAATTCATTGAATGATTCGTCACCCAAATTGGGGGTTTCAGAAGAACTGAAAGGGTGAGAATGGAACATGAACGACGAAAAAAAATCTGACATTTTTTTATATTTTTTTAATAAATATATTTGAAAATTTTAATGAAATAGATGTAGGAATATATATTGGAATGAAGTAAATATATATTGGAATTTGAAAGTTGGAACTAAAATTTGTAAAATTGTAAAAGGAAATGAAATTGAAGAAAATTAGATTTATGTTTAGAGAATGAGAGAGAATAATGTAAGTGGATTTTGAATTTTAGAGAGAAAAAGAATAATATTAGGAATTTAAAATGAGAGAATTGGAAAGAATTTGAGTATTGAGAGAATTTTGAGGGAAAATGTAAAGAAAAATAATGAAAATGGGGAGATATTTCTAGAGAAAAATTGGGAAAAAAATAAGAAAAATTTAAAAAAATTTGGAGTGAGAGCTGTTACTAGCCCCCTTTCCTTTTAATTTCAGGAGCAACAAAAGCCATTACTCTTGTAGGCTAGGGGTGTAATGGAGTTGAGTTAAGCCAATACAGTGGGGTGTTTAAGCTTGAGCTTGACTTGAAAACTCAGTACTCGGTATTCGTCTCGAGCTCAAATGAGCTACTCGAGCTTGCTCAATTAGGCTCGACTGTTTGAGCTCGATTCTAATGCTTGACTGTTCGAGCTCGAGCTCAAATTTATTTTATATATGTAAAAATACTATCAATTAAATATAATAAAATATAATATTTTTTTAATAATAATAACGACACAACATCGACAATAATAAAAACCTTACACAAAAATAAAAGTAACTAAAGACCACACAAATCACATACAATGTTAATCGTCTAGAAAATTATAAAATCTTACTTAATTTCAAAATTATGAAACAAATAATAAAAAAATAGTAACATCACATCCTTAACTAGCTTCAATAGCTGATCCATTATCAAATCCAACTTTTAATCCATTATCAAATCCATTACTAGCTCCAACAACAAATGGAAAGTACATCTTGCTTTTTTATTACATCTTTTACCTACAAATGCAAAAGCGCCAATCCATCGTTCTACAAGTCCAAGAATGTTTTTTTAAAAGAAAAAGAAGTCTAATCCATTATTCTATAAGTTAACATGCAGTATTAAACATTTAAGTAATAAGGCAATATTCATACTATAAACTTCATTAGAAGCTGCTAGGAATCTTTATTGCAAAATGACTCATTGAACTAAGCACCAAGTTCTCATCATAAATGATAATTTATTGTGCTAATGAACACAATAGCCCATAATTCATATATAGCTGCAAACATCACACAACAAGCATATACATTCAATAGCCAAATAATTCTTATACAATGGCCAAATAATGAATATGTCACAATGATTACATTGACAAAGTACTATAAAAAATCAAAGACCTTGATAAAGAGTGCTCTATCTCAATTGGGGAATTTAAGTGCAATTTCAATTCGTTTCTTCTCTTTTTATATAGACAAAGTATAAGAAAAACAAAGTTAAAAGTCAAATTAAAGTAAGACAACCGTGAAATAACAAAAATAAAGTAAATGAATAAACTTACTTTACTCTTCTTCTTCACTCCGTGAAGATTCCAACACCAATCTCCTAGACAAAGTAATGCTTGCACTATGTTAGGAGCTAATGAGGTATGATAAGTATCAATAACTCTACCTCTCGCACTAAAGGTAGCCTTTGAAGCCACTGTAGTGATAGGAATAACAAGTATATCACGAGCCATCTTAGATAGAATATGGTACTTTAAAGTATTTGCTTTCCACCTGTCCACAGCATCAAACATATTAGAATCTCCTTTACAAATAAAGCAACCCTCGACTAAGTAGATATTTAGATCAAATTGTTGTGGTTGAATAGTTTCAATTGACATCACATAATTTGCAAATTCTGACCAACCCGAAGAGGAAGTTTCTACACTCCCACCACTACCATTTTCAAGCACTTGAGTTTCAACACTTTTGTCATTGACAGATTGAATTCGTGAATATATTCCTCATAAATCTAATATAAAGCATCTCAAACTCAAGCAATATTTTCTCTTACTTCTCTCTCAAGGTACGTTCGAGGAAAACAAAACTCAATCACTATCATTTTGCACCTTGGATCTAAGATAGCTATTATAGCCATTAACAAATTGCATTCTCCCCAATACTTATCAAATTTACTCTTTATCTTACAAACCATTGCTTGAACAAACTCATCTTCATCTTGTGCCATTTTATCCAAAAACACTTTCACACAATAAATTTCATTCAAAAATAAGTTCAAAGTGTACTATCAGGCAACTGCACTCATTATGCTATGTCAGAAAATGAGTTAAGTCTTGCCTCATTCTTTTTTTGAAGGGATACATTCTCATTCAAAATTACAATCATAATCAGGATATTATATTCGATGAACAGGTAACTTGATAAACTGGTAAATACAATAACAAACAAAACAAATTTTATATAATATATATAGTACAATACTATATATATAAAATAATAATAGTATATAGTATATATATATAAATCTATATGATATTATATAGTAGAATACTATATAATATAATATTAATATTATATTTATAATATAGTTATAAATATAATATAAGATAAATAAATTAAATTAAAAAAAGGGGGAAACAGAAAACAAGAATCAGGATTTCTCGATTCTGCCTTCCCGAGGGGCGATCGGCCCTTCACCGGAGAAAGAAAGGAGAGGAGAGAGGAGTGATGTCGCCGACGAGCCAAGGGCTGGAAGAGGAGGCGACCGGCGACGGAGAAAGGAAAGAAACGGAAACGAAAAAGGGGCGGAAACCGGCGAAACCGGAAGAGGAAAGGAAAACCAGATCTGGCGGTGTCGGCCAAATCGGCCGCCGCCACTATAGTCGAAGCACCGTCGGAAGAAGAGGAAAGGGAAGGAGGCCACCGGAGAGGCTGGGAACGGCGGAGGAAGGCTGATGGAGGAGGAGAAGAAACCGAGGCGAAACCGAGGCAAAACCGAGTAGATTCGCCGCTGTACCGTCGATCCAGGTTGAGCTGAGGCCACCGGTAGCTTCGTCTCAATGCTGGCCAGCTGCTGAGCCACCGAACCGCTGGAGAACTGACCACCGGAGGAGAACCGGTGGTGAGGAAGGTGGAGCCGGTCTGACTGGTCTGAACCGGTCAGACCAAGGAAAAAGAAAAAGAAAAGAAAAGAGAAAAAGAAGAAAAGGGAGAAAAAAAAGGAGAGAGAAAAAGGAAATTTCCGGACTTCGAAAATTTTGAGAATTTCGGGAAATCTCGAAAAACTCGAAAACTCGAGAATTACGGGAATCGATAAGAAATCCTGAAAAATGTTAAATTATTTAAATAATTTATTTATTTAAATAATTATGAAAAAATTCTAAAATTTAGAATTTAAATTCCAGAAAATTCCCTCGATGACCGAGCCGATGGAATCGGGCAGGGTGAACACGGGCGCGACCTTCGAGAGGCAGTCACCGACCCGAAACAGGTAAGGGAGACATGTGTCGCCTGTAAGGACATTCGGCCACATGTTTTAAATTATGCATTTAATTCATAAATACAAATTATAATGATTAGTTTTGAAAATTGTGGTGATTTATCGATTTCAAATTGTGGTGAAATACTAGTTGCGAAATATAAACTGTATTTTTTCGTGCAGGAGGCTAGCCAAATCAGCAGCCGTTATACTGCCGAAAAATTATTGAAAAATTACTGAAATTTACCGAAAATCACTAAAAACCAAAATAAAAGATGTGATTTCACGTGAATCGATTTTCGAGTATGAAAATCGAGAAATTAAGTAAATTTCATAAAATATGAATATAGTGATATTTAATTTTAAAATATTCATGTTTTCGAGAATGGTGAAAAGGAAATCACCGAAAATTCACCGGTAGGTGATATTTCACGTGAAACGAGATGAAAATGAAAAAGAGACCGAAGTGAATATTTTTATAAATATTCTTAAATATTCACTTGATTTAATATAAAACCTTTATGGTTTTAATTGTGAGATAAATAATTATATAAATTCCATAAAGGTTAAGAAATGATGGAAAACTATGATTTCGAGACTAGAGGTCTCTACACGTGTTTTTAGAAAGAAACAAAGTTACGGGATTTATGAATTTGGAAATAAATAAATATTTTATTTTTCATAAATTATTGAAAAACCATGTTTTCAAGTGAAAGCACGAAAAAGCGTGCATACGTGTTTTACGATGGAGAAAGGACAGTTTTGCCCTTTTATATGTTACATTGATGATTTTGCAAACTGTTTCACCGTGAGGAAAACACGATTTATACCTTTATAAAATATTTTGAGAAATATTATTTAAATTATAAATTTCATAAAGGTGATGATTTTATTACATGTGAGCCTTATGGATATTTGTGAAATATTTTGATTTACTATATTTAAAATCCATAAAGGCTATGGTACGGTTTATACTGTTTTGAGACTTAGGCCCCGAGTTTCATGCATCACACTTATACTGTTACTGTCACGTGGCTGAGAGATCTGCCAGTCATTAGCGTCCCGGATGTCACCTGGCAAGTGTACATCGAGGACACCATATAGATCATGGCCATAGATCTCACTGTTACACTGTTACTGTGTCCCTTCGGGGATGATGATTACTGGTCCATTATTGGACGATGATAGCATGATTCAATTATAGGGTGATACCTAGTCTCACATATTATTACTATTTACTGAAAGGATTTACAGAATCCTATTTATTGTACTGTACTGTACTGTTTACTGTACTGATTACTGTCTACTGATGAAAAACCGTACCAAAACACTGTTTACTGAACTGTACTGTATATTGAAATGGTAGCTACTAATTACTATTTTACTGAACTGAAAGCTACCATTTACTGTTTACTGAACTGAAAGCTACCGTATACTATTTACTGAATTGGTAGCTACTGTTTACTGTTACTTACTGAACCATATCGAGATACTGTTTTACTAAATACTGAATATACTATTTTACTAACTGTACGATACGGTTACTAATTTGAAAAGAGAAATAAATGTTTATTCTAAAAGAATAACATAAGAATTATTTCTAAGAAAGAAATAATCGAAGAAGTAACTATCTAATGATTGGATATTTACAAATCACTGTACTGTCACGTGTTTTATTGTACTGAAGAGGAGAGAAGTAAACCACTGTTTTACTACTGAACTGTCACGTGTTTTAAAGTATACTGAATGTGAAAAGAAATAAGTGGTTTACTCTGTGGAAAAACGAAAAGTTTATCGTTTTGAAAACAACGGAAATAGTACTCTCTACAGTTGCTTCTAGGTTCAGGAACAAGTCAGGTATTTCAAAATACCTGCCTTACTCTATCTGGATCCCTAACCGACTGTAGTATCCTTCCTACATGTGTGCCTAGAGCCAGCTAGGAAGATTTTAAAGAAAATGAAAAAAAATTAATTTATTTTCAGCATATAGGTAGCTGAATATCAAGTGTGACATATAACTCTCTTACTGAGCCGTGGTTTGCTCACCCCTTAATTTTAAATATTTCAGGTTTTAAAGATTGTGAGATCAATTGATTGTGGATCACAGTTGTACACAAAGGACAATGTGACAGATCGACTGATTTATATGAGGTACGATCATTTATTTTCTGTATTTAGACATGTCTGCAGTACTACTTATCTGATTAACTAAGACAGGGGATGTGTATAATATAAACAATGTTATGTAAATTTGTTTAACAGTTAGTAAAAGTGAAGTATCACAGACAGCCCAACTGGATGAATTGTGTAAAATAAGGTGAAAAATGTGGTAACGGGTCGTTACAACAAATCTTACATTAGGTGAGACTCAAACCTGAGACTTCAAAGTCTCAAGACCTCCTCCTTGCCACCAAGCCAAGGCCTCATCAGCAAGTCTTGCCTCATTCTGATTAATAAAATTGACACTTTCATGAACATCTTCAATCACATGCTCGATCTCAAAAAGCATGCTTGATCTCAAAATGACCATCTTGAACCATAAGATTTGAGATGTATGCACAACACCAAACATGAAAAAGTTTTCCTCCACAAATCAATCTCCTGTTTCTTGAAAAGGTGTCATTAAGAATTCTAATTGCCACATCATTGTTTGAAGCATTATCCATAGAAAGTATGAACACCTTGCTTTCAATCCCCCATTCTTTCAAACACCTATAAATGCAATCAGAAATCTCAACACCACGATAAGGAAGAGGTATGTGAACAAAGTTGATAACGTGCTTTTGCAATCTCAAATTAACATATATAAAGTGTGTTGTAAGAACCATGTATTCAATCTTCTGAATGCTCGACTTCTACAAATCTATCGTCAAACTGATCTTGTCGATGGTTTCTAACAATGCCTTTAATTTTTTCTTTTCTACTTCATAATCTTGCACACAATCCTTCTTAATAGTATTGTATGATACCTTTTCCTATTCAAGCATCCCACGTTTTTGCATCATGTTAAACCCTTCTTCTTCCACAGTTGAGAAAGGATGCTCATGCGTAAGTATCCAGTGCACTACTGCCTCTTTCATTTTTGCCATATCAAACTTGCCATCTATGAGAGCAAGTAGCATTTGTACATCACCACTTGTGTCAACTGGTTGGAAATTAATCCTTTGTTATGGGCTCTAACAGATTTTTCTCTTCAAACAAGTTTTCAGGTGCCTATTAAACTGAGTTGTACTTTTATTCGAACTTATAGCTAACTTCCTCTTGCAATGAACACATTTTCCTTTTTTAGAACCATCAGGAAGACTAACTTCCTTGAACTCCAACCAAACAATAGATGTCTTTTACCTCTTTTTCTCATTGCGTTCCTCTTCTCCTTCCTCACCCTTCTGAGGATCAACATTGCCGCCTTCCTTATCACAAGTAGCATCAACAGTTGGCAATTTATTTGTGTTAGCATCTACATTTTCATCCACATTATCATCTAACACCATTCGACTTGCAACTAAATCTGATGTAGGTTGAAATGGTGTAGAGGAGACATCTGGCGTACTTAACATGTCAAGTTTTCTATCATAAAAAAAAAACAAATCAACATTTAGAGATCTAAGAACATACTTTGAAGCAAGCAACATTTACAGATAACATCCAGCTTCAATCTTGAACAACTCTAAACACAAACAAGCCATTAAGAACAGATTGCTTAATAAGAAGATCATCAAAGCGCGCAATCTTTTTGACAAAACATATAATGACAAGTCAATAGAGCAATTATTTTAAATATTTTTGCCAACATTCATAGAGTACAAAATCTCAAGATTATTAACTAGACTAGATGCTGGACATGAATGATGTTCATGGCTATGGCTGTTTTTTGTTGTCCTGAATGCTATGCAAATTAATGTTGTTTTGGTACTTGATTGTGGGATTGCCTGCTAATTTAGGTGAGTAGCATATGAGAGTAATAGACAAACAGATAAAGAAACTACCCTAACATTAAACAAGTAAATGAAAACCTGAGAATGAAATGATCCAGATCTCTTTTGAAATTTGAAAGTGAAATGAACGAAGCTTGAAAGCCTCTATGTTTGAAAATGGAAAAAGAGCCTAAGCCTTTAGCGTTTTCATTTTTCAAATAGATAATATTTTAATTTTTAATAATATAAATAAAATTAAAAATATATTAAAATATTAAAAGCTCAATTAGGCTCGCGAGCTACTCAAGCTAGGTATCTTGCTACTTGAACTCGGCTTGACAAGTCGAGTTCGAGTTTTGCTTAAGGCGAGCTCAAGTAGCTTGCAAGCACTAGTGTATCGTTCACACTCTTATTGCAGGCAACAGCTTGTGCATTGCACAACAATTTGAAAAAAAAGGAGTTAGACCAGGCTCAATAAATTATGAAACTGGGTAATCTGGTTCCGGTTAACTGGCCGAGTTGATCCAAACCACCTCTAGTTAGATTGAAAATGCCCATTCCCACCTTCCTTGCCAAATCCTCAGCCAAAAATGAAGGTAACAATCATCTCCTTCTCTTTTTTGATTTGAGAAACAATGAAAGAAAATGAAAGAAAAAATCACATGGTGAAGAAAATGTAAAACGAAGAAAAAAAGGAAAAAAAGGAAGCTTGAAATAGGAATAAGAGAGTTTCTTTCTTACGGGTATGGAAGATATAATAGAATTAAAGAGAGAAGAGGATGGAACAAAATAGAGGCTGACGGTTGAATACACAAATTGAGGTCACAGGAGTGGACCAATTGCCTTTTAGTGTCACATGAATTGTGACATCTGTTTAATGTGTGTCTTAAAAGACAGTTGTTACAAAAAAAATCTCAACAAAACCATGGGCATGAAATTGGTATACGTGTCAATAATAATGAGACTCACACATGTCTTCCATGTAATAGTACAACCGTCAAGCACAAAACATTTTGCAAACCAATTAAAGTCCAAATTGGTCAACAAAATTGATTTTGTAATTGAAATCAAAATTGATGACATGTCAAACAAAGAAAAACCATATTTTGGCTATTTTCTACAAACCTTTTTTTAAATACATAAGTTATTGAAGTTAAAATTGGTTAACAAAATTGATTTTGCAATTGGACAAAGAAAAAAAATCATATTTTGCCTATTTTTCTGCAAACTTGAATCGGCTCGATTCAACCCTACCCAAAACAACCATCTCTAGCTCGATTGAGAATGCCCAGTCCCACTTGTCCTTGCCAAATCTTTAGCCAAAAATAATGGTAATAGTCATATCCTTCTTTTTCTAATTTGAGAAAAATATGAAAAAAATGAGAATGAAAATGAAAGAAAAAATCAAATGGAACACGTAAAAAGAAGAAAAAGAGAGAAAAATAAAAGAAGCTTGAAAAAGGAAGAAGAGAGTTTCTTTCTTGTGGGTATAGAAGATGGAGTGGAAGAGAGATAGAGAGAGTAGAAAAATGGAATGAAACAGATGCTGACGGCTTAATACACAAATCGAGGTTACAAAGTGGAACCAGTTGTCTCTTTGTATTACATGAATTGCAGCATCTGTTTAAAACGTGTCTTAAAAGACCATTGTTCCCAAAAATCTCAACAAAACTATGAGCATGAAATTGGTATACATGCCAACAGAAATGGGATTTACACATATCTTCCATGTAATAGTTCAGCTGTCAAGCACAGAACATCCTGCAAACCAATTAGGTTGTGTTTGATATATTGCAGATAAAGTGATTGCTGGGAAAGTAACATTCTAGCGTTTGTTATGCAATCACTTTGCTGATAATGTAATTACAAATTCCAAAAGTACTCTTAAGTACAAAAACAAAATTTGTACATTGGAATTAATTACAAATGTAATTATTATATTAAAATGTTAAGAATATAAAGTTGTAATTATTGACATTGATTATCATTTGTAATAACAAATTTATATACATTATTATTAATTTGTATAATTAATTTGTAATAACATTAGCCATTGGGTTTGTTCTATAATTAATTTGTACCACTTTTGTTTTGTTCTATATTTCCACGATTTTTTTTGTGCTGGTTAGAGAAATGAGGCAATGCCAAATAATTTTATTCATTTTGGATTGCCAATAAATGAATTTGCCTTCTAGCTTAAGGAATCAAAGAACAAAACCACCAAATCATAGGTGATAATAAAATCATATTACAAATCCAAAATAAGTCATACATGATATCTAGCTAAAACATCTATGAAAGTAATAATAAAACCATCTTAATAATTTACCTAGACATCCAACAAGTCATAAAAATAATTCATAATCATTGTAATGAAACCATCCATATCTCAAATCAAGGTAACTCATAACTGACAGACTTGCCAAAGGTACTTCTTGATATAGACTTTTCTCCTTTCAAAAGAACATGTGAGAACTGAAATTTTCCTAGCTAAATATGTATTCTTATGTACTTTAGTGACACAAAGAGATAATGTACTTATGAGATTTCAAGTATAAGATTATGGTACGTACTTATAGAAGTCAAGTATCCGAAATTAATGTGAAATATACGATAAAACGATATATGAAGTGCACACTAAATGAGTACGAAAGAAGTTATAATTCTATGATTAAAAAGGAGTAACGTGTGCACGTAAATCAAACTAAAAGCACGTAATGTGTATGCATGCAAACGTACATGCATGTATGTATACGTATAAACATACGCAAATAATAATAAGAAAATAAATTAATGTACATATATACACATAAGTATAGATATATGTACATCCAAATAAATGTAAATGCATAAGTGTATAAAGGAAAATATACAAGTATATATTATATAGAATACAATTGTATAAATGAAAAAAATATATGTGGGTAATATATATATATGTGTGAACACGGATAAATAAATATATATTATAAGTGTATTACGATTTATTATATGCTATACATAATACATAAAGTATGAGATATTATAAAATTATAGAAAGAACACAAGGAGAGAGAGCAAGAAGAGAGATTTTCTCTTATTCTTCAAGTGTGTGTTCAATACATGGGTGGTGAGCCTCTATTTATAGGTTTTACAAATACATGAATAAAGAGGGAAGATGAATAGTTACAAACTTAATGAAGGGATAGTTACAAACTTAATGAAGGGGAAGTTATGAAGAGTATGAGGGATGAATGGACATCCATATTTATGACTATTCATAACACTCCCCCTTGGATGTCCATTACTAAAGAATATGCCTTATTAAAACCTTACTAGGAAAAACCCTGTGGGACAAAAACCTAGTGAAGGAAAAAGAGTGCATTATTCTTCAAAATACACATGAGATGCTGCCTCATTAAAAACCTTACCAGGAAAACCCAGTGGGACAAAACCATGGTTAAGGAAAAAAGAGTATAGCGTGTATTTACTCCCCCTCATGATTATATCATTTGAGATCTCTGAGTCGACGCAATCCAACATTGTGGACTAACTTCTCAAATGTAGTGGTAGGAAGCGCCTTTGTTAATAAATCTGCCAAATTTTCACTTGAACGGATTTGTTGAACATTTATATCACCATTCTTCTAAAGGTCATGAGTGAAAAAGAACTTCGGTGAAATGTGTTTTGTTCTATCACCTTTGATATATCCTTCCTTCAGTTGGGCAATGCATGCTGCATTATCCTCATATAAGATCGTTGGTGCCTCTTTGCTTGAAGATAAACCACAAGCTCCTCGTATGTGCTGAATTACAAACCTTAACCATACACATTCACGACTAGCCTCATGTATTGCCAAAATTTCAGCATGATTAGAAGATGTGGCTACTATAGTTTGTTTCATGGAACGCCATGAAATGGCGGTGCCACCACATGTGAATACATATCCAGTTTGTGATCGAGCATTATGAGGATCAGATAGGTACCCTGCATCTGCAAAACCAATCAAATCTGTTTTGGGTAGGTTAGGAAAATACAAACCCATATCCTTTGTACCCTGTAGGTAACGAAGTACATGTTTAATCCCATTTCAATGCCTTCGGGTTGGACAAGAGCTATATCTCGCTAATAAGTTAACAGAGAATGATATATCAGGTCGTGTATGACTAGCGAGATACATTAGTGCTCCAATTGCACTCAAGTATGGTACTTCAAGACCAAGAATCCCCTCATCATTTTCCCTAGGTCGAAACGGGTCTTTATTTACATCAAGTGACCTTACAACCATTGAGGTGCTCAACGAATGTGCTTTGTCCATATAAAATCGTTTTAGCACCTTTTCTATATAAGTTGTTTGATGCACAAGAATCCCATCCTTTAAATGTTCTATCTGTAATCCAAGACAAAATTTTGTCTTTCCAAGATCTTTCATCTCAAATTCTCTCTTCAAGTACTCTACTGCCTTTGAAATCTCTTCAGGAGTTCCAATGATATTCAGATCATCAACATATACCGCAATAATAACAAACTCAAATCTAGATCTCTTTATAAAAATGCATGGGCAAACGGAATCATTCTTATATCCCTCTTTTAACAAATATTCACTAAGGCAGTTATACCACATGCGACCAGATTGTTTTAATCCATATAGAGATCTGTTTAATTTGATTGAGTAATGTTCTCGAGAACTAGAATAACATGCTTCTGGCAGTTTAAATCCTTCTGGGAGTTTCATATAAATGTCATTATCAAGTGGGCTATACAAATAGGTTGTAACGACATCCATTAGACGCAAGTCGAGTATCTCTTTTATTGCCAGATTGATTAGAAATCGAAAAGTAGTCACATCCACCACAGGAGTGTATGTCTCTTCATAATCAATACTAGGTCTTTGCGAAAAACCTTGTGCAACTAGACGTGCTTTATGTCTCACAATTTTACCTTTTTCATTTCGTTTTCGCACAAAGACCCATTTGTAACCCACTGGTTTTACATCATTAGGTGTACGGACTACTGGTCCAAAAACATTTCTCTTTTCAAGAGATTTCAATTCTGCCTCAATTGCGTCTTTCCATTTTGGCCAATCATGTCTATGCTTACATTCCTCGATAGACTTTGGTTCAAGATCCTTGTCATCATTCATAACATCTAGCGCTACATTGTATACAAAAACATCATCGACGTCGATTTTGTTTCGGTTCCATATTTTTCTTGACATGACATAATTTATCGAGATCTCTTCATTTTCAGTAATTTCAGGTACCTGACTTTCTTTTGGAATTGTAATTTTAGTCATGTTTAAGGGCTCTTCTGTAAACTCTTCTGGAGTTACAATTTCCTCGAGTTGGCCATCTTGAATCTTTGCTCCCTTTCTTTTTCGAGGATTTTTATCTTTGGAACCGACTGGTCTACCACGCTTCAGGCGTGCTTTAGATTCATTAACAACAAAAGGTTGTCCTTCTGGGACATCAATTTTAATTGGAGCATTAATAGCTGGTATATGTGACTTTGTCACTCTCTTTAGGTCAGTACATGCGTCTGGCAATTGATTTGCTAAACTTTGTAAATGAATTATCTTTTGAACTTCTAGTTCGCATTGTTTTGTACGAGGATCAAGATGAGATAATGATAATTCATTCCAACTTATCTCTTTTTCCAGCTGCCTATTTTCTCCCCCTAAGGTTGGGAAGACTGATTCATCAAAATGACAATCAGCAAATCTAGCTGTAAATAAATCCCCTATTGATGGTTCTAAATATTTAATTATAGATGGGGATTCATATCCAACATATATTCCCAACCTCCTTTGAGGACCCATCTTAGTACATTGTGGTGGAGGAATTGGAACATATACAGCACATCCGAAAATTCTTAGATGGGAAATATTTGGTTCCTGACCAAAAATCAATTGTAAAGGGGAGGACTTATGATAACTTGTATAACTTGTTGGCCTGATGCGAATTAGTGCTGCCGCATGTAAAATAGCATGACCCCAAGTAGAAATTGGGAGTTTTGATTCCATTAGTAATGGTCTTGCAATCAATTGAAGACGCTTAATAAATGATTCTGCAAGGCCATTTTATGTATGAACATGTGCTACAGGATGTTCAATACTTATCCTAATAGATATATAATAATCTTGAAAGTTTGGGAACTAAATTCACCAGCATTGTCAAGACGAATTGTCTTGATGGGATAATCTGGAAAATGTGTTTGTAATCTAATTAATTGAGCAAGTAACCTCGCAAACGCCAGGTTGTGAGTTGATAATAAAGATACATGTGACCACCTAGTTGATGCATCAATTAAAACCATAAAATATCTAAAAGGTCCACATGGTGAATGTATTGGTCCACATATATCACCTTGTATTCGTTCCAGAAAAGTAAGGGATTCAATCCCTATCTTAGCTGGTGATGGTCGAACAATTAACTTGCCTTGAGAACAAGCAGCACATGGGAAATCTTTCGATTGAAGAATATGCTGGCTCTTCAATGGATGTCCACATGAATTCTCAACTATTCTTCGCATCATTATCGATCCGAGATGGCCTAACCGGTCAGACCAAACAACAAAGTTATTGTGATCTAGAAGCTTTTGGTTAATGACCACATTTGTTTCAATTGTTTTAATTCTTGTGTAGTACAAATCGGAGGAAAAGGCCGGTAATTTTTCTACAATTTTATTACCCAAGATTATACTCGTAATGTGAAGGTACTCAATTTCTCCTTCACTTGTTGTCTCAATATGATATCCATTTCGGCGGATATCCTTAAAACTCAATAAATTTCTTTGAGACTTAGGAGAGTATAATGCTTCATGAATTTCAAATTTTGTTCCTCCAGGCAAGAATATGTTAGCTATTCCGGAGCCTTCTATCAATTCTGCACTATCCGATATAGTACTAACATTGGCCTTTTGCATTATCAAATAAGAAAAATATTTCTTATTCTTTAATATAGTATGTGTAGTGGCACTGTCTGCGAGACATATATCTCCAGTACTCATTGCAAATCGAACCAGTAGAGTATCTATGTTCTTCATTGAAAATAAGAAATATATAGAGTATTCAAGAAAGAATATCAAAATTAGAAGAGAGTAAAGTGTGCTCGTACCTGCTTCCTATGTCTCTACACCTTTATATATGTGTTTAAGTGGGCGGTTACACTCATTAAATGGGCAGTTACATAATTAAATATATAATTAAGTGAGTAGCAGTTACGACGGTTATGTAATTATTGGCAGTTACGCTCATAAATAACCAAAACATAATGAAGCATCTAAACATGACAAATACTTAATAATTAGAACCCTATTAATAAGAAGCATGTGTAAAATAAAGTCCAATATCATCTAAATGTGTGGCATCAACATAACCATAATCAAAATCATCATTTTCACAAACAAAATTTGTCTCATCTTTTCCATCATTATGTTCCCACTTCTGGTGGTATATGTGTTTTTGAAATGACCACCTCGATAATTACTATGTTCACGTCCACAACCACGACCATGACTACTAGCATGGCCTCTATTTTTTTCATTATATGTTGCTGCATTCACTGCAGGGAATGGAGCAGATCCAGTTGGACGGGCCTCATGATTTTCATCAATAGCTAATTATTTTGCTCAACCACAAGGAGGCATGAAATCAGTTCAGGGTACTTCTTAAAACCTTTTTCACGATATTGCTACTGCAGGAGCATATTAGATGCATGAAAGGTAGAGAATGTTTTTTTTTAACATATCCTCATTAGTGATCTTTTCTCCACATGACTTTAATTGAGAATTGATTCTAAACATAGCTGAGTTATATTCACTTACAGATTTAAAATGTTGTAATCTTAGATTTGAGTAAGCAAATAAAACACGCACAAGCATAGATAATTACGGAAGAGCTAGATAAAAATAGTTTCATTACTGTAAAAGAAGAGATGGATAATTGTGGTTGATTAAGGACCTTACTTGAACAAGATCTGTTCTATAGGCTTGTATTTTTGTGTCCATTAGCACAAAGGAGACAGGATCTCAAGTTTGGTTGATGAAGATCCTCGGTCGAGGCCTATTCTCCAAATCTCTCACGGGTTTTTAGAGACTCGTGCTGATAACGTATTATAAAATTATAGAAAGAACACAAGGAGATAGAGCAAGAAGAGAGATTTTCTCTTATTCTTCAAGTGTGTGTTCAATACATGGGTGGTGAGCCTCTATTTATAGGTTTTACAAATATATGAATAAAGAGGGAAGATGAATAGTTACAAACTTAATTAAGGGAAAGTTATAAACTTAATGAAGGGATATTTACAACCTTAATGAAGGGGAAGTTATGAAGAGTATGAGGGATGAATGGACATCCATATTTATGACTATTCATAACAATATATATAGATATATATATATATAAATATAAATTGTAATCTTTAATAAAAGCTATATATATATTAAAAGGTTTGAAATATAATAGTTTATATTAAAAGTATATATATTATATTATACTATATTATATTATATATTATATTATAAAAAAAAGAATAGTATACGGGATTGGGTGGGAAAAATCCCACCCAAAATCTGAATTTGCTCTGCCATCGGCCGAGCACTCAAATCAATAGCCACCATACCTATAATAACAATAAAATAAGCAAAAAGAAAGAGAAAGAAAAACCTAAGGAAAAACTCAACTCTTTCTTTGTCGCTGTTCTTTCCCGTTGCCTCTGTGAAAATCTTTTTAAGCTTCATTTCCTTTCCACCGTACCTTCCTTTCCCCTCCTAGTGTCGCACATTTTGGTCTAAGCAAAATAGACCACGACGAAGTGCGGGCAGGTGCAAGGGCTACGGGTTGAGGCTGGCAATGCAGTAGAAACCGATGGCTTGAAGTGCTTTTCGGGATTCAAGCTTGATTTGAGAAAAGAGAAGACAAAAATGGTGCCATGAGCTGAAAATAGAAAGGGATAGGCTACGAATTTAAGAGTTAGGTTAGGGTTTTAAGAAGGCTGAAATCGTGCACTTTCAGGTTGGAAAACGAGAAGGAAAAACAGAGGTATAGGCTGTGATTTTGAAGCTAAGTTAGGGCTTTGAGAGGGCTGAACTGGGAAGGAGCAGAAGTTGAGGAGAAAGGAAGGCATTGTTGGCTGAGTTGGGTGTTTCCAGCCGCCAAGAGAAGAGCTTTCAAGGGCCAAAACAGGCGGCCTTTGGTGGTGCTACAGCTAACGTGCAAAGGGGTTGTCCAGTGGTTGACTTGAAGATAGAAATTAAAGTAAGGAAAAAACGAGAAAAGAAAATAAATAAAAGAAAAAAGGGAAAAGAAATTACAGGAAAGAAAATATATATAAATATATATTTGTATATTTGGAAATGAAAGAATAAGATCTAAGAGTTATATTATACTAGTATTGAATACATATATATGTATATATATTACTTGTATAAATATGTATATATATATATATATATTACTTGCTTGAAAACAAGGAGATAGATAAAGATATATATATCAGATTTTTTTTGAAAGTATATTATATTAGTGTTATATACATGTGAATATATACATACATAAATACTACTAACTTGATGACAAGATAAGAAATAAAGAAGAGAAAGGAAATAGAAGAAAGGAAAGGAATTTAAAAGAAAAGAATAGATATAGATATATATATATATATATATATCCTTACTTGAAGAACATGGAATTAAATATATATATATAATATGTATGTATGTATGTATAGTACATATATATAAAGATCTAGGAAAAATGAGAGAATGTGATGTAAGGACTTGAAGTATATGGTGTTAAGAGTGTGTATATATATATATGTATATATATATATATATATATAGATATTATGTTGGAGTTTAAATTTACATAAGCATATTGAAAACTTGAGCTAGACTTTATTAAGTCGAAATTCCTTGTGAATGTGTAGTGTGCCAAGAGGACGACGGACACGATCTAACTGGACACGGTCTAGCTAACCACGGGACAAGATCAAGCTAAGTTCGCACTAGGTAAGACATTTATATAACGTAGAAGTAGGATTATCCTTTATAGGATTGAATCTTACAATAGAATGAATTGAATACCTAGAGATTGAATATAACGAAATGAAATGTAGGTATGATATTCGACTTGATAAAGTACCAAAGTGAGAGACATTGATCGGAAGTGAATCGATATGGTATAGGTTCATAGATATTATGAGATGAAATGATAAACATTCATGCAATTCATAAGCATGTCATTTTACGGTCTTTATTTCACTTCCTTGAATGTTATTGCCATGAAGCATGACTTATTACTATACATGAAAAACCGAAATGATTTATTCTTATCATGTTTACAAGAATACTTTGGATGTTTGAATGGCTTTAAAAAGAATGAAATGATAGTTTTCACATATGTACGTATATACATGTAAATGATCTTCAGAAAAGCATTACATATATTAAACTATTTTTATACGAAAGATTGAATTTGCTTTATGAGACTATAAGCACTCTAAGAGAATTAAATTCAATAAAGCATAGTGGAAGCCGCCTAATTGGAGATTACTCATTAGGCATAGAAGCTTGTCCGACAATAGTCGTGGACAGGTCTCAGTCTCGCCTGATCAGTGGGACTGAGAGACATGAGGTGTATGGCCATAGATAGCGCCCTAGTGGTTTCCAAGGGACGATGATATGATTCTTCACTGCTAGCTACAGTGAACTAAGTCTTTATTGATAGAGAAATAGGGATCTAACCTAGTCTCAAATGATACGAAATGAAGTTTAGAGTATGCCTTTAAAATGAAAATGAACTCAAAACTCGATATTGATTTACAGTATATGAAACGCATTTTGATGCTCTATGTGATATGAAATATGCTTCAAAAAGTATACTGGACATGAAATGTAAAAGCTTGCGTATTTTAAGCATGTCTTAAAAGAACACATGAAATGTATTGATATTTCACATGTCTTGAACTTGTTGAAAAGGACATGTAGTATATGTTTTATTATTGTAACTACTTCATTCATAATTACATGTGCAAGATCATATTATGATTTCAAGACTTAGACATCTCATGACATGTTGAAGCATAGTTGGGTTGAGTTGGAAAGTATAACATGTAAACATTGCATGATGAATAAGAAAACGATTAATAATGAATTCTCCTCACATGACATCATGCATGGCATATAGAACAGTATAATTCTAACTCTGCACTTATATAAATGACTTACTGAGTCTTGCTCATTAAATGCTATTTAAATTTTTCAGATTGAGCATGGAGTTGGAGGAGTATTTCGGAGTCTTCCGAATAGTCCCGAGCCTGAAATATAGTCCTAACTCTCCAAAGAGATTTTTTGTGAACATTTGGCATACACACTGTCCTTTTGTGTCTATTACCAATTCAGGCTGTTTTTGATTCAATACTTAGATGAGATGTAATCTGATATAGAGAATAGTATCTAGACTATCAATGATGAAGTATGGAATGTTGATTTTGCATGAGTATGAATATGAATTGAATAGCATGAATAAGTGACCAAGTAAGAAAATGTTAACTGTAAGATACAATGTCATAAATTGGAAATGAACTTGGTCATAGAATTGTTATTCTGGGAAGCATGAGCTGGATATTTCTTGTAATTTTTATGCAGAAAAATAACCTGGGTAAAGTGATAAAAATAGGCGAGGGAGTTAACGTCCCGAAACAAAATTCACTACATTGCACTTAGACAAAACAAATATAGGAAATCCTAATTTCTACGCATCTGTATAAGTAAGAGGCACCGTCGCTGCCTTCGGGTCGTGACAGAACATGAGAAGAAAACGTCAACCTTGATCGGACAACTCAATATGATTTTTGTAATCTCAACTATTTCTTCATCTGTTATGTCTTCTACATCACCCTTCAGCTTATCTATTAAGTTTATTACCTTAACCCTTCTAGCAACATCATCAGACAAATATTTAAAGCAATTAGCCAACTTACCAGCCTGTTGAGTTGCTCTCTCGTATAAGTTTTGTAAACTAGCCATTGTATTAATTAGTGCTCCTTTAAGTTCCTCCATGTTAGAATCTACAACTCTCTTTTTCTTGTTTTTATTAGTGCGAGTGGCATTAACATCAATGTTGAAAGGAGGTAGTTGATTGCCAATAGACGAAGAACTATATAAAAAAAAAGGCATTGCTTTCATCCATATCAACTTCAACATTCATATCTTCAAGCCCTCCACCATTTGCATTTTCAACTTCGATGTTTTCAATAACATCTGCAGGACTTTCTGCTGCTAAACCAGTTGCTCTATCCTTCCCAAAAATTAAGTCTAACTTGTTAAAGTGTGGGAAAGGCTTGTTTTGTAGTCCAACAGCTCCAAGATAGCCTTACATTGCAAGTCAAAAATCATGCAGAATAGTTAATTACATATGATACATTCGAAAAACATATAGATAGAATTTAAGTTAGGAATTATAGTACCTTTACCTAACCGACCCACAGATTAAGCTTGCATGTTACATATTTCTTTTCATCGTCCCACCCAAATCCAGAAGCAGCATTACTTAACATATCTACCACCTTTTTATATTGAGATTTGAGAGTTCTCATCTTAGAGTTGATGTGAGAAACTCCTTTGATGGTACAATTTGGGATTTTTTCGGCCATCTATTTTTCAAGCTGTGTTAAGTATCTAGCTTTAAGCATGATGTTGTCCTTACTCCAGCCACCCTAGTTGACAAGATCTATACAGTAATCTATTAAAATGGCATCCTCCTCTGGTAACCACTGGTGAGTGGATCTTTTGTTTGCAGCTAAGGATGATTCACCGTCCATGAACCTGTTACAGTAGCAAACTAGACAAACAAAAAGTTCGCAAAAAAAAGTAAAAAAATGTTGTAATTAATACTAGGGATGGCAATGGGTACCCTATAAACGGGTACCCGGTGCTACCCGCCCCGTTTAAGAAGGGTTAGGGTAGTGTATAATCGGGTTCGGGTAGTGAAATTACTACCCGTCACGGGTTAGGGTAGGGTTCGGGTAGTTACCTTAGGGTACCCGCTACCCGAACCCGATTATAAATAATAATTAATTAATATATATTTATATTTTTAATAATATAAATTATTTATTATTAATGTTTTATTTAATTAAATTAAATCATTATCTATTATAATTATGATTTTTAACTTAATTCATTTTTATGAATTAAATTAAATTTATTAATATAATGTTTTAATTAAGTAATTCCAAAATTGATTTTAAATTTAAATTTAAAAGTCAAACTTTGACTTAATAAATGGGTAGTTAAACGGGTTCGGATAGTTAAACGGGTATTTTATATTTTATAGGGTTAGGGTTCGGGTAACATAAATAAAAATAATCGGGTAGTTAATAGGGTTCGGGTATTATTAAAGTTAATCGGGTTCGGGTTCGGGTATCCCAAATTTAACGGGTACCCGACCCGTTTACATCCCTAATTAATACTAATAGATTATTCCAAACATAAATTCATCATTCCAAAGCAAACAACTATTACAAATGTCACAATTCAAATACAACTACAAGTAACTTTGAGTTTATAATAATACATAGTTAAAAAGTAAGAATATGATAATACATAATTCAAAAGCAAACATATACCAATACATAGTTTGAAAGAATGAAACACAACACTAGCATATGACATAGATTACACATGGTTTCTTGAAATAAGCCAATCATTCCACATCTCTTGTGCTAAATTATCTCTCCAATTAGTCCACGTAGGAGAAGACTCGTTGAATGCAATGATCTCTACATCTTGATTAGATTGAACAAATCCCTCTGAGATTTCAACCTCAAGTGGATCAACTGACATCTCCCTCCTTATGTGGTTGTGTAACAAAGCACATGCAAAAATTATTCTGCACTTTGTTTGCACTGAATACCAAGACCTCTTTCTTAGTATTACCTATCTCATCTTCAGGAAACCAAAGCATCTCTTGATAACATTTCTAGCACTATAGTGTCTATAATTAAACAACTCTTCTTTCGATCGAGGGGTGTGATTATGTCTCCTATCGTTTAAATGATACCTTTGCCCTTTATATGGAGTTAGAAATCCTTCTCCATTGGTATACCCAGCATCACATAAATAATAAAAACTTATGGTAAAAACATTTGAGTTTTAGGTAAACTATTCTATGGTAAAATGAATATTCACACTGATGATTATAATTTCATACCTTTAGGCACTTTTAACCCATTCAGTTTAGAAATTGCATCTCAAAGAACCCTAGAGTCTGTAATGAAACCTTCCCAGCCATGTAGGATATATATGAACTGCATAGCTTGTGAACAGACCCTTAAGACATTTGTGACAATTTCATTCTTTCTTGTCTTGTATCTAAGGCTTATCAATCTCCAATGCATTAACTTTAATATCAATCCCATCTAAAGCACCAAAACAATTCATTGTTTCCAATAGAAAACAAGCATTTGTTAGATTAGTCTAATTTTCAATGAGGGATGTAAGAACTCAGCAAATTGATAAATTATCTTAAACCATTTCCATCTCAAGTCATTGGAATTCTCAACTACATGCTCTGATTTCTTTAACAAAACTGAGTACAGCCTTAGTATCAAATTTAAGATAACACTAAATTGCCTACTCATGGTCTCTCCGCTTCTAACAAACTCTCTCTTAATGATCTTATTTTTGCATGATGAGAAATGATGTACAAGAATATAGCAACCATTTCCTTAACATTCGTATTTTTTGTCGGTACAAGTCTACCAATAGTTTGAAGCATATTACATAGTTTATAGAAGCTCAGTCTATCCATTCTAATATTTTCAATACATGTCAAATAAGAATCAAATACCATCTTTCTAAAATTCAACTATCTAATAACCTGTCTTTTGTAACAGGTACCTTAGTCCCTTTTACGCTTTCTCATATTCAATAACTAAATACCGCAACTACAAAAGAGCACATTAACCAAGTTAATCATATTAAGAATTTTATAGTCAAAGCTATGGCAGTGGCCAGCATTGCAAGTTATTATTGAGACAATCCTTTCATTCTATAAACTCATAACATACAAAGTCATAAACAAGCCATAAAAGGTTATGAATATTTTCAAATTAAAAAATACAAATAGTTCACATTACACTACTATCTATTACCAATACAAATATATAAGATACATATCACTTCACACTATTTTCCATTACCAACACAAATCAAGGTGAAAATAACACTAAGACAGAATGCAATTATTAAGTGGCACCAATAAACAATGGAAGGTTGATGTTGCATAACATCTTCATTCTAGTCATTTAAGTGCCTTTCTTGGTACCTAATAGCATCAACATTTGGTATTTCACTATTAGGATAATCATTCATTCTCCACTAATCCAAGAAAGCTTGTTCAACCTGGGCTCTAGTAGGAAATGATTCATGGATAGGTCCCCTAAACTCATGAACTTGTCTTTGAGCTTTTGGCCAACTATTATAGATGCTCGGTCTGTATCCAACAAACACTACGTATATCTTTGCTATATCTAAATGCCACAAATTATAGATACGATATTAGAAACTAACCAATATGCTAGCTCTTAACTAAATAATATTAACTAATGTGTATGTGCTTAAACTGTGTGTGCCTTAGTTGCTTAAATAGTACCCAAATGCTTAAACAACTACTTAACTAAATACTTTTCATTGTGATATTCACTCTTAAATATTCTATGTTATTTTCTTCAAGTCCCACTAAACCTAAATTTACATATTAAAACTTATAACTATTAAAAAAGGTCATATAAAAAACAAAATTTAGACAAAACTAGTTAACTATTAAAAAAGTTAATAAACATCAGTTCATTTTAAGGAAAGAGGAAGACATTATCAAACATGAGTTCATTTTCATTAACCTCCCTGGAAAAGTCATAGCCTGAGCAATCTCACTAAGTACAAAACCCATTCGCATGTTACAAAAGAAGCAAATTCTTTAAAAAAAAAATTCAATAACAGTTTTCAGCAACGTTTTAAGGATTACAAACCATAACTTCACGTAATCAAAAGAAAAGAACCTAGCAGGAAAAAAAAAGGGAGAAACCACACAATACAACAGAGGCAACACCTAAAAGCGAAAAATCCAAAAGACTTGATAGCCTTCAGAACATATAAAAAATGGATAACATGTAAAACAAATTACACAAGATAAGAATCTTCACTAAGCCATCATACTAGAAAGAAATAACTGAGAATACTCATTCCTCAATGTGAGAATCTTAAGAAGCTACCAAAAGATATAAGCCAATTGATTAGCCTTAAATGTCTCAGTATTAAATATTGTAGACTAAAGTACTTGCCAAAAGGTTTAGGAGAATTAACTTCATTGCAAAGATTGAGTGACTTTATTGTGAACATTGATGAGAAGAAATTTTCAAGTAGTTCCACA
This sequence comes from Heritiera littoralis, assembly GCA_031772115.1. Lineage (NCBI taxonomy): Eukaryota > Viridiplantae > Streptophyta > Magnoliopsida > Malvales > Malvaceae > Heritiera > Heritiera littoralis. The sequence goes on along the minus strand of JAPDPK010000180.1, from coordinate 1,119,115 downwards.
TTCAATGAATTGAGGAACTTAAATCACCTTGGAGGCAAGTTAGATATTGAAAACTTGGATTTGGTGAGGAATGTAAATTAGAATCAAATGAAGCAAATTTGAAAAAGAAGAAACATTTGGGATCATTTAAGCTTAAGTAGAGAAATAGAGAAGATAGAAACAATGAGAAGGATGAGTTGCTGTTGGATAACCTTAAGCCTCATCCAAATTTGAAAAAGTTGGAGATATACGGATACAAGGTGGCTGCCTTCCATTACTAATTTAGTCAGTCTTGAAATAATTAGAGAACAAGCACAAACACATTACACAGTAGAAGGAGAAAGATGTTTCAAGGACATCACCTGACAAAGAGAGATTCAAGTACAAAGGCAAAGTATCCCCTGATGTTATATCAAAATCAACATGATTCAATCCATGAAGACATGAAAGGGTGTCTTTACTATGAAGAATTGAATGAAGAATTAAGGAAGAAAGAGGAAGTGAAACAAAGGAATTAAGCTTACCTATGGCTTGAAAATGAGAAAACTGAAAAGCAAGAGTAAAGGTTGAAAGGAAACCACAAACGACAGCAGCAGAAGAGCAGAGCAGAGCTAAATTGCATAAAGAAAATAATAGAGAAATTTACCCAGATAACATTAGGCAAGAAGATGTTTTAGGGACATCACATGACAGAGCAGAGCAAAGTTGAATTGTAATGGCCCCTATTACTGTATCGCTGGAATGGAAGCATGCACGAAAACCCTAGAAATTTCTTTTCCCTAATTAACGAAACCCTAGCACTATCAACAGCCCCAATTTCAAACCCCTAGCACTATCAATGAATACATGAAAACAATTTCAAACCCTAATTTCAGAAAATGAAAGTAAGGATTTTGAGAAAAATAATCTCACCTGTGTGATAGAGATGAGAGATGGTGCGACAGAGGCGAGCTCAAGGCTAGCTAGACCAACAAGAGGGAAATAGAAAAAGAGACGAGAGGGAAAAAAAGATACAGTGGTGAGCTCAAGTTGGAAAGAACCTATGTTGATGGAGAGGAAACAATTTTGAGACAAAAGCAAGCTCGGGATGGGGGCATTTCCAAGCAAAGTACTTTGCAGCCAATTTAGGCTACAATCACTTTTGCACTCAATTAAACTGCAATGCAAAATGATTATTTTCTCAATACCAAACGCAACCTTAATGTCAAAATTAGTCAAAAAAATTGATTTTGCAATTTAAATCAAAATTGATGACACGTTAAACAAAGAAAAACCATATTTTGCTTATTTTCTACAAACCTTCTTTCAATATATAAGTTATTAAAATCAAAATTAGTCAACAAAATTGATTTTGCAATTAGAATCAAAATTGATGATGTGTAAAATAAAAAAAATCATATTTTACTTATTCTCTGCAAACCTCAGTTATTGATTTGTTGTTATAGTCAAATAATTTTTGAAGTGAACTTAAGCAAAAGCCACCAATTTGTCCTAGTGTCGTTTTAAACAAAAACCTAGCATGAGCTGACTTTCTCATCCAAAAGAAAACCAACAACAGCGCCGCTTGCTTTTGCTTTTAAATCCTGGGCTGGGATCCTAACTCAGTTCAACTTCCAGTCTACCTCAGTTGCTTCCCTTTTCTTCTACTTCAGACGCTCTTTTAGTCTTTTAAATCTTTAACCGTAAATGGCGATTGCAGCGCAAGCTCTAGATATTCTCGGCGAGCGCCAGTTTGGTCAGGACGTTCGTACTCAAAATGGTACTACCATCGCCTTCTCTCCCCCCTATTTCCCTCCCGTGCTCCATTTATTTAACGAACACCCAAGTCATTTTGTTTTCTTAAAATTTCACTGAAATTTATTTCTTATTTTTATTTTTCGTTTTCTTATGGGGTCGTTCAACAGTGGTGGCTTGTCAAGCAGTTGCTAACATTGTTAAATCCTCACTTGGCCCCGTTGGACTTGACAAGGTATCTCCGTTAGTTTCTGTTGGGATATTGAAACCCCATTTGCTTTCGCTTTTGTATTATTGTCATTTGCTGTTTTTAGCAACATTAGCCAAAGTGCTTCTAGTTTTAATTTCAGTTGCGAGGTGGGTAATTCTATTAACTACTTTTCAGGAAAACGTTCTTCAGTAATGTTCTTTTAAGATTTATGCAGCTGCCACTGATGACTGATGTTGCAGTTCATTATTTTAATAATTTTGGAAGTTTTGATTAGGCTCATCGGCTGTGTATTTTTTTTTTACAATTTAATAACTTGCTGGGTTTTTTTTTTTTTGTTGATTATCTTAGATGCTTGTTGATGACATTGGTGATGTAACGATTACAAATGATGGTGCTACTATCCTCAAGATGTTAGAAGTAGAGCATCCAGCTGCCAAGGTGGATAAATAGCCAGATTTTTTTTCTGGGTTGCCTAACTCCTTATCTGATGTAATATATTTCTAATCTGTTCTTTGAGGTGGCAGGTACTTGTAGAGTTGGCCGAGCTTCAAGATAGAGAAGTTGGTGATGGAACAACCTCGGTTGTCATTGTAGCTGCAGAATTTCTCAAGGTAATTGCATCCATTTCTTTACAGGATTTGATCATGTAAAAGCACTCAGTCCACCCTTTTTACCTTTTAAGAATCTTTCTAATGTTGAGAGACGTTGACATGATGATATGCGATTTATTTATAATTTGACAGAGAGCAAATGATCTGGTCAGGAATAAAATTCACCCAACATCTATAATTAGCGGCTTCAGAGTAACTTTTTCCTCCTCTATTATGGTCATCTTTTTCTGGTTTATAAGATATCCGGATGGTGTAATCTGATGTTTTTGGGTTTTTTATTGGGCAGCTTGCTATGAGGGAAGCATGCAAATATGTTGAAGAAAAATTGGCAGTGAAAGTAAGTGTCTAATAGAAGCAATTGAAAAGTGAATGATGGATAACCTGGATATCAAACGTGACAGTGGGTTTCCATAGACAGCATTTTGTGCAGATAGTTTTTATTTGTATGCCTCCCTTCATATTGCAATACCTTCTCTTATTGGGTTGATTATCTCAAGGGGTTTTTTATACCACCTCCAAATTCCATTTCCTTATATTATTCTTTCTATTCTGTTCTCATAAGGAATGATATAGTGCAAAAATGAAATTTCGTAAAACTGATTTGACTTTTACCCCATAGAACTTTTGTTGTTTCATTGTTTTGTAGCTGTTGTGCTTCCTTTTACTCATCGTAGGATTTTTCTTTACTAGGTTGAGAAGCTTGGGAAAGATTCTCTAATAAACTGTGCCAAGACAAGCATGTCCTCGAAGCTGATAGCCGGTGACAGTGACTTCTTTGCTAATTTGGTGTGATTACTGCCCAGCTGTGTAATTTAAATTGATTTTTCAGCTCTCAGCCATCAGGGGACTATTTTAACTGATATATTTTCCTTCTATCTGTTTTTGCTTGGATAACTTGACGATCTATGCTGCTGTACCCGAATTCATGATCAAAAACACTTAGTGCAAGCATATATCTTTAACTTTCTTTCCTCTTCACCCAATAAGGATTTATGGTTTCAGCAGCATAGCTTCCATTCCATATATTCCGTATTCGCAATAACTTATTTTGTTAATGAATTGGAATAATTAAATGTTTTATTTTCCATCTTTTACTTGAGATACTAGGGATCAAACCTGAGTAGGCATGCCTGTTTAGCTCATCTATTGAATTTATGTGTAGGTTGTAGAAGCAGTTCTAGCAGTAAAGATGACCAATGCACGAGGAGAAGTCAAGTACCCAATCAAGGTAGATAGTTCAATACATCTCTCATTAAATATTCTTGTATGAGCTCATTTGGGAGGTGTTTTCATTATATGCAATTGGAGCTCCATTAATCTGTTTTGAGTCATTTGTTGCTTTCTTCCTATTGCAGGGAATTAATATCTTGAAAGCACATGGTAAAAGTGCTAGAGACAGCTACCTGCTGAAAGGGTATGCTCTTAACACTGGCCGTGCCGCTCAAGGAATGCCATTAAGAGTTTCCCCTGCCAAGATTGCTTGTCTTGATTTTAATCTTCAGAAGACAAAAATGCAATTGGGAGTCCAAGTCTTGGTCACCGATCCCAGGGAGCTTGAGAAAATTCGTCAGAGGTGATAAGTCATGACATTTTTAAGTTGTTTGCAGATGCCATTTGGATTACCTGTTTGCAGTTTCTCTCGATTTTTTATTCTTACAATGTGTCTCCAATACGTAGATGTTCATCAGATTATTTAGACGATGCATAGGGTAAATGTTAAATATCCATAAAATGTGGCAATGATGAGATCTGTGTCTAAACAGAGAAGCTGATATGACAAAAGAACGTATTGAGAAACTTCTGAAAGCAGGAGCCAATGTTGTTCTGACAACAAAAGGGATTGACGACATGGCACTCAAGGCAAGCTTCTTTATTATATGTTTTATCCAACTGCTTATCAGCTATGTGTGTTTTTTTAAAATAAATTTCTTCATTACTTTTTCAGTATTTTGTGGAGGCAGGGGCCATTGCTGTGAGACGTGTTCGAAAAGAGGATATGCGCCATGTTGCTAAAGCAACTGGAGCAACCATGGTATGTTCTTACTCAGCTTAGAAGGTATAATTGTTGTCATAGACAAAATTTTACATGTTCGACCATGGGCTATAGTTTGTACTATAATATAACTCAAAATCATGGTCCTTTTGTTGTTGAATTAATTGAAACTCATGGTTAATAATCACTCGTTTGCTAGAAAGGTTTGTATTCTGCCAAAACAGTTGTGTTTTTTGAGTTAATTGGAACATGCATAAAAGGGCTGTCTCATTTGTCACTATAACTTTGTTGTTTACATTTTTTATAAAACATGCGAGATTGAATTTGTGAAAAAGAACATTGTAATGTTACTTAACTCTTAATAGTTTGAAAAGTGCTATTCAATTCAATGCCTTTGTCTTACAATGTTCTTCCTCATTGATGAATATGCAGGTTTCAACATTTGCCGATATGGAAGGGGAGGAAACTTTTGATTCATCCCTGCTTGGATATGCAGATGAAGTCGTGGAGGAGCGCATTGCTGATGATGATGTGGTTATGATCAAAGGGACCAAGAGTACAAGTGCGGTATGTGATTTGCTTTGAGTGCAATATTTTAATTGTTGAATCTGCCCATTTTTTTGAAACTCTGGCATCTCATTCCCTTAAATCATAGCTGGTGCATTATCTTTCGGATATCTCTGTTCCTTCCCTTTTTTATCTTGAAAACATATTTTAGTGCCACTTCATTGTTGCTGAAGCCAAAGGGCAGCACTGTGTTGTTAAGCCACTGTTGTTGCAAAAATGTTAAACAAGAAGATAAAAAATTGAAGTTTTCTGCCCTAGTTTAGTATATCGATTGTCACATTTTGGTTGTATGCCTTGTGGTTTGTGATAAACGTGTGAGCCTGACTCTTCTCATTTCATCATTTCCAAGGTTTCCTTGATCCTCCGAGGAGCAAATGACTATATGCTTGATGAGATGGAGAGAGCTCTACATGATGCTCTATCTATTGTGAAGAGGACCCTTGAGTCCAATAGGGTAAGCTCATAACCTTACTAACAAATGAAGTATATATAACATTTTTTAATTTCAAGATCCAAATTGATGTTGATGAGAGAATAGTTTACTTGAGCTCATCCTGCGAGAGAATTTCAATTGTTAGAATATGGATATCCAGTGTTAGCATATGCAATGTTGGTATTGTCTTTTCGTTTGATGGTTTAGTTCGGATAGTCTCTGGATATCCGTTTTCATTGTAGTATTTCCTCGGATTTCACAGTCATAATGTCCATTTTGGTTTTGGCAATGTTAGGTGGTAGCAGGCGGAGGTGCAGTGGAAGCTGCTTTGTCTGTATACTTGGAGTGTCTTGCCACGACTTTAGGATCAAGAGAACAGTTGGCAATTGCTGAGTTTGCTGAATCTCTATTAATTATACCGAAGGTAGCATTAGTTATGGCTCCACTGCAAATTGTGTGGATGTTTATTCTTTTATTGCCCCATATAACTTCCTGTTTCATATGGGAAGTAAATATATACATTAATAACATTGATCATACACAGGTGCTTGCAGTTAATGCTGCCAAGGATGCCACTGAATTAGTTGCAAAACTTCGGGCTTACCACCATACTGCTCAAACCAAGGCTGACAAGAAACATTTTTCGAGGTATAGATAGAGCATGTAACGATAAAAAAATGTAATTTGATAAAAGAAAATATTAGATAATTGAGAGTTGTGGCAATGAATGTCATGTTCATTCCATGATCTTTATTCTGTTTGCTACTCTTTAATGTTGCAGCATGGGTCTAGACCTTTTGAATGGAACTGTTCGTAACAATTTGGAAGCTGGAGTCATTGAACCTGCAATGAGCAAAGTGAAGATTATTCAGGTAAAAGAGTAATCTACTCATTTTGTTGGAGTACTATCCTACTTTGCGAACATCATGCTAATGTAGTTTCGAAAAATATTTGTGCCAGTTTGCAACTGAAGCAGCCATAACAATTCTTCGAATTGATGATATGATCAAGCTCGTCAAAGATGAAAGCCAGAATGAAGAGTAGGGCTAATGGTTGTTAAGGGTCGTCTTTGTAGGTTAATTTTGGGCAAGGGATTCGGATGCATCTTCTAACTTTTGATTTATTCCTGTTATTGGTCTTAAGTTGAATATATGTTGGTTTTGTTCAGCGAGTAAGACCATATTCATTCCCTTTTTGTTGTTTATGGAGTCAGGAGTGTTTTGGTAAAGATTTCAGTATATAGAGGAATCCGTTAAGCCGGAAAGGTATCATGTGCTTTGTTTATGAATGCATAATATAGATGCGCAGGTGTAAAAGTAATCTTGTTCTAGTACGAACCCAATTATCCATTTATGGTAGAAATAAGTAAACAATTTTTGTATTTATGGAATAGGAAAAGCACGAATTTTAGTAAATTTTAGATACACAATCGAAGTTTTAATCATCCCCTCCCCTACCTCCCACACGCCCTCCCCCAAATACACACGCGCATGCATGCGGGTGGTAAATATTAGATCTGTTATGTACCAAAAAATATTAGATCTGTTCATAAATTTATTTAGGTTTGGATTAGTGATAACTCTATGAAAATAGAGTTATTTTAGTATTTTATTGATTAATAATTATTTAATATCTCATGATATTATTAATTATTTTCTTAATTTTATTAAATTTTTCATATTTTTTTTAAAAATAAATTTTAGATGAATTTTAATTTTTTCAGTAAAAAGTAGATCAAAAATTGAAAATAGGTAAGGAAGGAGATTGGACCACAAAAAGACTAAAGGACATGACTCATCATTTTCTCTCTCCTCTCTTGATACCTAGCATGTCATATGTTATCATTCTACTCACTCTTAGTGGATAAAAACAAAGGATATATGGCCAATACATGGACATATGCCCTTACCACCTTGCATACTTATATGGACCAGAAGACAAAAAGAAAAGTGCTAGAAAAAGTGAGGTGTCTATGACTGATGCGGGCACTTAAATGATATGAAAATATCTATTTTGAAGAGCCAAGGACATGAAGACAAGTGACAATTAATGCCAACTCATCTAAGATAGAAAATTACTATTGTATTCTTAGGTTAAGTGACTATATAAGCAACTTTATGAGACCTAACGTAGGGCGGGCTGCATAGGGTTTAGTTTCTTTATTTTTCCAGCACATTTACATGTTTTTAGTAGCTTAGAGCAGCCACCATTTTACTTGCTTTTTACTTGCTTTATGTTCTTTAAGTTTCTTAATTAAATTTACTTGTTTTCTTGTTATTTCTTTTAAATCTTCACTACTTTCTTGCAAGTTTTTATTTAATGTTTATGTGTTCTTTAATTTCCAGCACTTTAATCATCTTCTACTCCTTTTATTTTTGTTTATGATTGAGCTCCATGATCATGGGAGCTTGAGAGGTTGAAAAATCACCTCCATAGCTCTTGTGACGGAACTTGGTCCATTGCTTTATTTTCTATTTTTGTTTACTGTTTTGCAAGCTTTTTCATGGCTGATTATATTTTTAATTTGCTGTGTTGAAGGTTGGTTTTAAGGGATTATTTCAGTTTTTAAAGATTTTATAAAATAAAAATCCCAAAAAAAAAAAGAAAAAAACAAGCTTTAGGCGTGAATAGCTTTTATTTCTTGCCATTTTCGGTTTAGTGACTTTCCAACAGTGGCGTCATTCCTTGGGTTTAGTTTTAGTTCTGTTTTGTGTTGTTTTTCATGCCATTTAAAAGTTCTCTCAAGGATATAACGTGTTATGAATTGTAGGGTAGTGTTTAGAAGGTACTTGATTAAAGTTTTCATATAGCATTCACTTAGTTTCATCTTGCATTTTTTTTTTACATTTTCTAGCACTTTAGGCGTTAATGTAAGGCCCTTGCAGGTTCTGTCTTCACCTAGTTTAAGGTACATTTTTAATAGTTTATTGTTACAATTACATTATATCAAAGCTAGTAAATATTTAGGATTCAATAAGAGTAAGTTACATAGGCATTTCATTGCATTCATTACATCCACATGCAATTCTGTTTTCTGTTTTAATGGTCTGGTTGGCGTTATTTATAAGAATTATTAAGGCCTGTTTTCATGCATTCTAAGCTTCACTTAGGTATCTTAGGGTCATAGATGCATCAAATTTTAATTAGGAAATTTTAAGAAAGCATATAGGATAGGTTTCATGGCATTTTCATAGCATTACTCATAATTAAATATTATTTTTCTGATCAGTTTTCAAGAGCTGCGTGCATTTAGTTAGCTGCTGTCTAGGGTGTTCTAAGATGTGTTTAAGTAGTTTTAGATCATATTTAGACTACATATTCATTAGATAAACTCCGCCTGTGTGAGTTAACGCAGCCGGTCCCAAGCCCGGGTAAAGGAGGAGGGTGGCGGTAGGTTTGGACAACCAGCCTTAAAAACTAGTCCAATCTCATGAAATGAACCAATATCAAAACAACGTTGGGGCGTCCCCTACACAGCGACGCGCTGCATCGGAGCCCGGGTGTAGTGAAAAGTGGGCAAGGGTTGCTAGGTCGTCGCCCAGAAGTGACGCGCCACATCGACGCCTGGATGTGGTGTTAAATAGGCAAAGGTTCCCACACCACAATGGACGGGGGTGGGTAAAGAAGTTAGTCCATAACCATAAGCTTAGGTTAGGATCTTGGAATATAGGTACGCTTAGTGGTAAGTTAGGTGAGATTTGTGAGGTTATGAGTAGGAGGAGGGTTAACATCTTGTGTCTCCAAGAGACCAAATGGGTTGGGGAAAAGGCTAGAGAGATAGCACCTTGGCAATATAAGCTTTGGTACACAGGAAAAGATAGAGACCGAAATGGAGTAGGTATCATTATAGATAAAGAGTACCACAAGGATGTTGTACAGATTAAGAGACAAGGGGATAGGATTATTTTGGTTAAACTAGTTTTAGGAGAAGAGGTGTTGAATGTCATTAGCGTGTATGCACCCCATATAGGACTTGATGAGGTTAGTAAACGACAGTTTTGGGAGGATTTAGATAAGGTAGTACAAGAAGTACCCATAGGAGAAAATCTTTTTATTGGCGGTGATCTTAATGGACATGTAGGTACAAGTAGAGAGGGTTTTGAGAGAGTACATGGGGGTTTTAGTTATGGTGTAAGAAACGAGGGAGGAGATGCTATCTTAAATTTTGCTTTATCTTATGACCTAATCCTAGCAAATACATTGTTTAAGAAGAGAGATTCTCATCTTATAACCTTTAGAAGTGGACCAAGAGCAAGTCAGATAGATTTCTTTTTAACTAGGAGTAGGGATAGACATAGATGTTTGGATTGTAAGGTTATCCCAGGTGAGAGTGTTACCACGCAACATAGACTCTTAGTCCTAAATATGAAGATAAATAAACGACATCGAAGGAACCAACAAAAAGGAATTGAACGGATTCGATGGTGGAAGCTAAAAGAAGATTGTCATACAACATGTAGAGATAGTTGGATTCAAAAAGAGGCTTGGACAACAGAAGAGAACCCAAATGTAATGTGGAATAAGATGGCAAAATGCATTCGGGAGGTAGGCAAAGAGACATTAGGAGTATCAAACGGAAAAGTGCCGACTGGAAAGGATGCAACATGGTGGACTGCAGTAGTAAAAGATGCTATAAAGACTAAGCGAGAGCGTTACAAGGCTTTAAAGAAGAACAATACAGAAGAGAGTTTTTCGGAATATAAGGTAGCAAGAAAGGAGGCAAAGAAGGCTGTGGCAGAAGCTAAGACGAGGGTTGCGAAAGAGATTTACGACAAGTTGAACACAAAGGAGGGAGAGAAAAGGATATACAGATTGGCGCGAGCAAGAGAAAGGAGGAGTCGCGACCTAGGAGTCGTGAAATGTATTAAGGATGAGCATCAAAGAACTCTCGTTAAAGATAATGACATTAAGGACAGGTGGCGAGATTATTTTAACAAATTATTTAATGATGGACAAAATAAAGTTTTGGATAATATTTCGGTGCCTCTTAAGGATTTAAATCGGTGCTTTATGCGTAGAATCCAAGAGACAGAGGTAAAAGATGCATTAAAGATGATGAAGAAGGGAAAAGCTGTTGGAACTGATGACATCCCAATTGAAGTTTGGAAATGCCTTGGAGATGTAGGAGTCAGGTGGTTGACAAATCTATTTAATAAGATTTGGCACACTAACAAAATGCCAGAGGAATGGAGGAAGAGTGTCTTAGTACCTTTATATAAGAACAAGGGAGATATTCAAAGTTGCGCCAACTACCGAGGCATAAAATTGATGAGTCACACGATGAAACTATGGGAGAGAGTGATAGAACGGAGATTAAGAAAGAATGTAGAGATATCGGAGAATCAATTTGGTTTTATGCCGGGTCGATCAACTATGGAGGCAATATATTTGCTTAGACAACTTATGGAGCGCTTCCGAGTAATGGGTAAAGATCTTCATATGGTCTTTATAGATTTGGAGAAAGCATATGATAAAGTGCCTAGGGCAGTACTCTGGTGGTCCTTAATGAAGAAAAGAGTTCCATTGAAATATATTAAACTAATTAAGGACATGTATAGAGGCGCAAGGACACATGTGAGGACAAGTGGGGGGCAAACAAGTGAGTTTCCTATCACGGTGGGATTACACCAAGGGTCAGCGTTGAGTCCATTATTATTTGCGGTAGTTATGGACGAACTGACAAAATCCATCCAGGATAAGGTGCCCTGGTGTATGATGTTTGCAGATGATATTGTCCTATGTGCGGAAACTAGAGCGGAGATCAATACAAAGTTGGAAGTATGGAGACAAACGTTGGAATCAAAAGGATTTAAACTAAGCAGAGTGAAGACTGAATACATGGAGTGTAAATTTAGTTCTAATCGACTGGAAGAGCATGATGTAGTGAAGTTAGATGGGGTGGAGATACCTAAGCGGGATCATTTTCGATACTTGGGATCAATAATACAGATGGATGGAGAGATTGATGGTGATGTGACCTATAGGATCCAAGCTGGATGGAGTAAGTGGAGAAGTGCTACAGGTGTGTTGTGCGATAAAGGAATTCCTACATGGTTGAAAGGCAAGTTTTATAGGACAGTTGTTAGACCAACATTGTTATATGGTAGTGAATGTTGGGCGACTAAGAGGCTAAATACACAAAAGATGAGTGTAACAGAAATGAGAATGTTACGGTGGATGTGTGGATATACAAGAAAGGATAGAATGAGAAATGATGATATTCGTAAGATGATTGGAGTAGTACCTATTGAAGACAAAATGTGTGAAAATTGTTTACGTTGGTTTGGACATGTAAGACGTAGACCTGTAGATGCTCCAGTTAGGAGAATAGAGGCTATGGATGTTGAGAGAAGGGTTAAGACTAGAGGAAGACCGAAAAAGACTTGGAAGGAAGTAGTTTGGAAAGACATGGAGGCTTTAGAATTAGATGAGCAAATGGCCTTGAATAGGAATCTATGGAGGCAGAGAATACATATGGACGATCTAACGTGATTTTAGATATTGGTTCATATAGCCTACCCCAATCTATTGGGATAAAGGCTCTGATGATGATGATGATATTCATTAGATAAATTTTTAAGCTAGCTTAGGATGCATTTCCGTAGCATTTGCATAACATTTTTGGCATTAATCATGTTAGGCATCCTTGCATCATAAATTCTGTCCAGATTTTCAGCTGCTGTTTGTGGAGTCTTCTAGGGGTAGTTTCATCATATTTAGTCCATTTTAGGTTCATATAATTAGTGGTCTAAGTGTAGGTTAAGTTAGATAATTTTTCATGAGCATTTAGTTTCATTTTCAATTCAATTTTGCATTAAATTTCAATTCTGTCCAGGTTTTATATTCACATTAATTCTATGCATTAGGTATTGTTTTAGGTACATTTTAAGTGTTTCAGGGTAGTATTCATATAGTTTTTTGATTAGGTAAAGTTTGGTTTAATTGCAAGTTCATTTACTTAGGCATTTTCATGCATTAGTTTAGGAACTTCACGCACTAATTCATTTTTCTGTCAAATGCATTAGTTTTGATTTATTTTTTTTTTGACATGTTCATGCATTTTTATTTTCATTTTAGGATTTTAATGCATAATTTCATTATTTGCATTTTAGACCCATACAGTTAAGAAATTACATTTTTACTCTTCTATTTTTTTTATGTAAACCACAGGTATCCTCATCTGTTTTAACGGTATGAGACTAATCCTATTCGAGGTTTAGTCATAGTTAAGGCTCTTCACCCTCCCCAAAGATGTGTTTAATAGGAGTTGAACCCGAGAGCTCTTCTCATAAACTTAGTCTGTGTTGCCAACTGAGCCACAACCCATGAGTTTCTATTTTACTAATTTGCATTTTTGTTTCTTTTCTTTTGCAGTTATTTTTTTTCATCATTTTCACTATAAGTATTTCTTTTTTTTTAAATTTCAATTACTTTTATTTTATTTTAATTTTGTTATTTTCATTTATTTTATTTTATTTTATTAATTTCATTTATTTTATTTTGTTTTGTTAGCCTTTGTAGATCACCCTCAACTAAATTCATAATTTGCTAAGATATACCATAAATAATAGTATCTGGTACTTAGCTAGGCTTTGCGACACCAGTCTCTGTGGGACGGTATTTCCGAACTTACATCTGTATTACTTGAAGACCACGTGCACTTGCATGTAGACTCCTTTTAGGGTCGACAATTAGGTCTAAGTAATATGTTACGAGATTAAGGATTTTATGTGAGCTTAGGTTGGCTCAACTCGAATATCAAGTTTGATATTTTGTTTGCTTGTTTTTATAAACAATAAGAAAATTTAAAGTTTTTTTTTTATCTTAAATTTCTTTAATTTAATGTGTATGTTATAAAATTTTATTTTTTTAGAACTTTTACATAACAAAGATTAAATATATTACTTGAGCCAACATGCAAAATTTTTAGTCTTATTTTTCATGATTAAGGTTAAATATGGCAATTCATGTTTATAATTCGTGTTCGTCTCATGTAAAATTATATCACTGACCTAAATACCGTCAATAGCATTTGACAGAAACTTTCACAAAGTTTATCTAGTTTAGAACAACCAGGCTCGGATACCACATGTTAGATTTAATCGTATACATGAACACACATCCAGGATCTCTAAAACTAAATATCTCATGCTTTCTACGCAATGTAAAATTATTTGCATACCTCTGTCCGCTGTAGGCGTTAATGAAGAAGAAGAGGAAGCCATCGTTTCAATCTTTGTAGTAGTAAACAGATTTCTCTCTCTTGCTCTGTTTTCTTTAGTTTTCAGTGTAGATGGAAAACACCGTACATTCTGAGAGAGAGAGAGGACCTGTTTTAATTTAATTAAAAAACTACCACACCCAATCATGTCCATCATGTGAGTGAATGTGGTTCCTAAAATTAAGGGATAGTGGCCCATTAAAAGTAACTTCCTTAGATTTTTAATTGAGTCACACAATGATAAACCTGGGTTTATCTTACATTTCTCCCATCAAACTCCACTAACATTCTCGGCAACAACACAAAAGCTTCTCGAGGAAGCCTTGAAAATAAAAGAAAAGAAAAGAAGTGAAAGGAGAAGTGAGACACAACGGGGAGAGAGGGCTGAAGGCTGAACATTCGGTGAAGAGAAAAGCAAGGGAAGACGAGAAGGAAAGGGAAGGAAGAAAGGAAAGGTAAAGCAAGAAATATTTTCATTCAATTTTAACTTGTAATCGTGATTTTATGAGGTTGATAAGTCTATGTACTGTCTTGGATTGAATTTAATTCATGTACAAGTAATTATAGTGTGTCCGATCATGAAGTAGAAGTAAGGAAATTGTTGTGATTTGAGGAATGTTTTGATAGGAATTTGTAAAAATGATGAAAGGAATTTCATTTGGAAATTGAATTAATGATTTTTAATTGATTATTTATGCTAAATTCTAGAAATGGCGTGAAGAGGGAGGCTGCCGATCCTTGTGTGGTTGAGTGGTGATGAATAAATTCTAATGAACTTAAAGTATTTGATGAATATACTAAGTGAATAGAAAATGTTTATAAGGTTAGAGTTAAGAGAAGAAGAGAAACAAAGTGCTAAATGTAGATTTCAATTTTTGCTGAAATTTTGTCTGTCCGAGCCACATATTTAAAAGTTCAGTTTGGGGGTTTCAGAATGAAATAAATTCTGGAAAAATTATTGCAGGTAGCTTTATGAGTTAGGCAAAATTCAGTTTTGGAATTATCTAATTTAGAGTTGTGTAGCCTGAGATATAGGCAGTTGAACATAGGGCACTCAGTGCAGTAAGCGAGATGTTCTGTGTCAACTTTGAAAATTTGTAGAAATTAGCACAGATTTAATTTGGCTGCAAAATTTATGTTTCTAGAAATCTAAATGAGTTAAGAATAATATGGTTTTGAGTTTGCACAATTTGGATAACCCTATCTTGAGATATGGCTCAATTTGTACATAGAGGTCAGTAGACAATCTGCCAGAATGCATCTAGAAACAGGGCAAATTTGAGGAATTATTAAAAATAATTTCGAAATGATAAAATTGTGAAACTTGCTATTCTGAATAGGGAATTGGATTAAGATTCATATGGTTTTGGGATTCATAATTTTGGATACCCCTATAATTAGTATAAAATTTAATGCACAAAGGTTAGAAAACCATCCTGTCATATGGGTCAAAATTGGGCTGAACTTTAGAAAATTGTGAGGAACAATATGGAATGAACTAGAAAATGGGAATTATACTTCTGGATAGGGAATTAAGTCAGATTACATATAAAATTGACAATGCATTAATCAGAATTCAATATTTTCCGTTATGAATAGAAAGGCATTGATAGGTTGGAAATTCTTATAAAAAATAATTCTACCTTAATGAGTAGGATTTCTAAGAATGCTTAGTGTATATGTATGTTTCGGAATTGAACTTGTATGACTCATCTTCTGCAGCTTCGAAGCTAAATAAACAAAATGGGAAAGGAGACGAATAAGGACATAATCATTAGTTCAAGGCCACAAAGTGTATGGTTTGAATGAAATAACACCGTACAGGTAAGTGGGTTAAATAAGCCTTACTAGTATCATCTCGTAAGAGATGAATGAATCTTTATTAAATACTTATCTAAATTCGCATCAAGTTGATGGAATACTATGGAAAAGACTATAAGAGTAAGTATGGATAAATTACAAGTTGGATTGATGTGTTTGTGAATAGTTTTCGAATTATTTGTGAATTATGTGTGGTGTGTTATAACTTATTGTGCTCACTGAGATTACAAACTCGTATAAAACATAGATGCCTATGTCATGAGAAATGTATGTGATTTATTTAAGTTGCACCTAGTGAGCATGCCAATACATTGTTATACTTTAAAAGTGTATATACGGATTAGTGTACAATATGTATACAACCTACAATATTTAGCTTAAAGAACTCGAATAGCTCCTAGAGGTATTATCGAAAAGCTAGGACACTGGAATTGTATGACCACTGACGTGTATATACAACTTGAGGACTTGGATGATGGTGGAATATAACCATTAGAAAGCATGTGCCATAGAGGCCAACCCGAGTAAAACTCATTCCTTTGTATCGTGTGAGCCACCTCTAGAGAACTCAAAGGAACTATGTGCTACGCAGCTTTCTTCGTGAACTGTGAGAGCCACCTCTAGAGTCCTTTGAGATTTAAGTGCTACACGAGTTCTGATGAACCATTTGAAAACATGCGCCATAGAGGCCAATCCGAGTAAAACTCATTCCTTTGTACCGTGTAAGCCACCTTTAAAGAACTGAAAGGAACTACGTGCTACGCAGCTTTCTTCGTGAACTGCGGGAGCTACCTCTAGAGTCCTTTGAGAGCTAAGTGCTACATGTGTATCGATGAACCACTTGAAAACATAAGCCATAGAGGCAAACCCGAGTAAAACTCGATCTTTTTTACCATATGAGCCACCTCTAGAGAACTCAAACGACCTACGTGCTACATAAACTCTTTGGAACTGTGGGAGCCACCTTTAGAATCCTTTGAGAGCTAAGTGCTACATGTGTACTAATGAATAATGGGAAATCATATGCCATTGAGACAATGAATAAATGATTGTGATATGTGAATGTGATGACTATCGTTAGATAAAATAGATCTTATACATAAGACAAAGAACGGGAATAATTGTTGAACTATACTTATATTATGCTATAAAATCATGTGTTATTTGTAATGGTTTCTTTCACGCTTAACCATATCGATAAAAAGAGACAAAAAGAATGATATTGTGTGAGTTAAAGAAATGAAGAAAAGCATAAACGAGCTTATGAAATCTATTGTACATACAAGTTAGTAGCTAATCTTGATATAGGGCATACATGCTATTTTATGGAGTTCATGCATGTATGATCATGTTTTACGATATGAGCCTAGTCTGTATTTATTTAAGCTACTTACTGAGCCGTGGATTTGCTTACCCCCTTAAGTTTAACATCTATAGATCATACAGGTTGATATTCAGCTCAGGCTTCATATAGGCTCTCTCGGAAACTGTACCTAGCTGTGGTACTCGTCTACGTTCTCCGTGCCTTGCTTTTGTGCTTTTGAGGTATACAATGGTATATCATTTTGATAATTATGCAAACTTTATTCTCACAGTGCTAGGAAGAAATATGGGATGTAACTTTGGATCACACTAGATTATTATGTAGGTTTATGTGATTATCGAGTACGATCCGGGATTAGATATATATTTTGAAGTATGTATAAAAATGCAAAATGTGGAATTTCTAGTGAAATGAATCTTGAGATATATGAGATGCATGATTGTGTAAATTGTGGGAAATAAAAGCTGGTTGTATTGTGAAGTTTAGAATGTGTTTTAATACAGGTGATTTTACTGGAGAAATTGATAAAATACAATAAGGAGGTTTTCGACCCGTTTCTTTTGGATAAGTGAAAATAAGGCTAAAATGATGAAAAATCATTTTGAGAAGTATGACATAGCTAGAGAAATAATCTTATTAAGACAAGATTTGATTTAGTTATTACACTAACATCGAATACAAACCGTAAATAGAAAAAGAAAAAAATTGGTTCGTAATTTTCCAAAGCAATAAGGTAAGTGTTGAGTGGACGTCATTGGCCTTCGGGTCGTGACACATGCACTATAGTAGACGTATGGCCATAGTCAAGGTACCACAATGTGTACACTAGCCAGTGACACCTGTGAGAGCTAGAAGATTGAGCTAGAATCAACAACAATCAAAATGGAATGGAAATGCATGTACCAGCAGGTAACTACTGGGCCACAGTCTCAAAACACCATATAAAACATTTCATAATTGTTTAGGGAGATAAATTTAAAAATCTAAATCTTAGTCAATCCATAAATACATATTTAGAAAATTATGAGCAGTTTAGAAATAAAAATTCATAAAATATTCTCAAATCAATATTTAGTTCTAAAAATCATCTATTTATCTGTAAATAAGTTATACAAATATGCAAGTGTTCTCATGTACGTAAAATTTAATAATATGAATTTTTAAATATTGAATTGGTGATTTAATTCACTTAAAATCATATTTAAGGACTTAAATGTTTAAAGTATAAAATTCATTTCTTATATATATATATATATATATATATATATATATATATATAAGAAAATTTAAAGAGATTTAGGCTATTTTAGAAAATTTTGACAGCATAACGGTATAGTCTAGCCTAACCTTCTTGCAAGAAAAACAACTTCAATACCACAATTTTCCAGATTCAATATCAATTCAAAACATCAAATTCAACCACCACAAAAGACAATTTTTATCAAAATCATGCACACGAAGTATCCCTATGCTTCATACAAACATCTCTTACCTCTTAGTTTGTCAGTGTGAGAATCTTGTATTCTGGTACTGTTGTACATGTAGGATTACTCACCACTGTTCAATTCCTGTGTATTT
Organism: Heritiera littoralis; assembly: GCA_031772115.1. Taxonomy (NCBI): domain Eukaryota; kingdom Viridiplantae; phylum Streptophyta; class Magnoliopsida; order Malvales; family Malvaceae; genus Heritiera; species Heritiera littoralis. The sequence continues at coordinate 1,100,643 of JAPDPK010000180.1, read as the reverse complement.
CGTAGGTTCAGCCCGAGATAGTAAGGTGGGTCCCACAAGCTCTACAGTGTACGGATGGACGTGAGACCGGACAAATATTGTAAAGAAAACCCAATAAGCCTATGGTAAGAATTTCCAACCTAAAATCCTTTATTTAGATTATTTTTGGGAAGTATGAAAACAATTTAGAAAATGACGATTAAGTACATAACCTGGATGAACTTTCGTGAATAATGGTCAAACTAAATTGACTTTTGACCAACTAACTAAAAGATGATAATCTACATATAAATAAATTTTAGGCTATGTCCACACATAGATTGAATTAGCGGTAGAATCAGAAATTTACGTAAATTACCTGATAGGGTTAATTTCGTAATTTTACCTTTACAATAGATCAAACCTCAATGAAACCACCTTTATTCATTAAAATATGCCCAATAATAATATTTGGAGATGAAATATGAATTTTTGGAGTTAAATTACATGGTTATAAAAGTTACGAAAATTTAAGGGTATAAATGTCCAAAATTTTCATAAGTGAGGGCAAAATTCTCATTTTATAATTATGAGAAGCTTCTAAATTAATTCACACACTGTCCTGGTTGGCCACACCTCATCATCTTCAACCTTTCTACTCTCTTCCATTAAAACACCTTGAGAAGAAAAGAAAAGGCTTAAAATCATCACTAAAATAAGCTTAATTCACCAAAATTTCTTCTACAACCCTACCTAAAATTAAATCCTCTACAATTCTATACCAATATTTCATAGAAAAGTGAACAAAATCAAGAGGAAGGGAGCACCAAGGATTTCGACCAAGGTATAGTCTCATTATGCTTTGATTTTCTTTAAGTTCTAAGGTTGCCAAATGATGTATTTAAGCTTCCTAAGCATGATTTTAACCGTGGTTTGGATTGAATCTCTCTAAATCACTACCTAGGGTTTTCAGCCATTTTTGAAGCTTCATGAAACCATGTAGTTTGATGCATGGAAATGGTACTAAAATGATGAATAAGCATGAAATTAAGGTTGAATTGTTGAAATTCCATGTGTTTAGTCATAAGCACCATTCGGCCAAGGTAAGGGGATGAGGTTTTCTTGCTCAATTTGATGAATTTAGAGTGCCATGAGACTGTACAATTTATAAGAAGACTGTCGATGAAGTTAGAATTAAAATCAGAGTTATGTAGCCAAAGTTATGTTTTAGTACTAGTATAATTTATACTGGCCTAAATTTTCTACTGACAATGTGGTAGAATTTAATGGAGAAAAATTTATTAAAAATTGAATTATGGTGAATAATGGTGATTGGTATGATGTTTTGTAGCTCAGGAGTGTTGATTCGCAAGCGGTGCTATCGACGAGTCGGTAGAAAAAGTATAGGTAAGGGATGAGTGTGTACGCTGTAAGGATACTATGAATGCATGTTTTGGCTTAAATGAATTTTATGAAGTGATTTTGGAAATCAATTGCTTTGGAATTGGTGAAATTGTGGATACTAGCTGGTTTATAAAACTGTATTTTCGATGCTGGAAGGCTAGGTTAGAAACAGCTGTTATTCTGCCAAAAATTATAGAAATTCTCATAAAATATTTCTAATATTTTTAAATGATAGAAAGAGGTGGATTACAAGTGATTTCCATGTGAATTATGAAAAGTACATAATTTTATTATTTACTAAAAAACAATATTTAAATATTCAAGTTAATGAATTTTAACTACGTGAAGGTACCAGCATATGTTTATTATTGTTCTACAGATAAATAGAACATTTTCAGGAAAAAAATACTGAAGTGTGAATATTTTATGAATTTTTATTCATAAATTGAATATATTTTCTAAATATTTCTTTGTAGACTGATTGGAGATATTATCAATGGAATTGATTTTATAAATAGTGGTTCTACTGGATATACACTATTTTGAGACGTTAGGCCTTGTGTCATGCTCACGTGTCACGTGTTACTGTTACTATACTATTGCTGATAGATACTGATCCTATTATCAGCATCCCAGTTGTCACCTGATCAGTGCACACTATGGACACTGTGGACACCATATACTATGGCCATATGTCTCACGTGTTATTATTTCTCCCTTCTTGGGATATTATTATAGCATGATATATTTTGGGTGTTAACTGGTCTCCACTATACTGTACTGTTACTAGACTGAAATTACAACTAGTATCGAAATGAATGTTTTAAATATTGATTTTATTACGAAATTTTAAAGTGTTACTATACTGTCTATAAGACTTCTATATTGAACTGTTTACTGAAGTGGTTTAATTAAAGTGTTGATATATCTTATTTTACATATGTCAAATGATATCATAATTGTTTCCAAGTGATTTATATTGATCATACATGTCTTCTTGAATTGATTATAACTTATGGTCACTTCTAGTGGTCGGGACATGACAGGTATTCTAAAATACCTCTCATACGCCATCCGGTTTTCTAGCTGAATATAGTATCCATCCTGACTTATACCTTAGTGCACTGTTAGGAACTAAGTGTTTTTAGCATATAAATTTTATAGTATCAGTTTTACATACAATTCTCTTACTCAGCACGTTAGCTCACCCCTTATTTTTTCACACCACAGATTATCTGCAGTGACCTTTTGTTATACCGTTCCAAGGATTCAGCTGCGCTTTTGGCATCTCGAGGCAGCTATTAGCGGATCCTGGAGGTATATTCATCCTCTTTATATGTTCAGACATTATTGTATAGTACTATATTTTATATAATTATGTACAGGGGATATAAATTGATAGTACAGTTATGTAAATATTAAGAATAGATAAATATAAATTTTATTTAGTAGCATGTTTACTGTTGCAAGTGAAAGTGAATAGTGATAAGGACATCACGGACAAACCAACCAATCACTATTATGTGTGTGAAATGTGATATTAACTGTATACTACGCGATGTGACAATTAAATTGGTATCTGTCGATTTCTTTATGTTTTAATCGAAGTACATCAGCTGTAGTAATATATAGTCTGAATGTATAAATGACTTAAGTGACTGAAAACCATTTTGAACGTCTGTGCTGTGCAGAAATGAGCGGATGTAGGGGTACCAGTTGAGGTCGAGGATGCGGTAGGACAGAGCTAATTCCAAAGCCAGCACTGGAGCTACCCTAGAACCTGCACTCCCTCTGCAACCCGAAAGTCCTAATACCAGAATTACGATGGTGGAACGAATGTTGGTTGACTTTATTAAAATGTATAATGCGGATAAGGCTCCAGACAAAAAGGCTAGAGCTGCAGTAGCACCACCCCCACCTCAACCAACACAAGCACTAGCACCTCCCGAGCCAGAGCCAGCACTGTAGCCACCAGCACAACAGCCCTAACAGGATGTTGAGTCTTATTGTGACGTAAGTTTAGTGCGGCAGTTTAAGAAGTTGGATCCTTCGAAGTTTAAGGGGGATAAGGATTTATTGATGGCAAAGCGGTGGGTATATGCGACAGAGAAATTAAGTATATATAGTACTCAGAGATAGAGAAAGTGGGTTTAGTAGTGTTCCAGTTGACTAACGATGCGGAGCATTGGTGGAAGTTGACGCAGATTGTATTATTGGCCCAAAATCCAGTGGTGACATGAACGATTTTTTTGGAGGCTTTCCATAGACAGTATATTCCCCGGACTGCGCAAAAGAAGTTGCAGCAGGATTTTCTAAAATTGGCTCAAGGGAGTATGATTGTGGATCAATATGAGTCTAGATTCACCACTCTCAGCCGGTTTGATCCGCAGACTAGGACTAGTGAGGAGTATTGGATTGATAGGTTTATAGCAGGATTACGACCCTCTGTTAGGACCTGGTTGGTTCCTCTCGATATGAGGACCTATGATAAGGTTGTCCAACAAAACACAATTATGTGAGAGGGACTACGAGCAATTCCATACTGATTCTGGGTCTAAGGTTTAGGGAAAGTGTAATGAGAAAGCAAAGAGAGGGACAAAGGATCGGACAAGTAGATGGCAGCCTAAGAAGGCCAGGACATCAGGTATTCAAATTTCAAAGGGGAGATAAGCTAGGCCTACTTCTACAGCCCCTACTACTAGCCCCAGTACTACTCAGAGAGGTACCGCGACCAATTGTGCACCATGTGGGAGGTTGCATGGTACTTAGCCCTGTTACATGCTTTTTAAAGTCTGTTTCAGATACGGACAGACGGGGCACTTGGTCAGAGATTGCCTGATGTTACGTGAGGCAACTACATCTACTGCTCCAGCTACTGTTCCACCTCCAGTAGCCCCGGTACCCGATGAGTCAGAGAAGGTGCCACCCTCACAGCCCAGACGAGCGAAAACAACAGAGAAGGGTAAGAAGGCTATGACGCAGGGTCGGGTGTATGCATTAGATCGGGAGGCTACTGACGCTTCTACCAATGTGATTAAGGGTAAGATTTACATTTTTGACATACCAGTACTTGCTTTATTTGATCCTGGTTCTACACATTTCTTTTTGTCACCTATTGTGCTAGTAAAATACCGGAAGAACCTAAACCCTTAGGGTATACCTTGCAAATTAATACGTCCTTTAAGGAATCACAGATGACTGATGTGGTGTATGGAAACTGTAAAGTGACAATAGAGAGAAGGAAATGACAGCTAACCTAATTTTACTAAATATGTTTGATTTTGATGTAATCTTAGGAATAGATTGGTTAACTGCGAATTATGTTAGTTTAGATTGTTATACTAAGTTTATCATCTTCTCTCACCATGAACGTTACACTATAAAATTATTAGATAAGTAATAAAAGTGGAATATTGTTACTAAATTATTTGAGTGTATCTGTGATGTGATTGAAGGTCTCATTACATATGTCGAAGACGTAGAAAAGAAATGTCCAAAGCTGTTTGAGATTCCTGTGGTTAGGGATTTCCTCGATGTATTTTAAGATGATTTACCAAGGTTATCACCGAATCAGGAGACGGACTTTACTATTGATCTAGTATCCAGTACAGAGCCCATTTCTAAGCCCCTTTATCGGATGACATTAGTGGAATTTGAGGAGCTTAAGAAGTAGCTCCAGGAGTTACTAGATAAGGGTTTTATTCACCCCAGTATGTCTCTGTGCAGTGCTCTAGTGTTATTCATCTGGAAGAAGGATGGCAGCTTGAGGTTATGTATAGATTATAGGTTGCTTAACAGGGCTACCATCAGAATAAGTATCCCTTGCCCAGGATTGATGATTTGTTTAATCAGGTGCACAGGTGTTTTCAAAGATTGATCTCCGATCAGGGTATTATTAGTTGAAGATACGAGAGGCTGATGTCCCTAAGACTGCATTCAAGACTCGGTATGGTCATTACGAGTTCCTTATGATGCCATTCAAATTGACTAACGCCCCTGCAGCTTTCATGAGTCTAATGAATGAGATCTTTAAGCCATACCTGGATCAGTTTGTGATAGTGTTCATTGATGACATATTGGTATATTCCAAGTTAGCAGAAGAGCACAAGCAGCATCTCTACATAGTCCTACAGACCCTTAGAGACCGAAGGCTATCTGCCAAATTTAGTAACTATGAGTTCTAGCTAGATCATATTACATTTTTGGGGCATGTCGTATCTAAGGACGAGGTATCTGTAGATCCGTCCAAGATAAAAGCCATTGTACAGTGGGAAAGGCCTAAGACAGTGATAGAGATACGGAGTTTCTTGGGTCTAGCCAGATATTATCGCCAGTTTGTGGAGGGATTTTCAAGATTCGCTACTCTATTGACTTGCCTCACGTGTAAGGATGTTAAGTTCGAGTGGATAGAGGTGTGTGAGCGCATTTTTCAAGAGTTGGAAAAGAGGTTGACCAATGCTCCTATTCTTGCCCTTCCTAGCGGATCAGAGGGTTTCTCAGTCTACAGCATTGCTTCCTCATTAGGATTGGGATGTGTTCTTATGCAGAGTAGTCGGATAATTGCTTATGGTTCCAAGCAGTTGAAAGAGCATGAGAAGAACTACTCGACTCATGACTTGGAGTTAGCCGCTATGGTGTTTGCATCGAAGATATGGCGATACGGAGAGAGATTCCAGTATACACAGACCATAAGAGTCTGAAGTATTTATTCTCACAGCTAGAGTTGAATATAAGACAGTGCAGATGGATGGAGCTATTAAAGGGTTATGACTGCGAGATCCTTTACCACCCAAGGAAAGCAAATATGGTGGTAGATGCTTTGAGTCGTAAGCAAATAGGTATGGTATCCTACATGATGGTCCAAGAGTATGATCTGATAGAGCAGTTCTTGAGCCTCAGTTTGAGTGAAATTTCCTCTGAGAGATATAGGTTTACAACTAGGTTCCGGATTGAGTCAGATTTGAGGGATAGAATCAGGGATGCTCAGAGGAGTGATGCTTATTGTATTGAGGTGGACAATTAGGTACAGATGGGAGTATAGTCAGATTATGGATTGGTACCAACGGCATATTAAGGTTTAAGGGTAGGATTTGATTTCCTAAGGACTAGAAGCTAAAACATCTAATTTTGATAGAGGTCCACACTTCTAGGTACATTCTACATCCAGACGGTACTAAAATGTACCATAATTTACGGAAAGTGTATTGGTGGACTAAGATGAAACAAGACATCGCAGAGTTTGTGGCAAGATGTCTCACATGTCAGTAGGTGAAGATTGAGCACCAGAAGCTTGTTAGGTTACTACAACCTCTACCAATTCCGATATGGAAGTGGGAACATATTACTATGGGCTTCGTTATAGGTTTGCCGAGAACCCAGAGGAATCATGATGGTATATGGGTGATAGTTGATCGGTTGACGAAGTCCGCTCATTTTCTTGCCATCAGATCTACTGATTCCCTTAGTGCCTTAGTCGATTTGTATGTTCAGGAGATAATAAAATTACATGGTGTTCTAGTGAGCATCACTTCTGATAGGGATTCCCGATTTACTTCACTTTTTTGGGAGAGGTTTCAGAAGGCTATGGGAACCCGATTGAATTTTAGCACCGCTTTCCATTCGCAGACTGATGGGCAGTTCGAGTGCACCATCTAAACACTCGAGGATATGTTGAGAGCATGTGCACTGGATTTTAAAGGCTCTTGGGATGACCACTTACCACTGGCAGAGTTTGCATATAATAATAGCTATCAGTCCAGTATCGGCATGGCACCATATGAGGCTTTGTATGGCAGACCATGTAGATCACCGATTGCATGAGAAAAAGTGGGTGATCGGAAATTGTTAGCTCTCGATTCGGTAGAGCAAGCTTCCCGCAATGTATAGATTATTTGTGAGAGATTGAAGATAGCACAAAGTCGGTAAAAAAGTTATGCAGATACCAGATGCCAACCGTTAGAGTTTTCAGTTGGAGATTTTGTCTTCCTGAAAGTCTCACCATCGAAGGGCATCATGAGATTTGGTAAGAAAGGGAAATTGCGTCCTCGAGATATGAGGCTGTTCGAGATCTTAGACCATGTGTGAGATGTTGCTTATTGGTTAGCACTACCTCCAAAGTTATCCAGGGTGCATAACGTCTTCCACATATCGATGTTAAGAAGGTACCATCCAAATTTGTCGCACGTAATTCAGTATGAGCTACTAGAGATCAAGGAGGATATGAGTTACATGGAGAGACTTATTCGGATCTTGGATAGGAAGGATAAAGTACTACGGTTTAAGACTATTCTACTGGTGAAAGTGCTCTGGCAGTACCATTCAGAGGAGGAGGCTACATGGGAATTAGAAAACCTGATGTGAGAGAAGTACCTAAAGCTGTTCCAGTGACTAGTCCGATTAAATTTGGAGGACCAAATTTTTTAAGGTGGGGAGGATGTGAAAAACCTGTATTCTAGTACTGTTGTACATGTAGGATTACTTACCATTGTTCAATTCCTATGTATTTCGCAAGTTCAGCCTGAGACAGTAAGATGGGTTCCACAGGCCTTACAGTGTATGGATGGACACGAGACCGAACAAATATTGTAAAGAGAACCCAATAAGCCTATGGTTAGAATTTCCAACCTAAAATCCTTTATTTAGATTATTTTTGGGAAGTATGAAAATAATTTAGAAAATGACGATTAAGTACATAGTCCGGATGAACTTTCGAGAATAACAGTCAAACTAAATTGACTTTTGACCAACTTACTGAAGGATGATAATCTACATATAAATAAATTCTAAGCTATGTCAACAAATGAATTGAATAGTAATAGAATAAGAAATTTATGCGATTTATCCGGTAAGGGTAATTTCATAATTTCACCTTTACGGTAGATCAAACGTGAATGAAACCACCTTTATTCATTAAAATATGTCCAAAAATAATATTTGAGGATGAAATATGAATTTTTAGACTTAAATTACATGGTTATAAAAGTTATGAAAGTTTAAGGGTATAAATGTCCGAAATTTTCATAAGTGAGGGCAAAATGGTCATTTTATAATTATGAGAAGATTCTAAATTAATCCACACACTTTCTTGGCTGGGCACACCTCATCATCTTCAACCTTTCAACTCTCCTCCATTAAAACACCTTGAGAAGAAAAGAAAAAGCTTAAAATCATCACTAAAATAAGCTCAATTCACCAAAATTTCTTCTACAACCCTACCTAAAATTAAATCCTCTACAAATCTATACCAATATTTCATAGAAAAGTGAACAAAATCAAGAGGAAGGGAGCACCAAGGATTTCGGCCAAGGTATAGTCTCATTATGCTTTGATTTTCTCTAAGTTCTAAGGTTGCCAAATGATGTATTTAAGCTCCCTAAGCATGATTTTAACCTTGGTTTGGATTGAATCTCTCTAAATCACTCCCTAGGGTTTTCGGCCATTGTTGAAGCTTCATGTAACGATGTATTTTGATGCATGGAAATGGTATTAAAATGATGAATAAGAATGAAATTAAAGTTGAATTGTTGAAATTCCATCTGTTTAGTCATAAGCACCATTCGGCCAAGCTAAGGGGATGAGGTTTTGTTGCTCAATTTGATGAATTTAGGGTGCCATGAAACTGTACAATTTATAAGAAGACTTTCGGTGAAGTCGGAATTAAAATCGGAGTTATGTAGGCAAGGTTATGTTTTAGTACTAGTATAATTTATACTGGGTTAATATTTTCTACTGACAATGTAGTAGAATTTAATGAAGGAAAATTTATTAGAAATTGAATTATGGTGAATAATGGTGATTGGTATGATGTTTTGCAGCCTTGGAGTGTTGATTCGCAAGTGGTGCTATCGATGAGTCAGTAGAAAAAGTACAAGTAAGGGATGAGTGTGTATGTTGTAAGGATACTGTGAATGCATGTTTTGGCTTAAATGAATTTTATGAAGTGATTTTGGAAATCAATTGCTTTGGAATTGGTGAAATTGTGGATACTGTCTTGTTTATAAAACTGTATTTTCGATGCAGGAAGGTTAGGTTAGAAATAGCCGTTATACTGCCAAAAACTATAGAAATTCTCAGAAAATATTTCTAATATTTTTAAATGATAAAAAGAGGTGGATTACAAGTGATTTCCATGTGAATTATGAAAAGTACATATTTTTATTATTTACCAAAAAACAATATTTAAATATTCAAGTTAATGAATTTTAACTACATGAAGGTACCAGTATATGCTTATTATTGTTCTACAGATAAATAGAACATTTTCAGGAAAAAATACTGAAGTGTGAATATTTTATGAATTTTTATTCATAAACTGAATATATTTTCTAAATATTTCTTTATAGACTGATTAGAGATATTATTAGTGGAATTGATTTCATAAATGGTGTTTCTACTAGATAAACACTGCTTTGAGATTGTTAGGCCCAATATCATGCTCACGTGTCACGTGTTGCTGTTGCTGATAGCTACTGATCCTATTATCAGCGTCTCAGTTGTCACCTAATTAGTGCACACTGTGGACCCCATAGACTATGGCCATATGTCTCACGTGTTATTATTTCTCCCTTCTCGGGATATTATTATAGTATGATATATTTTGGGTGTTACCTGGTCTCCACTATACTGTACTGTTTACTAGATTGAAATTACTACTGGTACCGAAATGAATGTTTTAAATATTGATTTTATTGTGAAATTTTAAAGTGTGACTGTACTATTTACAGGACTTCTATATTGAACCGTTTACTAAAGTGGTTTAATTAAAGTGTTGATATATCTTATTTTACATATCTCAAAGGATATCATAATTGTTTCCAAGTGATTTATATTGATCATACATGTCTTCTTCAATTGATTTTTCCCTATAGTCGCTTCTAGGGGCTAAGACACGACAGGTATTCTAAAATACCTCGCATACTCTATCCGATTTTCTAGCCGACTATAGTATCCATCCCAACTTATTGTCACGACCCGAATACCGCGACATTCACTTGGTTCTCATACTTTTCTTAGTCTACAAATTTATGGACTAAATTTTTCTTTTTCATTTTAAGGTTTGTATTCAGTGTCAGTGTAGTTACTACTCTAATTTCACTGATCCTCTATACAATGTTTTATCACATCTCTAAGTTACATCCCGACCCATTGAACAACATACGTACTGTGTATGAATAAAAATCTGTACATGTAAACAAGAGATTTACAAGGAATGCATACCTCAAAAGTAGTGAAGTGAATTCGCAGGATGATGGTCAATACCAAACCTGCAAACCATCTCTGAAGGCCCACTTAAAAGCTCTCATAGCATATTGTAATTCAATAGTCTGAAAAGAGATGAAATTTAGTGGGGTGAGCAAAACCACGGCTCAGTAAGATACTAATATAAATGCAAGAGTAGGATTATACTGTCTTAAACTGCAGTACTTAAAACTTGCAAGTTTTAAATTACAGTCAATCCTTTCTAATCGATATTATCTCATTATCTCAATTCTTGTCATTTGTCTATCACTCAGACTTCTAAATAAATCATCATAATCACTTTTTAGTTTTCTCATCATTATACTATAGTGCATCGCACGACAATATGCCGTGTCCAATTTGAATATCATGTACTATTAGTTCATATTCTCATCAATCTCATAGTACATCCTGTCCAATTGAGATATCGTATCAAGTCACTTTTCATTTCATAATCATATTTCTGTATTCTATCATCTCATATCACTTCTCATATTGTGGATCATGATCGCGGTGGTACGAAGTCATAATTCTCTTCGTGTATTTCTATATTCATGTTTCATATCATATCATGACATCATGTAGAAGAAATATCGTTACCACCGAGTCATAATACTCCTCATATACCCTTCATGTTTTTGTACCATATAAGGTCATGACATATCTTATGTAAAAAGCATCCTATTATGTCATGATTTAGTAGGCAAATTATGTAATTTCACTGTATGAACCGCTATTATTTCAAATCATATCATATATACTTTAGAACATGCTCAATATATGAATTTTCAATTCATTTCATATTTAAGGTTGAAAGCATGCATAATTCTCTTTTTATATCATGTCAATTCAAAAAATGTCTTTTCACTTTTCATATCATGTTAATTCAAAACATGTCTTTTCATATCATTTCAAATCAAAACATGCACATTTCTCTTTTCATATCATGTCAATTTAAAACATGTCTTTTCGTATCATTTCAAATCAAAACGTGCACATTTTTTTTTCATATCATGTCAATTCAAAACATTTTTCATATACTGTAAGTCATATCAGGTCTAGAGTTCATATCAAATCAATCTATACTCTAGACCGCATATCATGTCAAGTTCGACACAAAATCGTATATAAATTGTATAAGTGTCGAAATCATATCACATGTACTTTTAAAACATGTTTAAGACATGTACTGTTTCAAAATATATTTCATTTCAAACATGTCTCATGTACTGTATAAATCATGTCAAGTCTAGAGTTCATATTAATAAAATCATACTCTAGACTTCATATCATATCGGTTAGAGACTAGGCTAGATCCCTATCACTCTATCAATAAAGACTTAAATCACTGTAGCTAATAGTGAAAATCATGTCATCGTCCCCTGGAAACCAACTAGGGCGCTATCTATGACCATAAACCTCATCTGTCTCAACCCCACTGATCAGGCGTGACTGAGACCTGTCCACGACTATTGTCGGACAAGCATCTCTGCCTAATGAGCAAAACTCCAATTAGGCGGTTTTCACTATGCTTTATTGAATTTAATTCTTTTACGGTGCCTACAGTCTCATAAAACATTTAAATCTTTAGCTTTCTTTTCAATATCATGTAAAGCATATGGTAAAATTCTGTATGAAGCTTCATATATCAAAATATATCTATATCTACCATATACTTTCATTTCAAAACTAATCAATACTTTATAGTATTCATATAAACATTGTTAAAATGTTTCAAGTTGTAACAAGGCATATTTAAATGAAATGCAAATTTAAATCGCAAGTTCAACAGTGAACAATCATTTTCATCAAACATGTCATTTAATTATAGCGTACACTATAGTTCAATTCTCTCATTTCCATCCTTTTGATTTCAATTAGATCATACCTAATAGGTAAATTCGATATTATTTTCAAATATCGATATAAGCAATAATTTCATCTAAGACAGTGAAGCAATTCGTCTAAATTTATCACCATCAATTATTCGATTTCAAAACTTTCTTTCTGTCTAATCCATAAATCAATATTCAAATCATTCCATATTCATTTCATTCGGTATTCAATTTACTCAGTATTCAATTATTCAGTGATCAATCACTTGGTATTCAAACCATTCGGTATCCAATAACCTTTCTTAATAGTTATCGACTATAACAATTCATTTGTACATTTAATTATCGATACTAGGACCACATCATTAGTATGAATCCTCTTAGTATCTATAAGCATTTAAATATCATGTTTCCATATAACCATCAAGATACTGAAATTATGCAATATCAATATCCTCATTCGATATCTATTCCAGAGTTGTCATCGAGGATCACAGAACCACAAGATCAATAATCACTTATCAAATCCATTTATGGTTTGACCTATTGGCACACATTCAGAATTTTCGACTTGCGGTTCAATTTCATTCACTATCATAAAATCAGATCACAATCCTCAAATCAATTTTTCATATGGCTTGTATAATTTAATATTGAACTTATGCAATCTTCAATCTTATTATTCAAGGCCTATTCTATGGTTATAAGCAAAACCATATATTCATATATTTTCATCACTCATTTATTTGAATATATAAATGCTTGGATTGTGTCGTAATTCAACCTCAATGTCAATAAAGTTATGTATACTCAAATTATATATTCGTTATGACTCAGCATCATAGCCATCCATTGTGTAACACAACATTGATACTAAGACCCATATCACTAGTGTAGGTCTGTTTATTATCTCACGTATAACCAGTAATACGATGTAATATGGTGAAATCATCTCAGCATTGACCTCTTGAATTGTCCATATTATCACATTCGGAACCATTTAAAATCAAGAGATCGAATTCGACAAATTCTCAAATCATTACTCCGTTTATAGTTTCACAATTCAATCGCTCAACTATAAAAATTCCAACTGCGGTCTCCTCTTCCAAGCTATATCGTATAATTATTATTACTTTCATCACTATTCCAACGAACTGATATTCCATCTCATTTTCAACTCAATAATCAACTTGTAATGTTGATATAACTCGAATTGTTGATTCTATAAGACTCATAATATAATTCCTCAGTTATCGTGTTCATTCATTTACCTTCTCAACCATTTCAAAAATCAATTTTTCCTATAACACGATAAGGTCCTTTCAAATTTACCTTCGATAATTCTTTCTATATTCCATTTATATGAGAAACTTAATCTTTTTCCTCAAACATTTTCATAGAAATTTCGACAGCATAACGGCTTAATTTTTACTAAACCTCCTGCAAGGAAACACAATTTATACCATAGTCGTTGATTCCCACAATTCCTATGTCTCTACTAAGACCCCCACTATCAGTTGTGAGTCCTCTTAGCATTTTTAACGTCAATTCAATCAATGCATCATGTCAAAAATCACAATTCCAATTTATACAATATAAAGCTACTGATGCTTTATAAAAGTATCTTACCTTTCTGGCTCCCGAGCCTAGCCGAAGTTCGCTACTTGCCTCATTTCCATGTTGCCACAAGTCAAACAATTACATATATCGTTTAGAAAATCATTTGGCGATTCCATAAATTCAAAGGGAATGAATAATGAAATCTTTCAATTCCTTACCAATTCTTTTTCTTTTCTTTCCTTCTTCTTTCTTCTTTTCTTCTCTTTCTTCTCTTTCTTCTTTTCTTCTCTTTTCTTTTCTTCTTTCTTCTTCTTTTCTTCTCCTTTTTCTTCTTCTTTTCTTTTCCTTTCTTCTTTTTCTTTTCTCCTTTCTTTTTCTTTTTCTTTTTTTTTTCTTTCTTTCCTAGTCTGAACCGGTTCGGACCGGTTCAGCCTCTTCCCGCCGGCATCACCGCCGGTTCGGACCTCCCACAACTGGCCACGGTTGCGAGGACGTCGGATCTGGCCTCGGTTTCTCCCCATCACTGGCAACGGTGTAGGATCTGGAGGCTTGGGTTTCGGCCTCTTCCCTTCCTCTTTTCTCCTTCCTCTGCCGTTTCCTTCACCGTCGGTGGCCTCCTTCTTCTTCGTCAGTCTTCACCGGTGGCAAGAGTGGCAGTGGCGGTGACCGAATTGGCCAGCACCGCCGATCTCCTTTTCCTTTTTCCTTTTGATTTTCTGCTTCGTTTCGCGCCGTTTTCCTTCTCTTTCAGCCTCAGGCCGCCGTCGTTCACTTCTCCTATCGTCGACGGCAACTCATCCTTCCTCTCTTCCTTTCTCCCTTCTCGTCGACAGCGGCAACTGCTGCTACCGTCGGCCTCTGTTGTGGGAGAGGAAATCGGGTTTCCCGATTCCCATTTCCTTTTCCTTTTTTTTTGTATATAACCTATATACATAATGTATAAAAATCTACATATGTATTTATATAAAAACATATCAAAATATATTTATATAATTTAATTATATAAATATATCCTTATACGTATTTTTATTTCATTTAATTTTGGATTTCTTAATATCCAATTAATTTCTCCATTTTCATTCTTATTTAATTTGGATTTCAATTTGTCCAAATTAAGTTTTTTTTTTTTTCCGGATACCTTATATTCATTTAGAAAATTCTTGGTTTTCACACTTATACCTTATTGCACTATTAAGAACTAAGTGTTTTTAGCATATAGATTTCATACTATCAGTTTTACATACGATTTTCTTACTGAACACGTTAGCGCACCCCTTATTTTTCCATTCCATAGATTATCTATAGTAACCTTTTGTTATACCATTCCGAGGATTTGGCTGCACTTTTGGTATCTCAAGGCAGCTATTAGTGGATCCTAGAGGTATATTCATCTTCTTTATATGTTCAAACATTATTGTACAGTATTACATTTTATATAATTATGTATAAGGGATGTAAATTTATAGTACAGTTATGTAAATATTGAGAATAGATAAATATAAATTTTATTTAACAGCATGTTTACTGTTACAAGTGAAAGTGAATAGTGATAAAGACATCATAGATAGCCCAACCAATCACTGTTATGTGTGTGAAATATGATATTTATTGTATACTACAGGATATGACAGTCGGTATCCGACTCTCCTACACCAGTAGCACCTCCGAATCTCGAGGATGTAAATTCATTATTCCAACTCGATAAATTCACCATAATTCAATTAAAAGAATATTTAATAATTTAAATGCTAATGAATTGTCTACAAAATTCTCTAAATGCAGTCTAATTTCTACCGGTGCAAAATTACAAATTTTACTACATAACTCCATTTTTTATTCCGATTGCGCCTAAATTCTCAGAATAATTTATACATTATTTCAAAACCTATATTGTATTGAAATTGGCACAAATTCAACATCCCCTTAGCTTGGCCAAATTGCATTCTTCCTTTACACAATTTATATTCTTCCAAATTTAATTTCCTTTTTAATCCTAAATTAACTCTATCAATTTCCTACACCATTTCCATATAATTTACACATTAAATGACATGAAATTCCAACCCTTCTTTCCATGGCTGAACCTCCCTCTATTGCCCAACATGTTGATCTTCCTCCATTTAAGCTAAACTAAGCTTAATTTCAAGCTTTTCATGATTCCTACATTATTTCCATAACAATTTCTCATCAAAACACATCACAAGCATAGAGAACTAGTGGTGGCCGAAACCCTCATATGTCCCTTTACATGATTCTTTCATGATTTAAGCTAAAGGAAGCATAGATACATCATGAACACATGGTATTTAACTTGAATTTCATGAAAAAATCTAAGTTTTCTATTAAGCTTACCTTGGCCAAACACCTTTAGGATACCCACACCTCTCTTTTGGTTGTTTTGGCAAGTGATTTTGGTGTAGGAAGATAGAGGAAGTTGAGTAAGACAAGTTTAGTGAAGGAAGTTTTGAATTTTAGTGTGATTTTACTAGGTTTTTCTCACTTTCTCTCATCACCAAGGTCACGTTAATGGAGGTTTTGGAGTTGCTGGTTTTTGAATGAAAATGGGCAGGGAAGAGGCTGGATAATTCAAGATAAAATGATATTTTTAAGGCAAATTTACCATTTTGCCTTTATACTTAAGTGTTTCTTCCAATTTTGCCCCTAAAGTTTGACTTAGTTGAAAACAGTATATTTAATCTCCAAAATATTTCATTTAATCATAAATCAACTCTATTTAGCTTGCTTTAATGTTTGGTGAAGTTTTATTGAGGTTCGATTACTAGTTTGGGTGAAATTACTAACTAAAATACCCCTAATTGTAAATTCGCATAACTTTCTGTTTTTACATCTAGTTTCTTCCATCTGTCTAGATGTTCTAAAACTATATTTTATGAGAAATTATTTATTATAAACAAAGGGTCAAAAGTTCTTTTGGTCTGATTGTTATTTCTAAAAATTCTGATGGCCATGGACTAAACTATTATTTCTCAAATTGTTGCATATTTCTTAAAATATGCAAAAATAATTGAGTTTAAGGTCGGGATTCTTACCTTTATTATTTCCAGCCCTAATTATTGAATCCCCAAAGTTCTACCTTCATTTGGACCTTAAAAAGTCTGCGGGGCCCACTTGTTGCTTTGCCTGTATACCTAAGGTATATTTCAAATTTTATTAATTATAAATTATTCACTATTAGTAAATATATATATATATACAATTATTAATGCTTTAAAATACAAGGTCTCACAACATTATTATTAGTGATTAATATTAATTAAATATTTATTTTTATATATAATCTAATGGAATAAGTTCAACTATCATGAGTATTAATTATAAAAAAGACTTATTTTTTTGATTCCTTTCTTTTTTTTCCTAAAAATATAATTTTTCTCTATCTTGAGTTTATGGAAAGAGCTCTCAAGTTCGATCCCCACTAAATACACCTTTGGGGAGTGGTGAAGAACCTTAACTATGACAAAGCTCCGAGCATGATTAATCTCAAACCGTTAAAACGGATGAAGATACCTGTGATTTACACCAAAAAAATTACAAGTAAAAAAAAAGTTGAGATTTTAATTGCTTAATAGATAACACACGGCTTAACTACGAACTGCCTGCTAAAAGGCAATCAACTGGCTCCGTAATGGGTTTAATTGAAATAATAATGTAAAAGATTAGACTTTAACATATTTGTTATTTCTTTTCTCTTTTTCTATCTCCCCATCTTTCCTCTCCAAAACTGTTTCTAATTTTTTCCAACCTCCTTTATTGCTCTATTAAAAGATTTAAAACCAAGTGCTACCACCATACAACAAGAAGCAAATGAAACCTTAACAATGGCATTTGGTAACAACACACGACAATCAATTGAAGACTAAAATTAAGCAAAATCAATGATGCGACATTAGGACAACAACACATGTTGAACAAATCATGACAGACTTAACTTTAATGGTAGATATATTTATTTTAAACTCTTAATTTTTCATATTTGAATTTAAATACTAAAGAATCAAGTTCAAATTTCTAACAACATTACATTTAAAATATCACCCAAAATCCAAACATTAAAAATATAGCAAGCCAAAAGACATCCAAAAAACTGCCATTAGGACACATGAATGCAACTATGGATTCTCAATGATTCCCTTTGGCCTCACAAATTCCCCCTCAATCTTACAAAGTTTAATGAATCATACTTTTCAGCCTTACTTGATAAAGTCTGTTCTAGTGTTCACTAATGACATATTGGTGTATTCACTCTCTTGGAATTCTCACCTACAACATATAATTCGAGAGGTGGCGAAAGCTGATCAGAGCCCCAAAACCCACTTGAATCCGTCCGAGACCAACCCGAATTGATCAAAAAGTCAAAAACCTAAAACCGAAAAAGTCTGAAACTAAAGAAGCTTGAAATCAAAAAAACTCGAAATCGAAAATGCCTGAAACTGAAAAAACCCAAACACGACATAACCTGAATCCGATACGATCTAAAACCGAGACCGATCTAATCTGAAACTCGTAAAAAACTAAATTTATAACCCAAAAAAAACCTGAATTATAATTATATGATTATTGTTTAAAAATAAATAAATAATTGATACACTTTTTTAATTAAAAAGTTTAAAATTTTGAAAACAATTATTATTTATTATACAATTATATCAATTATGTATTACCAGCAAAATAAAAATTGAAACTTTTTAATTCAATTATTAAATTAAATTAATTTAAAACGGCATAATATATGATATCAAATCATTTTTAATATTTTATTTATTGTATTTATAATAATAAATATATTATTAATTTAACATTTGATTTTATTATAAAAATCATTTTAACATTTGATTCTTTTTATTTTATAATAAAATTTTATTTTTAATACAATAATAAATCAAATATATATAAAAAAATTATATAATTTCAATATTTGTTTGAAACTTTGAATTTGATATTTTATGCAACACATTAAAAACATTTTTAATAAAATTAAATTTAAACTAATTTTCTTAAAGTTTCAAGCATAGAAAGATATTAAATTTACATTAAAAAAAACTAATCTTAAAATTAAAATTCGAGTTTTTAAGATTAAAAAAAGTTAAGTAATTAAATTAAACAATACAAGTACAATTTTTTTTATAAGCTTGGACATCATTGAAAGAGAAAATTATAAATCAAGCTAATGGTAATTTTATTTTTAGCCTTAAAACAAAAGACATTAATAAATCAAGCTAGTGGTAATTAATTATTTATTATAGCATAATAATCTTATACATGAATAAACCAATTTGGTATCTTATAATAATTATTTGTATATTCTATTATAATAATCTTTTAAGAATAAATTATGTAATCTCTTAGTGCGTAAGTATTATTTCGATAGAATTAAGTATTTATTAAAAATAATTTATTTATTATCTATTAAATGTAAAATTAAAGTGTGGATAAAAATAATAATTCTAATAGTAAATTAAAGTGTCATTTAATAATATACTAGAGTAGTATTATTGTGTAAGTGATAATTTTAATAAAATTTGTTTTTTATACTTTATTAATCTTATTAATTATATTTAAATAACTAGCATTATATTAATTAATTTAATAATATCTACTATTTAATATTTTAATTAGACATTCGATCAATTAATGTATATCTAATATTATTATGTTAATGTGAACATGAAAAAATTAGTACTCAATTGATGTATAACTGTATATGATATGATTATATCAAATGTTATTATTTATAATATAATGTCAATTGGCGTATATATCTTGTTTAATTCAATGTTCTAAATTTTTAATGAAATATTTGATTAATTAATGTGTATGAGTATGATTATATTTAATGTAATAACATTATATTATGATTTATGTACAAACCAAAAATAAATAAATATAAAATTGAGGTAATTAGTTGACCAATTATTCATAATATTAACTATTTTTAATGTATACTATAATTTTATTCAATATTATAATTGAACAATTAGTTAACTAGTTATACGGTTAGATTTAATTTAACCACTAATTATGTTGGTATTTAAAAGACAAAATATATGTAAAAAAATTCTTAAAAAATTTAAAATTTTATTAAAAATATAATATAATTATTAAAAAAGCTAATAAAACAAAGTAAAAAGAAAAATTGTTGAACTAAGAGTGCCCAAATTCCAATAGCCTAATGTTGAATCAAAAAAATACAATGACCCAATAAGTTATTGTTAAGAGTGTAAAACCATTTATATAAATATTTAATTGTTTAGTGTGATTTATTTATAATTTGTTAGTTTTATATTTGTATAGCTGATACTTTTAAATTTTCACTTTCCTTTACTTTTACTCTTATATATATATATATATAGAGAGAGAGAGAGAGACAGAGAGAGAGAGAGAGAGAGAGAGAGAGAGAGTAAAACTAAAGGAAAGTGAAAATTTAAAAGTATCAGCCATACAAATAAATAATATATATATAAATATATATTTGGCTCACTTAAAAAATAATTTTTTTATAATTATTAATATATAATTATATATTTTATAACAAATGTGAATATCATAGGAAATTAAAAAAATAAATAATAATTGTCAAGTAATAAAAACATTAAAATGTAAAAATTTATATTTGTATAAATATTTATTAAATTTTAACTTTAATTTAGCATTTCTATTATATTTTTATTTAACTATATAAAATTAAATTAATTATTACATTCAAAATTATAAAAATATTTATAACTTATAAAATTTTAAAATAATTTGACTAAGTCTGCTAAGCCCGCCTGGTTAAAACCGAACCAAACTCGAAACCGGATAGAAATCAAAAATAATCGAACATGAAAATACCCAAAATCAAAAGTACCCGAAACCAAAAAAACTCGAAACCTGAAAAAAATTGAAACTGAAAAAACTTAAAACCGAAATAACTTGAAACTAAAATAACTCAAACCCAAATATAACCCGGATCAAACCCGCTCGAACTAGCTCGTTTGCCATCGGTATTTAACACAAGTATATGAAGTACTCTTCCAGCATCTACTGTATGTTAAACTCTTAAAATGTGACTCTCTGGAGCCTCTCAAATAGAGTACTTGGTACATGTCAGTAGTTCCCAAGGTGCAGCTGTGGATCCCAAAAAGGTCTCACGCATGTTGGGTTGGTCTGGCCCTAAAAATATCAAGGAGTTTAGAGGATTTTTGAGTTTAACAGGCTATTATAGGAAATTTATAAAAGGTTATGGGATTATAGCTAAGCCTTTGACAGAGTTACTGAAGAAAGGGCAGTTTAAATGGTCACAGGGAGCCGTGCAAGACTTTGAAGATCTCAAGCAAGCTATGACTTCTGTACCAGTTTTGGCACTTCCAGATTTCAATGTTACGTTAGTAGTAGAGTTGGATGCCTTCCTTACAGGCAATGGGCCTATGCTGAGTCAAAGAGGTAGGCCTGTAACCTATTTTAGTAAGGCTTTGTCACCTGGGCATGTAGTTCTGCCAGTATATGTAAAAGAGACGTTTGCAATCCTTAGATCTTGTAGTCAAGAAGTGGAATGCATACTTGGTGGGAAGGCATTTCCAGATCAAAACAGATCATTACAGCGTAACTAGCACAAGCAGCATGGGTTGTAAGAATGATGGGCTATAATTATGAATTGATCTTCAAGAAATGGGTATCACACTATGGCTGATGCTTTATCTAGAAGACCTTCCTTTTAGCTCCCTGCTATATTTGTACTCGCTAGTGACTTGTTAAAGAGGATTTAACATTCTTGGGTGATTGATGCTAAATTAGTGCATTTTATCCACAAACCAGAAGCATTCTTCTGGTTCTTTTAAGTATACCTGGCAGGGTGACCACTTAAAGAGGTTGGGGAGGTTGGTCATTAGTCAAGATGGAGGAACTAAATCTCTTCCATGGTTCACCTAGTGGCGGCCATTTAGGAGCTGCTGCTACGATGAAGAGACTGGGAAGTGTAGTGCACTCGAAAGGTCAGAAAAAAGGATGTCAAACAGTTGTTAAAGCACGCAACATTTGTCAACAGCTCAAACATAATTTGTCAGCATCTCCAAGGCTCTTACAACCTTTTCCTATACCGGAGAGGATTTGGACAAACATATCTATGGATTTAATAGAAGGCCTTCCAATTCTAGAGGTTTCACAGTGATCATGATGGATATGGATGGATCAGCAAATAAGCTCATTTCATCCCTATTTCTCACCTATATTGTGCTTTCACAATAGCTCAAGCATTTTTGGATAGAAGTTATAAATTACATGGTCTCCCCAATAACATTTATCTAACGAGGACAATTTTTACCAGTAAATTTTGGG
The DNA here is from genome assembly GCA_031772115.1 of Heritiera littoralis. Taxonomy (NCBI): domain Eukaryota; kingdom Viridiplantae; phylum Streptophyta; class Magnoliopsida; order Malvales; family Malvaceae; genus Heritiera; species Heritiera littoralis. Next base: position 1,078,315 of record JAPDPK010000180.1, on the reverse strand, counting down.
CAGGAATTTTTCAGACTCATGGGCACTCAACTCAAACTCACAACCGCTTATCACACTCTGACAAGTGGCCAAACTGAAGTGGTCAACGGCCAGCTTCAAACCTATTTAAGGTGTATGTCTAAGTGGCTAGCCTTGACAGAATGGTTGTATAATACCACCTTCCATATATATAGCAACACATACCACTCCTTATGACATCATATATGGCCAACCAGCTCCAACTCACCTTCCTCACTTGGCTGGAGAATCTAAAGTTGGAGAAGTGGATAGAAGTTTACAATCTCAAGAAGCTACCAATAAATGATTGAAATTCTATCTTACAAGTGTCAAGATAAGGATGAAGTAACAAGCAAACAAGAAGAGATCCCAGGAGTTTGATCTTGGAGACATGATATATGTCAAATTACAACCCTGCAAGTAGTCCTCGATTGCTAGCAGGAAGTTCTTGAAATTATCAGCTAAACTCTTTAAGCCCAATGAGATACTGGAAGAGGTTGGAGAAGTAACTTACAAACTGGACTTACCAGAAGCTGTGAAAACTCAACCAATGTTTCATGTTTCGCAGCTCAAGAAACATATTGTGTCCAGTAATGGCTCAGTCTGAATTACCATTACTTATTGAGGAAGGTCAATCTACAAAAGAGCCTATTAGCTTTGTAGACTAAAGGATGGTGAAGAAAAAAGGGAAATCTCATATAGAAGTCCTTGTGCACTTGGAGAACATTTTTCCAAAAGATTCAACTTAAGAGAGTTCTTTAGCATTGATGCAAAAATACCCAGACTTTCATCCTTGAGGACAATGATGTTCTAAAAGGCAGGATATTAGTGTAGGCCAAATGAAGTATAGGCCTACTTCAGAAGTTTTTTTAATTAGTAGATCTTTTAAATGTTAGTTAAATGGTTTATAAGTTAGTTAGGTTAGTAGGGTTAGTTATGCCAAGTTAGAGAATTTTTAAAAATGAGTAAGGTTAAGGAAAATTCTTAAAAACAGGTCTAACTGTGGGGGAAGGGTAAGAAAAAGAATGGTTAGATATTTATTAAGGTCAACAAAGGCAATTTTGGTTGAAAATTTCTGGTGTTTTGTATCATTAATATTAGAAGTGTAAACGAGTTAAAATTGTTCATGAGTTATTTGAGTTTAACTCCGTGATTACTTAAGTTTAATTTGTTTATTTTTTAATTGAGTTCAAGTTCGCATTACTCTAGTTATGATTTAAATCAAATTTAATTATTTTAATATTTGACTTCAACAACTTACGAGTTTAATCAAAAATTTTTAAATATATATTTTAAAAATAAAGATTATTAAATTATTATTTAATCTTTATAATATATAATTGATTATGATAAATTAATTTTTTTAATCAAACTTGTCTAATCAAATTTGAACTTTAAAAATTAAACTTTATTGAACTCAATGCAAACTTTGGACTTCAAATTTTCAAATTAAAACGAGTTTAAGCAAGATAATAAATTATTCCTACTCGACTGAATTACAAACTCAATCACACACCTAATCAATATCATCACGTTGATGAGAGCTAACACAACGTTGTCCAATTAACACAACCCAACCCGATTAAACAATTCAGAGTAGAAAGGGAGAGCCCCCTCCCAGCTACAATACTCATTTTAGCTCACTTTCATATATACATAAATGTATAAAGTATTTAACAACCAAAACTTGACTTAATAGTTATTATCCCTTTTTAAGAGAGATTAAGTTCAAAATTCGATTCTCTACTCTTCCTTATACTTCCTATGAACCAAAAAAAATGTAGAAAGTATCTTAAAACATTAAAAAAGTTTCAATAGCTCAATTAAGTTGCGAAAATCATTCACGTCGAATATTCACAATCTTTGAACAAAACTCATTATTCAAGTGGTGCTAACTATATCGACAATCTTGAACTCTAGTCATTATTGTAGTCGTTCAAACTTGCATTAAACAGGTCGAATTTGAGCATTCATCAAACCAAGTCCAAGTAACTCAAAATAAAATTTGACTAGTTTCCATCCTAAACAATTGTCAACAGGAAATGCCCTTTAAATTAAATCTAGGCCATCACCTGCACCAAACATTTTTCCAGAGAAGCTGGGTCATTTTGGACAATCTATAGTTCTCCTAGTGACGGTAGTATTTATCAATAGCCAGATTTATCGAGTTTAAGTGAGAGTTTGAATTGTCTGGTGCCTAAGCAACCACCCAAAAAACATTAGCCGTTCAGGCACATTAGTTTCCATATCATGACAAGGTCACTTGCATGAATGCAGGTCCAAACAAGAAATCAAATAAGTCATCATACAATCTAAAATCAGATTAAAACCTAATCAAAATGTAAATAGATATCATGGCAGCTTTGATAAAACAGATGAAAGAAGCACAACCCTAAAACAGGTGCTGGACAGAAAAGAAACATCGCAGCAATAGCATTTTATTACTCGAGAGCTGATGATTCCATTGTCTGGACAGCTGGTGCAGTGACCACAGCCGCGTTGAGATCAGGGAGCTTAGAATCCCCTGCCCTCGCACAAATCTCCCTATACTCCTGACAAACGGCACATAGATGGCAGAAAAAGTGAGTGGCGAAGTCCCCACAAGGTGCTTCCTGCATCAAACATAAACAATGATAATCAAATAATAAGCATGCAAAAGGAGTTTAAGTGGATGGGCTAAAACTTATTAAGCTGCTTAACATGGAAAATGAAACTTCTTGTTGTCCAATGGAAACCATTCTGACATATTAATCTACAACTGCTGGACAGAAAAAGGAAATTAATATTGTCTGAAGAAAACGATTATTTGGCATCTCATCCAAAACCTTGTTAATAATAGTTGGGCAATTCATTGGTATCTGTAAAAATATGTAAGGTTGTTAACATGTAGGTCAAACATTCGTGAGCTAATAATCATAGTATTCACTATTTTTGAGGGTGAGGGCAGGATTTTATTCCCAGGTCAGATCTCGCCAAGAGCAATGAGGTGAATATAAATAAAATTCACTCAGACTTTATGTGCCAAAATATTACCATTTCTCATCTTGAAACTTTTTGGTTAGTAGTACTTCCGGATTCCTTCATTTACCATTTATATCCAGTCCATGCTAATAAAAGAAAGAATAAAAAAGGACTCTAAATCTAATGAAAAATAAACCACTTTATCCACTAAAACCATATAAATCAATCTTGACAAATCCATAAGCAGAAAGAATTTTGGCATAAGAGGACCTAAAAAAATAAGTCTAAAAAAAGTTCTATATCATCTACGGTCTCAATAACCCCTATTAGTTGCACCATTCAGCCCATACTTAAACGACACAAGAGTTATGTAGAAAGAGGTTTTCCGCATAAGTAGACTTTGTGCAAAATATACATATACTATGTGTCATTGCCCCATTTAACCTCAAAACCTTACGAATTCAACAAATTGGAATTGGAAACCCTCTGGAGATGAAATTAACAAGAAGCTAATACAGCATCAGATCTTATTTGGATTTTATATATACAATACAGCAGCAATATTGTTGTGACATTTTTCAAACAACTGTAATAGAATTTCATACATTTACTTATTTACTTATATTTTCTTGCTTTAGTCATTTTGGTTTCTTTTGCTCCGGGAGTTGAAATCAAATTGTTGAGGAATAAACTCAATGCCTGAATAAAGTAGGGAAGAAAGCCCTGCAAGATAGTAAAAGACTAAGGATGGGACCAGAGTTTGCTCCAGTGTGGAGTCCAACAGTCAAGTTAGAGCTCAAATATCAAAAAGATGATTATAGAGAGAAAACGTGAATAGTAATTGGATCAAGAGAGTTAGCCAGAAATGGCCTTTTAATACCATCTTAGTGTGTTAAGCATCAAATTTGGAAATAATGTGGTTGGCAACATTTGCCAGTAGGGAACAAGATCTGATTTGCCAGGTGTCTTATATGCTAAAGAGGAAAAATAGTACTGAAGGGAGCCTCTTATTTTTCTCCTGGTGATGAACATTCAGATAACTTTCTTGTCCTATTGTTTATGTATATGAGAGTTCAAAGAAAAATGTCCTAGTGAAGTCCTATAGTATAGCAGTTACCTTGAGGCCACTTCTGGCAAGTCACTTTCTTATTAGGATTGTAATGTTTTCTGAGTAATCCTATCAATCCAATAGGTGGAGTACATTTTTATTGTAAATAATTCAGGAAGAGGTATTCTTTCCATTCCTTGGCCTTAGAATCCAAAAATCCTTGCTTTTGGGACTACACACACACATCTTTCCTTATAAATTGAAATCCCAAGAATGAAAGTGATTTTATATTGCCTCGACCAATTGATTTAAAATATAAAAGACAATGAAAGGGTGTCAGCAGTAAAGTTTTATGCAAAAAGGTTTATAAACCAGAACCAATGGCATGATAATAAGAAATTGATGATGGAACATGGCCAATGTGTTTCAAGGAGAACTCTACTCTCAAAGACATGGTTAATGGTCTGATATGAAAATATCAAGGCAGTAAACACAGAGTGCAATGGTAAAGGTTGCTCCTTTGTGACCTGAACGTCAGGGATTCAAGCAGAAACAGCCTTTCTATTAACACAGGAGGAAGACTGCGTATATATGAACCTATCCAGACCTCACAATATGAAAGCTTTGCGCGTTGGGTTGGCTTTTTTTTTTTAAATTCAGAGTGCAAAGAAGCTGATTGAGGGACTAAGTTAAGATTACTAGGAAGTTGGCCCAAGGATAAACTTTCTTTTGCTGCTGCAAAGAATTTCAGCACCAGCTACCCAAGTACCAGTCAATATTGGAAAAGACCAGAAAGACCTCCAGGCTCCAAACAAACCACCATCTCAAAACTATAAATGTCTCCTAGTTTAATACACTAGAGACTCCATGAAGACAAATCATGCAGACCTTTCTTACATCACATGATCAAGGCCTGGAAATCTCCTACTAAAAATCAAGGGATATAAAACTCATTGGTGAAGAATCAGTCCTCTAAAACCTCTCAATGAATAAGAAAGATTCTCAAACCATGTTCTCAATTTGAGAAGAATATCCTCCCATAAATAAACCAATCATAAATAAGAATCTTGATTTGCTCATCAACGTGAGATCTAAGCAGAACCAATTTAGCAGTTCATAGATGGTAGAATAAAGTGCAACTAATTTGGGGAATATTAAGATCATTTAGCTGACATTGACGGCTTCTGACTCTTAAGTACATACTGCAACTCCATAGGAGCATGTCAGCGGTCAACTTTATTAGCAAGTGAAAAGAAACAATACAACAGTAATACCATATCACATACAACACCATTCATGAACTATGAAGGTCAACAAGCATGAGTTTTTGAGATACTACAGAAGTGAACGAATGCACATATTTTGGCCTTAGGCTTTTATTCAATGACTCTGATTAGCATATCCAGGTTCCAAAATTTATTGTTAATAGGGTTTCTGGTGATGCAGAATTTATTTATTTTTCTGGATAAAATCGGACATTAGGTTATTTAAGAGTCTGAGGATGCATCAGATTGATGGTAAGGGCTTGAGATTGATTGTGTTTTCACGATAGAAATTATTGTACATATTAAAAGCTGGAATTATCTTATCCAAAGCTATAGAAGCTTTAAAGAGACAATAGAGTTGCTAATACAAGGAAAAGTTGGGCTTTGATCGTAAGACTTTCTAAGCATCGCTAAACTTGGGCAAGGCCTGCTCGTATCCTAATAAAGGCTTGGGGCAGAGAGGAGAATAAGATAAAAGATTAAAACGTTGAGCCAGATAGCGCACCAAGAAGATGAAGGCAATGATTATCTGATAAAAATTTTATGCTTATGTTATATCCATAAATTAATCTTGTTTAAAGTTTAAAATTACACAGCTTTAAAAGATTAGCTTATGGCACTTTCGACTTCAAAAAAAAAAAAGAAGCTTATGGCACTTTCTTTCATTCCTGTAAAAGTGGGAGATAGCTAAGGGAATTAATGATGTTTAGAAGTGATCCATAAAGGTCAATAACTCTAGTTCCACAATCACAATCCATCTCTAGCAAGGAACAAAAGTATAAATGAACCATTTTAAGAAAAAATCGACAGAGTGGATCATGCAAATAAGCTAAGCAACATCATCGTCTAAAATAAGCATAAAAAAAAAAAAGCTTGAAATAACTCGCTCAAGTCAGAAATGGGCAATGGGAAAGGAAAACATATATAGATAAGCTCAATTCGATTAAAGCATAGAATACCTGCAAATTGTATCTGGACCGAAGCGCCCTTCGGTAGCCACAAGCATAAGAAGAGACAAAGCATCCAGGTAAGGCCAGTAAGAAGCCTTGACTTAACACGCAGCAGAGAGTGTTGACAAAAGCCCAAAGAATGAAATGGGTGATGCAGGATCCGACTAGAGTACCAGAACCCAAAAATTCTGCATTCTTTCCGAACAAAAAGCAGGGGAAAAAAAGGCCTATACAACCTGGGCATTCAAATATTCACGAAAACAAAATCTCAGCTGAGCTTATCAGAAAACATTGCAAAATCAACTAGACTAGTCTAGAGTAAGTCATTAACTGTGACAATCTAGTCTAAAATTATTGGGCGACAATTTCCAAATTACTTGTCAAGAGGCACCTGAAAAACGAAAAGTCAAAGTAGCGTACAGCTCTGCATGTCATCGCAACAAGCACAGATTCCAGAAGACCACTGAAGAGACTGAGACTGCGGCAACGACGGCCTTGGTTCACCATCCGCATCCCCCTCCGCAGCAGGACTAGGAAGCTCTTCATCCGACTGTCCCAAAGGTATGTAAGGCGGTGGGACATAGCCGCTTCGGCTTTTCATCTTGATTCTGATCGGGAACCACAGTTTCCCTTCCTGATTGGCAATGACAGGATCAAATTTGGAGCCTCTGATACTGATGACGAATCGGTACACTGTCGCTCGTTTCTTTAGACATTGGATTCTGTTTTTTCTCGCAATAAAAGGGCAAATTTGTACCTGAATATTAAATTTGGATTATTATTCAGTACAGACCGGTTCAGATTATTATTATTATTATTATTATTATTATTATTATTATTTTGTTAGCACGGATATCTTTATTGTTTTAATATCTGAAATTAATTTATTTGGATCAAAAATGATAAACGGTAAAATCTTTCTAATAATGGAGACTCTAGGGTTCAGATTATAACGTATAACATTTCATTTATTTTTTAATTAAAAATTTTGCATTAAGAATATGTATTATCATCTGAATCTTGTTTATAGAGTTTAAAAATTTCAGTAATAATATATAAGATAATAATTGTCGATGCCAAAAAAGTTGCTAGGCTTGTTGATGATAGATCAACTCTTTCCTCCTTAGATCAACTTGTAAAACAGAAGGTCCATAGGGATTGTTCCCGGTGGGACTTGCTCCAAGGCTTAAGTGAGTAAATTATTTAAGGAAATTATAAGTAATAGAGTGGAAGAGAGTGAGAATAAGTCCCCTTTTCTTGTGTCTCTGCCCCTTTATATAGGTGTTCGTGTAGTTAAGTAGGCGATTACTCCTTGTGGGTGGTTACGGTGGTTACTCCTTGTGTGTAGTTAAGTGGGCGGCTACACTTTTTACTGTGTTTTCACATAAATGCTCTTTATAAAGACTATGTGAGTATGACTTGTGGGCCACTTGTTACCAAGCTAGGTGAGGTAGGCCTATTGGGCCTTTTGACAGTGCTACTAACATTATGCCCCCTAGCGAATAGAGATTAGAAAGTGATCGATATTCGCTATAGACTTTTTACTCTTTTCATATTCTTAAATTTTGTATCCTCTATCAAAGGGTTTAACCAAGGTAGCGTCAAGGTTGTGACTGCATATGAGCTTTTAAATTCTAGCGCTTAAGGCGATGAGAATCCAAAATCATGGGCGAGGAAGTCTCTGAAGACTAGCGCTCAGGGCAAGAGTGAGTGGTAACTCGAGAAACTGGCGCTAAGGCCATAGTGAGCAAGTGCCTCAAGAAACTAGCGCCAAGGCCATGGGCGATCAATTGAGATACTGGGCCGAAGACCACAGGCAAATAAAGTGCCAAAAATGCTAGCGCTAAGGCTACGGGAGAATAAGAGCCTAGGATACTAGCGCTAAGGCCACGGGCGAGTAAGTGCCAAGCACTGGCACTGAGGCCAAGGTGAGCAAGGGATGGGCACCGAGGCTCGGGGTGAGTAAGTGCCCAAAACACTGGGGCTGAGGCCATGGCGAGCAAGTAACTGGCACTGAGGCCATGGCGAGCAACTGCCCAAAACACTGGCACTGAGGTCATGGTGATCACGCGATCGAGATACTGGCGCTAAGGCCCAGGGTGAGCAAGTGCCCAAGATGCTGGCGCTAAGGCCCGGGACAAGCTGGTGCCCAAGATACTGGCGCTAAGGCCCAGGATAAGCAATTAATCAAACTATTGTGGTTTAATTTTCTTTTCTAAGCATCGATAACTGTTAAATAATGGAAACAAATAAAACATAGCTTAATGGAAAAATACAAGAATATACTTCAAATGGTGGGACTTCTCCATATTGGGAATCGTGGGCTTTACAAGTCTTGGCTTGATTTGGTGTCCATCTGATCGCCAACTCTCTCAATGTTTGTATTCCTAATCTCTTCTGCTTCAGCAAGGCTTTAAGCTTTGTGGAGTACCTCATGCAAGGCTAATGGTTCCTCATCATATAGGGCATAGTGAACATGGTCGTTGATCACACCTACTCTAAATGCTTGGATAGCAAGATTGTCGTCAGGGTCCTTTACATCAGCATAGAAATTAATAAATCTACGTATATAATCCCTCAAACTCTCTTTGGGCTTTTGAACGATTGACATCAAACTAGCAGAAATCCTCATTTGCTTCTTGTTGGCAAGGAAATGCCCGACGAATAGTTTACTAAGTTGTTCAAAACTAGTGATAGAGTTAGGTGTAAGAGAATAAAACCAGGACCTAACTGTACCTATTAGAGTTGTTGGAAACGTTTTTCACTTGACAGCATCATTTGTACCGTACAGATCCAAAGTTGACTCGTAGCACAATATGTGGTCTTGTGGGTCGCCCGTCCCATCATATTTCTCCTTTGGTGCCCGAAAATGATGAGGGAAATCTCTCTTTGGATCTCTAGAGATAATGGATTATTTGTTCACCGTACATAATAGACTAATTCTCGTCTTCCTTTCTTCATCTCCTTAAGCTCCTTGTCAATAGTATCTAATCTCTCTTGCAATGAGAGATTAGACTTCTCATGGACAATCTGGGTTCTTTTTGCCACATTTATTCTGGGGGAGCTGACACTTCCTTCTTCTCTTTCCCACCTTCCACGTGGGTTACGTTGTTTGACTTGGAGTTCTGCTAGAGGGTTTGGGTTTTGGTTGGGGATGGCACCAATTGGGCGAGCTGCATCTGATTGATTGTTGACAGGGAGTTGTGCTTCGAGTGGATTTTGTTAATGTGGAGTGGGCGTTCCTTGGCGAACAACAGGAGCAATTGGTTATAACTCGGATGTAAATGGGCGAGCATTAGGCGCGACTGGGCGATCTGCAGTTGCATTACAGCGAGCACTCAAAGATTCTACTATCTGGGCGTAGTGGGCTATCTTAGCTTCTAAGACTTTGTTTTGGGCAGTAATTGATTGTACTACTCCATGAATACTGTTTTTGGTGGTGTGACTTTTGTGGCTGATTTGATGTTTGTTGGTTCGCTTGGGAGCTCGACATAGCTTCTTCTTCAAGTTCCCACAGACGGTGCCAAAATGTTGATGCCAAAAAAATTGTTGGGCTTGTTGATGATGAATCAACTCTTTCCTCCTTAGATCAACCTGCAAAACAGAAAGTCCACCGGGCTTGTTCTTGATGGGACTTGTTCCGATACTTAAGTCAGTAAAGTGTTTAAGAAAATTATAAGTAATAGAGTAGAAGAGAGTGAGAGTGAGTCCCCTTTTCTCGTGTCTTTGCCCCTTGATATAGGCATTTGTGTAGTTAAGTGAACGGTTACTCCTTATGAGCGATTACAGGTAGTTAAGTGGGTAGTTACGATGGTTACTCCTTATGTGTAGTTAAATGGGTGGTTACACTTTTGATTGTGTTTTCACATAAATGCTCTTTACATTATAGAGACTGTGAGTATGACTCATGGGCCACTTGTTACCAAGCTCGGTGAGGTGGGCCTATTGGGCCTTCTAATAGTGCTACTAACAATAATCCATTAAATTTTGCTAATAGAAAGCTTTCAAAGTGTGTTTGGATGAGAGATTTCACGGAAGAAATTCATTTCAATCAAAATATTTAAAAATCCAAAATTCAAATTCCATGTTTAGCAAAAAATTTTGAAGAATTTCAAAATTCAAGAGAGATTTCAAAAGAGAATTTGAGATCCTCAAATTATAATGTATAGCATTTCATTTATTTTTTAATTTAAAATTTTGCATTAAGAATACGTATTATCCTCTTAATCTTGTTTATAGAGTTTAAAATTTTCAATAATAATATATAAGGTAATAATCCATTAAATTTTGCTAATAGAAAGCTTTTAGAATATGTTTGGATGAGAGATTTCAGGGAAGAAATTCATTTCAATCAGAATATTTAAAAATCCAAAATTCAAATTCCTTGTGTTAGCGAAAAATTTTAAAGAATTTCAAAATTCAGGAGAGATTTCAAAAGAGAATTTGAGATCCTCAAATTCTCTTTTGAAAATTCACCTAAAAAGATGATTTTTCAAAATTCCTTCCTCTCTTCCCTATTTTATTAGACAAAGTCCATTATTAAATATAAAGTTAAAAACATAGGCATATAATTTTATTTAAATATAATATGTATTTTTATTTTTTATATTATTATCTATACATTTTTACAAATCTAATGATTCCAATATTGTATATTTTATTTAATATTTTTCTAATATATAATATTATTGTTTTTCTTTTATAATTATTTTTATTTAATTAAATTCTAGTATTCAAAAAATCTTTTTAAAAATTATTTACCCAAACAAGTCCATTAAAAATGCTAATTTTTTAAAATGATAAATTTTGAAATACCTTCCTTTTAAAATGCCTCAAAATTTCAAAAATTTTCTATCAAACGCACTGTTAAGATTTCTTAAATACACTACACTTATTTATCTTTACATCTCATTTTCAAATATACTACAAAAAAATGCTATATTTATCCCTTAAAAATATCAATTTATCCTCATTTTATTACTGCATCATTTCCCAAAAACATCATCTTCTTCATCGTAAACACTAAACTCATTTCTTAACCTAAAACTAAAATTAAAAAAAAATCTTCAAATCATTAATCAATCAAATGTGATTTTGATTTTTGTTTCTTGAAATTTAGAACTGAAAATTATGTTGTGGAGTAAAATTTGTTTAAGAATTATCTAGTTTATGCTGATTTTTTTATAAAGAAACTCCACTGCAGAACATATCCAATCCAAAACACTTATTATGTCACAGTTAGGGCAGCAAAATGCACCCTAATCGGGATGCAATTGAGGTCCATTTGATTTCAAACAGATCCTCAATTAATGAGGTGCCGAATTGGACAACTTAATACTGATCTTATGTTTAGATTGGGGTAGGGAAGAGAAAGGAAAAAAAATCTAAGTAAAATAAGGAAAGGTTAAAAACCTAGTTTGTTTGAGAAAATTTTTTAGCTAAAGAAAAAAAAAGGAGAGTGAGCACCCTTTATTTTCTCTTGATTTACTTAATTTTTGTAAAATCCCAATTTGAAATAAACAGGAAAGAAAGGAAACTTGAAAAAAAAATTTTAAAAGGTAAAATATCAAATTTAACCTTATTATATTATAAAAATTAAAACAAAAAATATTATAATTAAAAAAAATTATAATGAATCGTTTCCTTTTTTTTCCATTGCTTAACCAAATAATGGTTGTTAAGATTACTTTCATTTCCTTTCCTTTATTAATTTTAACTATTCAAATAAGGGATACATGTACCATTTCCTATTAATTTTAACTATCTAAACAAAAGATACATGCACCATTTCCTTTCCTCTCTTTTCATTTAGTTTTCATTCCTTTCCTTTCCTAATATCTATATAAACATAGTGTAAAAGTACATTTAGATGAGCAATAAAAATATATTTGATGAGATGAAATAATGTAACTGAAATCAAATAGTATAAAGATGAGATTAAAATCAATAGTGATGAATCTGAATGCAAACGCAACGTTAATAGTAAAGTGTAATAAAAGAAAAAATGACTATATAAACATTAAATTAAAATTACATAATAAAATTTATAGTACATATTTAATATTTGTAAAATTAATAAATAGTGATGTATTAGTTTACATTAGAATAATATATTTAAGATTTTAAGTTATAATAAATTTAATGATATAAAATAATAGTTTACATATAAATTTACAAATTACATGTATATAAACTTATTTATACAAAATAAATGTAAAATAGAAAATTAAAATACAAATATATAAATTACAAATACAAATTGAGGATAAAAAATAAATAATGTGCTTAATAGTCAAATATACCCTTAATCTTTTGCATAAAATAAAATTAAGCTTATAAACTCTCAATTTTTTAAAATCATACAATTAAATTCAAATCTATTAAGTAACATTAACTGCTGTTTGAACATCCTATGTAAAAATTGACATGTATAACTTAATTGGCTGCCATATTACTATTATTACATGCCACAAGTACAATACTAACGAAAATTAGTGTTATTTAATATATTTAAATTTAATTGCATGATTTTAATAAATTAAAATTTTATTTATAATAAAATAAAAATTTATAAATTGATTTTTATGTAATAAAACGTTAAGAAATTATATTCATTTTGTGCAAAAAATTAAAAATATATTTAATTATTAAGCCTCGATAATGTAAAAAAAATTGTCAAAAAGAAATTGTTTAATATATAAAATGTTGTTAAAATGAAAATATTATACGAGGAATATTTTTGGTACATTATTATACGAGAAATATTAATACCACAGAAATGCTCAATTTTCAACTGTATCCTCATCCCTCCAGCCATAACCAGACGGCAGAATTTTAGCATTAGCATCACAATGTTGAGACTAGGCTTCACTAAAGAGCTAAGACATAGATAACCGCAAATGCAGTATAAAATAAAATCACTATTCCCTCATTTCATTTTTCTCAGCAAAGCCTAAACCACCTTTGTATTCCCTTCTGATTGAAATTAAAATTAATAAAACCACAAGTTCTGCAATCGCTCACCTCGCTGAAATTTCTGTACAAAAATTTAAATGGATTTTACAAAATTGCCTAAAGCTCTCGTATTTTATTGGACTGCTAATCTCTGGAGATGATCCAAGAAGACCTCAAAGCTGACATCATCAGTAAAGATTATGTCTCCGCTTGAGTGATGACCATCAGAGTTGTATGTCGCAGAAGGATTCAACTTTGCCAGAAGAAAACGGGCCTGAGGATCAGAAAAGAGACTCAATAACCATGCAAAGGAAAAAGCTAGGAAAACAAGGCAGAATACTGTTTTCCCCATCCTTTTCTGCGCTGTGATTCAGCACATGTACAAGTTTAAGATCATATGTGATTAATATTCAAGGTTATCTAAGCTTCAGTTTGCAAGTGCATTTGCAAATCGACTCATCCACCCGCCTTTCCTGTCATCTTCCATTTCTTTAGTATTTAAATTGACAATTCGAATCACAAAGGCTGGACACAGTTTTCAAATACTATTTGCGATGGAGCTGGCCTGAGGCTAATCGTTTAAACAAATAAGGGCGACAACTTCATATACAAACTAAGAACAAGAGATACAGACCTGTGAGCCCTGCTGGTCACAAATGACTAGTCGAGGAACTGGAAACCTTTCCTTGATTATAGCATCTGCATCATCACGAGGGGCTTGCAGCAACTGGGCAAAAGCCTACATGGAGCAAATGATGTATTTTTTAAATCTTCCAATTTATGTATAGTAAAACAAAAACTGTGTAAAAAGGCAGTCCTGTTATATCGGCCTGTTCTTGCTTTCTTCCCATCTAATTTATGGCACTTTTACACTGGAAATGAAATTGCTTATACCCAGTTTGTTCCTACATCCTGATAATAATTAAGCTTGAAGGCAAAAGCGCAATAAAATTATCACAATCCAGTCTAACTATGGCAAAACACAAGCTAATGCCTCCAATACACAAAAGTAGGGTAAAAAAAAAAGAACCCTTAAAATTCGGGGCCAAGGTCTCTAAAACCAAGGGCTTAAAGATTTGGTGACCAGCAGTAATATTTCACTTGTTCAGTACTGAAACCATGCTAGAAAATGCGTATGAATCTCCATCTGTGATGATGACACCATAATGTTCTATTCAGTAGAAATAAAGACAATAAACGGACAGCCCTCTCTAAACTTATGGTTACCAATGAAAGGATAAAGTTAATGATAGTAATATGGTGGGCTACGTCACTGTACAAATGTCAGGCTGGTAACTATATTTTCACTATGTTTTTCAAATATATCAAGAAGTCAAAGGTTAGAAATAACTACACAAAGTCTTATGCCTTTTTCAGTTACACTGTGCCCAATTGGACAATCTGAGGTTTGCCCAACATCAGACATCCGGCATATATAAGCTTAGCTTTTCCATTTTTTGGATAAATATAAGCTTGCTTTTCTTGTTCAGCCAAATACATAAATTCCAAATTCAAGAAAAATTACCTGATGTTCAGGTTGATTGTGATATCCAGCTTTTCGCCACTGAGCAATAGTTGAGCCATGAAAAATAACAACAGTAAAATAAGAGTCCAAAAGTAGGATTCTATCAGCCGCAATGGCAGCCACATCAAGTAGTGCTGGTTCTGGAACAGACTGAAATGAATAAGAAATCAGTGAAGGTTGAATCATCACAACTGAATTGGCAACATTTTCCCGGTTCAGGATCATTCTAAAGTATGCTGTCTCATCAGGGCTGTTATTGAAGACCTGTATGGCATGAAGCAGCCAAGTTGAAGAGAATTATCCAATGTAACGAATAACCTAGAATAGTCATAATTTTCAATTATTCTGATGAAAAGGAAAATGTGATGTAAATACAATAGATGGACAATACCTGGACAAACTGCGAACGCCGCAAATGAAATATGAACTGAGGAAATATTGAAAACCTTGGAGACAGGCTGAAAGAAGATGGGCTATCCTTTTGGTAATCCCCAAACCGAGAACATATATGTATCAACGCTTTATCCAACCATCTTACAGGGTCAAATTCGGCCTGCATGCCAAATATCATGTCGGAGAATAGCACACACCACAATTACACAGGTCAAAATTTCAGATTAAAAACAACACTTTCAGGAGTAACAGAAAGAACTGGAAAGTCTCACGTGATAAAACTCTTGTTTTAGCATTTTTATTGTTTAGCAATGCAAAAACCAATTCATATCTCCTAGTTGACAAGCAACCATGAGTGATACCAAACTTAAACATATAGAAAACAGTTGCTGCTTGGGCTGGGAAGGAAAAAAAACCATACTGTAATAAGAACAAGGAGATGAAGACGTCTGTAGCTGGGTGAGGATATAACACAGTAATGACTGTATATACGACCCAAATTTGTACAACTAAAATCAAGAATATGGAGAAACAATGAGCACTTTTAGCAGATGCAAAGACCAGATCACATAAAAGTCAAGCATCTTTCTGCAGACAGGATAAGATTTTAATAAAATCTTAACAAGATTACAGCAGTTCTCAGCTCCTTGCATTGTTGCAAAGTACCTATGGTCTATCTGAAGGTGGTTCCTTGCATATTGCAGAAAGACAAAAACAGTATTATGATGCTGAAATTTGATGTTGAGTTGCTGGCTGAAATGTGTATGCTTCAGTGTCCTGTTTGCACTTTCTGGTGCAAGAGGGAGGAAGAATCTTGGAGTTGAGTAGCCAAACCCAAATCTAAGGGTCCGTTTGGTTTATGAAAATATTTTCTATTTTCATTTTCTATTTTCATTTTCTGAAAACAAGTTTTCATTTTCTGTTTTCTAAATTTTGGAAAATATGTTTGGTACACGAAAATGAAACCTTGTTTTTGAAAATGAAAATTATGAAAATGCGTTTGGTGTCTACATTTTCAAACCAATAAATATGAAAAACAATAACTAAAATAGACAATTAAACTTATTGAGTATTGTTCAAAGAGACAATTAAACTTATTTTTATTATTCAAAGACACAACTGCAGTTTTATTTATCACTCAAACTGATAAATTCACAATAAAACTCATCCACTAGATCCACTAGCAACAATGGTAAAATAAAACAACCATACAAAAAGAAAATCTTCAACTTCTTATAGCATATAATAAGAAACCAAAAAATGAGAAATAGAAAAAAAAAAAGGTAACTTGATTTGATTTACAATGGTGACTGACACAATTTTAGGAAAGAGTTTGGGCTTTAGCTGGAAGAAGAAAGAGCCAAAGAGAGAGAGCAAAAAAAAGCATAAGCAAAACTACAATAAGCGTTGAAGCAAGTTTAGCATGTAAACCTAAAACTAAAACAAATAATAAAAAAAACTTTTTGCTTATGTAATGATTCGAACCCTGTATCTTTGATATACATTAAGAAAATTTCATAAATCCCGTGTTTTCCAATTCTCCATTTTTTCAAACTATTTCCTTGGAAAACAATGAAAACATGTTTTTTTTGTTTTCAAAATTTGGCCCATTTTCATTTTCATTTTCCAAAAACATGTTTTCTGTTTCTTCAACCAAACATGTTTTCCTTCACATTTTCTATTTTTCATGAAAATGAAAATGGAAAACAGCTCTGTTTTCATGAACCAAACGCACACTAACTCTTTCATTTCCCTTTTCTTAAATGACTTGGATTGCGTTATAATCACACCTTTTTCCTTCTCATATTTGGAGGCTTTTTAAAATACTTCCAATATGCTCTTTTTATGATCTCTTTCATTTTCCTTGTAATTCATTACCTTTTATGAAGAAAAGAAGGGGGCATGGAGGAGCCAGTCCCACAATTATAAAAGATATTCCCTCCAAAAAAAAGGGCAGCTTATTAATGGCCCTCTAGCAGACAAAGGCATTGTGATTAAGGGTATGTGCAAGGCGCATTCTCAGTGCTAGATCCCTTATATCACCCAAGCAGCAAGGTGCAAAAAGCCCCTTCGCCTGAGTGAAGGAATAAATACATAATAAAATATGTGTGTGGTGTGCGTATAGAATATTGGCTTCTGAGAAATCTATTTCTTCCATGAAACATTTGGACTAAAAAGCTTGAAAAACGTTATTTTGAAAAAGCAATTACCTCAATTTCCATTTTGAAAGACACTAAGCGTGCAATTACTGCAGCAGCTGCTTCTTGGTCAAATCCAGCAATCAAGTCCTACAGCATTTAAAAACATTTTGATTAGGTGAAATCTTGTAAAATTCCAATTACTAGAAGTACTTCTAGTTGAGAAGCTGATCGCACCTGGTATATAATCCCAATTACTCAACAAAACCCCCATCCTAGGTGAGGATAAGGAATGAAAAGCAAATAGACAAGAAGGAAAAGAAGCAAAATCATTGAAATTTACCTGAAGATTGGGATAGGGGAACTAGCAACCTTGTGACATTCACCAAGAAAACTATCAATTTATAATCATTACATGACAAAAGATAATCTTAAACTACCATTTTCTTAATTTTTCATATTTAACTTTGGTTTAACTCCAGTTTTAGTCCTAGTACTAAGATGAACTGCTCACTTGAGTACATTAACTTTTAGTTTGCAACCTTTAAGTTGATGATGTGTTTAACACTGTTATTTTAATGAAATGTGGCAAGTTGCATCCAAGATACACAATTTAGATAAGCCAAAATGAAAAACAGCATTTAAATCATAATCTGATCAAAACAGAAAAAAGGGAAGAAATGAGCTGGAAAAAGAGAGAAGAACAAGATAAAGAAGTGAAGGCATGGAGAGAAACAATCAAAGAGAAATTGTTGTTGAAAAAAGCAAGGACGAAAATCATTATATTCATGCTTCAATGCCACCTTCACAAAGTATAATCTGTGTTCTAATTTATATCTGACTGAGATAACTAGAGGTTTTGGTGGTTTGGGGGGTGGCGGGGTGACCATCAAGGAAATGCATCACATGTCATCAATTTAGAGTGATAAAATCTTGTTGATACCATGACTGTTTGTGCAGCTAGATACTGCAACATAGGGTGATTGGATATTTCATTTCCACTCTCTTTCACAAAACAGGTTCTGCTTTCAAAATTCCTCCATCGTTTTTCCTCCTTTAAATTTTCTTACACACACACACAGAGAAAATTGAATGTTTGTTGATTCTTGGCCTGATCTGTGATTAATTTTCTGTTGAATATGTGCAAACAGTATGATGGATATGGATTTCTGATCACAGGTAAATCATGTGTTTGAGTTTGTGAGTTTTAACGTTGGGTTTGGAACTCTGCATTGTAGAAAAAGGTAATAACAGCAGATGAAGGCGGTTGGCAGAGTGTCAAATTTTGATTTACTTGGATGATTTTGCTAAATTTCTCTAATTCTCCAGTGATCATTCACTTACTGGATCTGGTGTATTTTTGCGATATATAGATGGACCTTTAGAAAGAAGTACTCCAGATTTCACGCTGACAACTTAACGTGAGGTCATATATTGATTCATATAGTCTACCTCAGTATTGACTTAAAGGCTCTGATGATGATAATAATGATATATAGATGGATTTTAAAGCAAGTCTCAGGAAATCCCTTTTTTTTGCTTTATTTTTTGATAGCTGGCATGGGTTTTAAAGGTAAGAACATGAAAGAAAATTTGCTGGAAAAGGGCAGAGAAAGTAAGGAATGCTATATATGGAAGAAACAAAATAAAAGAAGATAGAAATATAAAGCAAAGAGAAAAGGACAAGGAAGTAATGAGGCCAAAGAAAATTACACGGTATCAAATGTATATTTTGACTTAGCCACAATGCCACATCATCATCTTAGATCTCAGCTATATAAATTAATATACTTAACAGTGATTTATCTCTTAATCTATCATGATGTATGCAACAATGTTAATAAATCATGGTTCTCTATGTTCGAAAAAGGAAAAAACTGAAGCAGGAAATAGAAAATAACTTTCATAATAAGGACTGATATTCAAGAAGTTGCATAATATAACATCCAGGATTCTTAATTCTGATCCACTCAGAAAACTCGTAAGGCTAAATTCAATGCTAAAATCCATTCTATTCTTCAAGAAGACACGACAACAGACATGACTAAATGTTAAACAAGGTATTGTTAAAACCTCTAAAGCTAAATGAACTACTGCTTAATGCCAGCAAAAAAGGAAAAGGATAGACTTCTTCAACTCTTTGTAGTGGATTGCTGTTTTGAGATGTCATGCCATTCATAACCTATAATGCTTCCCTTGTGATCTTATCGACTTATCCCCAATATCAGAACCCAAGTAATTGATTCCTAGATTTCAAATTTTCACTTTATGTAAGCATAATTTTAGCCTCTAACACCAAATAAATTTAAATAATTACCTTTAATAATGTATTATAGTATTCATCTGTTCCCTCAACCGGCCTACATATTCATATTTTCCTAGTAATTCAATGTTGAATCGCTACAAGCTTTGCAAAAGATTTTGCATATAAAACTCTCCTTCCAACATCTGAGCAAAAAAGTAAAGAACAAACACACCAAACAAATTTGTAAACTACCTCAAGTCTCTACTAATTCCTTATAAACTTTGTCTTCAGGCATATTAAATGAGTATCAAATCAAAATCACAGGAAATCTTCCCTATCCATGTCAATGGTGATTTCCTTTTCTCAGAAGGTTGCATAGAATACTTCAGGGACAAATTAGACATTATTGACCTTATTGGTTTCTTTTTCCTTTTATTATTATTGCTTATTAGGAAGAAACAAGTAACAGCAAGGCAAATCTTTTAGGGGAAACAAAATTCATCAAATTAATTACATTAGGAAATCAAAGACTACCTGGATGCTTCCAGGTCCAGCAACCCATCGTCTTGAAAGAGTGGTAACACGAAGTCTCATTTCGCCAGTACTATGCTGGTAACTGTAGAAAAATAAAAAATCAAAAATGTTTGAACACTACCAAACACAAGGAAAAAAATGTATTTATATAAACTATGTAAGTTAAGAGTTCATACTATGTCAGAAATTGGAAATAGAATTGATTGCTTGAGGACTGAATAGTAGCATCAGGGATCTCCTTCTTAACAATATCAAATATTAAACACAAAGATGTAGTTTGATCGAGGCCACACATTTTCCATGCACTGGTGTTTCCCTGCCCGACAATGGTGTCTGAGCACAAAGGACCTTTCTGCACATAGTTATTAACAATTAAACATCTTAAGTGCAGCCAGAAGAAAAAGGAAAACATGTAAATCTTCTAGTTATACCTTTTCAAGAGATGCACAAGGCCCAAGAATACCCTGAACTTTGATGTCCTTTGAACAATTTATCTCAAATATACCACTACAAGCCAAGCAATATTTCATCAACATTGTTCAAAGGGTCCGGTTATCATGAATTTATAAAATAGAAAAGTTATAGAACTTGTAAAGCTGATAGCTTAATTGCAGAACATAAGGCAGGAGTATATGAAATTTGAAAAGAATTAATCATTGATCTCAATAGGGTCAAAAAAAACTATTTGGGGTCAAGGCAAAAATATGCTTACACACAATGGACTAATAAAGCCAAGAATGACAAAAAATTTAGA
Organism: Heritiera littoralis; assembly: GCA_031772115.1. Taxonomy (NCBI): domain Eukaryota; kingdom Viridiplantae; phylum Streptophyta; class Magnoliopsida; order Malvales; family Malvaceae; genus Heritiera; species Heritiera littoralis. Next base: position 1,057,551 of record JAPDPK010000180.1, on the reverse strand, counting down.
GCTGGCACATGTTACATACCATGCAACTGTATAAAGGAGATAGTGGCACAAATCTAAGTTGATAAAGCCTTACTTCGAAGATAGTCCAAGATCCTTGTCCTCTGACCGGAAAACACGCCTAAGAGAGTCCTTAAATACTGAATGGCCAAAACTTTCTGCAAGCACAACAAGTCCCCCAGTTCTCTCAACAGCAACTTTAAGTTCAGCAACACCAACCTGGGATGAATAACATGGCAGAACAAAAGAATCTGATTTTAGCCAACACATAGGAAATTTGATGGGTGAAATAAGAAGCCACCATTAGAATGCTTTTATGTTTGATCATAAAGGAAATTATTATTAGCATTGTTATTATTATCATCATTAGTATCACTAAAAAAATGCAAGTGAATACTAACCTGGTCAAGGGCACAAGCAAAGAGATCAAGCACATGTCCTTGGTGCACAAGCTGCTTAGCCAGTGCTTCATAGAACTTAACGGCTTTATGATAGTAGGGAGCAGAATCTTTATCCAGGTCCTTGTGAGAACGTATGGGTTCAGATAAATTCTTTGAGACAATCTAGAAGGAGAAGACGGGTAAACAGTTAAAGAAAACTAGTGGAAATGCATTGTTATCATGATGAATGACAAATAATGGAACAAAGCAATTCTTACAGCACCAGGGCCTTCAGTTGAGGGACCACCAACAAATGCCATGATTCGAGCTCCAGAACCAGGAACACAGGCACCCAATAAACTGGCAGCCACACTCAAGGCAGTGCTTGTGCACCTGCTGGCTCGTTGATCAACGGGAATGGGCCAAGGATCCTTTTGGAGCTCCTCCAAGATCTAGAAAATGGAAATAATTGATTTAACATTGAATTAAACATTGTTAAAAGAAAATTGTGCTAATAACCTACTGAATTGAGGGCAAACTCGCAGTCAGAGGCAGGTAGAAGGAATCGTGCAATGCTCGCCGAAGACAAGCCGTCCCTGGCACCAGCAATGACACCAGTGGGGGGCTTGGGCTTGTTAAGGAAAAAGTTCATTTGCTCAAGAAGCTGATCTTTGGAGACATCCTTGGAGCCCTTGAAGACATAGGTTTTAGGAATGGTACTGAAGCCAAGCTCATGCACATGGACAAGGGTGCCAAAGGTGATCAAGCCAACAAGAGAGTTGTCGGGCAAGAGGCCAATGGCCTGGGACAAGGCAGACTTGAGGAATGCCATTTCCTCTTCGATAATAGAGGTGTCGACCACGAACATGAAGACTGAAGGAAGGGAAGAGGCTTCTGCAGGGGATTGGTACTCAATGGTGGTGTACTGGGGGAACAGCTCAGCGGGGAGGTTTTCGTCCGAGATTGAGGCATAGTGGGGAGGGAAGTGATTGCGCTGGAAGCAGAAGGGGCAGATCCAAATCTTGGCAGAGAAATCCACAATAGAGAAGGGGTTGAGGATGGAGCGGCAGTTGCGGCAGCGGAGAGGAGCATAGGGTAGGACCGGCATGCTGGGGAATGGTTTGATTGGGGTGTAGATGGCTGACACTGGCACCACACAGTTGCTTGCCTCTTGCTTTGTCCCCGGCACCACGTTCCACGCCATCCGAACCCCGTCCTGCCCTTCCAGCTCCAGGAATTCTGCCATTCTTCTTTTATCTTTAAGCAAGTAATTCAGCCCACCCTACGCTGAAAAGAAATGGAATTGCTATGATGTGATGTGAAGAGGAAAAAGAAATTTCCAGAAACTAATGTCCTCTTACTCTTAAGATAGAAACACCAAAAGCTAGTTGAAACTAATGTCCTTCAAAATGGTATGAATAAACCTGCGGAAAGAATTATAAGTTAAATAATTGAGGTATCTGTACAAAAGTTAAATACACTTGCGAGAAGAAATATAAACTAAATGAAGCAGTAATTGAGGATAAAGGAAGAGGGGCAGGTGCGTGCGTAATGTAATTTAGTGCACCATAGTTCACTGGATTTAAACAAAGCAAAGTCGAAAATCAGGATATTGATAAGGCAGGTTGGGGAATTCATATTCATCGAAGGACTTGCAGAAGAGCTACACAGAGCATAAAAAAAGTCTAAAACAGTATCAAAATGAAAAATATCAACGAAATTGAGCCACATAAATTCATAAACCTAAGACCTAACTCGATCTACAACAATCAAGCAATTAAAATCATGTCCTCACTGTTGTCTGCCTATCTACTGGCTAAAATTTGGTGGGGAGAAAGAGTCTAGAGAGAGAATGATCGAGAAAAGAGAGCACGAAGGAAGATAGAAAATATGAGGAAAGGCAACGGTTAAATTTTAAGACATTAAAGGGAAAATGAGAAATCTAACTCACCGGAACTGGCTTGAAAGCCTCCGATGGAGGAATCGGGGAGAATCGTATCCGGGGAAGAAGCTTCCAAGGATAGGAAGATGCCGAGTCGAGAAAGAGAGATCACAGAACAGAAAGCACAAAAAGCACTATTATTTAAATATATTCAATTTAACTATAAACAAATGCAATCATTTTTTTTTCTGAATATAACAATAACTATGTCCATTTTTGTTTTCGGTAATTATATTTTAAATAAATAAATGGGTTTTATTTTTTAATTGGTAATAAATGAATTTTATAAATAAGTAATAATAGCATTAAAAATGAGAAATTTTATATAATATTTTTTTTAAATTAAGCTTTATAGTTTTAATTACTTGAAAATATTTGCAAAAAATATATTTTATTAAATAATATTTTCTTTTAATGTATTGAAAATTAAAATAAGAAAATAAAATATTAATTAACCTTTTAGACATTTATTAATAAAATTCTTTTAAATAATATTAATAAATTTCTATTATATTTTTCCAAAACAAAAACAATAACAAAAAATTTCCTCTAATAAAGCATATATTAATTAAGCATTATTTTCCTCTAATAAAGTATTATTTTTTGAGTCTGTTTTTGTGTTAGATTGTTTATTTTGGGCGTAGACTGGCGTCATTTAAGCATTATTTTCTATGGTTTCAGGGTGATTTGCCGTAAATTGGAATGGCGACGGCAATTGGTCTGAGAGGCTTATCTTTATCTAGCTACTCGCTTCCCATACTCCGCAGTTGGAAGACTAAGCCACCCACCTTCTCATATCCAACGACTAGAAGCCTAAAAGCTCCCCTTCTGCGTTATAATCGTACCATTCTCAGTGGTTGCCCCTCGTTTTGTGTTTCTCCCAACGTTAACGTGGAGGCCTCCGCTCCACTGGAGAAGGAGACTGACAATGGCGACTCCACGGACAACATAAAGGATGCAGCCAACCTGCTCGACATAAGGGTTGGCCGGATCATCAAAGCCTGGAGGCATGAGGAGGCCGATTCTCTTTACGTGGAAGAGGTAGATGTAGGCGAGCCTCAGCCCAGAATCATCTGCAGCGGCCTTGTTAACTTCATTCCTCTCCACCTCCTTCAGGATGCAAAAGTAGTTGTTCTTGCTAATCTGAAGCCCAGGAATATGCGCGGTGTCAAGTCTTGTGGAATGCTCATGGCTGCTTCTGATGCGTCCCATCAGAATGTTGAGCTTCTTGTTCCCCCCGAAGCTTCAGTTCCTGGGGAGAGAATATGGTTTGGCACTGAACACGATAAAGATAATCAACCTCAGCCTGCCTCACCCAACCAGGTATCATCGGCTGCCAGTTCTTTCTTTAGTTTTTTTCCTTTTTCCTTTCTCCTTTCATGCCTCTGTTCACTCCAATCCTCATTAAAACTTTGATACATGGTGTCATTACAAATATGGTTGTTGAATAGCCTAACTTGCTGTCAAGTTTGCTATACAGTAAGTATGCTTAGTTGATTGCTGAATCTGATGATAAAGATGTACACCTGAGACGAAATACGGTATTTTTACTTGCACTAATTGAGAAATTAATGTATAGTGATGAAGATGGCTGCCATCTGACGCCTACTGTTCCTTTACCTGTTTGAAGAACTTGCAAAATTTGGGAAGATGACTGGAAAGATCTGTTCTGCATGTTCTGCTAGAAATGTTGAGGAATCATTAGAAATTAATTTACGACGTTAAGCAAACAATTGTGTATAGTATATGCAGTTGTTGTGCCATTATCTGCCTAATAAATCTTTCATTCCTATTTGGTTGAAGGATACGAGGCTCAAATCAAAATTCCCTTCCAATCTAGGATTTAAATTCGTTCTCAATTCTCGAAGAATCATAATTCCTAAATTTCTCCTTACTGCAATTGAAGGGGTCAAAAGTGAGTCCAACAAGCAGTAGCAACAATTCATGCATCCTTGATATTGATTTGTTCCACTTGGTAGATAATAGCTGAAGTGAAAGTCATAGTTGAAATAGTAGTAGGCTTCTTGTGCTCCAGATTGCAAAATCTATCAGAGTTTTTGCGTACCTAGCCCCAACCTTACAAAGGAGAAAGCTAATAGATTTGAAGCTTCCAATGATAGCATTGGGCTATTAATTTGATCATACCATTCATTCGGCTCCAGTATTCAGTATCCATTCAAAGTTTTCTAATTATTTACTGCTTCTATTTCTGCAGGTTCAAAAGAAAAAGATTTGGGAATTGGTGCAGCCTCATCTTAAGACAGATACTTCTTGTACTGCAATGCTTGGAGAGCACTTGATGCAGACATCTGCAGGTGTAGTGGTGTGCAAATCTCTGAAGAATGCGAATATATCCTGATTAGACCTAGTGTGAAGTGCAGCTTCTTCCCACTACATATTTATCTTAAATGCAATGTGAAAATGTTTTAGCTTGAAGATTGATGTAACATTTGTTAAACTCATAAGTTAAGATTTGTCAGTTCTTTCATTTTTCTGTACCATTTTCATGGTTCATTGTGATGGCTTATTTTGCGATATTCATCAATGACTCAATGAAGTATTGAAGCTTCCCTTTCCTGTCATGTGGATTTCATTTCTCTTCATGCTTCTTCATAGTCAAACAGAAATAAAGAAAAAAGGAAAAATAGCAAAGCAAACTGCTCTAGTTTCTGCAATGGACTGGCTTCACTTAACGAATCATTAATGAATGCAAGTTCTTTGGCTTCTACAAAGCATTAAGTGTCTTCTTCTAGAAAATGGTTATCAAACTTTTTCTTTTGTGTGCAAGAACCAAGTTATTCAATATTAATCGAGATAACGTGCTATTACTGCAACTTAGATGTTGATTTCTTTGTATATGTTTACCGCATTTTTAGCTGTTGCATTGGAAAGTCACAAAGATTTAGTTCACTCTCTACGCGTGCTTCATTTAATATTTGGTCTGTTGCTACATGAACCTAAGGTTTTATGCAATTGTATTATAGATATATTTTACATTGTTGAAGAATCGGAAGGAGTTGTGTAAAGCTTGACAAGATGAATATTATCTATGTGCTCTCTGAGTTACTGCTAAAATTGTATTGTAGTGATGTAGATTGCATAACCCAAAATATGGATGCTTCAAATCCAATGCACTGAATTCAAAGTGCAAGAGAAAATTATGTTTTATATCTTTCCGATCTTTTTCTTTTTCTTTTTCTCTTTTTTTTTTCGCTCAAGAGACACGCCACAATTTCCAAAACCGGGTTTTGGAATTGCGCGAAGCCTCTTATTTCTTTTTCTCTTTTTAGTTGTTCAGGATTGTACTTGAAGATAATATCAAATTCTTACCTGTTCCTTTGATCCTATTATTTTACTCATTCCCAGTAGGAGGAAGGATTTTTGTTTTGTTTTACTATAATATCTCTGATCTTGACTGTAATATCTCTGATCTTGATTTCATATTCTTTTATTGTAACTTTGTCTTCTTTTTTATTGGTCTCTTATCAGATGCGTCATTATATCTTTATTTTTTTAATCCACGTTCATCTTTAGTTTCTTTTTACTCTTTAATGCTTGTAAGTTATTGGGAACTTGTTAATCATGCACCGTTTACATATGGTTGTTTTGGTGAAATTATCTTTTAAAGCAATGGTTTGATTGAAGTGTGCAATGTTTTAGATTGATTTTTTTTATTGAAGTGTGCAATTCTTTTGATTGATTGTTTGTACTGCCCTTGTATACTTTTTCATCATTTAAGTTATGTTACTGAAAAAATTAATGCCAAACCTAGCTTTTGCTTCCAATGCTCTTATATTTTTATTCTTATAAATTACAATAAAAGCAATGCCATCATTTATTTTATTGATGCAGCCGTAATCATAATCTTCTCGTGTTGGTTAGATTAGAGAGTATGTTATTCCATCGAGTATGATGGTTTTCCTAAGCAACTTATGGTTGAAGACTCTTAAGTTACTTGAAAATGTTTACATCTTTTTAGGGAAGTCATTAAATTTATTTTATATATTTATATATATATATATATATATATATTTATATTTATATGTGTGTGTGTATAGGCATGCACAGACACGAGGACCCTACATTATTTGGAGAAGATTTATGTCTCGGAGGCCAAGCACCTGGCAGCATGGACATGGAGGCAAATCACCCTTTTGTTTTTCTCTTAATAAACCATTCAACATTTGTAATTTGCTTTCATTCTGGAACTTGTTATTTTGGTAAATTTTATTTGCATTTCCTCTCTATAAAAGTCAACGTCAAACATCCTCTTCCTCTTCATCAAGTAGTTAAAGTTTAGGTTCAAATTCAAACAATTCACCTCTATTCTCAATTATCAAATATTTTTCTTAGAACAAGGAAAAAGTCAGCATTGATTCCAACAAAAAAATTTTTAAAAATTTATATATAATTTTAATTATTGAACTCTGAGTGCAACAAAATCCTAACCTATTTTTGAGATTCAAGAGATTTAAGAACTCTTGCAAACTTTTATGAAATTCCAAAGATTCAAGAGAGATTGAAAAGTTGGAGAGTTAAGATAAAGAGTGGAGAGTGAAGAGAGGCTGTCAGATTTAAAGAGTTTAACTGTTTAAGGATGGGAGTAGAGTAGAATAGGTAATAGATTTAATTTAATAAGTTGGAAGGAGTAGTTTTAGAAATGAGATATTTTACTATGCTTTTAACATATTTTTAAATTTTACGCTTAATAATACTAAATTTACACTTAATTATGTGTGTTTAAATTGATCTTACAGTAAGGTTTATCATTGAGTATTAATTTAGAGGAGTTATTAATTTAAAGGATTTTACTTTGTGAATTGTTATTGTCTTAAAAACTGTGTATGTTTAATTTTCATATTCTTAAAATCACTTTAATAATTCTATAATCTTTAATTTCATATACAAATCTCCTTAAAAATTTATTTTTTTAATAAATTTTATACTTTTTAATTCTTAAAATAAAATACTTTAAAAATAATAGTCTTTTACAAATTAAGATCTTGAAAGTGTTATTAAGTTATTGAATATTGTAGAATATATTTTGTATTTTTTATCAAATTATTAATTTATGCGATAATTGGGACTGAAATTTTACAATAAGTTTTAAAATAAAATTATTAATTATTACTATGGAAGGGTTTATTAAGTTTTTTCATTGGCTCGAGTTGAACTACGATATTTTATTAATTTAGAGATGTTATTAATTTAGAAAGGATTAATTTATAGGTGCTTTGTTGTACATAGACAACTATTTTTCGGAAATTGTTATTCTCTTTTCAAAAGTGTAAGGCAATATCTAGGAAATGACCTAATTTTTCATAAACCAAAAAGTAGTTTTCCTTTTGATTAATCAATTTTTTGTCAACAAAACACCAAAAAATGCATAAACCATTTTTCGAAAATCATTTTCAATAAAAACAAACCAAACATAACCTTAAAGTAAAATAAAGGTGCAAGCTTTAACATCTTAATATCGATGCATGTTACCAAATTAAGCTTAATTTGCAAAGTAATTTTAACGTAGAGATGTAGATTTCATTGTCACAAAATGTACTTATTTTAGGATATTGTATAATTATTATAAAATAACCTACTGATCACCATAAGATATGTACACACCAAATTTAGACTAACTATTTATTTATTTATTTATTTGACGAAAAAGTATGGTAAATAAATGGTTTTATCACCCTTGCGAGAAACTTTGAACATTTTTTAAGTCGAATGTTGTCGATTGATGTGTTCTTCTATATAGATTAAGAATTAAACTTGTAAAAAAAAACATGAAATCAAAAGGACGTCGAAGTTGATGCCCCCAGGCATTCTCTACTGCTCAAGTCAATCCATTATTCCAATGTCAAAAAGACAAATATAATAGCTATAACAAAAATTAAAAAAATCACTTTTATTGACATTGATTTGATCTCTTTATATCACTCACTTGAATGAACTATCAAATTTTATTTTATGAAAAATTATTTTATACACTATCAGTGGAGTTTTTTAACTCCACAAGCGGGATTAAGATGATGATATGTGTCACATTTTATTTATTTTTTATTTTTTTAATATTTTTAAAAGATACATATCATCATCTTAATCCCGTTTGTGGAATTAAAAAACTCCACTGATAGTGGATAGGATAATAATTCTTATTTTATTTATCCATACTCTTTTTTCAGTAAACATTTTTATTTTACTTTTTTTCGTTACACACATTTTTATTTTACTGGTGTAATTTATAAGTTGTTAACAATTTTTTACATGATTCAAACCCAAAAAACTTGGACACACTTTGAAGTTAGGCTTAGTGAAGTTACTGTGCAATTGTGACCGTTAACCTTACGTTACGTTACATTTCGACAGGCGAGGCTGCGGGGCCAGAGCGTTGAGACTGAAGAGATAGCAAGCAGCGAATAGCAGCACTCACCGAAGCGATAGCCCAAGAGTAGTGAAAAAGAAGTGTCAGAACTCAAAAGCAAGCAAAAAAAAAAAAAAAGCAGGGAAGGCAAGATTGAAGAGAGTAGAGGATAACTCAGTACTGAGGAGGTAGCCTAGGCAGTCAAAGGAGGAAGAAAGCATATATGTCCAACTCCAACGCCATAGCCAATGGAGTGGCCGGAGCAGGCGCTGGAATCATTGCTCAGATCCTCACTTATCCCCTTCAGACGGTATTATCTCTCTTATTTCCTCTCTTTTGATTTCAAATGGCTTCCGTAACGAAAAACCTCCGTAACTTTGACCAAATGTAACGAAGGTGAACACGCGTCAACAAACTGAGAGAATCGCCAAGTCCAAACGTGCGGCTGCTGGCACTGGCACTGGCACGCTTCTTCAGATCCTCCACGTACGTCACTTATCATCATCTTTCAATTTGCTTACGTAATTTCAATGTGAATTGAGATTCCATTCCTCTTGTAGGTCGTACGAACTGAAGGCTTGGGAGGACTTTACTCCGGCCTTAAGCCTTCTTTATTTGGAACTGCTGCTTCGCAGGTGCTTCCATTGCTCTGCTTAATTTGAGCTTTCTAATTTATAGTTTCAATTGTTACTCGCATAACCCCCTTCTCCTCTTCATGCTCTTTTAGTTATAGTTGATGGTAATATTCTTGCCATGTTGTCAATGTCAGGGCATTTACTACTACTTTTATCAGCTATTCAAAAACAAGGCTGAGGCTATTGCAGCTGCCCGTAAGCGCAAGGGACGTGGGGATGGCACTATTGGCATCTTTTCTTGGCTTCTTGTAGCCGCCCTTGCAGGGTAATTCTCATCCCTCTTACGCCATTCCGATTTAAGATACTACTAATAACTTTATATGCATTCATCCACCAAGTTGAGACATGGTATTAGGAATAATACTTTAGTATGCATCCCCTTGCTGTAATTTTTTATATTTCTTGATGATGCCTTATGGTCCTAAAGTCTTTTGCTCTGTCAAATTCAATTCATTCGCTGCCAAAAAAGAGTATATTGGTTGCAACAGGAAACGTTAGGACAAGTATTGCTGACTTCTTATGCATGAAGAAGAGGCTTTCCACTTTCAACAATAATTGACTAAAACTTTTGCAATGTGCAGGTCCTTGAATGTATTGCTGACAAACCCAATATGGGTTCTTGTGACCCGTATGCAGGTCTGGTGTTGCTTCCCTTTTCCATAACTCTATTATTGTTGTCTGCCTGTTATAGAACTAGTGCTGGATTTTGAACGGTTAGCATAAATACAACATAAGATTGTCTTGAAGAAACAATGTTGCATATGTACTCAAATTTCAGTTTATGTAAATATGCCAATATTAATATTTATGAATGACGCTCTGTCTATACCACTATACTAGAGTTTAATTTTATCTGGACTAGCAGCTCCACGCCTCCACCTAACACCTACAGATAGGTTTTACAAAAATTCATAATCATTGAATGCTCTTAAAGTGAGTATATAGTGCTTGTGATTACCTGAAGATAAAAAACATGACTTTATCTGTTTTTACTTCAGACTCATACTCAAGCAGAAAGAAAAATTATGGAATCAAAAAAAGAAGCTCTATTGAGGGAGGCTTCTGAAAACAGCTTAATAGGTTCAAGACTGCAAGAGAAATTGGCTGAGCTTGATTCTACAAAACCTCATCCTTATGGTACCATTCATGCGGTTGGCATCTACTCAATTCTCTTACCATTTATTTTTAATTCCTTGGGGGTCCGGGGTTGGGGAAAGGTTTCCATTACAGTCCTTATGATGTTGACATAATTGTTTTGACCATTTCTCTGGTTGCTTTCTTTACTGATTTACATAGATTTAGTTAGTCCTGTAGTGCAAAGCTTCTTCATAACTGCTTGTCGTGCTGTTTTAATTTTCAAAATTTTATGTAGTTTTATCATGTTATGATGCTAATGAAAATCATCATATTCATTCATTCCAAATCACATGTGTATATGTTCTCATAATTTTATAGGTTCGTGAAGTTTATACTGAAGCAGGAATAAGAGGATTCTGGAAAGGCATCATCCCTACACTCATTATGGTTAGCCTCTATTGCAATATATGTAAACCGTGGATAAACTATTCAGTTGCATCTGATTAATGAAGATTTTGTTGATGCCAGGTGTGTAATCCCTCAATCCAGTTCATGATATACGAGGGCTCATTAAAGCGTCTGAAGGAAAAACGTGCCTCTAATAATAAACATGGATTAAAAAATGTATCAGCTTTGGAGGTACAAAATATCTTTGAATTGGATGCACCATGTAGGATTATCTTGGAGTTGCATTTTTTTTCTATTTCTTTTTTTCCCCATCGACATCAAAACATTCCAAAACTTGTTCGTTATGTATCATCTAAAAGGGAGGTAACTTTTTTTTCCATCAAATTTGTTACTTATTGAAACAAAAGATAGAATTAGAAAGGGTTAATCACACATTTGGTATCCGAACCATAGTCAAATATTCAATTTGGTGCCTAAAGTTTAAAAATTAATTACCGTCACTGACTTTTCAACTTTCCCTCCTCCCTGTTACGAAGCAGCTCCAATTCCATCATAAATAGGAATAGACACTTGGTGGCATTGTCTAAATTTTTACTTTTTTTCTTGCTGTTGTATGAACAGGTGTTTGCGCTAGGCGCCTTTGCAAAACTTGGGGCAACTGTAACAACATACCCACTGCTGGTTGTCAAGGTAAAGTTTGGCTAAATGGTTCCTAAGGCAGTAAGAGTTCTGCAGTACTTGAATGCACATTTATTGAGTCCTTCTTATGTCCTTGTCTTGCACCAACAATTATGAAGCTTCTTACTGTTTTTATTTCCTCGAATATTTGTACAGTCTCGGCTTCAAGCAAAGCAGGAGATTGGTGGGAATGTATCACTAAGATATTCAGGTTTGTTATCATATGAATTCAGCCCTGTCATGCTTTTCAAAACTTTTTGGCCAATTCTCATCATCTTTGCAGTCACCACATTTCTTTCCTTCATGCATAAAGAAACCTTCTATCACAGTTATCTGTAATGACATCATTTTGGCTGAGGTAACCTTATAATAACTATAGTTTACCTTTTACTTTTTTCATCTTTTGAGTGTCAGATTTTGTGCCGTTCCTCCAAGCCTTTATCTTTTGCTATGGGTAGACACATATAAGTTACAGGCATTGTATATTGAATTATGCATGTATTATGGATCTTCTACATGACTACATCTCTTTTTGGATCATGCTCAAGTTTAGTTCCATTCTAAATTCAAAATTGCCTTACAAAAATTGCCCTCATTTTGACTTCAATTTGACACTTGAACATTTAGTGGGCTCTTCAATCTTGCTTCTCTCTTCTCTTCCATTTTGACTTGACACTCATAAGATCCTAATCTTTGCTTAGTTGAATCTTTTACTTTTGTTATTGCCAAGGCTATGCTTTATGGATTGTATCAGGTCTTGTAGCGATATCACAATATTAAAAAATGCTACGTCATTTGATCTATCTGTCTGTATACCTATTTGTAGCTTCCACGTCGACAGCAATTGGTTTTGCCTACCAAAATTTATTATTTTATGCATATTCTGATTTTCCATTTTAAAACTACTTCGGTTTTATTTCTTTGCACTTTTAATAAGTGTTCAGCTTCTGTCACACTTGCTCTAAAACTTTGTCATATAGAGTATCTTTTCAAAAGTTTATGTAGAAGTTATCCTTATTCTAGTTTCAGCCATCAATATTATCACCAGGAAGCAATTGACTAAGTAGCCTCATCCATTACTATAACTGGGTGATATCAAAGTTAAACTGGCTTTAGAAAAGATTTTGGCCCCAAATACTTATAGCTTTTACTGGGGAGATAGAAAAAGGGGTACTTTCTAGTTCTAAGAAGTCAGGCACACTGCTCCTTTCTCTTTTTTGCTTTAATAGCAACTATGAGAATCTAAGGTACAAAAAGGGGTTGTGAATCCATGTTTCTATAGCTTTCCTTGACATTTTGTGTTTCTGAAATCTATTCATAGGTTTAAGGCTTTTAAATTCTCTGTTGACATTGGAGTCCTAGAGTTACTACTTTTTTTTGTCTTATTCAATCTTATTCATCTTCATGTACAGAAGTGGGGTAAATATCAATTGCCATGGACATTCAATGTAACCTTTGCCTAATTGGACCACTGTGAAGATTTTGCTTTCACCTTTTTCCTGAAGACTACTTGCCATGTGACATTTTTGTTGGAAAGCCATGCGACAATTTTTTTTTTGTTCTTTTTCAAAATGTGGTTTTAGTAGTGTGCTTTCTACGTAATTAATTAAAAAATAGATATCAATGTTTATTTGTTGGCTTCCTTTTCGATAAAGGGATTGAGTTGTTAGTGCTAGTTTTGCACAAATTGTGCTCATTCCACTATGGTATGAAAAAAATGGTAATTGAAAAGTTTTGTGGCACAGGCACTTTTGATGCAATAATTAAAATGATCAGATATGAGGGATTGCCTTCTTTTTACAAGGGGATGAGCACAAAGATAGTACAAAGTGTTTTTGCCGCTTCTGTACTTTTCATGTTCAAGGAGGAGTTTGTCAAAGCTTACATGTTCCTTATTGATAAGATCTGGAAAGTCTCATCAAATGTGACAAATTAATCATGTATAAGGTACCTCTCAGTCAATTCCTTTTTCTTTGTTCTTAACTATTAGGTTTTAGTGACGTCTTTTTGGCTTTGCATATATCAAATGCTTAAAGGTTGCTTCTTAACAGATAATAATGAATTCTGACTTACTTTTGGATAAAGTTCTGTTAAAATTTCAATCATAGGGGCAGTGAAAATTTCAAGCAATTTAAGCCTAAGATATAACAATTTGTTAAAAAAGTTTTCTTTTTCTCTTTTTCTTAGGTTTTTGAACTTATATGCAACAATTGATGGTTATGTGACAATCATTGTAGAGGAGAAGGATATAAGGAAGAAAAAAAGAATGGAATGAATGATGCTGTCAGGTTTGGAATTTTTCGTCAATTGGAGATCTGATGATGCTAATATTTGGCAGCACTTATAATGATGAGGTTGATATTTGGCAGCAATTAATACAAAGCTTTCAACTTAATACCACAGGCATATCTTTTGAGAATTTGGAAGCAAATATAAACATTCTAGCTTGCCTGGCTATATGTAGAGCTGTTTTATTTGATTCTTACGTCTTTTGGTGGCTGAAACCATTCTGTCCTTAAAATGTTGATATATCTTAAGTTTTCGACCATGCTGTCCTTAAAATGTAATGCTTAAGATTTTCATTTATTTTTCTATAGTTGAAATGGGATCACTCTAGAGATAAAATTGTGGGCCTTGCACTGATAGGATGTTATGAACATTTTTTTTTGGTTCCAGATAATTTTTATTTCCAGTTGTGATACAAGTAAAATGATTGAGAACAAGAGTTGGATCATTGCAGGAATCTGGAAGAGAATTGTAGAACAGATTACGAGCCCCTTGCATCTAGAATAGAGAGCAGAAGAAAACATAGGAATAAGCAAAGAGAGTTTGAGACCTGTCTATCATATTCTTGTTTCAAGTATGTATTTATACACCGTTTAATGAAAAAAACAAATGATTGTTGACTTTCCTGCCAAATTAACTAGCTTCTTGACTACTAACTACTTCTCAATCTTGCCAATTCAGCTCAGCTTCTAACCAACTCAGTAACGATTTCAACTAACTTTGATCTTCCTTGTTTCTTCTAATGCCATCTGATGTGGCCTGTAGCTGTTATTTCCACCAATGTCTACATATATAAATTCTTCCTCCTTAAGAATAAGCCGTGTCTACAAGGCTTGAAATCTGGAAGCCGTTTTTGAAGGTCAAACAAGCATTCCCAAGTTGCATCTTCCAGGAATGAGTTGGTCCAGTGAACCAGTATTTGAGTAATTGGCCTGTTTCCCTTCTGTCCATCCTTCTTGCTAAAATGGCTATAGGTTCCAAAGCTGTAGTGGTTCCACGAACAGGCAGCTAGGTTTCTAGGGTGTGAGATGGTCCCAACTTTCTCTTTAGTTGAGATATATGAAACACAAGGTGAAATTGTGCTGAAGAAGGTAAGGCAAGCTTATAGGCCACAAGTCCTATTATTCACAACTTGAAAAGGTCCAAAATATTTAGGAGCCATCTTGTGATATTGTCTGTTTGTAAGGGAGTTTTGCCTATAAGGCTACGGTTTTAAGCACACCCAATCCCCTATGGCAAATCGCTTATCTCTCCTATGCTTGTCAGCTTGAGCCTTCATCCTGAATTAAGCTTTCCTCAGATAATGTTTAAGAATTTGCAACATCTCTTCTTTGCTTTGTAGTTAGAGATCAAGTTGATATACCACTGAGCTATTAGGCAGATAGGGTAGATGAATGGGAGGTGTATAACCGTATAAGGCTTCAAAAGGAGTGGTATTTATGGTTGAATGATGAGTGGTGCTATATCACCGCTTAGCTAATGACAACCATCTAGCTTGGCCTTTCTGTTGGTCTCTTGTGACATATTTTAGATAGGTTTCGAGGCACCCATTGACTGCTTCAATTTGGCCATCAGTTAGAGGATAGTAAGACGTAGACAGGTTCAAGGTCACTCCCTGTAGTGTGAAAATCTGCCAAAACAAATTCGTAAAAATTGGGTCCATGTCACTTTTTATGGCATTTGGCAAACTATGAAGCTTAAAAATGTGGTTTGCGTATGCCTGAGCTACCACCATAGCCGTGTAAGGGTGTTTGAGACCCACAAAATGATCGTATGTTGTCAACCTGTCCACCACCACTAGTATCACCTTTTTACCTTCAGAAATGGGCAAGCCTTCAATGAAATCCATACTAACTTGGCTTCAAGTAGTGTTTGCAATAGGTAGTGGTTGCAGTAACTCTATTGGTGCCAATGGTTCATAGTTAAACTTTTGGCATATATCACATTCCCTAACAACCTGCTTTACCTGTGTTTCCATCCTTTTCTACAAGAACAAGGTGGTTAGTATTTTAATAGTAGCTTGCATATTAGATTGTCCTCCTAACCCTCTTTCATGGAACAACTTAGTGATCTTCAACCACGGTTCCAAATTACTTCCCACCACGAATCTTCCCTTTCTAATAAATCGATTAGCAATCCAAGCATAAGGGAAGTTTTTGTATTGTTTGTTGTTTTAGCTGGAAAATAAGTTGACTCAACTTAGGATCATTTTCCCAGCTTCCTTCCATCTCTTTCATCAGCTCAGTTGAGATGCTAGAAACTGCTAACTCCAGTAATTCACCAAATAACTAGATAAGGCATCTGCAACCACATTCTCCTTACCTTTCTTGTAGCTGATATCGTAATCATATCCTGTGAGCTTTGTTAACCAAGAATGTTGTCTAGGGATGGTGATTCTTTTCTGGAGAATATGCTTCAAACTATGCTGGTTAGTCCTTATGCTAAAGTGTCTGTCCGATAAGTAGTGGTTCCATTTAGTAACAACATAGACTAGCAAATAATTCTTTTTAATATACTGAATGTTTTTTATGCTTACCTGATATGGATTTGCTGATATAAGTTAAGGAATGGCCACCTTGCATTCAACACAGCTCCTATTCCACTGTTGGAAACCATCTATTTTCATTACTGATATAAGCATCCGATGGGGATTGGTGGTGATACCGTGGCTTGTTTAAGAGCCTGAAATGCTTCAGTAGCCTTCTTGGTCCACTTGAATTGATTTTTTTTAGTAGATAATTAGAGTGTTTATTGATATGGTTATAATTTCTTATAAATCTCCTATACATGCACTTTCGCATGCGCTTTAACCCATTTCTATTATCAATCTCTCTTTCTCTTCAACGTATATGGTCAAGAGTTCATTAATTGATCATTTTTTTTTTATGTGTGTTGTAAGAGATTTTGAAAAGTCCATATTAATGTGGAAGAGAATTCAATATAAAGTGCACAAGAAAAGATTTAGACATTTCAATCTCATGAGACTAAAGTTGAGCCGCTATGTCCCTTATTTACATGATGTGCTTGGGCACACCTCTAACACCGGATAGTTTCATAAATGATAACTTTGTCATTAATGTGTTAGTTAGGGCTTTATTTGAAGACTCAAATTGTTCATTAATAGCCTTTAGCAATTCTTTGGCATTTTTACATTGAGGGATTGAACCACGAATACTAGCAGATATACATATTCTTATGAACATCATACTTAAGCGATTAAATCACTTCCATCATTCATATAGGGTAATCGTAGCCTGAGAGCTAGTTTCGGTAGGTATAGGATAATGAATGTCCATGCATCCTAATTGAAGAAGATTTCTCTTTTTTCATATTTTATAGTTATCACCACTTAAATAGTGAATATCACATTTTTTCATAAAAAAAATACACGTATAACTACAAATAAATTAAACATTCATGCTTGTGTTACAAAAATTGAGGCAAATAGGCATATATCATGTGTAAGTCATGCTTTAAAATATAATTATATAACATATAAAACAACTTTTGGGCGAAGTTTTAATTTAATCATATTTATATAACTTTATGATGAAACTATCAAATTATATTCTTTTTCTTAATTCTTGTGGGTAAATTAAAAAAAATAATTTGTTATTCATCTTAATTAATCATACAAATACAATGAAAATTTATGTGGGATAAAATTTATTATATTAAATATGATTAATTACAATTAATATCATTTTTTCATATGATTCAATGTACTTAAAATATAATTTGACATAATCAAAATGTTGTGACTATTTTTTTATCCAAAAAATATATACTAATCACATGACATTAAATTTTATGCATAATAATATTTTTTACTACCATGTACACAATCAACATATTATAAACAAATATTATTATATACATACATACATCCATTAATTATACATAAAATTCAAGCATAAAAAACGCACTTCATGAACAAATATAATAACATAAAGTTAATGAAAACCGCACCTTATATTTAAATATATAACTTCTTTATGACTAATTTAATAATCAATCCCTTAAATTTTTCCGTACAGATTACAAGCTCAAAGTCAAGATTGCTTGGTTGTCATCGCGCAATCACGGATACAAAACAAGGAAGCTGGGTTAGCAAGCATTCAATGACTATTCTATTATATTAATATTAAATTTAAGCCCATCTCCCACTTTACTTGTCAAATGATTTTTCATTATTTCTAATTTACAGTGATGTGATGATTACAACTTATAATTACAAATAATGTTAGGGTAGGCGCTTAAACAGTCACATTTTAATATTTTTATTTTATTGAATCACGTTATTTTTTAATTTTATGTAAAAATTTGTTATTTATTATTATATGTTACTTGGTAAGTATTTTTTAGCATTCACATACTTCAGCTTTTTAATTTTTCACATGAATAATCAATTTTCAGGTAAAACTAAAAAGTGATGTGATTCAATAAAATTGAAAATGTTAAAATGTAACTGTCAAAATGACTGTCTTTAACATTCTCTTATAATTAAATAAAGATAATTATTTCTTTCTCATTTTCTTGTCTTTTCTTGCTAAACATATTAGAAGGGGTTATACTTCTATTTCTCGCTTTTATAGAAATGATAAAGATAAGGACATTAAATCTATTTTCGAAGTTCAAAATTACGGTAGAAATTAAGTTTTGCTGTAAAAAAAAAGTTTCAAACAAAATAAAGAATGAATACTTTAAGCACGTAAAATAATGAAAATTTGTTCAAACAAAATTAAAGTGAAGGTTTTAAAGGCTCTAATATCAATTTTTAAAATCTTAATTAATCAATCTAATGCGTTAATATCATAAACAACATATCATAGATCAAAATGTGAAATATGATATTAACCTTTAGCCATTGATATCTATAATTGTGAATAGCAATGATGTTTCGTTTTTCGCATATTTAATCTTCTAATCTAAACAATCTCGCAGATAATGTGTATATTTTAAAATGCTCAGATCAGAGACTCGATATCATGTATTTTATTTATATTTGTTTTCCTATTAAAAATGTAACCATTATTAATGGATAATTATAACTTTGTAGATATGAATGAGTAATTTTAAAAAAATTATCAGATAATGATAAAATATTGGACAAGAAAAAGGCAGTCAATAGATGTGCCATCTGTAGTTACACGTGTCATAAATTAAAGAATTAATTTGGCGAATATGGGATGAAACTGCTAAACCACGCATCGATCATTTTCAAAATATAAAAATATATATATTTAACAATCACAATTCACATGGACAGATATAACACAGGAATTTTCTACTATATTAAAAGTCTAAGATAGCGAATAATTTCTTGATTTAGTAATTAAAGATGAGTCGTAACATATTATAAGTTTTGAATTCGAATCCAAACAATTTTATCTCTAATTATTAAATATTTTTTTAACAAAAAAAAACAAAAAAATAAAGTTAATGACCATTTAAAATTAAAACCGGATTCCATAAGAGGGAATCTTCATCTTTCAACAACGATTTATCTTGTATACTTATTTTACCTCAAATTTAACAACAATAATAATGATAATATTTAACCACCCGCAGACATTTTTACTATTTTCGAGCAAGGTCATCAAACAAATAAATATTCGAGGCATCTTTTATTTCATCGAATCCGATGTTTTCAGCTTTTCCATCGTCGGTAAATCAAATTGAATGGATTCATAAACTAAACGAATACCCGCAACTCAATAGAGGGACGGAACCGACTCATCCAATCCAACAAGAAAATAAAAGATGTTTTGGCTAAGATGACTTAGATTAGATGTGGGAGTTTACCATGCAATACACTTCACATCCCGAAGTCTCTGCTTAGTGAGACTTTCAGTTCTCAACTCATCTTAATTTTAGTGTATTTCTGTATGATTTAACAATTCCATGGATGTTGATGGAGTTTAGTATGCTTCAACAATACTATACAATTCTTATAGATGTTTTAGATGCTTTATATATACAAATTGAGTTGTTTTTAGTGTTTATATATAGAGAGAGAGAGTTATGGATTTAGATTTTTTAGGTGTCTTATATATTGATTTAGATAAATTTCAAAAAAATTCAAAATTAATTGGCAACAAAATTCGTCAAATTAATGATAAAATTCATCAAATTAGTGAAAGAATTGATCAAATCAGTGACAATATATCAAATTAGCGACGAAATTTTTTAAATTCGCTACAAAATTAATCGAGTTAGCGATGAAAGTTTTCATCAATAGAATTAATTAAAAAAGTAATGAAAAAACTCATCAATGATGGAATTTCTGTCGCTAATGAGTTTTAGAGATGAAATTTATTTTATGTAAAAAAAGAAAAATAAATAATTAACTATGAAATTTTCGTCATTAATGAGTTTCATAGGCTAAATTTATTTTATGCAAAAAATAAATAAAAAATTGGCAACAAAATTTTCTATTGCAAATGATTTTTAGCAACGGAGTTTTTAATTAAAAAATAAAAATAAATTATTAGAGACGAAAATTTTTCGCCAATCAGTTTTAGCGAGTGAATTTATTAAATTTAAAAAAAATGTAATAAAATTTTAAAATATTAAAATGCATAATAATTCACATGTATAGCAAAATAAGTTTAAATAAATTATTACAAAAAATAAAACAAACATGAAAATTTAAATTAAAGTATAAAAACACAATACAAGCTCAAATTAAAATGCACAAAAAACTAAAAGTATTTTAAAAATTTATTTGTGTAAAAAAAGAGTAAAAAATAGGTTAAGCTTAGACTTTAAATGGTGAATCCAAGCTCGCCTTGATTTTTTACCGAGGATCAAATTTCAAGCTCAACCCCATTTTATGAGTTTAATATTTTTGTTCAAACTGGTTCAAAAATTAAACGAATCTTTGAATTTAAATGAATAATCTAACCATTGATTAGTTCTACTTATAACCAAGCATTTTCGAACCAAAAGCAAAAGTGTCATTCAAATAAAAAACAAAACAACTTCAACAATCAAAGACAACACATGATAACCGGTCATTCAATATAGTTTTAAAAACATAGAAGGACAAGGAATTTTTTTGTTCAACTCTCGCACCTAAAGCTTTGAACACACAAAATGTACATGGAAATTATATACAAACTCTAAGCAGCCATTTGATTTGCGAAAACTAAGATTCTTTTTGGGAATCATTTTATCCTCAAATCACTTTACTTGACGGATTCTTGGGAATATTTAGATTCTTGTATTTTGGTTGCATTAGTGAGAATATAAGATTTCTGTATTCGGTTGAAGGAATGTAAGATTATTTAACTACTTATTTTACTATAATACCCTCTACATTATTAGTCAATGTAGAGTGAATAACACTTGATAGAAATTATATTTAAATCAACTGCTTGTTTATTTAAGATACTCATTTATTTATTTAATTATTTAACATATTTATTTATTTGGTTCCTTTGTTTATAGGGTTTTTATTATGTAAATTATTTTGATTTAACAAACTATTACTATATTAAATTGATTTTGATTAATGAAAATGAAACTTGTTTATAGGGTCCGTCTTATTATTATCGGTCCATTTGATTTTAAATCCATTTTTTTCTTTTATGTCAATTCATCAAAATAAAATAAAATATAAAATGAAAATAGTGACACTTTAAATTTAAGTGACCATAACATTTATTGATCACCAATTTAGTTAAGAAATGTTATTTTGATACTTGCAAACTTGTAAATCATATTTAGATGTAAAGAAATTAACGATTATGAACAACCAAGGCTTGGCCTAGTAGTTGTTATCCCTCATTATGAAGGTTTAGGTTCAAAGTTCAATTCCCCACTCCCTCCTTGTATCTCCTATGAACCAAAAAAGAAATTAACGATTATGTTGTACTTAAGAAAGAGTTTTTAATGGCTTTAAAGAGAACAAAGGGTTTTTAATAATAATTTTATTTAAGGTTGTAGTTTTTGATAAATCCAATGATTTAATTATATTTAAATTTATTTAATTATTTGAGGTGTTAATTTATTTATTTATTCATTTTAATATATAAATAATTATTCAAGCTGTAATATCTTTGATAATAAAGGATAAAGTTGATCCAAATGAAAAGAGGTTAAAGATAAACTTGGAACAAAAAAAGAATTTTCAAGAGAAAATAAAAATATTTTAGAGGGAGGAGGGTATTATTTTCCCCTCTATGTTGCCTCATTTAGACACTTTTGGGAATCTAAGATTTCCAATGAGGAGGAAATTACACAACCAAAGGAGGTTAAACATATACAAAAAAATAAATGTCACATCCCGTGACTACATTATTTCACGTTTTTTCACACATTTTATATGGTTGGACTGTCTATGATACCTTTACACACTGTTCATCTACAACAGTAACCAAATTAGACAATATTTATTTATGGCAAATTAATATTCACAAATTGTAAAAGTTAGTTTACATCCCCTTGAAATAAAATTTTCAACTAGTAGTACTGTATAAACAAGTTTGAATATATAAATGTAAACGTGATATCTCGGGAATCCAATATACGACGCTTCGAGCTTCTCAAGTGTATTTAATCTATGGTTTGGTACTTCAGCTATTCTTTATATCAAATCTGTGATGATGAAAGTAAATGAGTGAGCAAACCATGACTCAGTAAGAGAATTATATGTAAATTTTGATATCACGAAAACTATATGCAGTAAAACCTTTTAGTTTACTATCGGTATGCTGGGCACACTATAAGGAAATGATACTATAGTCAGCCGGGAAATCCAGATAGAGTAAAGAAGGTATTTTGACATACCTGTCTTGTCCTGAAAACCTAGAGCGACTATAGGGAATAGAAATTTATTTTTTTCATATATACTTATTTCAAATTACTGCATATAAATATTTCATATACTTGATAATCACAAAGTTTCCACCACTGAAATCATTACTTTCACACGTGTAACAGTAAAATAACTGTTTAATTATAATAACACTTTAGTAATAAAACACTTAAGAAAATCATCATAGTTTTATGAAATTATCACTAAAATCAATAATAACACGTGAAATCATAATGGAAACCAGGCAACACCCAAATGATATCATGCTATAAGTCTCTTAGGGAATAATAGGGTACACATGAGATACCTGTAGGGACAATATAATAAACACATGAGATCTATGACCATAGTCTATAGGTGTCCTCGGTCGTACACTGATCAGGTGTCAACCAGGACGCTGAAGACAAGATTAGTGTCAACAGCTTCACACATGAGTAACACATGAAACACGTGACACGTGAGCATGATACGGGCCCTATCAGTCTCAAAACAGTATATAAGAAATCTCATTACCTTTATGGAATTTAGTAAGATCAATGATGTTTTCCAGAAAATCCATAAAAGGTAAAAATTATAATATTTCATACGGTGAAAAATAGTTTATAAGATAATCACACAGCAGTAATAAAATTTCATAACTGTTCCTTTTTCACCGTAGAATACATACACACATGTTTCTATACTTTCTTTCCAAAACTTGAAATTCAAAGTTATTGGAAATCAATTCCAATATTTTCATACTTGATGGAAAAATAAAAATATTTATTTTCCAAAATTAACAATAATTCCACCAACACATTTTTCATTCTAAAACACGTGCAGAGACATTTTAGTCTCAAAACAATAGTTATACAGAGATAAAGCCTTTATGGAAATCATTACACGTGATAAAATTTATTTAATCCATAAAGGAAAATCATAATAAATTAGTGAATATTATACTGAAAATTATTTATAAATATTCACTATTCACCATTTCACTTCACCAATCACACATTTCCCTATAAAACACGTGGAATGAATTTTCGGTAGTTTAATTTTTATCGAAATCGGTATCATGAATATTTAATAAATACTTTTTGGTAAATTCACCATTTATGAAAAATAATTAATTTATCACTTTTGAGGCTAGGAAAAATACCAATAATGCACTAAAATATTTAATAATATTTTTGAAAATATCTTTAATAAATTTCGGCAGCATAACAACTACCAGAGTCCTAGCCTCCCTGCACTTTCATTTCAAACACAGTCTCAACAGCCAGAAACCACAATTTCGTAGCATTTCAAGGCAATTCAATATCCAATAAATCTTATAAAATTCATAGCATAAAAACCGTGCATTCGGATATCCCTACAAATTCACACACGCATCCCTTACCAGTCTTATGAAGCTGAGCTTCTTGGTTACGCTAACTGAAATCAGTCAACTCGGGCTGTAAAATAATTTTATAAAAAATTATTAATATTTTTTCTTTTAATTTTACGCCACTAGTATTCATAAAATGCAGCTACTAATGTCATAATATAAGCACAATCAGTATAAATTATACTGGTACTTAAACTCAAATTCCTCATTTTTGTTTCTTTTTCGGTTCTAATTTCACCAAAAATTCTTTTTTAATTCCTATAGTCATTTCCTACCATTAACCCAAATTTTCAGCACATTTTTGTGCTTAAATAAGGTCATGTCCGATTCCTCCTTTGTGGTCACTTTCATGATTTTCAATTCTTTTTCCTCAATTTCTTGTTTTCAATTGGCCAATGCTTGTCCACGTGAGCCATTTCCCTTTTATTTTCTGCATGTAATTAAAATTTTCCTTATTCATTCATGCCAACCGAACCATCCTTGAACTCACTAGATTTTTTTTTTTCATCCTCTCATGGTTTTCAAGCTTCTAATCAACTTATCTAAATTCCTTTAACTATTTCTTATAATCTTTCCACAATTTCCAACCCAATTTCCTTATTGTTCCCATTTATGCCAAATTCTCATCTTATGCTAATTCCATGATCTAACAATATTTAGCTAAAAACAACACTATAATCATAATTCTCATGCTAATAGACATATAAATTCATCATTTATTATCAAAGAAACCATAAAATTGTGAAAGCTTACTTGACCGAATGGTGTACTTCAGAACAGAACAATTTTCTGATTTAATTTCAGCCTCCTCTCTTGGTTCTTTGATGGTTCAAATAATGTAAGAAGGGTTGATGATGAGAGCTTAGGTGGTTATGTATCAAGGTCTACAATTTTACTGAGTTTTCTTGGAAGAACGATGGCCAACAGAACACTAAACCAAAACAAAATCTGTTATCTCATGAGCAGCAGAGAACGGTGGGAAGATGACACAATTTGGCTGAGTTCTTTGTTTCTTTAATTTTTTATTCATTCATGGTAACCAATAGCACATTACCACATAGCTTCTTATCTATTTCCTCTCATCATTTTGTCTTTCATGCATTAAAACTTGAAGACTTTGGCAGCCAAAAACGAACGGCTAGGAGAGTATTTGCCGTTCGGTTTTATCCTCCTCCCTCTCCTTTTGTAATCTTTCATCCAATGAAAATTCATCACTAATCAACTTGGTCCTTTCTCCCCTTTTAATATAATTTAATTGTAATTTATTTTCACTATAAAAATTTGCTATTTTCCAACCTTTAAATGGCTGAACTTGAACGTACTATAGCAGCAGAAAGTGGGGTAGAAGTCCACTTTTGCTTCTCGGTTTTCCTTTCTTCCTTTTGACTTGTTTTGCATATTTCTTGTTTACTTCAGCCAATGATATTTGTTCATATGTTAGCTTTAATTGTTTCTTCCTTTTTGTGTTATTATCTTGCATTTCTTTTTATCTTTTATATTTAGAAACTTTTCAACCAAGAAGTTCACGGCATCAAGGTGACATGCAGTCCACCATCTTCGACTGCTATTTCTTCACTTTTCTTTGATCAACTTTTGAGGCTTAATTTAGCCAATAAAGTTCTCTTTATTTCTTATTATCTTCTAAATTGTTTATTAACATTGTGTTTCGATCAAATAGCAAACCGTGTACATATAGCAGCCATGTAAATGGCGTGGCAACTAGTTCCTCCTTCTACTACACATTGTAGTTGATTTCTCCTCCTTTTTGATTATTTTTTTCAATCCATGCATTTAATCACTCATCCAATAACAATTATCCTTCTCTTATAACTTATGTATTTGTTGATATTTTATGCCATGAAAAATAACACTTCCATTCTAATTTTCTGATTTATTTTCTTCTTTCATTCAATACTTTTTTAATTCATCATATAATTTTTATTTCAATTCATATACACCATATTATAAATTATAGTTCCAATAATTTCATAATTGAAAGTGGAAATTCATGATTTATATTTATTTAATTCCACTAAAAGAATTTATTTCCACTATCAATCATTTACAAATATGATATACAATAAAATAAAATCGGGTCTCACAATAAATTTTCTGAGAAGATTTTTTAAATTCGTGAATCAAACGCTCCCTAATAATTTAAAACTTTCATTGTTTATGCATATTTTTCTCTTATTGGCATTTGAAAACAGACTCATACTATTGAATAAATAAGTTTGCGAATGAGGTATTGGTTTAATAGCAATGAAGAAACTCTGAAACTTTGAGGTCTCAGGTTCGAGTCTTATCAAGTGTGAGCTTGAGTTAGTACATGTTTGGCCTAGTTTATGTAAGAGCTTATTTACTCCAGAAGCAGAAGCTAGGTGTCTGGCCTTTAAAAATTTAAAAGGTTTAATTTATGCGAGAAGCAAATTTGAGCCTTTTAATGAAGCTATAAATTAAAATTTTTTTAAGAAGTATTAATTTTAATAATATGTATTTAGTGAAATTTTTACATTTTCACTTTCTTTTTCTATAATTTACAAAATTATAAAGAGGATTCGTATTATTTTAATAATATGTATTTAGTGAAATTTTTACATTTTCACTTTCTTTTTCTATAATTTTCAAAATTATAAAGAGGATTCGTATTATTTTACAATTATTTATTTATTTTGTGCCATTTGATATTTATTTCATTTGTTTTATTTTAATTATAAAAATTTTTATTTTTATATTTATTTCATTTGTTTATTTTAATTAGGAAAATTTTTATTTGTTTTATTTATTTGTTTAACTTAAAAACTTGTGATTTAATTTAATAAAGTTTATTATTTTATTTTTTTCATTTATTAAAAATATACAAAAATTTTATAAAATCGTTTTCAACATTCTACAGTACTTTTTATATTTAGTTTGCCAAACACTAATTTAACTTCTCTTAACGATACTTTTAAAAAAGTTATACTCAAATAACACTTTTTATAATAGCTCCAGCTAGATCAAATAGACCATTAGTCTAATTATTTACTAGTTTGCCTAATTTGAATAAAGTGATTTTTATATTTACTTGTTCATGATAGTAGTATGTTGATTGCGATTGTAATTTCTAATGAAAATGTACTATCAAAAAAAATAAATAAGTCCATTTTAATGAGATAAAAAATAACATTAAATTTTAAATTAGATTCATTGAAATCCCTTGTTTAAAGACCTGATTATCAAATAAAAGAATGGCACTAGAAATGAAAAACATTGAAAGTTATAATTCTTATAGACTGTTATAATTCTTTTTTATCACTCGGCTAATAGGATAATTTGCCTATTTTTTTACTTTGCACATTTTTATTTTTTTTCCTTAAATTTTTTTTTCTTTATTTTCAATCCTAAAGTTTCAGACACATTTTACACAATTTTTCAATGTCAACATTTGGTGATTTTTTTTTAAGAGTGAGACACTTACCAAGGATTATTACATGATTAAAGTTTTTGAAAACAATACATTTGACCCTTAGGTTCAGTTAGAAAGGATTTTATGCTGCCAAAATTAGGTTAATATGCTTCTTAAAATGACGGTAAACATATGATTTGAATGATACTTATCTTTCAATGTCTACTAGTCTATTCTTCTATGCTCCTCTCTTCTAATTACTCTGAAAATTAAATTCGATCCTAATTTTTTAAATAAATTTGAAACAAATATTCTTTAAAAAAATTTAAAGTGAATAACGAATTTAGTCTTTTAGTATAAAATATGTTGTATTTCATAGAGATCGTTTAAAAATCATCAAGAGAATTCGAATCTAAAATCATAGGTGATTATAATTGGATTTTGCAACCTAATAAATTTATAATATTGACACAACATTGAAGAAATATTGCTTTCCACCTTTATTGGTTAAAGACTAGAGTTTCCCACGCAGCTTAGCGGATGAGTTTAAAATTTTGAAAATTCTCAAAATACAAATATTTCAAAATTCATCAGTTCGAAATATTAGTATTTATAATTGTATTGTTTAGATAAATATTTTTTAGAAGGAAATTGTGATTATTAGAATTTAATAAAACAAAAAATAATTATAAATGAAAACAATGATATTAAGTATAAAAAAATAAAAATACAAAATAAAATATGTCTTGTGTATCATTAGATTTGTAAAAAATTTTAAATATTATTAATAATATGAAAAATAGAATATATATTATATTTAAATAAAATAATTTTTTTAAGTAAAGTAATAAAGTACGAGAGTTTTTTTTTTTAATATTATAGCATTGTATTTAATTGTAGGTTATGCGTAATATAAAGAATAGTTCTAGAGAAATTTTGAAAAACATTTATTTAGGTGACTTTTAAAGAAGAAATTTTAAATTTTCTCTTAAAATTCATTAAATATTTTTGACAAATAAAAAATTAAATTTTAAAATTTTAAAAGATTTATATATGATGCACTGACAATGTATAATTTCTATATACTGTCAATGCACCAAATATTGACACCTCATCAATAGGTCTTTATATGTAAATATAAATAAATTTTTTTAATTTGCTCATAAGGGTTTATTGATGAAGTGTCAATTTTTGGTGCATTGACAGTATATAGAAACTATATACTGTCAGTGTATCATATACAAACTTAATTTTAAATATCCTAATTAAAATATATTCTTTCCTTAAATCCGTCCTTTTTATTTTTGGCCTAACTTAAATCCGTCCTTCAAACTCACTTTTAACTCCTCTGTTCTGTTCTTCCTCGGCACGTTCGGTGCAACTAATATGCTTAGTACGGTGAATTCAAGAAAGCGTGCCCTAGAAAACTAGCTATGTGGATAGAAACACTCTACGACTACGAACCGTTGGATGATTGTCCTGCACTGAACAATTAGCTTCTAATAGACCCTTCAACAGTCTGTCGTGTTCAGGCTCACCACGTTTGTACTAAATGTGATTAGTTATCGTACGCTCTCAGTATTTCATTCTGGCCACGTTTGATTATCACATTTTAGTATTTTTAATTTTATTACATCATATTATTTTTTAATTTTTTTATGAAAATCAATTATTCTTATGAAAAGTTAAAAAATTAAAATATATGAATGTTAAAAATATTTTTAAATAATATGTACTAATAGATAATAAATCTTCACATAAAATTAAAAGTGAGTGACCCAATAAAATAATAAATGTTAAAATGTGATTATAAAAATGACTCTTCATAGTGTTCTTCTTTCATTGTTAAGAGGTTGTAGAAAAAAGAGAACACTTATTTTTTTTTATCGCTTCAATTTTATTTATTAAAATAAATTTTGAGTAATTCTAAATATCTCAATCCTTCCCACCCACAATCTTTGTCTTTTATTCAATTTGGTTGGATGAAATGAATTTTCTCTTTTCACATTAAATGTGTTTTAAAGTAAGGAATTTTTTTTTTAACATAAACATAAGAATATTTATTCGAGGTTTGATTAATTTCAATTTAAATTAATAAATCAAATTTGGTTTCTTTTAAGTTTTGTTAATCGAGTAGAAATTTTTAATTTTAAAATGAGCCAAACTTAATTAAATTCGATTAATTAATCGAATTAATTAAAATAATAAAATATATTTAAGTTACATTATTTTTTTGGTGTAAATCACAGTCTCCAAATGTGTGTTTAGTAGGAATCGAACTCGAGAGTTTTTTTTACAAACTTAACCTGTATTACCAACTGAACCACAATCCATTGATATTTCGGTTACATTATTAATTTCTCATATTTAAAAAAATAAATAATATCATTTAACAAAATATTCAAATACTAATTTTTTTTGAATAGTACTACTTCAATAAATAAACTCATTAAACCAAATCAAGATTACAAATAAAGCCTGGAAGGCATCCCGGCAAATTCTACAGTAAGGTCACAAAAATTGACCTTATTTTAAGGTCATTGAATTAGAACCATTGGATTAGTCAAATCTAATATAAACCGTTGATGAAATTTTAAAAATTAAAAAACTCTTTAACCTGGTAACCTGCTAAACCAATTATTAAAATTAACATTATTTACTAAATATTATTAAAATTATACTATTATATTACTAATATACCCTTGTTATAATTGTAGTAATATTCTTCTTCTTATATAAACCTTTTTATTATTTTTAAACCCTAATTCCTAAATCATAAACCCCTTTATTCCAATTTTTGTCTGTTTCACCTTTAATCCAGTTTGTAGCTGTCTCAGTATTTTATAAATCCTAAACTTTAAGCCTAACCTCAATCAAATAGTTGTTCTTATTTATTTCCCTCTTATATTTTTAACAATGGGTAAGTTTGTGGAAGAAAATTGCATAAACGATGGAAATTGCGATGAAAAGTGCAAAGAACCAATGATTTACAAAGAAAGTCCTCCCAAGCGACCAAGGAATCATTATATTTTTTACTAGTAAGATTTTTAATTCTTGACATGTTTTCAGGCAGTTGACTGCCTGGTTTTATAAGTGTTTCGATAAAAAAATTTATCGGGGAAGTCGACTGCTCAATTGAAGCAGTCGACTTCCTAAGAGAAAATTTATCGCAGAACGTTAGAATGCATAAGGCAGTCGACTGCTAAATAGCCAGAAGCATTCTGTTTCCAGAATGCATATGGGAAGTCTATTGATATTTTCGGGCAGTCGAATTCCCAAATTTTGTAAGCATGCTATTCTTAATTTATTTATAGAATGTCAACTTTTATTATTAAGAATTCGACTTCCTATGTATTTTGAACATAATTTTCACATCACTTGTGTAAATTGGATTGTATTCATCGTGAAAGTAAATAGATTAAACGTAAATTTGTCAAGGATCATCAGAAATTAATAAAAGATTATCGTAAATTGAAAAAGGGTCATCGTAAATTTGAGTAGATTATTCGTAAATTTAAAAAGGATAATCGTAAATTTGGATAGATTTTTCGTAAATTTAATAAAAATAATCGTAAAAATTTTGACATTCATTGTAAATTTAATTATATTTATCGTAAAAATGATTGGATTTATCATAATAATAATAATGATAAATACAACCAAAAAAATAATAAATACTTATTAATAATAATATAATAATAAAAAATATCATAACAACATTAATAAAAATATATATATAATAACAAAATAAAAAAAAGTTTCATACTGGGAGTCGACTTCCCGAGAAAGATAGTCGACTGCCCAGATGCATTTTGGAAACAGAATGCATATGGTAACGAAGCAGTTGACTGCTAATAATTAGCAGTCGACTGGTTCGTTACCAGATGCATTCTGTTTCCAGAATGCATCTGGGCAGTCGACTACCTTTCTTGGGCAGTCGATTTCCTAATTTTTTTAAGTCCGTTGTTCTTATTCAATTTATGTTAAGTAGACTTTTATTATTGAAAATTCGACATTCCATGTATTTTAAATGTAATTCTCACATCCCTAACGTAAATTAGATTAGAATTATCGTAAAACTAAATAAATTAAATGTAAATTTAGCTAAGGATCATCATAAATTAATAGAAGATGTTTGTAGCTTTAATAATGTTCATCATAAAAATGATGAGATTTGTCGTAAATTTAAGTAAATTGTTCGTAAATTTAATAAGGATAATCGTAAAAATGATGAGATTCATCGTAAATTTCGGTAGATTGTTCGTAAATTTAATAAGGCTAATCGTAAAAATGATAAGATTCATTGTAAATTTAATGAGGATAATCGTAAAAATGATGAGATTCATCGTAAATTTCGGTAGATTGTTCGTAAATTTAAAAAGGATAATCGTAAAAATGATGAGATTTATCGTAAATTTAGATATATTGTTTGTAAATTAAATAAGGATAATTGTAAAAATAATGGGATTCATAGTTAATTTAAGTAGATTGTTCGTAATTTTAAAAAGGATAATCACAAAAATTATAAGATTCATCATAATATTAATAATTTCAACCAAAAAAATAATAAATATTTATTAATAATAATATAACAATAAAAAAATCATAACAATACTAATAAATAAATAAAATATATAATAACAATTTTTTTAAAAAAAAATTCATGGGGAGTCGACTTCCTGAGAAAGGAAGTCGACTCCCCATCTGAATTCTATTTCCAGAATGCTTCTGGCGATGAAGCAGTGGACTGCTAATTAGTAGCAGTCGACTGTTGCATCGCCAGAAGCATTCTGGAAACAGAATTCAGATGGGGAGTCGACTTCCTTTCTCGGGAAGTCGACTCCCCATGAAAATTTGAACTTTATACAGGATTTTTTAGGCAGAAAATGCCTAAACCAAGCATTCTCTCTTAGACACTCCTCCTCCTTCATCTTTCTCTCTAATTCAATCTTGCAAATCCCAAACATATTTTCATCAACATAATCCTATTCTAAATCCAAATTTCTTCCATTTACACCAAAATCCCTAAAAATTTATTATATTCATCATAAATTTTATGATATTAATCGTAAATTTTATGATATTCATCGTAAATTCAATGAAATTCATCGTAAATTTTACGAGATTCGTCATAAATTAAATGAAATTCATCGTAAAATTTATTAAATTCATTGTAAATTCATGTGATTCACGTAAAATTTATTAGATTTATCGTAAAATTTATTACATTCATCGTAATATATCGTAAAATTTATATAATTGATCATAAAATTTATAACATTTATCATAAATTATATGACATCTTAAATTTTATTATATTAATAAAATCTATAATAATTAACAGAAAAATTAATGTAACTTAGGATAAATTTTAAGTAAATAATTATAAAAATACTAAGAGTTCAAATAAATGATAATTAACAGTAAAATAAATCCCTTATTAAATATGACAGTCGACTTCCTTTTATAAGCAGTGGATGGTCAATATGCTAGAATTAATCTGTAGAGTAAAATAACTAGGGAAATCGACTTCTATACACGAGTAGTCGACTTCCCAAACTTTTCTGGGCAATTACCTTGTATTTTTTTAATATTAATGGGTAATATCGTAATTTAATTTTGATTAATGGTTAAAGATGTAAATATAAATATTTTCTTACCTTTTAAAGGATAAAAATGTAATTTAAATCTTTTTAATTAAATTTTGATTTACCTGTTAACCTGTTAAGCCATTATTAACATATTTAAATAATTTTTAAATTTTATTCAATATCTCATGAGATATTAAATATCTCATGAGATATCATGACCTTACAATAAAGTCGATATTTTGCGACCTTACTGTAGAATTTCCCAAGGCATCCCTCTCACAAAACAGAAGACCTTATTGCGTAATAAACCTTGGCTATATTATGAGCTAAAGTATTAAATAATCTACTCACATAACCGAATACGCATGAATTAAATTGTAAAACTAAATCCTTTATACTTAGCACCAAATTACCTTCTTCCCACAACATTAGATTTAAAAGATCATTTAACGTTCAAATATTAAAAATATCTTTCATCTATTTTTTAATTTTATTTTTAAATTTTTATTTAAAATCAAAATTCTTTCAATATATTTTTATTAACCACCAGTTAACCGAATTAACTTTCACTTTCATCACGTAATCCAATGAAAATCTAATTTCGAACAATCCCCATAAAAATAATCTTAAATGAGATCAAAAGGGTTGTGACATCTGTAATTACACGTGTCACAAAATAAAGAACTACTTCGCCAAATCTGAGATGAAACTGCCAGACCACGCCCGCCTCGAACATTTTTAAAATAAAAAAAAATATTTAAAAAGGAAAATTATCTTATACACTGTTAGTGAAAATTTTTAATTCCATAAATAAGGTTAAGATGATGATATGTGTCTCATTTTATTTATTTTTTATTTTTTTAACATTTTTAAAAAACACATGTCATTATCTTAACCTCGTTTATAGAGTTAAAAAATTTCACTCACAGTAAATAAGATAATAATAATAATCTATTTAACAATGACATGGACAGATATTGCACAAGATATTACGCAAGATTTTTCAACCCTTCTAAAAGTTAAAGATAGCAAAAAAGAAGAAAGAAAAAAGAAAAATGCTAATGACCATTTATTTAAAATTAAAAATAGATTCCCTATTGGGAAAATCTTTGACTTTCTGTATCGATAGATCTTATTTATGTATTTTATACTACAACAACAACAATAATGATAATGTTCTTGAATTAGCTAAGAAATAGGCAAGGTAGAATATTTAAAAAAAGAAAAAGGAAAAAATAAAAAAGAAAATGATGTCCTTGACGATTCCTCAGCAGCCTGCTCCCCGCCTACTGCTTCAACGTTATAAAAGAGCCCGGGTCAAGCAGGCGTTGCGTAATCATCTATCACTTGGTGGCGGAGGGCTGTTGGTGATGGCGTCTCCATCTCAAAAGAATCTGACGACCGCCCACCAGTTGAGGCATGTGGAGTCCATGGCCTCTCTTCCTTCCGGCGCCGGCAACATTTCCCGTTTGAACGCTGTCATCTTGGGCGAGGCTCTCGCTTCGGAAGAGGACGACCTCGTTTTCCCAAGCGATGACTTCTCTCGCCACGCTCTGGTTCCTTCTCCGCAGAAGGTTTCTTCTCATTTTTTGCTTCTTTGTCAGCACTGCTGATTTGATATTCATATTGGATTTATTTTATTGAATGAAAGCAAAATAGCGGATTTTTGTTCTTTTTCTACGATTTAGCTTGCTCTGAGTAATTAAATTTATGCTTGATGATTATTGAAAAAATGTCGTGCGAGATGAGATCAGTATCTGGAGATGTACAAAAGATCAGTAGAGGACCCTGCTGGATTTTGGTCGGATATTGCATCATCGGAGTTCTACTGGAAGCAAAGATGGGGAGATCAAGTTTACTCCGAGAATCTCGATGTGAGGAAAGGGAATATCAAGATCGAGGTCTTTTTCTCTCTACTTTTTCCTTGTTTTGTCTTGTTTTAGATTTTGGTCAACGCAAGTGTAACCGTTTTCTTTCTTTCTTTTCCCAGTGGTTCAAAGGCGGCATCACCAATATGTGCTTCAATTGTTTAGATAGAAACATCAATGCCGGACTTGGAGATAAAATCGTCCTTTACTGGGAATCCAATGAACCCGGCTTTGATGCCACTTTGACTTACTCCCAGCTACTCAGCGGAGTTTGCCAGGTCTTTTTAACTTTACATTTGTTTTATGCATATTGACAACTTCATCAATTGGAATCACCTCTGATTTCGTGCATGTTCTCTGCAGCTTGCTAACTACCTGAAAAGTATTGGTGTTAGAAAGGGTGATGCAGTTGTTATTTATTTGCCCATGCTAATGGAACTTCCCATTGCCATGCTTGCCTGTGCACGCATTGGTGCAGTTCACTCGGTACCTGCCTCCTCTTCTTGGACATAAAAAAGGACGAACTAAAATACTAAATAATAAGAGATTACTTTGTTAATTTCTAATTTATTATTGGATAAATTCCCACCCCCTTTGTCCTTTCAGGTTGTCTTTGCTGGATTCTCTGCAGAATCTCTTACTCAACGAATCGTGGACTGCAAACCAAAAGTTGTTATTACTTGTAATGCTGTTAAAAGAGGTCCAAAGACCATTTACCTCAAGGACATTGTTGATGCTGCCCTTATTGAATCTGCTAAAAATGGGATCTCCATAGGTTAGTGAAATTTAAGAAATTGGTATCTGATTTGACATGGTTTTCTCCACTGCAGTTCATGCGTATTTAGGTTGGGTTAAACTCATTTCCTGAATTAATTCTAACAACTTTTGCTTAACACAATACATTGGAGCACTCTTTAACCTAAATTTTATTCTCTATATCAATGAAAATTTTGGGTATAACAGTCTTCCTCTGCGCTACTTTTCCTTTAATTTCATTCAGAATGTTTTAATAGCCTACAGCCATGTGGTTGCCAGTTGCCCTAACATAACTGATGGAGAGTACCATGTGTTAGTCAGATCTGGCTTAACATAACCAGACGTAGAGCTCCATGTAGAGCATGATGGATGTTAATCAGGTTGCTTAGTACTTAAGTTTTAGCTACCAGCATCCTGTGCTTTGTAATTGAACAAGCTTGAGTTGCTCTACTAATTACCACAACCAATGACAATATTTGATTAATTTTTATAACTCAGTGCTGTCTATCCATGGTAATATCTTCATTTGAGCAGATGTATGCCTAACCTACGAAAACCAATCGGCATTGAAGAGGGAAAGCACTAAATGGCAAGAAGGAAGGGATATATGGTGGGAGGTTAGTGTAAAAACAGAGAAGGATTGGATTTTTGTGGTTCCTGGTTCCAGTAACCATAGATTTACATTAGTATTTTTAGTTGCAGAGTGCTGATTTTCGTAATTTTCCTCTAGGATGTTGTTCCAAAATATCCTACTACTTGTGATGTTGAGTGGGTTGATGCAGAAGATCCCCTTTTCCTACTGTATACTAGCGGGAGCACTGGGAAGCCAAAGGTATTTATTTGCTTGGTTGAAGTGTTTTATGTGGTTTCTCATTTTCCTTTCCTATGCTCTAATATGAACTTTTAAAAGGGCGTACTCCATACAACTGGAGGATATATGGTGTACACAGCTACAACATTTAAATATGCATTTGACTACAAAGAGTCTGATGTTTACT
Organism: Heritiera littoralis; assembly: GCA_031772115.1. Lineage (NCBI taxonomy): Eukaryota > Viridiplantae > Streptophyta > Magnoliopsida > Malvales > Malvaceae > Heritiera > Heritiera littoralis. Next base: position 1,020,993 of record JAPDPK010000180.1, on the reverse strand, counting down.
GGTACTTTGGACACTCTGCATCCTTAATGTTCTTGAAATTTTTTAAATTCTTGCTGTTTAGTAATCTATTGAATCTGGGTCTTACTCGACATATATTTTCCTTGATTTTAGGTGCACAGCTGATTGTGGTTGGATTACTGGTCACAGTTATGTCACCTATGGACCCTTGCTTAATGGAGCAACAGTTGTTGTGTATGAGGGGGTAAGGGTTCACAATTCCAATTTGACATGGAAAAAGAGATTAAAATTCCAAGATCGGCACCTAAGACAGCTTTAAATAGATCTGGCATTGGATAGTGTTTATGATGTAACTTTTGATTCCCTGAGATTGTCATTAAGGACTAAGGAGAAAAAAAGTTTTGGCAACTAATCCAGCTTAATTAGAACACATTGGATGAAACATCATGGTATATGGAAGGTTCGACAAGTCATATGGTGTTTCTGAAAGTTTACCAAGAGTGCAACTAGGTACTAAAACACTATCCATCACAATATATTTCAGCACGCCAACATAAAAATAAAATAAAATAAAACTTGATCATTAGATATATAACAGCCATTAATAGGTGGAAGAATCTTATATTTCTTAAACCCAAATATTTTTATTTCAATATATTATAGATATTTCAAAAGATAACATGTCCGCATGTTATATGCAGGCCCCAAATTACCCTGATTCTGGACGATGTTGGGACATTGTTGACAAATACAAGGTGACCATATTCTACACTGCCCCTACGTTGGTGCGCTCTCTCATGCGTGATGGTGACGAGGCAAGATATATCTCTAACCTTGTACACAATAAAATCTTTGGTTCAAAATTTTTGTTAAAATTGTTGCGAATAAAGAGAGCTCCTTGTTTTGCTTCATATTTGTTGATATTTGACACCCAAATTCATAATTCCATTAGCTCCAATCTACTTTTGTCTTCATTTTCTCTTCCAACATTGTCAACTAAAATTATACCGAGTAATAAAGATCAAAGAAACTCCATTGAATTTTGCATGTATTTAGCCATTTTGTTTAATTCTGGCATGAAGTTTACTTACATGATCTATGAAACTGCCCCTTAGCCTGTGAATAAATATTTTGCTTTGTCTATTATGTTTGGAGAGAAATTATTGCAGGGTTTCCTCTTGGCGCATTTCCAAATTTTGTATTGATATCACTATTGCTGACCATGCAGTATGTTACACGCTACTCACGGAAGTCATTGCGTGTCCTTGGAAGTGTTGGCGAACCGATTAATCCAAGTGCTTGGAGGTTCTCAGCTTTATCTAATTTCTTTTGATCAATAAGTTTTCTTTTCTTTTTTGTCTCCTATTTCTTTCTGTATGTAATGAAAAAACCTTTTAACCTCAAATGATCCTGGATATTGTAGGTGGTTTTTTAATGTAGTTGGAGGGTCTAGGTGCCCTATTTCTGACACTTGGTGGCAAACTGAAACAGGTGGCTTTATGGTGAGGTTTTTTTTTTCTTCTTTCTCGTACTAGATATTTTGGTAGCATCTCCTCGGAAAATATTCTAATAACTATTCTTCACTTGGAAAATTTAGTTGATTTTACTTTGCTTTACATCCATATTTAATCTTTTGATTATTGTTTTCCATGTCTTAACTGGCAGATTACTCCACTACCGGGTGCCTGGCCTCAGAAGCCTGGTTCTGCTACCTTTCCTTTCTTCGGAGTTCAGGTTTAATGCAGTGCTGTTATAGAAAATTAGTACTTTATTTTTCTTTTCTTTAATCAGTTTTTCTTGTATAACTGCAGCCTGTCATAGTGGATGAGAAAGGAGTTGAGATTGACGGTGAGTGCAGTGGTTATCTGTGTGTGAAAGGCTCATGGCCTGGTGCATTTCGAACTCTTTATGGTGACCATGAGAGATATGAGACGACATACTTTAAACCATTCCCTGGATATTATTTTACCGGTGATGGCTGCAGCAGGTATGTTGGTCCTAACTCTGAATATTTTTTGTTCTGCATTTTTATTAGTGCCCAATATTGGATTTTAATTTGTCATCCCTGTACTTTTATTCACTGATGCCATCCCAACTCTGGCACAAGTATTGAGTTACTGTTGTCTATGTTTCAGGGACAAGGATGGGTACCACTGGCTTACTGGAAGAGTTGATGATGTTATCAATGTTAGGTATTGTTTATTAATAATTTGTTGTCATTTGGAAAATAGCCAGCCTGGTGAATGTCTTCTTGTTCCTTAACAAGTAAATAAACAATCTGATTCTTTCATTCTGCCTGTGAACAATACTTCCTTAATATTTGCAGCGGACATCGTATTGGCACAGCTGAGGTGGAATCTGCTCTAGTCTCTCATCCTCAGTGTGCAGAAGCTGCTGTGGTTGGTTTTGAGCACGAGGTATTCAATAGACCTGATGCATCTGTTCTTTTATTAAGTAGCCAAGAGACATGCTTGTGGTTAGTAAGTCTAAGCTTTCATTTCCTGTTCTTTTAGGTTAAAGGACAGGGCATATATGCCTTTGTTACTCTTGTGGAAGGCGTTTCTAACGGTGAAGAACTCCGAAGGAGCCTTATACTCACAGTGCGAAATCAGGTCTGAATTTATTCCATGGCTGTAGCATAAAGACAAACCTAACCTAATGCACCTTTCTTGATGAAAATCATTGATGTGGAAATGATACCAGCATATCTTTGTCCGTTAACAAATTGGACAAAATTTGTTGAGATGTTAGTTCACCCATGCATAGGAACTCTCATATATTACCCCACAGGTTATAGATCTGAAACATGTAATGGATTTGTGTTAAGCAAACAGATTGATCACCTGTTTTCTTTGAAAAATAGAACTTTATGCTTTTTAGCGTTCAAGGCTCAAAGAAGTCCAAAGTATAGCACAGATTTCAGTTCTCAGACATTGCATTTTTCAGTTCCTGATATAGCCATAGCAAGCCTTATCCTTACATCCCAGTTAGATAATGATTTGTTTGTTTAATGCTCTTTCATTTGCTTGATTTGAATATATCCATCTGCCTTGCAGATAGGAGCATTTGCAGCACCTGATAGAATACACTGGGCACCTGCCCTCCCAAAAACAAGGAGTGGGAAGATAATGCGTAGGATTCTGAGGAAAATAGCGTCGGGACAGTTGGATGAACTTGGAGACACAAGCACGCTGGCAGAACCAGGTGTAGTTGATCAGCTTATTGCACTGGCTGATTGCTGAAGCAAAGTTCTAGTTTTGGCTATCGATACTTTCTAGTTTGATGAAATTGCCCTTTTTGTTTTCCCATCGCTTGTGTCTTTGAAGTTTGTTTCATCCCGAGTATTTTCCTTTTTAAATCATCCATAGAAGTTTCCGATTATTGTGGTTGAGAAAATTATTCAAGTGGATCTTGGACACCGATACTTGTAAACCAATGTAGAGTTGTACTCTTTAATAATCATCATCATCATCTTTCATGTTGAACTTTTTTGTCATTTTTTCCGTGTCCTTTATGCCTATAATCAGTGTCTCCAAGTTCATCCAACTGTTATTTAATTAGGAAAAAATAAAATATTTATTTTTTATTAGATAAATGTAATATTATGGAATGATGTTTTTTTACTATATTGTCTTTAATTATATTATTAATTAATGTTAGTAATACGTTAAAGAAAAATATATTTATATTACTTGTTTAATATATAAATTTTTTGTGGAAGATTTTAAATTCACCCACATTTTTTCTTCGTACACTCATTTTCATGTGATCTGTAATCAGTAAATTATGAAAAGAATTGGGTGTGGCAAAACAAAATGGGTTTGTTTAGAAATTCTCATTATTTATATAAAAAAATGTTGCAAGTGATTATTTCAATAAAAAAAGGATTTTTTTTTATGAAGATGGATTAAAAAATAGAGCTTTGTGGAGAAACATGATAAAGAAAATCTAATTAAGTGTATTGGCATTGGAATTTGTTGATAGACAAAATTAGAGGAGTTATGTGTAGAACGACTTGAAAGTTCAGATAAAATAGAAAATTTTTAATAATAAAATAATAAAAAAATTTATGAAATATATAACAAGAAAAAAAAGACATTGCTGTGGATTATTTAAGAAAATAAAATTTAGGCAAAGATATATTTAGTTTTGTAATTTGGTTATAATGGAAGATAAAATGGTTAAAAAATACAAAAAAAAATTGAGGATAGAATAAAAAAAAAGTGTCAACCAAAAAATAAAAACAACTTCAGGGAAATGAGATTTTCACTTTCTCTCTATTTTTCCTTTTTGGCAATGTTTGAAAATGTCATATTAATATTACAACCAATTAAGAAATTTGATTTCGAAACCCTTTAAAATTTCAATCCTAATAGTCATATAAACTAATAATTTAATAAAACAAATACAAAACATATTGAGGAAGGATTATGTCACACCGATGTAAAACAATTTTATTTTATACCATTTCATATATTTTTCTACGATTTATATTTTTCTTAATCCAGTTGTTAAAAATTATACTCTTCAAGTAGATTATGCATACAAAGTTTCAAGTTAATCAAAAAATTTTAATTATTAATTTGATTATAATAAAATTTCAACCGTTAATATATATTGAAAAATATGTTATTATTGAAAGAAATGATTTGTATATTATATCGACTCTAATTTAATGTACATGATGAATACGAATGTGTTGTTAAATCTAATAGTTAGTTTGTAAAAATATTAATCCTTCATATAGGTTATAAAAATGATGTAAAACAAAATTATTTCACTAATGTAACTTGATCCATACTCAAATATATTACAGAATATTTAAGAACTAAAAAGTGATTCAAAATGTTAATTTGTAAAAAATTATCATATTTAAGGTTTTTTATTTCAAAAACTTAGAGTATAAATCATATTAGAGTTTATATATGATGCACTGATAGTGTACAATCTTTATACATTGTCAATGTACCAAGAGATTAACATCTTATTAATAAACAAATTAAAAAAAATACCAAACCTTTAAAAATAAATATACATAGTTTTTTTTTTTCAATTCGCTCATAAAAATTTATTATTGAGATATCATCCTTTGATGCATTAACAGTATATGGAAACTTTACATTGATAGTGCATCATATGTAAATCCTATTATAAAAATACATATTTGAAAGGAGATTTTTATAAAAATTAAAGACAAATTATTAAAGAGATTTAAAGAATATGGAAAGTATACTTACAGGTTTTTTTTAAGACAAACACATCTTTAAATTAATAACCCTTCTAAATTAATACTTAATAATAGACCTAGCAATTCGTGTCAATAATTCGTTTTTATGTCACATAAAATCGTGTCCGTGTTGTGTAAAAAATGAAAATTTTGTGCTAAAATCGTGTCGACATGAAAAATCAAAAACTTTATTTTTAGTATTTAACCTATTCATATATAATTTTTACTTAATTTTAACTCGTATCACCTTCATGTCTTTTATTCATATCATTTTCGTATCGTGTCACTGTGTTGTATTTAAAATTACCATGTCTACTCAATAATACTGTCAATGCATCAGAGGTTAACACCTTATCAATAAACCTTTATAGGCAATTTAAAAAAAATTATTTATATTTGCATATAAAGACATATTGATGAAGTGTCAACTTCTGATATATTGACAGTGTATAAAAACTATACACTGTCAGTACATCACATATAAATCCATAATGAATCTCAAAAGTATTAATTTAAATGAGTTTTACCATATATAAAATCTATACACTATTTGTATATCATATAAAACCCCTGTTGGGTGTTCCTTGCCGGTATCAAAAACTCCATTTCCTTTGCGTGCATTAATGTGTGGTCTTAGATGTCGAGATTAAAACATTAGCTTTACCCTTCGAAGGTTTTATCTCCATCCCACATCGTGTGTTTGTATGTAGTGTGTGTTTATAAAGAATTTCACGTTAGTCCAAACCAACTGGTTTTGGAGTTAATGGTATTTTCCTTTTCTGAACCATAAATATATATAACCCGTTGGTGGTGTTGTTACTATCACTTCATACTATATCAAAACACCATAACACAGCATATGCACGTCATTATAAGGTGAATGCATCACAAAGAGTCGAATTTGAATCTGTGTTTGAAATAATAAATCTCTCTGTTTCAAATAAAAAGAAGTCCAAAGAAGGTGCACGAATCAATAATTTACATCGCGAAACCATAAAACAACAAATGCAAAACGAACTATGAAAAAAATAAAAAAGAAAAGCATTGAAGAAAGCTGCCAGGCAACGGGCAACCTCAGGCGGACTGTGACAATGGAAATAGCTATATTCTACGGCCATCTTTCTCTCTATGCAAATAGCTCTAATCTGTCATAAATACAATAAAAACATTCTCACTCAAAGAAAGGTATGCATGAACAAACACACGAATACTTGTGCCAGCAGCACCCACAATATTGATACATATGATAGCTTTATACTACAAGCATAAACCTTTAGGGATCAAGCTTCTCAATCTCGGCTAACTCAAGGATGTCTTTGTGCACCAGGTGGTGCTGTTGGCCTTGGAAAGTTATAGGTGAACTGAGCATCCACAAAGTTAGGGGCCTCCACATAGGGGCTCTAGAATGTCAAATTGTTTCAAATAGTCAGAAAAATGAACCAAATAAGAACAGCAGCAAGAAGGGTGAGAAAGAAAATGCGTGATTCTATTCCCCTACCAAATAAAAAATGGACTTGTTCAGGATATTTCTGTAAATAAACAAATTATCGCCACAATGTATTAAGGTACAAATAAAAAATTTTGCCTGTTTTGAACTTAACAGCCCAGACTCTGTATCTTATGTGTTGCTTTAGAGCTTCTTTGTTTAGAAATTTGAGTTTAAAATTCAAAGGTCTTGGGAAAATAGATCTAAATATTATATTCTCGCTCACTAACAAATTCAATCCCAACTTCTTCATACCATTTATTACAGTACGAGTCATTCAAAGATGAAACACACCACCTGATCAAATAAGTTGAAAGGTCTTTAAATCTTCCTTCCATAAATGTTAAGATCAATCCTAGATCCTCTAAATGCAATCAAACTAACCCAAACTACAGAAAGATTATTTTTGATTGCCAGCTTATATCTTACGTAACTAACAGCCAATCTTGAACAGTTATAATGACATACAAAGAAATGCAGAAAAAGACCCGTAGCTGTTACATTGATTAAATAGAGAGTTTATTAATCAGCATAATAAACATACCTGTGATGCAAATGAAGAATGAGATAACTCTTCCTGGTTCAGGGACTTTGGTGATCCGTTAGGAGAATTGCCGTCATGGCTTGGCTCACTTCCATCCAATTTATGTACCGCACTATTGCTTAGCACAGGTTCACTCTCGCTTCCATTGGCTGACTTGGCCCTCTACATTCATACCATAGCATTTCCAAGAACGTTCAGAAGGAATTAAAGAGATGAGAAGGTAAGAGAGCATAAAGATGAAAAAAGGAGAAAAAGCAAAAAAAAAAACAAAAACAAAATATGCACACCTGGAAAATTTTACCGAGAGTTTTCAACCCTTTTGCTCGTACTCGAAGCTCTTCCTTTTTAGAATTGTTATCTTGGAGAACCTAAAACAAAGGTTTGATATATTACAAGAAACATACAACAGATATCTAACCAGTGCCATCTAACAGCCATAAAAGAAGAGACAAGTGAAACAACAGCCATAAAAGAAGAGACAAGTGAAACAACCATTTGACAAACACGAGAAAGAGTAGCTTCTATGTCAGCTACATTAAGCTTCCATAATGAATCAATCATCAGCTTCTTGTGAGATTGCATGTACTGTTCAAGCTCCTCCTCAGTGTAGTTTCCTTCTGCATTAAGCTGCTTCTTCATGTCCTCCTGCAGCTGAAGCAAAGCAATTGCACCTACGCAAGAAGGGGAAAACTGATTAAACAGGACAATTCTTTCTGCAGAAAATCTTCTTCGTAAGAAACATTAACAGCACAAATGATTTGTCCTTGTTAAGGATTGAATAAAAGACCCAATGTTATTCTGACACAGTAGAAATCAAAAGAGTTATCAACAAAACATAACTATTGTGTACTGACAATTGAAGTTAGCAGCATTTAGTACCTGTTGCTGCTGTTACTTGGGATTTGATAAAGTGGCCTTTGTTTCTGAACCACTCAGCGACAAATGGCACACCCAAGTATATTGCTTTCTTCCCAAGCTCTTTTGCTGCTTGTCTTACATATATGTACCCAATTGTATTCAACATATCAACACCATAGGCTGTAAAACATATACAGCAAATCTATCACAACCGAGAATCAAATATACAATCAAACATCCAAAAAAATAAAGAAGATAACAAGGAAACAGGACATACAAAACAGGTATACCTATCCTAAATTAAGAATTGTTGGCATACTTCTGAATCCATTTTCGACCACCAATTTAGAACTTTTACCCAAGCACCCGAAATGGCACTAAATTGCCCTTTATATGTTAATGTATGTGTAAGAATGCTTTTCAAATGGGAAAGCCATATGAAATTATCCCAAACTAGATTTAATCATCAAACTTCATAATTTCCCATTTGTGGCCAAAAAAATTAACTGAAACTCCAGATGCGAGATTCAATTTATATCGATAAGTAAAATATACATAAGAATAAAATTCAACTCCTAGCAAATCTTAAACACTTCAAGCACCACTGCATGGCTATAATTGTGGAGGGTCCACTTTTAAGAGCATATAGCAGTTTAATTTTATCTTCAATTTGTTATTAATGACAGCCCACTTTGGTAGTTTATGCAATATTTCAGAAGGCCAAATTATGAGTGCTGAAGAATCATGAAGATGTTTACTAGTGGAAATTTATCAGAGAAGATAAAGAAAGATTTCCAATTTTCTCTTTCGGAGAACAAGATATCCTACCTGCATTAGAGAGCCTCGATACTTCAGCTTCCGCATGATTAACAAAGTCATCTTTGTTTCCTTGCACATACTGATTTAGTCGATCTTTCAGTATTTCTGCAAGCTTTTCTTCTCTTTCCTTCTGAACAATCTGTAGCCAAAAACATTTTGCACAAAAAAATATTTAAAATACCTTTGGTACGTTGAAGGGATGCAAGCAACAGCAAATACTTGTATCACCTATGAAAAGATTTTGTATTGCTTTGCACAGGTGATGTGGGCCAAAGGATAATATTTTATTAGCAGGTAAAACAAAGTCAAGGTTAATGACTAAACATCTTTCCCCAAATGAAAGAACACCATCAAACCATCAATCCATCATAATCCTGAGAACAATTTATCTACTTTAAGCTGATCAATTTCACATGAAAAAGGGAAGAAAAGAAATAACTCATTTCTTATAACTGCCAAGATATGCATTACCTTATAAATGTTGCCATTAAATAGAATCATACAGAACAAAATTAATTTTAACATCCAACTCCTTTTATTTTTCTTGTTTTAGAGAAAATCATGTAAAGAGGTGAAAAACAAAAAGGTGGAAAAATTAATTCCATATTTCACAAATTATTCCAAAAAAAAAAAATTGTGACTCAAACCTGTCAATCAGGATTGAGCAATGTTTTACCATTGATTATTAGACCATTGAACTAACTTGAAGACCCCTATATAAATAATCTGCAATGAGAGGTCTAGGAGGGTCATATGAATACAATCTTATATACAGGTCTTTATCATTTAAAATTGATAAAAAAGAAAGCATGAACAATAAAATAATAATTACCCAATCCTTTCTCTTTTAAAATTGAAAAAGAAGAAAGAAAACTAGTGGTACAACACCTAGATCCCTTAAGATATCAAGGCCTGTTCATCTTTTCAAAAAACAAATTAGTGTGAAAGAGTTTGAAGATTATATGGTTTTTGAAATCGTCAAAGAGAAATAATCTCGAAAGGCAGAGCTATCTATAGCCGAGCCAATTACAACCAATGCCACTAAAATTGAAAAATTACTAAACAAGCCTAAAAAACAGGACATCTAACCACTGAGATATCTACAAAAAGGAAATATATAAACAAGAATCCAAACTATCAGGATTTTAACCTTAATAGCTGGATTCTAGGAGATCAGATCAATCAGTATATTTTGACACTACCCCTCAAGCTGGAGAATAAAGATTTTCCATTCCCAGCTTGCCGTTAGTCTTTTGGAACACATGACCCGCTAACCCCTTCATGAAAATTTGTGCAAGTTGACCTTCGGATGAAACATATGGTGTACAAATCAGCCCGCTATAAGTTTTTCTTTTATGAAATGTCAGTCTACTTCTGTATGCTTGGTTTGATCATCTTGCACTAGATTATGAGCTATGTTGATGGCTCACTCATTATCACAGTATAGCTTCATAGACCCTTCCCACTTGATCTTGAGGTCTTCTAGAATTTTTTTTGAGCCATAAAAGTTCACAGATTCCTTGCACCACAGCTCAAAATTCTGCTACTGCACTTGATCTAGCTACCACTAGTTGCTTCTTGCTCCTCCATGTAGCCAAATTTCCACCAAGGAATGTACAATACCCTGAAGCTGACCTTCTATCTATCATTAGATTGCACAATCAGCATGTGTATGCTTAAAGCCTCAGAATTTTCCCTCTCTTGAATAGAATTCCCTTGCCCAGATTTGTCATCAAATATCTGAAAACATGTTATACAGCTTGAAGATTAGTCTCTTTGGATTGTGCATAAATTGACTTAAAACACTTACTGCATAAGCTATATCTGGTTGAGTGTATAATAGATAAATTAATCCACCAACCAACCTTTGATACATTCCTTGATCTACTGGTTAATCCTCTATTGCTTCATTTAGTTTGTGGTCGGATTGCATTGGTGGTTTTGCAAGTTCTCATCCTGTTTGCCTTGTCTAATTAAGCAAATATTGCACATACTTTTGCTGTGAAACAAATATTCCTTCCCTTGAGCATGCAACTTCTACTCTCAAAACAAAAATTTCAGTCTCCCCACGTCTGATCTCAAACTCCATAGCCAAACATTGTCCAAGAGCTCTTTCTTCCTTTTCATCATTTCCAGTGATAATAATGTCATCCATCTAAACCAGTAATATTGTCACTCCCCCTGAGGCCATGTTTTATAAGTAAAATGTGGTCAGCCCAACTTTGTTTGTGCCCCATTGACAGCATCTCCTTTGTAAATCTGCCAAACTGAGCTCCAAGTGACTATATTAACCCATATAGAGCCATTTTTAATTTACATACTTTCTGTCCACCTATGTCCATACCAAATCCTAAAGGATAGACTACCTAAATCTCCTCTTCAAGATCCTTGTGCAAGAAGACATTCTTTGCGTCAAATTGATTCAAACTCCAATCTAGGTTAGCTACTAATGATATGAATACCCTTACAGTATTCATCAATGCCACTGGTGCAAATGTTTCACGGTAGTCTACGCCGTAAGTTTGAGTATATCCTTTCACAACTAACCTGGCTTTGTACCCGTTCCAATGATCCATCAGCCTTGTATTTCACTGAGAACACGCATTTACACCCTACCGGTGTCTTCCATCTAGGTAATTTCACCAATTCCAAAGTTTCATTTTTTTTCAAGTGCATCCATCTCCACTCTCATAGCTTGTCTCTACTCTTCACTTTCTAGTCCCTCAGACACTATTTGTGGTATGGCTATGGTATTAAGGTGGATAAGAAAGCTTTGACGTGAAGGTGACATTCTATCAAAGGACACAAAATTTGTCAATGGGTGGTGTGTACATTTTGGCTAACTGTTCTGAGTGCAATGGACAGGTCTATATCAGCCTCATCATTATTTCTTTTTAAAGGTTGTGAATCAAGGTTAGGGATAGGAATGATAGTAGTACTAACATCTATGTTTACCTTATTGCCAGGAGTTGGTTTGGACAATTGATCCTGCTTCAGATTGGCAGTGGAACCATTCCTCCTTGAATAACCATACTCAATAGGTGGCTTAGATTCAGGCAGTTGAGCCCGGACTAACTCTGCTTGTTTTGGTGATCGATTGAGTTGAGTTTCTGGATCCGGATTTAATAGTAGACTTAGTTGATGAAGACGAGGACAACTAGACCCAATTATTATCTTGCACAGAGAATAGCATCCCCTGAAGATAATGATTACAAAGAAGCTATCATTTTCCACACAGGTAACGTCTATTGAGACAGAGGTTCTTCCAAATTATGGACGACAGCATTTATAACCCTTTTATGTTGAAGAATATCAAATAAAGACACATTTGATTGTGTTCTAGGATCGTGCTCACTAAGGTTATGTGAGTGAACATGGATGAATGCAAAACTAAACTCGTGATGGTAAAGAATTATGAGAAGTAAAATCTGGGTTGAATTTAGAGAACACTTCCCAAGGCTGTTTTAGTGACCGATTGAGTTGAGTTTCTAGATTCGGGTTTAATTGGGAAAAATTGGACTCAATGGACTCAATTGGGGAAGAAAATGACAACTCGACCCTATTATTATCTTCCATAGAGAGTGGCTCCCCTTGAGGATAATGATTGGCAAAGAAACTTCCATTTTCCACAAAGGTAACATTGACTGAGACAAAGGTTCTTCAAGATGGTGGATGATAGCATTTATAACCCTTTTGTGTTGAAGAATATCCAATAAAGACATTTGATTGTTCTAGGATCGAGTTTACTACAATTATGTGAGTGAACATGGACGAATGCAACACAACCAAATGCCTATGTTGGTAAAGAATTATGAGAACTAAAATCTAGGTAGACTTTAAAGAATACTTCCCAAGGGCTTTTATAACCAAGAGTTTGTGATGGTGTACAATTGATTAAATGGTCAGATTTTAGAACAATTTCTCCCCACAAGTATTTTGGAACACTATTTTGAAATATCAAAGATCGAGTGGTAGACAAGAGATGACCATTTTTCCTTCTGCCACTCCATTTTGTTGGGGAGTATCCACATAGGATGAGTCAAGAATGATTCCTTCCTTTTGAAAGTAAGGGGATAAGGTTTGGCTAAAAAAATCTCTTGCATTATTAGATTTGATCTTTATTTTAACCCAAAATTAATTATGGATCATACTGTGGAAGACCGGAAAAATGGTACTCATATTTGACTTTTTCTTTAGGAGAAAGACATAAGTGACACAAGTGCAATCATCAATAGAGGTGACAAACCATATAGCCCCTGAAATATTTGACACACTAGATGGTCTCCAAATTTTCGTATGTATTAAAAAGAAAGGAGATAATGCTCTTTTATCGCTAATAGGAAATGAACACATTTATGCTTAGCAAATTCTCAAGCATCATAATGATTTCACAAACATCAACATTGTCAAATAATGAAGGAAACGTAACATATAAGACTTTCAAGAAAGAATAATCTAGACAATGGTGACAGAGTCGGATTTGACTTGGTGTAGTTTTTGTGTTAGACAGCAAGGAAGTTGATAAATGAACCTTATTAATCCCACCACATTGATTTGTTAATTCAAGGTAGTAGAGTCTGCCGCTTTCCTTAGCGCACCCAATTGTCTTCCCCAAACCTTGATTCTGAAAAACACACGAATTTGGCCGAAAGGTTTAACTACAATTTGTGTAGTAAGGTGTTGAACCAACACAAGATTGGTGGTAAGTTTTGGAAAATGCAAAACATTTTTAAGGGTAACATGGGACTCAGGTGGATGTCACCTATTCCCGCTACAATAATCAAGGACCCATTGGCTACGGTAATTTTTTGTGAGCTAGAACATGAGGTATATGTGGAAAAATTAAGAGAGGAAAAAGTCATGTGACCGACTACATCGGAATCGATTATGCAAGAACTAGACTGGCTAAAGTCTGAAGCATTAAGAGCATGTAAAGTGAGAGACATACCTGTTTGTGCAGAAGAGCATGTACCAAGGTTATTGATAGATTTACCTAGAGTTTCTAGTAAACATTTTAGTTTCTCAATGTCTTCTTTACCAAATTTTGTAGTGTTGGAACTCTCCCATGGGCTTGAACTTCTGTCCTTTGACTGGGACAGGTTCACTTGTTCTTTTTGTTGCCATATCTTCTGTCCTCCACCCCTTTTGCCGCTATCTTGGGGTTTACACGAAGGTTCCAAACAGTTGTGGCAATAATCTCAATCAAGGATGGCAATTCCTCTTTGCCAAAGATCTGAAGCCTAACTTGATCAAATTTTGGTCAAAGTCCAACCAAGAAATCATAGACTCGGTCTTTTTCAATAAAATTTTTTATGCTAATATCATCACTATCGTTCATTGGAATACATCTATAATGATCCATCTCCTGTCATAAGTTCTTCAACAGATTTCGTATACTTGTTACTAAACAATTACCTTATTTGGTAGCCATTAGTTTGATCATGATTTCATAAATTTAAGCCGAGTCAATTTTCTTGGAATACGCTTGTTGAGCAGTTTCCCAAATCTCTTTTGTTGTGGATAGAAACACGCAAGTGTCGTTCATCTCCAATACCATCACATTCCAAAGCCATGTCATTACCATTGAATCTTCCCATGTTACAAAATTAGGATTGTCAGATTTGGAACTGGTGTCAAGAAGATGGTCGAGTTTCCCCTTTCCTTTAAGGAACATACCAACCAGCTGTGACCACTTCAAGTAGTTCTTTCTATTTAATCTATAGGAAGAGAGGAGATTTTGTAACTCTCCAAATACCAAGTTGGTGATCATCACGGAGGGATGGGTTGTGGTTTTGGTGTGGTTTGTGGTAAAGGATTACTCAAACATGTTGAGAAATATTCAAACGAAAAAGATAAGTGTGAGACAGAGAAACTTTTTTTTTTTTCAGTTAAAGCTCTAATACCATGTGAAAGAATTTGAAGAAAATATGGTTTTTGCAATTGTCAGAAAGAATTGAATTAATCTGGAAAGGCAAAGCTATTTATAGCCAAGCAAATTACAACCAATTCCCCTAAAATTGAAAAACTACTAAACAAGCCCAAAAAACAGGAACTCTAACTATTGAAAAATCGACAAAAAGGAAATAGATAAATAAGAATCCAAAATATCAAGATTTTATATTAACACCTAGATTCTAGGAGTTCAAATCAATCGCCATATTCTGACAATTAGGACCACAACACCACCCCCCCCCCCCCCCCCCCCCAAAAAAAAAAAATACACACATGCACACACACACCTTAAACAAGAAAGGGGTATGTGTGTCACCTTGAAAACTTCAGGGTGTTTATTTGAAAACTTGTAAAGTCAAAACCATTTCCCCTATATATAATATTGCAGATTCTATGAATTAAAATGAATTAGTTCCTAAATGACAAGGTGCCAACCCATCCTGCTAGCTTCACCAAAGTATATGTTTCTGTTATTAGTTTGATTTATCTCCTAAAATTCTAGAAACCTCGTAACCTCATACCTTATTTCTAGCCCCTTAATTGTCCTCACTATACACAGCCAATTCATTTTGTTGTCCTGCATTAGATGTGAACCTTTTTTTCAATGATCCAAAACCTGATTCCCTGAGATTTCCTTGCCTAATCCAGGTGAAAGTACTGTTAGGTGGTTTCTGAAATCTATCTTACAGCAGAAAAAACCAATTTGAATCCTAGATTCAAACAATAAGGGAATTAGAACAATGTAAAAGCTAATTCACTGTTTATGGACTTAAGACTATTTCCCTATTTCTTCAATAACTCGCCCTGTCACAATTGACATTCTTAGTAAAAGTCTCTATCATCTACATACAACAAATTAGAATTTTTACCCTCATTTTCTCCTGCAACTTTTTAGTATCAAACTGCTCTCCTTCCGTGAAAATGTCTAGTGAGGCCATTGATGCCATAGCAAGCTGTCCTATATATTCCTCAAAAAGCTCACTACCAAAAAGCATTGCAAATATTGCTGCAGGATCAATGATTGCTTCCCTGCAAGCACACAGAACCATCAAATAAATTCCAAGGAAAGATTATTACACTTGTTTAAATTTTTTAGACAGCCTATGAACCTTGATATTCATATATTCATAAAATAAGAATAGGAACTAACGTTGAGATTCCTGATTTCCCATAAGCATCATATGCTTGTCGTTGTGCCGGATCACTTAACACTTGGTAAGCCTCTCCCAACACCTGAGTACAACTTTAAAAATAAGAATCTCAAGAAAGATTTAATGCCAACATTCAGGTAAAAAGTAGATGCAATGAACACAGTGCAGACAGAAACTGAAGCAGTTTGCACCTGACAGTTGTAATGTTGAAAAGGCTGCCCATATAACTGTGCATTTAAACAATTCCATCTTCCTTTTTTGGGTCTTACTGAGGATATGCTGATATGGTCTTAATTAAAGCACATTAACATAATATGATTAGTACAGCTAACCTCGTACAGTGGGAAAAGGCTTAGGTTTGTTGTTGTTCTACAAGGAAACTAAGATTCAGATACAGGATCATTATTCTCTATCCAAACAGCTTTCAAGTGTTTTAATAAGAATAGCAGGCAACTAACCAATTCATGGCATGACGATGAAAGTGATTAATTCTGGCTCAATCAAGCCAATAAAATTTTTAAGGGGTCAAGGTCCAGAAAAGAAGCTATGCAGAAATTTAACTTCATATTGAGGTTTAAATTGGAAAATTTCTTTCTTAAAGACTATGAAGCACACAACTTAAGGAAGAGGCTCCTGATGTGGAACTGCCATTTACATAAGGGTAAGAATCGGTTAAGAGATTAATGGCATTCATGTTACATTGCATAGCGTTCATCATGGATCATTTTCTAAGTAGAGGTCAGCTTAATTCTGTTCTTACAGAAATGGTGCAAAGCAAGTGATATAAACTTTGTCAACGATAAACAACAGAGAAACAGATCTAGTATGCCAGTCAGCAGCATTTGGCAGTGTCAAAGTTGGGTGAGTTTGTGGTGCTGAAACGTTATTTTGCATGTAAGGGAAAGATGATAGTAATAGCAATTACTAGCAACAGACAATGAGAACAGAAACCATTATTTTACTTATAATTTTTTCGGTGCTAAACATGTAAAATGTAAGACTTGCCTGAAAATTCTGCGCTGCTAGAGGATCATTTGGGTTTTTATCTGGATGAACCTGCCGTGCCTGCATGCAATACATAAAGAAAGTGAAGACTTTATCAGAAAACACCGCGAGCGATATATTACCCATTTTAAAAGAATGGATGATGAGAAAGGGGGAAATTATTAGGGCTGAGTAAATAAATCTAAGAAAAACAGGGTAATTTGGATTGAATCGAGTTTCGATAAGTAAGGGTGGCTCTGATTTAACGATCAAGGATTGCTCTCCGGCGGATCTACCAGCATAAAAAAATCTACCCAGAAAAGATGACCTAATCTAGCTGAGATGTTGCAAGAGAGAAACAATCACCTTGATATAATAAGCCTTCTTGATTTCAGCCTCTGTAGCAGAAGGGCTGACCCCTAACACGTCGTAATACTCCGTCTCCTTCACCATTCCCGATCGATGAATTGCAGTATTCTTAATCTAAAAAATTTCGATTGAAAAGCGAAAACTCGCTTCCTAATACTTATCGAGCAAAGAGATAAAAGTAGAGGCAAGGCAAAGAAATATCCTTTATTCGATGGGAATGAAATAAAGAGGAACAAATGCAAAAAATGTTGGAAAGGAAAGGAAAGGAAAGGAAAGGAGGTGTTCCAAATCAAAAGTCGCGCAATTGAGGTAACAATTCCACGCGCAGACGTCTCAATTCTTTAGCGTTGACTATTGCTAGTCCGCCGCGCCAGTTAAACTCTTTGTTAGTATTATTTTTTTTTATTTTATTTTCCTTATCATAAAGTTTTTTGTTAAACCCGCCGGCCTGGCCTGGCCTAAGTTTAGATTTTGGATAAAAAATTTTTAAATCGATATTAAAATAGTAATTAATTATTAATATACATTTTTTAATATTTTTGAATAATAGCAGGTTTTAGTGACAGAGCAAAATTTGGAGATGACATCAAATATATTCTAATTTGATTATATATGAGTCATAAATAATTTTAATCATTCTAAAAGTATTCAAGAAAATTACTCATTCGAAGAGTTTTTATCTTCGTATTAATTCTAATATTTTATGAATTTTCATTTGTTGTTTTATCTTATTTTTTACTTTTAAAT
The DNA here is from genome assembly GCA_031772115.1 of Heritiera littoralis. Classification (NCBI taxonomy): domain Eukaryota; kingdom Viridiplantae; phylum Streptophyta; class Magnoliopsida; order Malvales; family Malvaceae; genus Heritiera; species Heritiera littoralis. Next base: position 1,002,898 of record JAPDPK010000180.1, on the reverse strand, counting down.
AATTTTCTTTTCTTAAACAAAATAATCATTTTTATTTACAATTCGAAAAATATTTCTAACACTTTTGGTAAGATTTGATGAAAATTCCTCACTAAGGAACTTTAAGAAAATTGTTACATGAATTTGTTTTTGCTTAATAGTATCCAGTTAAATTGACCATAATGCAGGGACATGGGACATGAACTCTTTGAAGCATTATTTTCTGGAATCTGACATTCAACATATACTAAATATTCCTTTGCTGGGTTTGTTATCCAATGATCTTTTAGTCTGGCATCATAATCTCAGTGGACGGTACACAGTGAAATCAGGTTATTTGTCTTTGATGCAATATAATAGAAGAATGGGCACTCTGCCAGCTACTGGGGGTTAGTTTATGGGTGATTCCTCTCTTTCAACACCAACTGCTAATATGTGGAAGAAAATTTAGGGATTGGTGGTACCAAGTAAAGAACGTTTGTTCTTATGGTGCTGTTGCAAAGGCGCTCTGCCATTAATGAAAAACCCATACCAGAGGAAGGTGGTCGCAATGTCACTTTGTCCAATCTGTGGTTGTTTGCCGGAGACAACAATTCACATCCTCATCTGGTATGGAGTTTATACAAAGCTATCATCGTCCTATATCTTTTGCTGATTGGATGGGATGGCTTTATGATAATGATATGGACAAGAAAATGCCTCTGGTTGCAGTGATTCTGTGGCGAATCTGCTATGCAGTGAACACCTACATTCATGCTGTTCGATCCGCTGACCGGTACTATTGTTGCTGCATGTCAGCTTCATCTTTCAGATTACCTTCAGGCTAACAACATCCAACAAAGCAATGTTTCTGTGGGACAACTTCTATCAACATGGAGCCCTCCTATCAAACATGGTACGGTGAAAATCAACTTCGATGCTGCTTTGTTTGCAACTGAGGGATGTATTGGTGATTCTCATGGGGAAGTTCTTGCATTGCTGTCCTCCAGGAAAAATGGATTTCTTGATCCTTTTGTTGCTGAATGCTTGGCGCTAGAAGCTCTATCCTTTGCATTATCTGTTTGTTTCTATGATACTGAATTAGAAGGTGATTCCATGACAGCCATCTCTGCTGCCCCTAAACAACAGGAAGATCATTCCGCAGCTGGTCATGTGATTGATTCTGCTGAACTTCTACTGCAGGAATTCAGATGCTTCTCATTAGCTCATGTAAAACGTAATGGCAAGACTGTGGCGCACTTGTTAGCCAAGTATGCTAAATCTCTAGTTGCTGATAGGGTCTGGATGGAGGACTGCCCTCAGTTTGTGGAGAGTTCTCTTATCCAAGACAAGCTGCAATGTCCTTTCCCAATACTACTTAATAAAATAGTTACCATCTTGCAATCAAAAAAAAAAAACTTTTATTATTTCTTGCAAATCTTATATTTACCCTTTTATATAAATCTTATTTAAAAAACTTCCTAACACTTTTGAAAATTTTCCAGTGGAAAATCCTTACTTGAAACCTTTGAAGAAAACCTTATCATTATATAAAAAATTTACTATTTACAATTAACAGATTTATTATTTGAATCCTGTATAATTTATTATTTAAATAAAAATTCTCTTTTATTGTAATATTCATAAAATCTTTTCTACACTTTAGATAAAATTTTGAAAATATTTTTGACCAAGGAATTTCAAGAAAGTTAAATATTACTAATCTAAAAGTTATTATCTACTGACATTATAGCAAGATTAAAATTTATAAACTTACTACTCAAAAAAAAATTTATAAACTTACGATAAAATTGACGAATATGTATCAAGAAATAAATAAACGCCACATAACATGAATCTTTACTAAACATGAGAAAAAAGAGTAAACCCTTCTGCGTAATGAGAGTTTAATACTTGCACCTTTTTTTTTTCTTTTAGGTTACAGTGTAGTACTTGCACTTTTTTCATTGCTACGGGCCTATACATAATTGACATCAAGCCAAGGTGGCACCCACAACTCTAGAAAAACAATGTGGGATGGTATGACCTATGAACTATCAGTTTGTCAAACTAAGAAAACTGAATTTTTTTTTTTTACATTTATTTTTATCCGTTTTATGATTTAAAGTGCTGTTTGATTTTAGAAATTTTAAATTACTGGTAAAAATTTTTTTTCCGTAATTAAATTATCATATTTGATTAGCGAAATTTTTTCACACCTGAAATTTCATATTCCCAACAATGCAAAGAAGAAAGAAAATGAGATGAAAAAATTCCTAACAAAACTTGAGATTTTTTTTTTGAGAAAAACTACTTTTTATACTTATTTTACCCTCTAATAATTATATTTTGTTTCCATTTTACCCTTAAACCTATTTAATATTACAACTATTGTTTTTTTTCTTATTTTGGTGAAGAGAAAAATGAATTTAAAATCAAATGGACCAATAATAAGATGAATCCTATGATTTTTGATTAATCAAAATCAATTTAATGTAGTAATAGTTTGTTAAATCAAAATAATTTACATAACAAAAACCTTATAAAAAAAGAGACTAAATAAATAAATGAGTATCTTAAATAAATAAATGAATAATTAATTTAAATATAATTTATATCAAGTGTTATTCACTCTATATCAACTAATAATATAGAGAGTATTATAATGAAATAAATAATTAAGTAATCTTACTTTCTTTAACCAAACACAGAAATCTTATATTCCTACAAATACAACCAAACACAAAAATCTAATATTCTCATGAATCCGTCAAGTAAAATAATTTTTCGTTAAACGATTCTCAAAGGTAATCTTACATTCCGCGAACCAAACGGCCCCTGAGATTAATCATATTCGGACAGGGAATAGTAAATGATAAAATCCTCCCAACAATGATGATTCCAGAATATGAACACTTGGGAAAGAAATCTGATATTTACATAGACAACCAACCACCCATACTTTAGCAACTACCTAATTAGCTAAATAAATTACAAAACAACGAATATTGAAATCATTCTTCATTCTAGGGAGAGTTAAGGGCCTTAAATCTCATATACTCAAACTGCTTGATGAGAAACAGTATTTGGCATTTTCAGTGTGTAATATGGCAACTTTCTCTCTCAAGAAACAGTAGATAAGGAAATATGACGCCTGCATGTGGTCCGTAATATTTTGAAAATATCATACTGAGTCGATTTATGGTGTCCACAGCAGTACAATCACCCAAGGATAGCTGAATAGATGAAAGCTTAATCAATTCATGTCCAATCACAATGTGATCAGGGCCATAGAGCTGTTCCAATATCTGCAACCAAAAACAGAACTATGAAAATCTCTTTCAAACATCATTAATTAGAAATTTTATAATAGCTGCTGACAAGGCCTTGTATAATTAATGATTAAAAATGTAGGGCCAAAATAAATTTTCATAGAGTTTCAGGGGTCAAAGTGTTCATAGACATAACAGTTCCAATTTTCTGCAAATAGTGGAAAATAGTGATCCTCCTAAACTAGTTATACAATTTCCTGAATCTTAAGTATGTTAAGTAGTTTATGCATACATACCACCATATGGATATAGCTTTTGGTATCCCAAGACACCTGGAAACCTACTCGTGGAAAAAAATTTTCTATATGGTGGTGAAAGGCACTTGAGTTCTAAGCATACAAATGCAATTTATCTCTCCAAATCCATACAAGTTCTCTACCTTGTGTGATTATAAAATTGTTGAAGCTAACAAACTAAGCTTAATATTCAGAACAGTAACAATTTTCACGTCAATCAGACTAAATTTACAAGTAGTGCACTAAAACTTTGATGCAATTCCTTTCAGTTGTCCTTTCTTTATGTGCTCCGTGGTCATGAAAAACAGTGCTGAACACTTGCATACAATAGTTTTTTTTGGCCAAGTATATACAATTACTCAATGTAACAGCTTTGATGATACTGAGATTGATTGAAGGTTGATTAGGTTTGACACGTCCTTATCCACAGAAAATTTCTGATGACAAGAACCGATATCAGACATTTAAAGTTCATCAAGGAATCGGAGAAAAGTTTTGGAAGCCTTTAGTGCTTATTCAAGGGGATGACTATGACTCCGTCTCTCTTCAGGATTAAATCAATTTTCAGACAAGTTAAAGTCTAACTATGGTGGCAATGGCATTGTTTACAGTACATTATTGGGGCACCATACTAATTTTTTCTTTTTTTAACTGTGGGCCTACTCACTCTCCTATTTTCAAAGTAAAAGCATTAATTTAGCAAAACAAAATTAAAAGCCTTTTGGAGATGGGAAAATCAAGATCTCTCGCCCCTCACAATTCCCATTTTCATTTCCTCTTCCTCTTTTCTTAACTATCATTAGCTTTTCTCATTTGATCGATTCCAATAAAACATTTGATATCTTTTAACTGCACTAATGGAAATTTAACAATTATTCTCAACATCAAAAAGCAGTGAACAAAAGACTAAATAGTTACAATTAGTAGAGGTGCTTAATGGGGCTGGGTTGACCTGGACCCGACTTGTGACTGGAACCGAGAAAACCGGTTCCAGAACCTGCCCGATTCGGCCGGAAGCTGAATCGAGCAGGTTCAACAAAATTTGAACCCAGCCCGTTAAGGGCTCGGCCTGTTAAGGGCCTAGCCCGGCCAGGCTGGACTCAGTAATTGCCCAGCTTGGTATATTTTTACAATTTTTTTTTGTTTTTTATACATTATTTTCATTTATTATTATTGTTAAATACCAGATAAATTAATGTTATAAGTTTAAAAAATAAATAAATATTTAAAATAAAAAATGAATGAATATTTTAAAAAGATACTAAATAAATGAATAAATATTTTAAATGCAAAATGACAAGTTTACTTATAATTTAAATGATAAATGATAAGTCTAATTATATTTTAAATATAATAATAAGTTTTACTTTATCTAAAGAAATTGAAAAATTTTAAAAGTATTATAATTTTTTTAAACTAATAACTTTATTAAATAAGTTATAATAACTTTATTATAATATCATTATTTACTATTTTATTGTAACAAATATTATAATAACTTTATCTTTATTATAATCATTTATTAAATAAGTTATTTATTATAAAAATAAATTTATTAGATGAAATCATAAAAATATATTAAATAACTAAATAAGTCAATATTTAGTTTGATTAAAATTAATAAATAAATTAAAAAAAAATAAAAAATAAAAAAATTGGATAAAAACCGGGCCAGCCTGGGTTGGCTCGGCTCGGCCTGGTAACCCATAAACCGAGCTACTGAGCCAGGTTGGTTCAAGGTAATTAAGAATTAAACTGGCCCGGCTTGGTCCGGTTGTGAACCGATTGAGCCGGTTCACTAATTTTATGGGCCAGAACCGGTTTAGCCCAGCCCAGTCTGGCCCATAACCACCTCTGACAACTGGTTAACATAGACTGATGTTTCATTGGAGTTGAATAGCAATATGATTGTTGCACTAGCAAACAGTTACCTCAATCGATGCTTTACAATGGTCTCTTGCTGGCTGCAAATCTCCAGTGAAACAAAATGCCTTTGCAAGATTGTCCTCTGCCTGCAAAAGACAATATCATAGATGGTTATATCTCGTATTACTGGTTGTAACTCTTATTACACTCAGATTGGCAGAGCTCTGAGGAAGGTGTTAATAGTCAGTCAATGAAACTCACTTCTGCAATGCCTTTGTTATAAGCATGCAATATTGATCTCAGAAGACCAAGAGACTTCAAAGCATCTGAAAGCCTAGTACTGCAGATATCTTGTGAAGCTATTGAATCCTGCAACCTATCAAGCAATGAACAGACTGTAGGTAAAACATATATGCTTCTCTGTAGCTGGGCAGTACACATACATCCGTACATTGTAAGGTAAAGCTTTACAGCATAATTTAAAATGAAAGCGAAAAGTAAAGGCCTAGGACCGGAGATGATAATCTTGACAAGTAATGTGTGTGTGTGTGTAAACAGAAGCAAAGTCCTGTCACGTGATACCATAAATGCAAGAATGAACATAATCATGAACATCACAAAAGCTTCGGAACATATTAACTGTATACCTTCTGAGATGAATCCAAGCATTTTTAACTGCTTCACTCCTAGATGCCAAATTGCAGTAGGAACCACATTTCAAGCAATACTCAGAATCAATACGGAGGCAACTATGTGTTTCATCAAGTGAAATGTTAGCCACTTTCTTGATATCAATATCATTGAGCTTGTGTTCCTGAAGATATAATGACAAAGTTAAATGGTCCATAAGTTACATGGTCCATCCGATGAACTCTGCAGAAACCAACAAAAATCCCCCACAAATGGCCTACAAACTATATAGTAATGTTTACAAAAAATAAGATGTGCTTTAATTCAGTTTCTGATAAAAGTACGTTAATTAAATTAAAACCATTCCTGCAGTTATATTAATCTATTATTGGCACTAGTTGAATATTAATTAGCTCTTAACCATTAATATATAGCAATTTAAAACAAATATTTATTTAGTATTTAGCATAACTTCATCAGTAGAAAATCTAGTGGTGGAACAGCTAAGGTGTGCTCATTCTTTTACTGTATAAATACTTCTTACTAAAATGCACCAAGAGGAAATTAAAGTACCTGCAAATGAGTCTCAACCCCGATAGTTTCTGGAATTTTAGGTTTCTTCTTTTCGCAGCTAGCCACATGATTATCTAAAACCACTCCACAACAATTTGGATTAACACAACGAAATCCACTAATTACAAGATCAGATGCATTCACTTCTGAACAACCATGGCATTGACATCGAAAAAAGTACTCTTCTTCAAGAAATCTAAGGCGGTCTTTACAGTTCCATTGCCCAACCTGTACATAAAGCTCTAAATTAAGAAATTGATCTTTTACTGTTTGCAACAGATTCAATGCAACACAACCCTGTAGAAAATAATAACATCACCATTCCCTCCCTCGAGAAAATGTGTGTGTGGAGAGAGAGAGTACCTGTGGACCATAAGACAGTTCCAGGGGACACCCTCCAGCCACAAACTCAGTTGTTCTTATTAACAGAGAACGTGAAATAAAATATGCATGAATGTTTGGCTGGCAGGAATGGTTGAACAGACTGGCAGCTTTAAAAAGAGCCTGACCTACTCTGACCTGGGCAAAACACAAACTAATGAAAAGATGGCACATGTTTAGTAAGAAATTAAAATTTAAAGGTATCAATTAATGTGTAGGGAGTGAGAATAAGTAAGAATAATTTTCCAATGTGTGTCATGGTACAATTTGGAGTTAATTTTTGAAACCAAACAGAAAAGCTTCGGTTCCCAGAAATTGAAACCAAACCATACCAAATTAAGTGTCCGAATTAAATCAATTCAAACCACTTTGTTTTGGTTTTGTCTGCTATTGAGGCCTCCAATTTGCTCAGGTTTTTCTTTCAAAGGCCTAAATTTCGAAATTCTACAATGTCAATGCAATAATCAATTGTAGAAATAAATACTTGAGATATAAAGTAATTCAAATAAAAATTAATTGAACAGGTACTCATATTGATTATATGAAGTAATATTTAGTTGGTCTGAAAGACAAAAGGGGAAAACATCTAAACTGAAATAGAATGGCAATTGTGTTTAGTTTTGAAACCAATCTGAAATTTCTATGCATAGTGTGGAATCCCACCTATTTTGCCATTGCCTGCTAGCTGATTTGTTTAACAAATTAAGAGTGATTTGCTAAATCATCAGGATTTCCTATTATTTATTTTTAGCTTCCTTTTCCCTAGAATAAAATATTTTATTTCCTTAATTTCAGTATTTTGTCTAATTACTTTTTCTTATTTATGCTTGTCCCTTTTTCTCTTCAAAAGATGAAATAAGAGAAATAAATTATTCTCTAAATTCTACATGGCATCAGTGAAAGTCAGACTGAACCATTGACTCTATCTAAATATCCACCAATAGATGGGAAAACTCAAGCTCTGAAGTATCGTCCGGATCTGGGGAGCAGCTGCTGCACCAATTCCCAGTATTCCTTATGGCCTTATACTTTATATTACTGGACACAAGTTGAACAGCCAAAACCATGCATTGGTCACAATCTGTGATGTTGTTTGTGCATGGGAAAGGCAAGGAGGATTACCTCACCAGACTTACTACACAACCCCATTAGAGTTCATCCTTCGGAATGGCCAGAAATAAAAGTAAATATAAATAACAAGCCCTTAAAACTTTCAACTATTTGAAACATCATTTAAAAGGAAAATTGAAGGGAAGGAATGAAAAGCAGGTTATTAAAGAATAAACTATATATATGACAAACCGGTTATTAAAGAATACAACAAAAAAAAATATTTAAAGGAAAAGAATGAAAAGCATACAGTAAAACAAACCTGTTCCACACTACTAGCTGCCTCTGCCTCACCAGAGGAAAACTTTTGAAACCACTCTTGCTGGTCATAAAAATCACCAGATTTCATACGGACAATTGCCATAGAATTCACTCTAATTTGAGATAGAAGTATGACAATCTGCATATGAATCACAAAACAGATCCCAATAACTAATAAAAGTCAGTTATGTAGTCAAGGAAATGAGGCCATACTAACAATCCAAGCATCCAAAATAACAAATCTTTCAGCAGAGTCAACATGTGCAAAGCACTAATTGAAACCATACAGGTAATCTGATAGAGAACTTAATGATTGAATGGAAAATTGGAAATACTAACCGAGACAAACAGTTTTTAAAAGGTTGCTGTAACCAGTATGTCCATGTGTCAAATATTTAGAGGGCAAAGACAAAATCATTCACAATGTAGAAATTAACATGCTGATTTCCTGGTTATAGAAAGCATTGAACATATGCTAGCATGTACGATAAAGAAATGAATTAAACCTTTCAAGTATGTTTATGGTTTTCTTTGCTTTTTCACTAATAACTTGCACATCAGCCACATTGAACAAGTGAAGCGAGAGGCGATGCAGGTTGAAGTCATGTCAAGCAAACACCTAACTGAGAATGTATAGATACATCTCAAAATATCTCCTAGTGATATATGAAAATAAAGCTATCTCCAAGAAGCTCCATAATAAGCAAAAAGGATGTCCATCACTTCTCTTGCTTCCTGAATTGTTTGCGAATGGATTCTCCTCCAGTTTTATTTTTATTTTTTAATTTTAGGGTTTGAATCAGATTTAAGAAAGCAGGAAACTTTATTTTCAAAAAAAGAAAGCAGGAAACTTTAAGTCCCATAGTCTCACAGCTACGGTGAAAGATACAAAAATATAAAGGCAGTTGTAAGATGAGGCTAGAAAAGTACAATAAGTCTATACCCAATAGTAGTAATAAAAAATCGAGATTGTAGTAAAATTTCTCATCAAATATAAATGGCTAACTGAGAGAGAAGGGTTGAGAGTACCCGTGATGTGGAGTCTCCATTTATTGACAGTTCAGAACAGTAAGAGTGTTGGAGACAAAATAACAATACAATGGAATATATGTGTAGTTCCAATTTGCTTTCTGGTAGCATTTTTGAATAACTCTCACAAAGCGCCTACAAGGAAAAAACTACAGGCTATAAGCTGGAAGGTCAACCCTTAACATACAGTTATCCCTTGATGGAATTAAACTCAACATCAAAATTAAACTTGAGGGATATACCAAAGTTTCCAAAAAATTAGGAACCTCAGTAAACTGTCCTTTCTGCTCTAAAGATTTCATTACTACTCGACCAGCCAGAACTACATCAGAAGGCAATATTGCAGGCCAGTGCACACCTTGACATTCATGTTTATGTTCGGGAATGCACTCAAGTTTTGGATCGAATTTACTGCCTACAGTTTTATCCGGAATATACTCTTCAATACAATTGGACTTCTTTTCGTGGATGTTACTTTTACTTGAATAATTGACCTGTATTTGTCCACCTGCTCGCACTTGGCAATGCTGGGAACAGTACAATGGCAATGAGCACGAAATACAGGGTATTGTATCTGCTGGTAGTTCATTCAAGCAATAATGGCAATGAGTTTCCCGGCAATGCTTCAAAATGACCTGCACATTTATCGTCAAGTAAAAGTTATATTTCCAATTAGCAAAATTGGAAGTTCCTAACTGAGAGGCTGAGGGCTGTACAAAAGAACCAAGATATTAATCAAACTGAAGTGAGAAAACCTTAAAATTAAGTATGCAGATATTAACTTTTTTATTATTTTTAAGATGTAAGTCATTGTACAGCCTCATACATTGCTACATAACCCCACTCATGTTTAAACCAAAAAGAAAGAACGCCTCAGTAGCTCTAAAGCTGGCCTGTATCTTTCAGTTTAATTTTCCTCCCCCAATCTGAGCCCTAAAACCTTTTTCAAAACAAGAGCAACTTATGAAAAGACAAACAAATATATACAACAAAAAAAACTGTGGGATTCTCTCTCATTTTAATTCCATTTGCTGCTTCAGATCAAGAGAACAGGAAATTTGCCTATGTGCATATTGTGGATGGCTAGAGCTTGATAAAGTAAAATGAATTGAATCAAGGAGGGCTACAGTATGATAATGCTCTAAGCTCATGCAGTAAGCAATAGCGCATCGAAGTAGTCTTGTTATGTTCAGACCTTATTAAATCATTAGGTAGGAAAGAGCAGTGCGGTAACAAGAAGAACGATCCGGATAGGAAAGAGGAACCCAACTCAATCTACTAAGTGAAAAAGGGAAACAGGCTACTGTACACTATAAATAATGACCAAAGCTACTGTCTAGAAAATAAGTATATTTGATAGGTACATTTCTAAGTACTCATTAAGCAATGCCTACTCAAATTTAAAACCATTTAAAATCAAATAATAAAACCAACAATAAAATATATGAAATAATAAAACAATAATATAATAATATAATATGTTCTTACCACAGCATAAGCTTCTTCAGTATGAATCAAGGATGCTTGAGGAATGTCAAATTCCGAAGCCATACCCATTCCTTTGTCTGGTGTTTTGACACAATGTAATTTTATCTGTTGTGGCACATCTGACGGATGATTTGTAATGTCTTAATAAATATAAAGAAAAAGGAAAAAAAGACAAAGCACCTTGTGCTACAAGTAAATGTCAAGAAAATATCAAGAATGCAATAAAGATTGATAAACAATCATTAAAGTAACTACAGGGCAGACCAAACAGTTCTGATGCTTAAGAAAAATTCTTATCAATCTATAAAGCCTCTAGACAATGTCTGCAGGCAGCAATAAACCAGTTTAAGGATTTTATAAGCAAATATAATTCTTTTCTGCAAGGGATTTCTAACACTTATAACAAGCAAGTATAAGTATTTCAATATTCAATATTCCCTATAACTTTTCAATAATTGTTGATATCAAAATTTTCAGTTTTAACTAGAAAATACATTATCGAATACAACATGTTTGGCAATATGTGAAGGTCAAATACGCATGATGCAGTCACCTTGACAATGGATGTTAACAGACATTAGTACTAGTTCATACCTGCATGTTTGAAAAATGCTGAAAATAAACATAAAAAAAAGAGTAATAAATTACCACAGTGATGTAGAAAAGCTTTAATAAGAAGACAAACCAAGCACCATGTTGCAAATTTTTATTACATTAGATGAAGAGGAAAAATGAAATCTGAAAGATGGAGACTCATCCTGAGTCCATCAATACCAACTATCTTGCATTGAAAGATAGAACAGAGAGAGGGTGCTCAAAAGGGAATATAATTATAAATTAATTGTCTAGCATTCTCTCCTTGGCATGGCTCTAACAGATCAGTGAGGAGAAGCCTAATTTTTTGGCATTTTATCTTCTTCTGCCTTTTAATAAGTTCTCAAAAATAGTTGACCTACAATTAGCTTAAAGTGTCTCCTTGCAATTTTGTAGATGACCTCAAACTGATGCAGGACATCTTGGAGGGCTAGGGTTTAAAGTTGAATTACAATCTGAAATCCTTAAGAAATCAAGAAAAACTTGAGGAAGAAATATCCCTACGCATCACACCTAGGGTTCATAGATTGCTTCACTCAGACATGATAAATAAAAGAGTATTGGAACTCATCCAAGGATTTAGAATAAACAAGTAAATTCAGCAATTCATATCAAATCACGTTATGGCATGCATCAGGTGAAATGAAAATTTGAGTTTGTCAGGTCATTCAAATTACAAAAGATTTAAATTTTAGGTTGCAAAAAAGTTAGTAAAATAGTCATAGAAAAGGAAAATCAGTAGAGAGTAAAAGGGTTGATTATTGATGAAAATTGAAGGGAAAATCAGAGATATATAGGTCCTGAGCAATGGTTACCATCTTACCTGGAATTCCTACACTTCTCTGGCTACGTTGAACTGGCTTAGCACTTTTATTCTCACGATGATGTGCAAGTATATCCAGTTCACTTTCTATCTGTTTTTTTCCCCCTAGTGATGGCTCCATATTCTTAGCAACAGTTAAGTCATGGACCGCATCTTCATAATTCTCCAGAGTAACATTCACCTTACCTCTCCTATACCACGCCTACAATAAAGACATGTCACTGCCACCAGAGATTGCTAAGTGGTTTGGAATAATAAGCGTGAAAAAAAATACAAATAACAAACAGAAAAGGAAAGGAAAGAACTGGTATATGCACTTTGGCACAAAAGAAAATTACATCCATGGCAAGGTGATGGAAAATTTTCCATAAAACAGGAGATATAAATTGTGTCTCAAATCACACAAGCCAAGCTCAATTGCACAAACCATCCTACACATAGTATAAATCCTGTGTTCTAACTCTCTATCCTATGTCTCCCTTTGACAAAACCTGGTAGTCATATTTTGATATTCACTGCCACCACATTCCTCCTTTGGAAAGCAAAATGCGATTGAATGTGAAGAAGAGTGATGGAATGAAAAGGCAGTAGGTAATTAAATTAAAGTCAGCAATTATTAGCAGCTAAGTATTTGAAACTGAGTCTGGAAAGCAGCGTATAATATATACCTTTGAATAGGAAGGAGAAATTTCTAGAGCTCTGCTGCAATCACGAAGAGACTCCATAGGCAGGCCCATTTTCTAGAAAGTAGAAAACAAACATGTTAGAAAATTAAACAATGGGTAAAGACTGTATTTCAAGATGAGATGAAAGACAGAAGGCTTGACAGTGACAAGTACACAGACTCACGTGAAATAAAGAAGCTCGATTTAAATACAATGTTGCAACAAGATTTCTGTCAGTGTCTTGGGCGTCAATGGGAGCAAGACGAAGCGACTGTTACTAGAAGAGTTGAGGGTAGCATCAAGAAGGAAAGTTTTGGTTTTTATTAATGGAAATTTCTTGTAATATTTCAAACATTAACGAGTAGAAAAGACCTGAGAATAGCAACGCAAAGCCTGGGAGTGATCTCCAGTGGAATACCATTGGTTGCCCTTCTGTTTCAAGTCCAAAGCAGCGTCCTTGTTCTTGCCACAGAGACCGGTCTGGGTCTTTGGGTCTGCTGCCAACTGTGCTATCAACTCATGAAACTGCGACAAACTGAGGAACAAGTGAAGCAGAGAAGATGATAGTGAAGGAAGATCATCGGTACCGCTCTCCGCCACCCTGCGCTTCAGGCTCTCTGGAACCAAACGTTTAAGGTTCTCCATCCAGGAATCCTCTCTAGACCCCAACCAAGCCTTCTCTTTTCTCTTCTCTTCACTTCAGTGCTTCATCGCCTCCCTCCGCATGTTTTGCTTTTGTCACAACAACTCATGTCTCTCTTCTCCACAGACTCAGATCATCAGATTTTACTCTATCTTTTAGACTTTGTTAAGAGGAGGGGAAAAGAAAGAAAAAAAAATTCTAAACGCAATACAATTTCTACGAGTGATTCTAAATACACTACAATTTCTTCTCTTTTCACCGCACTCAAAAATAAAAACCAATTTATCCCATGAATTTACTATTTTAACTCCAAAGAAATTATTAATCTCACACTTTTCGCTTCATCAGTTTTTCACTTCATTTGCGCTACAATGACCGGATGTGCCAGCTCCGCGCAAGTCCAATTTTCGCACAAACTTGCTTGCGTGGAAGCTTACTTGCGCGCAAGTCCAAGCTTGCGCCCAAATCCCACTTCCGACCCATTTTTCCCTTTGGTTCAAAGAGAAGGATTATGTACTCCAAAAAATCTGTTTGGTTGTACGTTCTTTCTTTACTACTGCAGTAGAGATTCATCCATGTTGATAAAACTTTTCTCTCAGGTATTATGCCATGGAAGATATACAGTCAGTTGCAAAACTTATAGACTCAACATCCTCTAAGATACAACAACTTCAGAAAGCATTTGCTGAACTTGAAAGTCATCGTGCTATAACGCTTAATCTAAAATGGAAAGAAATTGAGGAACATTTCTGTGGGCTTGAGAAGTCCTTAAAGAGACGCTTTCATGAGTTGGAAGACCAAGAAAAAGAGTTTGAGACAAAAATAGGGAAAGCTCGAGAAATGTTGCAGAAGCATGAAGCAACTTGCCCACAACCGACCTGGGTCTTACGCAACCCAAGCTGCGTGAAAACCACGGGCCAATCATGAAGATGGGATGCTCAAGTATTTCACAAAACACAAGCCAGACAATGAAGATGGGATGGAGATGTCCTTACCTGAAACGAGAGGAGATGAAGGTGAAGGTGAAATCGATGAAAATAAAATGAAAAACTGATGAAAATGAAGATGAAGGTGTCTATGGCGAGAGGAAATGAAGTGAAAAACTGATGAAGCAAAAAACGGGAGATTAATAATTTCTTTGGGGTTAAAATAGCAAATTCATGGGGTAGATTTGGTTCTTATTTTTGAGTGTGGTGAAAAGAGAAGAAATTTTAGTGTATTTAGAAGCACTCAATTTCTACCCTTTCTACCACAAATAGTGAATGGACAAAAATACCCATATGTAAAATGACACTAATATCTAACCCTTTCATCCCACTTATTTCCCTCTCTTCTCGTCATTCTCTTTTGTTTCTTACTTTTCTTCTAAGCTTCTCTCGTTCATCATCTCTCAAACCCTAAATTCTATTTTCTTTCATCAAAAATGGAAAATATAAGTGAGGGTAGTTATTATGATGGCTATGAAGAGTATGAAAGTATTGGTGAAGAAGAGGACATAAGATTTTGTATTTTTCTCGGTTTCGTTGATTTTGCGCTACAACCAAATGCCAGCGCACTGTGCGGATGTGCCACTTCTGCGCAAGCTTGCTTGCACGCATGTGCCACTTCCGCGCAAGCTCGCTTGCGTGTATGTGCCAAGCTTTCGCGTACCTGAGCCTTTCACGCAAGCTTGCTTGAGCAAACATGAGTCTTACGTGCAAGCAAGCTTGTGCTAATTGCTAAAATTTATCAATTTTATTTTAATAAATAAAATTAATTTATTTATTATATAACTTATTGTAATAATTATAATTAATCATTGTTTAATATTTGCATAGTAACAAAACAATAGTAGCATACAATGAAGAATCCAAAGGTATGGATGAAGAAATATTTTGATTGTACTCATGCATTTACTACTAACAAGGTAAGTATATTTAAAATTAATCTAATGTTTTAATACAAATACAGTAAAAAACTAATTATTAAATTTATTTTATTCAGGTTTTCAACAGTCAAAATGCTTTGGTCACATGGGCTAGAGATGTTGGAAGAGATTTAGATTTTGTTATTGTGATTAGATCATCTGAAGTTAATGTTCTTGGAAGAAAGCCTAGAGTTCGACTTGCATGTGAATGGCATGGAACACATAAGTCAAATAGATTTGTATTTCGTCGCTTGGGAACGGGAATAAAGAAGTGTAATTATCGATTTGAGTTACAAGGGGTGAAATTGGAAAGTGACGATGATTGGCTAGTCAACATAGTATGTGAGATACATAATCATTTGGCTACAAAAACAGTTAGAAGGACATTCCTTTGTTGGTCGATTGACGGTGAAAGAGTAAAGTATAGTGGCCGATATGACAAATAGTATGGTAAGACCAAGAAATATACTAATGATGTTGAAACAACATGATAAGAAGAATGTGAGCACCTTAAAGACCATTTACAATGTACGACAGAAATATAGAATGGTTGAAAAAGCTAGTAGATCATAGATGCAACAACTCATGAAACACTTAAATGATTGTAAATATGTTAAGTGGCATAGGAGTAATGAGTCAAGTGATTGCGTTAGAAACTTATTTTAGGCACATTCGACGCCTATAGATTTGCTGAATGCATTTCCCAATGTGTTAGTTATGGATTGTACGTATAAAACTAATAGATATCAACTTCCACTCATTGAGATTGTTGGCATGACATGTACAAATTTGACATATTCAGTTGCATTTGTTTACATGGAGGCTGAGCACACTGACAACTACACTTGGGCATTAGAGAAGTTAAGAAGCTTGATGTCTTTTGATTCAATGCCTTCTGTTATTGTTACTGATAGGAATTTATCATTGATGAAAGCAGTACAATAGTGTTTCCTAGCACAATTAATCTCTTATATAGATGGCATATATCAAAGAATGTCCTTGGTAATTGTAAAAAGTTTTTTGAGAGTAAAGAGAAGTGGGAGGGATTCATGTCATCTTGGGGTGTTCTTGTATGCTCTTAGAATGAGCATGAGTACGAAAAAAATTAAGTTCAATGGTAACTCATTACCATTCTTATCCTAGAGCGCTTGAGTACTTGAGAGATACTTGGTTAACATAGCATAAAGAGAGATTTAATGCTGCTTGGACAAATAAAGTAAAGCACTTTGGAAATGTTACAACAAATTGGTTTGTAGGTTTATAAGGTTTTTTAAAATTTGTTATTTTCACAAATTATACAATTTATTAATTACATTAAACATTGCGAAGTTAAAGAGACATCTTAGATCGTCCTAAGGAGATTTCCATACATCTTGGAACGTTATCCACTCCCTGATTAAGCTGCAACATACGGAGATAAAGGCTTTGTTCGAGAAAAGTCTTACTGTTGTGGAACATAATTTTCGGCCAACTTTGTTTGGGGAGTTGTGGGGATTGGTTTCTAGGACAGCATTAAATATTATTTTGAAGGAGGCGCAGCAAGCAAATGATACCGGCTTTGACTCTCTTGTCTGTAGTTGCGTCATTAGACTCACACATAGGTTGCCTTGTGCTCACGAGATTGCTGAATTCATAAGGGACGAGAAACCTATTCCTTTGTCCGTTTTAGATCTCATTGGTCGAAGTTGGACTTGAAAAAGAAAAATGTTAATTACGAGACTGAGTTGAATCTTGATGCCGAGTGGGAGCTTATAGTGAAATGCTTCAATGCTTGAAATCTCTCGGGAAAATTAGCCTTGAAGAAAAAGTTAAAAGAACTAGGTGATCCAGCAACTACATTTCTTGTTCCTCCACTGGAGAAGGTTATGACCGAAAGCCATCCAGATAAATCAACTCGACGTGCTCCTTCATATTTTGAGATTGTTGAATCTCAATATGATAGTGCATCAACACCCGTTTCAGTCAATTCAGTGAAAAGGATGAAACTACTAGTTCATCAGACAAAGAAAGTAAAATTTATTAATTCTTTCCCTTTAGAGATACACCAATACATATGTTCTATTATGGATGTTGAATCGGATGGACATTGTGGGTTTCAAGCTATAGCTAGTTTGCTAGGCATGGGTGTTGATGCATGGGCTAATGTGTGACAAGATTTGATTGAGGAGATATGTGAATTCCGAGTTTATTATGTTTGTCTCTATGGATTCGCAGAGCATGTTGATGAATTGATAGACATTATCATATTTCAACATACCGGCTCCTTATGATGGATGACTTTACCTGATATGGGTCACTTGATAACAATAAAGTATAAAGTTGTGCTAGTTCATTTATCTTCAAGACAATGCTTGACATATCTTTCGCTTAGAACTGCACCACCTCCATCACTACAACCTGGATTCATAGCAATTGGACTTGTTAACGATTCTCATTTTGTTGAGGTATTGATAATAATATGTATGCCAGACTTGTGATATTTTGTTTTACATTTTTTCATACGTTTAACAGTGCTATTTTCAGGTATTTATGGACCCGTTTGTACCAATACCTCTAATTGCATGCAATTGGCATTAGTACCGATATGATTCTACTCATGAATGGGAGCTTCCATATGTATTTCGTAACGAGGAATTCCAAAATTTGTTGTTGAGATCAGATGCTGCCATTAGAGAAACCATTGACTTAGATGAACCATTATATTTTATTAAATATTATTGTATTTTAACATTACGCCTTTTTATGAATGTATTATCCATTTAAGTATTATATATTTTAATACATTGTCTAATATCATAAAGACTGTATGTTTAAAAAATAAAAATCACTGAATACAAAATACTAATCCTTCGACGCATCCGATATATAACTGGAGGAGCTGCCTTTGATGTAGCTAGGCTGGGAGCAATCTCAGATGGAACCAAGGGAGGAGCCATCTCAAATGAAACAGGGATAGGAGCCATCTCTGATGGAACTGGTGGAGAAGTTGTCTCTGATGGAGTTGGTGGAGGAGCTGTGTCCGATGTAACTGGTGTAGGAGTTGCTGAAGGAGGAGCTATCACTGATTGAACTGGGGAGGAGCCGTCTCATATTGAACCGGGGGAGGAGCTGCCTTTGATGGAGCTGAAGCCGAAGCTACTCCTGACAACCCAGATAATATGTCACGCAGGTCGTAAAGTCCTTTTGTCAATGTCTCGACATCTTTGTTACCGCTAATGAGTAATTCAATACGAGACATTGCTCTTGCCACGCGCTGCAAGACAAGACATGAAAGAGATTTTATCAAATCATTTGGTATGAAAATAATTTTATTCACCTAGGATTTAATGCTAATAACTTACATTAGAATAATTGGAATCGACCGGTCTAACTTGAAACCCCAATCTGGGTGTAGGGTTTTGTACGAATCGATGAGAAATGGAGTCATACCAAGCCATGTAGTCTGGCGCTGTCTCACCTAGGATCAGACACTTTCGCCTTCTGTTCTCTTCAGTAAGCACATACATAGTCCATCTCTCCCACAACTGATCCATGAATTGATAAACAACATCATAAGTGGCACTCGAACTACCTCTCTAAATGGCACTAAAGGTCTTGAAGATATGGTCTGTACATAACCCCACTGTCGTAGCACTTTCTCTAGATGATACGGCTCCACGACATCCCTAGCTTTTAAGTAGATCATGAAAAATGTGATCGGAGGTAACGGATGATGTCTCTAACAATCTATATATAGATCCCAGCACACCTGTTTACACTGGAGGTTATCTAGTTGCTCTCGCAAGACCTTCACATCTTAGCCATAACCATGTGGCTTCCATTGTTGAGCCCACAATAAACTATCCTCGTAATTGAAGTTCGCCTCCGGACTCAACAACGGAAAGTGCTCATAAATCCAAGCCTACATCAAATAAAACATTAATCATTAATAAATTATACGTAAACAAATTATAATTCATAAGTTATTTATATACAGTAAATCTTAATATCTAGAAAAGGGTCATATAGCTTCCAATCCCGTGTACTTTTGATCTGCTCGCAAGATCCAACTGTCTATATATATGAGTAAGAGCACTCGCACCCCATGCATATTCACTGATAACTGATAGATCCTCTAAACAAGACAATAATGATACAAGAACCTACGATCCACTCTAATCCACAAAAAGCGTGCACCCAAGTAAGTGAAGCAAGTATGCTCGAGTAGCATTCACTATTTTCTCATCACTTTTCCTGTTAGTCATATTGCCAAAATTCGCTCTCAACTAATGCAATGTTACACTTGACCCACGACCGATACTCGTTGCCGCTTCAGCTTCCGTAAGAGAGATGCCTAACAAACGTACTAACATTTTGTTTGCGTGTCGGCATGATACGATTCATCCAACCACTGGTACGCCAAGGAGTGTAGCTACATCATCCGGGGTATTCATCATCTCCCCAAAAGGCATATGGAATGTATTTGTCTATAACTACCACCTCTCACAAAAAGCAAAGATGATGGTACTGTTGCAAGTGTGATAACTGCACTCAACCAAATAGCCTAAGCCGGATTGCAAAACAATGGAGCGAATACGTGATCGATCATCGTCTAAAGTCCATTGAGAGATTTTTTGGCTATGATTAAGAACCTTCAAATTGCCTCACTCCTATATCAAAAACAATAAACAATAAGATCATTTTTAACAGATAAAATAGATCTATATTCTTAAATTTAACAAAATAATTACCTGACCATCCCGTATGGCAAAAGCGACATGTGATCTAAAACTTCTCAAAATAGACATATCACTTGAGCCTTTAAGATAAGGCTCAGATACCTTCTTTGCATCATCTGAATCTGCTTGCTTGGCCTGCTCTTCATGCTCAGCTTGTTCAGCTTGCTCGACCTGCTTAGCACAATATCGGCTAACTCGTCGTCTTCTCTTAGAGCCGGTGGGTTGCTGTCTTCTTCCTTGAGATGAACCTCCACCTCATGTTATTGCCATGTCTGAAAAAAAACATTTATGTCTGAGCAAATGATGGCATGATCAGAAAAATAAAACAATAAGGCCAAGCATCAATACTCATTTCTAAGTAAAATTGCTTAAGAATCAAACAAAATAAATTCCTCACTTTAGCAAAAGTGAAATCATGAATTTAGAAAAATCAAAGTTACCAATCCCAGTTAAAAATAGCAGTCTTAAGTTACCAACTTAACCAAACAATATGCATTTAACAATGAAATCAGAGATTACATGTGAAAATCAATAATGCAAAGTAACAAGAACTTAAACCCAACAAAAATGTTGATCAACTAATGCAAAGTAACATTTTCATTCAGTCCAACTAATGCCTCGCCTGTGCTAATGCGAGCCAATGATCAACACTTTTTTCTCTTTTTCCAGCGTTTCAAGCACCCCTTCCTACATAAGTGTTTTCTAATCATGTGAAATAGAAAAGAAACTCACTAGTCTCAAGTTTAAATAATTTCCAATATATGAAAATTCAACAATTATTTGGGTTGTGAAAACTCACAAATCTGGGATAAGGTTAAATGCCTGGTGCAACAAGCCTTGCACAAGCTCACGTGCGCGCGCTCGTGCAAGAGAGCTTGCACGAAGGCAGGTGCAGCGCTCAAGAAAGCTTGCGCAGAGCATGTGCCTTCGTGCAAGCCAGCTTGCGCACCTATTGTGCCCGCGCGTAAGCGAGCTTGCGCGGCGCATGTGCTTGCACACAAGCGAGCTTGCACGAGACTCATGCCTATGCACAGGTGAGCTTGCGCAAGGCTCGTGCCCACGTGCAGGCGACCACAGTCGAGGCATGTGGCCTTGTGCAAGGTCACCTGCACAAGGCATGTGACCTCGCGTGGGCTCACTTGCGCGGGGGTGATGTGCATATGTGTAGCCAAAACAACTGTCACTTTGAAGATGGTACAGAAGGCTCACCTGAATCAGTAGAGAGCAGTTGGAGCCGTGTATAGAAAAGAGAATTTGGGGAAGGAAGAAGGAGGAGGGGTTTCGGCTGAAGAAGGGATAAATTGGTTGAGTTTATGGTAAGGTTAAAATTGTAATTTAATGGAGTAAGTTTAGTTTTTTTTTTTGAGGTGTAGTGTAAACAGTAGAAGTGTAGTAGATTTAGAATTTGTCGAAAAAAACTGTTGGCTCTATAGGCTATACCGAGAGGGGGGGTGAATCGATTTTTACTAACCTTAGGTTCGTTTTTCGGTTTCTCTAAATTCTCTAGCTTAGATTGATATTTTCTAAGTTCTCTAGACTACTCAAGCATGCAATATAAATTCAATTCAATAAGCACAATATAATTGCAAGTAAAGAGAGTAGGGAAGGAGAGATTTACACAAGCGATTTATAGAGGTTCAGCAACTTGCCTACGTCCTTTACCTTGAGACGCTCCCAAGGATTTTCCCCAAATTCACTATACTTGAATTTGTGTTACACTCTCTCTTTTTGCAGGCTCAAGAGAAACTTCTCTCTTTTTCTAGGCTCAAGAGAAACCTCTTCTCTCTCTTTTTCTAGGCTAAAGAGAAACCTCCCTCTTTTTCTAAGGCTAAAGAGAAACCTCCCTCTTTTTCTAAGGCTAAAGAGAAATCTCCCTCTTTTTCTTAGGCTAAAGAGAAACCTCCCCTTTTACAAGGAATGAATTGATTTACAAGTGGTGCAATCAAAGAAGGCCTCTAAGTAGGCAAATGATTACAGAAATTAGGCACAAGTGAAAGCCTATACAAGATTTGTGCTAAGCAATACAAGAGATATGTGAATGATGGAAGATGAAGTCTTTGTAGCTCTTGATTTGTTGTTGAGGCTTGAGGATTTGAGGAATATGTGTTTTGGAGTTGCTGAGTAGTTCCTCTTACTTTCTTTAGCTTCTAAGCCTCTATTTATCGTCCCTTGGATGTATTCTAGCCGTTGGGTGGAGCCAAAACTTGAATATGACCGTTGTCTCACAAAAACTAGCCGTTATAGGCTATTTTCGGGCAAAGGGATCGATCCCTTTCCATAGGGGATCGATCCCAAGCTTCCAGATTACTTATTCTGGGCTTGAGGATCATTCTGCCTTGAAGGGATCGATCCCTTCCCTTAGGGGATCGATCCCATGCCTCCAGAAAGCTATTTCCTGCACTTTTTGGGTTAGAAATGATGTGGTCTTTGATCCTAATTCAACCCAAAACATTTTGGCATTTTTGTGGGAGTTTTTCTTGACTTTCTCTGATGAAAACATGGTCCAAAAATTCATCAAGTGATTTTCTAAAATATTCAAAACATTTTATGAAGTATTAAGACCAATAAGAATATGTAATTAAATCATGGTCTTAATGTTTGATATGATCACTTGAAAATGGATTGAGAAAATCATGTGATAAGGCAAATTTACAATATGAATTATAACATTAAATCTTACTTAACTTTTTGTCATTTCAAAATATATATGGCAATTTAAAGTTAACAAAAACCATCCAAAATTATTTCAAGCATAATAATTTTATTTTTTTAAGAATTACTTTTAATTTCATTATTGCTTAAAAATACACAAATATAATACAACTGATTTTAAAAGGATTAATATCATAAGCCAAAGTGTTATTTAGTGTAAATTTTTCTGATGTCTTCAAATTTTATCATAATTTAATTTTAGTCTCTTAGTTTTGAAAATGAATACTTTAGTCCAAAATCACAAATGATTTTAATATATTTTTATTAGTCAATTACTGAGATTGTTTTGCATCTTATGTTTTATGTTTTTGAAAATTTTGGTTTGTTTTATTTTCTTTTTAGTTACAAGAAAAATATTAAATAACTGAAAATAGGGGTGGGGTTGCTTGGATTTGAACTCAAATTTTACAAGATATCACAACTCATTCTTAACCATTCAAAAAATTTTATGTTTTTGAAAATTTTATTTTATTTTCACTTCATTTTCAATTTATTAAATTTGAAAACATATTTTGATAGTATGTTTTTGTTGACAAATTTCATAAACAGACACAAGTGAGCGAATGCTTTAAAAGCCTTTAAAATAAAGTATATCATTGGAACGATTCTAGCCAATATCAAATTTCGATGAATTTTCTTATTTTTGACCATTAAAATGGATACTGTAATCGCATAGATGAAAACTTTAGTTTTGAAAAATATTAAAAACAAAAATATAAAATACAAAACAAAAATAATCCCTAACAATCTCTAAACATGAATTAATAATATAACATTCTCAAGTATAAACAATGAATTTTATTATTATTAATTATTTTTATGTAATTTTTCAAAAAATTATTTTGCATAATATATTTATTTTTAAATACCAAAAAATGTATTATAGATGTTTCATGAATAACAAATATTTTGTTTTGTAAGGACCCGCCGAGTAGCACTTTGGTCTTGTAGGATTCAAGAGGTGGCTCCCTCGGCGACCTTAGGTTTCATAAGGTGGCGATCGCCCAACACTCACTTCACTTAACGTATTGTCCGCTTTGGCGGTCGCCCACCTCACGGCTTTATCCCAAGGGTCCTGAAGAACTCAGGATTAATTCCCTTGAGTGCGTCTTCACTGAGGTTCGATCCCAGGACCCATAGGTACCTATCAGTTACACTCATTATACCATTTGGAATTATACCATTTGGACAGTGTTCAAATGGTATAATGAGTGTAACTGACAGGTACCTATGGGTCCTGGGATCGAACCTCAGTGAAGACGCGCTCAAGGGAATTAATCCTGAGTTCTTCAGGACCCTTAGGATAAAGCTGTGAGGTGGGCAACCGCCAAAGTGGACAATACGTTAAGTGAAGTGAGAGTTGGGCGATCGCCACCTCATGAAATGTAAGGTAGCCGAGGGAGCCACCTCTTGAATCCTACGGGACCAAAATGCTACTCGACGAGTCCTTACGTTACTTGGAAATGAGAGCACATGATTTTAGGCTTCACCATGGGGCACTTAGAGACCTCAGAAATCATGATGAAATCTGGGTTATTGTTGATGGATTGACAAGGTCTGCATGCTTCCTAGCTATGAAGGCTACTGATGCGTACGGACAAGACAAAACGTAGCTTGGAATTTGAAGGAGCTGACACGCAAGAAGACAGAAGCAAAGTTGATGAATGACAACTTCTGAAACCTAGACCCGAAGCCTAAAGAGACTCGAACCCAAAGGTATTGGACCTTGACCCTACGAATAAGAATTCGAGAACCTAAGGTATAGCAATGGTGGATGGTGAAGAAGGAGGCGCCACAAGGAAGAAGACCTTGATAAGCCCAGTTGAGAGGGAACCCAAGAGAAAGGCACACTCAATTTCTGAAAATTCAATTAACTGATCTCTCCATCAATAGCGTTTACAAGGTATTTATAATAATACCTAGCACTTAAGCCCATAAACAAGTGGGCTGGAATTAACACCAATAGAAAATAAAACTAAACCCAAATTCATGCCTAAACCTAGTTACATAAAATAAATAGTCCAAGACACAACAAGACTCAAACGTGGGCTATCCAAACACTTAGCCCATCTTATTGTTAAGCTAAAATAAGATAGTAAACCATGCTCATGTCGTTTGGGCTTCCAAGCAAGTATAGATGTCTTGGGACTCTTCATGGAAGCTTCCTTGACACTTCAATGATGCCAGAGCTTGTTGCATGAATGAGGCCAGAGCTTGTTGCGTTTTCTTAGCTCGAGCTCGGGTAATTGGACCTCCTTGGATGACCAATGGATCCTTAGCATCACGAACATCACGAGCAAGTGGATCTCCATCTGGATCTCCATCATTCCCCCTCTCCTCAAAAGGATTTGTCCTCAAATCGCATATACCTTCATCAAAAGAAAAGGGAGAAAGATCAGAAACATTAAAAGTAGCAGATACACCATACTCACCAGGAAGATCCAATTTGTAGGCATTATCGTTGATCTTCGCTATGACTTGGAATGGTCCATCTCCTCGGGGATGCAGCTTGGTTCGTCGCTGAACAGGAAACCTCTCCTTTCTCATATGCACCCAAACCCAATCACCAGGCTCAAAGACTACTTTCTTTCGATGCTTATTTGCTTGGGTGGTATACTGCTCAGTCTTCTTTTCAATAGCTTGACGAACTCTCTCATGGAGTTGCTTCACAAACTTAGCCTTCTGTTCTCCATCCAAGTTACTCTGCTCCGCACTAGGTAATGGCAACAAATCCAAAGGAGTAAAAGGATTGAAGCCATAAACAACTTCGAATGGAGAGCAACTAGTAGTGGAGTGGACACTGCGGTTATATGCAAACTCCACATGGGGCAAGCAATCTTCCCAATTCTTCAAATTTTTCTGAATAATGGACCGCAATAATGTAGACAGGGTTCGGTTGACGACCTCAGTCTGTCCATCAGTCTGGGGGTGACAAGTGGTGGAGAATAACAATTTAGTTCCCAACTTTCCCCATAACGTCTTCCAAAAGTAACTAAGGAACTTTGCATCTCGATCAGAAACAATGGTCCTAGGTACACCATGTAGACGTACTATCTCTTTGAAGAAAAGGTCAGCAACGTTGCTCGCGTCATCCGTCTTGTGGCAAGCAATGAAATGAGCCATCTTAGAGAACCTGTCAACCATAACAAAAACAGAATCTCTACCGCGTTTTGTTCGAGGCAAGCCCAAAACAAAATCCATAGAGATATCAGTCCACGGAGTAGTAGGAATGGGTAAAGGAGTATATAAACCATGATTATGAACTCTAGATTTAGCTTGCCTACATGAAATGCATCTAGCACATAACCTCTCTACATCTCTCCTCATGTTAGGCCAAAAGAAATGTGCTTGCAAAACATCTAGAGTTTTCCTAACTCCAAAGTGACCCATTAATCCTCCACTATGGGCTTCTCTAACTAACAGCTCGCGCAATGAACTCCTAGGCACACATAATTTATTTTTTCTAAATAAGAACCCATCATGCCTAAAGAACTTGCCAAAACCAGATATAGCACATGCATCATAAACATTACCAAAATCAACATCATCAGCATACTGTTCTTTGATATACTCAAATCCTAAAAGTTTAGCATCAAGAGTAGTGATAAGAGTATACCTACGAGATAACGCATCAGCTACGACGTTCTCTTTACCTTGTTTGTACTTGATCACGTACAGGAACATCTCAATGAACTCTATCCACTTGGCATGACGCTTATGCAGCTTACTCTGTCCTTTCAAATGCTTTAAGGACTCATGATCAGTGTGGATGACAAATTCTTTGGGCCACAAGTAATGTTGCCATGTCTCCAAGGCCCTCACTAACGCGTACATCTCCTTGTCATATGTGGGATAGTTAAGTGCTGCTCCACTTAACTTCTCACTAAAGAAAGCAATTGGGCATTTTTCCTGCATAAGCACAGCTCCAATACCTACACCTGAGGCATCGCACTCAATCTCAAAAGTTTTAGTAAAGTCAGGCTGAGATAACAAAGGAGCAGAACAAAGTTTATCTTTAAGCAAATTAAAAGCATGCTCTTGTGCAGGACCCCAATGAAATGCAACATTCTTTTTGACCACTTCGATCAAAGGTGCAACTATAGTGCTAAAATCTCTAACGAATCGACGATAGAAACTAGCTAAACCATGGAAACTACGCACCTCAGAAACAGACTTAGGTACAGGCCAATCTTTAATTGCCTTTACCTTCTCATTATCAACAGAAATGCCATGTGAAGAAACGACATACCCAAGGAGAACAATCTTATTAGTGCAGAACGTACATTTCTTAAAATTGGCATACAAACTTGCATTCCTCAAAACAGTAAGAACATTCCTAAGATGCTCAACATGCTCAGCTGGCTCTTACTGTATATCAAAATATCATCAAAATAGACAACCACATACTTACCAATGAAATCACGTAAAACATGGTTCATTAAACGCATGAATGTACTGGGTGCATTAGTCAAGCCAAAAGGCATAACTAACCACTCGTAGAGACCATGTTTAGTCTTGAATGCGGTTTTCCATTCATCACCTTCTCTCATACGAATTTGGTGATATCCGCTCTTTAAATCAATTTTAGAAAACATGCATGCACCATGCAACTCATCAAGCATGTCATCTAGCCTAGGAATAGGATAGCGGTACTTTACAGTGATTTTGTTGACGGCTCGGCAGTCAACACACATCCTCCACGTCCCATCTTTTTTTGGCACAAGCAATACAGGCACGGCGCAAGGACTCATGCTCTCTCTCACATAACCTTTCCTCATGAGCTCCTCAACTTGCCTTTGAAGCTCCTTCGTCTCCTCGGGATTACTTCTGTAGGCTGGACGGTTAGGAATGGTAGCTCCGGGGACAAGGTCAATCATGTGCTCGATCCCACGAATCGGTGGTAATCCACTTGGGATCTCCTCAGGGAATACATCCTCGAACTCCTGCAACAATGAGACAACATCAGTAGGCAAAGTATCATGGAGTTCAGCATCAATAAAATAAGAATCTTTAAATAAGAGTAAAAGGATAGGAGACTTAGCAAGAAATGCAGTCTTCACATCTCGGGGTTTGGCATAGCAGCTCACTGTTTTGCTGTCCTTGTTTTCCTTCTTTTCTTTAGCTTGCTTCCTTTGCTCGTCATGTTGCTCCTTTAGCCTTAATTGGTCCTCATAAATCTCCTTGGGGCTAAGGGGAGCAAGAGCGATCTTCTTGCCATCCATAGTAAAGGAATAACGGTTAGTGTAACCGTCGTGGACGACTCTCCGATCATACTGCCACGGTCTACCCAGCAATATGTGGCTAGCTTGCATGGGCACCACGTCACACAATACCTCATCTTGATACCTTCCAATACGAAAAGGAACCAAGACTTGCTTCACCACGTTGACTTCACCACAGTCATTAATCCACTGCAACTTATATGGGTGGTGATGCTTGGTAGTGGGCAACTTTAATTTATCAACAAGGTATGTGCTAGCAACATTAGTACAACTCCCACCATCAATGATTACAGTACATACCTTGTCACTAATATGGCATCTCGTATGGAAGATGTTCTCGCGCTGTGCCTCATCCTCAAACTTCACATGAGTAGTAAGAGCACGCCTAGCAACAAGTGCTTCACCATGAGCAGCATACTCAACAACTTCTTCGTCGTCGACATCTTCTAACGCAGGCATCTCATCTTCTACACTGAGTTCAGAACCTTCACTCTCAACATCTCCATTCCCATGCATGATCATCACCCTACGGTTGGGACACTGTGAGGCAATATGTCCACGACCTAAACACTTGAAACACTTAATGTCACGTGTCCTGCTTTGGGATGCTTGGGCAGGTTCAGTCTTGGGCTTTGGAGGGCCCTCAGGCTTGGGCTTAGCAAAGCTCTCTGACTTATGCGTAGGCACAGGCTTATCATCCCTATGAAAGGTGTTAGATTTCCAAACAGGAACTGAACTAGAAGTAAAACGGGATGTACCTTTCCTTTTGAGTTGCCTTTCCACTTTGATGGCCACATGCAACATCTCCTCTAAATCCATGTAATGCTGCAACTCGACTACATTGGCAATCTCACGGTTTAAGCCTTGAAGAAAACGAGCCATAGTAGCTTCTGCATCCTCCTGGATATTGGCTCGGATCATGGTTATTTCCATCTCTTTGTAGTAATCCTCAACACTCTTTGAGCCCTGGGTAAGACCTTGAAGCTTCTGGTATAACTCCCTGTAGTAATGAGTAGGAACAAATCTCTTCCTCATGATGCGCTTCATCTCATCCCATGTAGACACTGGAGGATCACCATATCTTCTTCGACTAGTGACTAACTGATCCTACCAAACCATAGCATACTCTGTGAACTCAATTGCTGCAAGTTTGACCTTCTTTTCTTCAGAGTAGTGGTGGCAGTCAAACACCATTTCAAGCTTCCTTTCCCACTCCAAATATGCCTCAGGATCATTCTTGCCTTGGAAAGGAGGAATCTTTAATTTTATACTGCTAAGGTTTCCATCCAGCTTCTCCTTGCCTCTATCATGGGCTCTATCAACTCGATCTCTATACCCATGGTACCTTCTATGATGTCTATCTATCCCAGACTCTTCATTCGAATCATACCCAACATTATCATCATACTCATCATTGGCAACAACCTTACTTTTTTTACGAGAAGTATCACCTTGTTGGATCTTTGCAAATCGAGCTTCATGTTGGTTTAACTTATCATGAATGTCATTGAATTTCACATCCATCCGTTGGAACTGTTGTTGCATTGCCTAAAGTAGGAATTCAATCTTTTTAAAGTCTGACTTATCACCTTCAGAAGACATTGTCAAGAAGTAATATCCTCACGTGTTTACACTCCTGTTTCACTCAAGTAATTTGGCTTTTCTCTACTAATGTCTCTCACACACTCGTGCCTTTTTCCCTTACTCTACCTTAACTCTATAGGTTCACAATCACACTAGAGACTCAGTCAAAGATTTAACCTCGTAAAATCAACTAATTCACCAAGTATTGTCACCAAGAATTTTTTTTTTGATTCTCTCTTTTTTTTTCTTTTTTTTTTTGTGGCTAGGGCTGGGATGACTCAAAGAAAGAAAGAAATAATAAAAAAAATAAGAAAAAAAAATCACTAGAATGACAAAAAAAATAAAAAATGGCCTAAAACTATAGGAAAACGATGGAATTTGGCCAAGATAGGGTGGGGCTTGTGGAATAAATTCCACGGGGTCGTTTCTTTCGTCGTTTCCTTTAAAACGGGTACTCGCACACCTCCTAACTCAACCAAAATTTTCTGTTTGAACAGTACCGCAACAATTTTTTTTTTCGAATTCTTTTTTTTTCTTCTTCGAATTCTTTTTTTTTCCTTTTTTTTTGTTTTTTTTATCTGAGGTTTGCGGCTTCCTTGAAAAGAGTAGGGGTGCGACTAGCGTTGAATTAAGTGGCGGCTAGGGTTTTTTGTGTAATGAAATAAGTGGTGGCTAGGGTTTTAGGGTTAAGAAATAAGTGGCGGCTAGGGTTTAGGGTTATGAAACGAGTGGCGGCTAGGGTTTTAGGGTTAAGAAATAAGTGGCGGCTAGGGTTTAGGGTTATGAAACGAGTGGCGGCTAGGGTTTAGGGTTATGAAATAAGTGGCAGCTAGGGTTTAGGGTTATGAAACAGGTGGCGGCTAGGGTTTAGGGTTATGAAAATAAGTGGCGGCTGGGAACACACAAACAAACCAAAAAGTGGAACGAACAAAAGAAAAAAAAATTGAAACAAAAAAAAACCAAAAAAATCGAAAAGTGAGTGACGCACAAACAAACCAGAAAATCGGAACTTGAGCTCTGGATACCAACTGATGCGTACGGACAAGACAAAACGTAGCTTGGAATTTGAAGGAGCTGACACGCAAGAAGACAGAAGCAAAGTTGATGAATGACAACTTCTGAAACCTAGACCCGAAGCCTAAAGAGACTCGAACCCAAAGGTATTGGACCTTGACCCTACGAATAAGAATTCGAGAACCTAAGGTATAGCAATGGTGGATGGTGAAGAAGGAGGCGCCACAAGGAAGAAGACCTTGATAAGCCTAGTTGAGAGGGAACCCAAGAGAAAGGCACACTCAATTTCTGAAAATTCAATTAACTGATCTCTCCATCAATAGCGTTTACAAGGTATTTATAATAATACCTAGCACTTAAGCCCATAAACAAGTGGGCTGGAATTAACACCAATAGAAAATAAAACTAAACCCAAATTCATGCCTAAACCTAGTTACATAAAATAAATAGTCCAAGACACAACAAGACTCAAACGTGGGCTATCCAAACACTTAGCCCATCTTATTGTTAAGCTAAAATAAGATAGTAAACCATGCTCATGTCGTTTGGGCTTCCAAGCAAGTATAGATGTCTTGGGACTCTTCATGGAAGCTTCCTTGACACTTCAATGATGCCAGAGCTTGTTGCATGAATGAGGCCAGAGCTTGTTGCATTTTCTTAGCTCGAGCTCGGGTAATTGGACCTCCTTGGATGACCAATGGATCCTTAGTATCACGAACATCACGAGCAAGTGGATCTCCATCTGCTACTAATTTACTTAGTGTTCTAATAGAGAAGTATGTTAGAGAAAGTTTTTGAGAATATAAAGTTGATATGTGATTAGTTAGAGATAGAAGAGTTATACCGAGAATCGGAGAAGACATTTAGAGTTCAAGTTGGGGATTGTGTTTTCTTAAAGATCTCTTCATCTAAAGGTATAATGAGGTTTAGTAAGAAAGGAAAGTTGAGTCCTCTGCACATTAAGTCCTTTGAGATACTTGAGAGAGTGGATGACATAACATACCGATTAGCGTTATCCCTAGAACTATCAGGTGTGCACAACATCCTCCAAAT
Organism: Heritiera littoralis; assembly: GCA_031772115.1. NCBI lineage: Eukaryota > Viridiplantae > Streptophyta > Magnoliopsida > Malvales > Malvaceae > Heritiera > Heritiera littoralis. The sequence goes on along the minus strand of JAPDPK010000180.1, from coordinate 971,100 downwards.
ATCCATGCTTAAGAAGTATCATACGAATCCTTCCCACGTGATTGATTATGAGCCGTTAGAAATCAAGGACTTAAGTTATATTGAGAAGCCTATTTGGATTTTGGACAAGAAAGATAAAATATTAAGGTCTAAGAAAATCTCATTAATTAAAGTATTTGGGCAGCATCGCTCTTCAGAGGAAGCTACATGGGAACGAGAGAGTTTAATATTTGAGAAGTAACCTCGCCTTTTCATATGGACATGAAAAATTTGGAGGACCAAATTTCATAAAATGGAAAAAATGTGAAGATTGCGAATTTTCCATACTGAGTTTCTAAATAAATGAAGAAATTAAATCACAAAGTATTGAGATGTATTCTGAAATTTGTTATCTTAAGTACTAAAACCGAAGATTCAAGTTGGTGCATTCAACAAGGAATGATTGATAAATAAATATAACTTGGGATAAAAAATATTAATTTAATAAAGAAAATACATTACTATTTTTGTATGTTAATGAAAAAAAAGTTAAAGATCATAAAACTGCACTTATAAAACCTAAGTACATATATATATATGGAGTGACAAGATAAGTAAAAAAAAAAAAGAAGGAAGAACAAGTATATATATTTAATTAGATAAAGGACACATATATTAAATTAAATGTGATATAAAAATGAGTATACGAATAAAATAGATATGTACATACATATATATATTCATATATATATATATATATATTCATATATATAAAAGGATATATATTAAGTATAAACATATAAATTTCAAATATATATGTATACTACTATCATATATAAATATTGGGCAAGAAATATATGTATATGTGTGTGTGTATATATATATATATATATATATATATAAAAGTGAGATAAGAGATATTTTATACATAATATATATGTAATATAAGATATATAAAAAAATATATAAAATAAATTAAAATAAATAAAATCGATTGGCTTCTTAAGGAAGCCAATCTGTCTTCTTCACCTGCTCCCATGTTAAACTTTAGAGAGGCAGAGAACTTTCCTCTACCAAAAAAAAAACCAAAATCAAATTAAAAAAAAAAAGAGAAAACTAGAAACCTGAAGTAGACAAGGGAGTGAGGGATCGAGTTAGCTGACTTACTGAAAAGAAGGATGTGCGAGAGAGAAAAAGGAAATTTAAGGTTGAACTAATCGGAGAAGCGAGAGAGAGACCAATAGGGAGGGTAGCTATGGAGTGAAGCGAAAGAATAATAGAAGTAGAGGAAGATGATGCGAGATAGAGGAAGGAGCATACCAGGATCAAGTCTGAAAACGCAGCAGACCAGGTGAGGAAGAAGATGGGATGTCGGCTAGTTTAGCACTGATTTTAAAAGGCTGATCCAAGGCTGTTTTTTAGAGCTATAGCCTGAGTTTAATGACTTGAAAAGCAGAGGAAGAGGGACTCCCAAGGTGCGGTTCGATTTGCTGTCTTTAGGCTGTATTTTTGCTAGTTTTCGGTTGCTGCTTTAGCTGAACTTTAATGTAATTTGAGTAGCTGTTTAGACTTGAGTTTTGTTTGTATAAAAGGGCTGACCAAGACCTTTAAAAGAGTGTTAAAAGGCAGCAACCAGCCTCTGTTTTGAGAGAAGTTTTGGGTTGCTTGGGACATGAATTTTAGGAGTACCGAAACAATGTTGGATCAAGTTGAAACAGATGTTGCTTGAGCTGAATATTGGCTGTCGTTGCCAAGGCTGGAAATGCTGGAAACTAAACAGGACAGGGGAAGAAAAGAAGTAGAAATCGTGATATGTAAAAGGAAATATAAAGGCTGGAAACAAAGCTGAGTTAAAGTTGTTGTTGGTGACTTTTAAGGGGATCTCAGCAAAGCACTTGTAAGGCTGAAGATTTGAGTTGCAAGGACGATGGAACAAACAAGTGAGAAAGGAAGCAAGGTTGAGAAAAGAAGGATTGAATTGAGGGGTACAAGTTAGGGGAAGAAGCAAGGGAAAAAGCCACACCAAGCTTGCTCTGTTTTTAGGTGCAAAAGTTCCCCTCATGGCTGCTGTTTAGGGAAGAAGACAACAGCATGTTAGTGAGCTAAATAACAGGAGACGGATTTGGCCATTAAGAGAAACAAAGGGTAATGCTCATCTATTTTGGTTTGAGGTTAAAATAAGAGTATTATAGACTAACAAGCGTAGCTACTGTTAAGAGGAGGAGAAACAGTAGCCACATGAAGAGGAATGGACATAATATAAAGAGAAGCCTCGGGTTGAGATTTCGAGAGGGTAAAGCCTCTAAACACTGACTTATAATTTTATATAAATTATATATGTATATTGATGATGCAATGCGATAGATAGAGGTGCAAATATACATACATACACACACCGTACATGTAAATAAATATCATTAGTATGATATGCATACAAATGTGTCTAAGTATATTTTTAGCATACTAAGAGAATAAATAGAGATAGTTTGTGGTACAATTATATATGTGTGTATATATATATATATATAAAGATTGTAGTAAAAAAAATACTAAAGGTTGAAAATATACCTTGTGGCCACTTTGAAAGGAAGTATAAAAAACAAAGGGCAACTTTTATGAAGTTAGTAATGCCTTAGTGAGATAAATACTGATAGTAAATGGTGATGTGTATGGGTGGCATAAGATTAGACTTAAATAATTTTGGACATAAGATATGCATTTCTATCTGTGAATAAGCATAATGAGGACATGTTATTAAAACATTATTGAATTGATTGTTCTAAATTAGAATTATATTGTATGAGTTTAACCAAGAAAGTGTGATGATAATGACGGTTTGCAATTGTGTCTTAATTATTATATAAATATAGACTGATATAAGTGTGATATGGTGATGAATCGATAAAAATGACTAAATGGAAATTGTTTCGAAATATTATGATATGATAGGAGATTGTGAATGGACACCCTCGACTTAATGATGATATGAAAAGTGAAAGGGAGAGTTAGTGATTGTGGATTATGTTAAATGCGTATAGTTATACATCTTTAATATGTATGATTGAATGAAGTGTTAATGGACTGATGTGTAGTGAATCCAGAGTGGTATGGAAGCATGAGCTTGATTTGGAGGCTTAAAGGGAGTATTTGCTCAATGTGAGGTAAGTGGGTTAAGTAAAGTATGTTAGCATCATCTCGTAGAATGATTTTAAATTTGATAAATATTTTGGTTTATTCTTACGTTAAGAAAATACAAAAGTTATGATTGGACAATGAGGTATAGTTGGTTTACAAATTTAGTTTATGTTGGGCTAGATAAAAACTCATTTTCTGCTTTATGTGTTGTGGCTAGCTAAACGTGCACGTTAAATTAATCGAATTGATGCATATATGCATTTACATATAGCATATTTTGAGACAAGCTATTTAATGTCTATATTTTAACAACTTGCATCATGTTTTAAATTGTAAAGTTTTGGTTTGAGCTGACCTTTGAAATAAATCGAAATTTGCATATTTGAAACTCAAAACTGGTTTAATAAGTGTTTTGAAATTCATGGAAGCCAAGTGCTACACAAGGAAATTGTTTTCGAATTGTTTTTGAGTGCGGGCATATCCTACGACCTTCGGGTCATTTTTAGCCTATCGAGCTTAGCTTTAGGCCTCATTACCCGTCCATTGAGCTTTGTGCTCTAGATTACTATACTGTACCTATCGAGCCTAGTGCTCTAGGTAAACTGTTAGGCTTGTCTGGAAAACCAGCAGACAAGTTCCAGCTCTCGACTGATCAGCAAGACTGGAGTACTGTTCTATGGCAATAGATTTAGTGTTGCCTGCGACACCATTCCATCTCTATCTAGGATGGATATCGTTATCGTATCAGTGATTGAGGATCATTACCTAAACTCTACTTACCATTGTTTCACTATCAGTACTGTTTTCGGTGAATTGAGGCTATATGCCTAACAGTTATCGATTTCTTGTTTCATGACTTATTGATTTGTCGAAGTCCATATTGATTGAATTATCAAAGTGCATATATTGATTGTTTTATCAAAGTGGATATTGATTGATTTATCGAAGTATATTAATCGTTTATTCGAAGTGCATAGTGTATTGAATTTAACCGAATGCATAGTGAATTGATTTAGTCGAAATGCAAGGTAAATTTGATTTAAATAAAGTGCATATTGAAAGCGATTTTAAACTGAAGTGCATGAATAAAGCACTTGACTTAAGACCATGCTTGAACACCATGCTTACAAGTTACTTCAACATTGTTTTTCTATACGTGCATGTAGATCGACATGAGTCCAACCTGCATTTACTTAAACTACTTACTGAGTCGTGGTTTTGCTCACCCCTTTCTAACATCATCGCAGATCATACGAGCTAGACTCCACGCTTGGAGTTTCGGGGCAAGGCCTTGGGGACGATATTTATTAGCAATACTGGTCCAAGTCCTCTGAGTGCTGTTTTTGTTTCTCTTGAGGCATAAAAGTGGTTATTTTGTTTATCATGTATGACATTTAAAATGCACAGTTTTTGGGATGTAACTTAGGATAGCTCTAGATTATTATAGACTGATATGATTATCAAGTGCGATCCGAGAAATAATTAATGTCTGACAAATATGAGCTTAGAGGAATGCCATATCTTTAACTGGTGATTTTTGGAAGTATGTGTAGTATATGGTAATATACTGTGGATTATGGAATTGAAATATGTTGTTGAGAACAGTGATATTTTGTAGGTTATTTACTGGGGAAAATCGATTATATATAAGGGAGAGTTTTCGACCTTTTTTTTTTTACTAGTTTAATATTGAATTGAAATATCAAGTAAGTTGAGTTGCCTTAAGAGATAATAAATTAAATGATGAATGTAAAGTTAAATCGAATTGAGAAATGCAAAATTAGTCTAGAAGCGACACTGACACCGAATACAAACCTTAAAGTGAAAAAAAAATTTTAGTTGGGAAATTGGTAAATTGTAATAAAGTGAAAGTGATAAGTACGCGTCACAGTCTTCGGGTCGTGACAAGTTTAATAGATTTTTTAATAGTAACTTGGTAAAACAATTTTTTTGTACTATCAAATTTATAACTTTGAACCAAAATGTATATTTCTCAAACTAATTGACTAGAATTGAGTTAAGGTAAAATTTTGAGTAGCTCAATGGAATTTACCTTAAAATTTTTTATTATATGTTTTAAGGAAATTTACTATAACTACAATTACTTTAGCAATTACAATTCAGCAATCTCAATTTTATTTGGTCATGAAGATGGGACTTGAAAAGTATTTTTTAGCATTCACATACTTTAGCTTTTAACTCTTATTTGAATAACTCATCTTTAAGTAAAATTAAAATGTGATATGATCCAATAAAATGAATAGTATTAAAATGTGATTGTAAAAATAATTGTAAGTAACATTTCTCTTGTTTTTATGTTAAAAATTATTAAAAATTAATAAAAAAAAAAGGAAGGCAACTTTTACATCACATTTCATATCGCCTCAAATTCCTATAAGCCTTGGCGGACATTACAAGCCCTCCAATCCAAGTCCTAGGTTTAAGCTCAAGCAGCTCTTATCTAGGGTTTAAGCGTTTAGGGTTCTCTTACTCGCTCTTTGTGTTAGCCATGCCCCTCTTCCGCCTCTCCCTCCTTCGCTCCCTCAACCACCGCCACCAGCGTCCCAAAGCCACCGCTACTCTTCTCCTCTCTCGCTTTCTCCACAATGTTGCGCTTAATCCTGCCTTTGAAAACCCAATCCAAAATCCTCAGACTCCTTCCCCGTCCCCATCCCCACCCCCGCGCTCTTACGCCTTCACTTCTGCAGAAGAAGCCGCGGCGGAGAGACGCCGCCGCAAGCGTCGTTTGCGGATAGAGCCCCCGATACACGCCCTCCGTGCCTCGGCTCCCTCTGGCCCTCCCACGCGTGACCCTAATGCCCCGCGGCTTCCAGACAGCACCTCAGTCCTTGTAGGGCATAGACTGAACCTGCACAACCGTGTTCAGTCCCTTATCCGCGCTTCCGACCTAGACGCCGCCTCTCTCCTTGCTCGCTCCTCCGTGTTCTCCTCCACTCGCCCCACTGTCTTCACTTGCAACGCCATCATCGCCGCCATGTACCGCAACAAACGCTTCAACGAGGCAATTGCTCTCTTTCACTTCTTCTTTAAGCAATCTGATATTGTTCCAAATGTTGTTTCTTACAACAATTTGATTAATACCCATTGCGATAGGGGTGAAGTTGATACCGCTATCCAAGTTTACCACGAGATTTTGGAGAAGGCGCCGTTTAACCCCTCTTCTGTGACTTATAGGCACTTGACCAAGGGTTTGATCGATGCTGGGAGGATTGGGGAAGCTGTGGATATGCTCAGGGAGATGTTGAATAAAGGGCATGGTGCCGATTCTTTGGTTTTCAACAACCTCATATCCGGATTTTTGAATTTGGGGAATTTGGACAAGGCCAATGAGCTGTTTGATGAATTGAAAGAGCGTTGCTTGGTTTATGATGGAGTTGTTAATGCTACGTTTATGGAATGGTGGTTTAATCAGGGGAAGGATAAGGAGGCCATGGACTCCTATAAGTCGCTGTTGGATAGGAAATTTAAGATGCCTCCCCCGACTTGTAATACCCTTTTGGAGGTTTTGCTTAAACATGGGAAGACGAAAGAAGCTTGGGCCTTGTTCGAAGATATGTTGGATAATCATACCCCTCCTAACACGCAGGCTGTGAATTCAGATACTTTTAATATCATGGTGAATGAGTGTTTCAAGTTGGGGGATTTTGAGGAGGCCATCAAAACTTTTAAGAAGGTAGGCACAAAGCCTGGATCCAAGCCTTTTGCCATGGATGTTGCTGGTTATAACAATATTGTCACCAGGTTTTGTGAGCATGGGATGCTATCCGAGGCGGAGAGATTCTTTCAAGAATTATGTGGAAAGTCTTTGACACCAGATGTTCCAATGTATAGAACCATGATTGACGCATATTTGAAAGCAGAGCGGATTGATGATGCTTTACAGTCATTTAAAAAGATGGTTGAGACTGGTTTGAGGGTGGTCGCCAGTTTTGGAACTAGGGTTTTCAGTGAATTTCTTAAGAATGGTAAGAATGCGGAAGCCACTGCACTTTTGACGAAAATGGGTGAGAAAGATCCTAAACCAGATGCCTCTATGTATGATGTTGTAGTCAGAGGGCTTTGCAATGCTGGTGAGCTGGACAAAAGCCTATATATACTGGACCAGATGATGAAGTATTCTATTGGTTCTACTCCTGCATTGCAGGAGTTTGTGTGTGGGGAATTTGGGAAAGTCGGGCGGAATGCTGAGATTGAGAGAGTTTTAAATGAAAATAGGTGGAGATTCGCAGGGCCTCAACCTCGAGCTTTTGGACAGCCACCACGGTCACCTTCAGGACCTGCTGAGATGGCTGGATGGCAGTCATCAGGTCCTCCGCAGATGGCAGGACAACCACCATCAGGCTTCCCTCAGATGGGAGGACAGCAATATTCTGGGCCATCTCAAATGGCAGGACAGCAATATTCTGGACCTTCTCAAATGGCAGGACAGCAATATTCGGAATCTTCTCAAATGGCAGGACAGCAATCATTTGGATCCTCTCAATTTTCACGGCAGCAGTCATTGGATCGGTTTAGATATTGATGCACCAGGGGTGAAAGGTTTCATCGTCACTCTGGAATTGATTTGTTTTGTGCATTTATCTTTCATGATGGTTTAGCTACTCTTGTAGTCGGCATCTCTCAATTACATTAAAAGTTTGATAATTATTTTGTCATAATTAACTTGTCTGTTGAGATATCTATGCCAAAAACAGTATTAGAACTGTACTTGTTTGTTATTGAGTAATAATAGTCATCACTGGTTTTTGAATGAAGCTAATTATGGTTTATTTGGCTGCATGGGGTAGTGGAGTTGCTTCTTGGTTGTAACTGCTATACCTTCAATTGCATCTTCTTTTAAAGCTTGTTGAATTCAACTTCCTGTGAATTTCCATATCTTTGGCCACAGATACAAGCGCACTTAATATCTCTGAGAAAACACATAATTAGCAGTTCCTTTGTGATAATTCTCAGGGTCACAATTTATCAAACACCTCGATAGAGACAAAGGTTGTGCTTTTAAGCTAGCTAAAGAGATAAAGATGGCTATAATGTTATCAAGACAAGAAAGGGAAAGCAAAAGAGGAAAAAGAAGGTGGTGGCCTGGTGAGTGTTCGTTATGCATGTTAAGACTATATTCTTGTTGGCAGATGTATCAGCGAGCAAACAGAGATAAGCTGCAGCTCCAATAGTTAAGCAGAAACTTCGTTGCTATGTTAGTTAGCTTGTTGGAAATAACGAGGGATTCGGGAGTTCTTTCCTCATTGCCCACATCACACGTCTCTCGATCTATTTTAGCAAACACAGCGGCAAATTTGACTCCTAGTATCTAAATTTTCTTAGATATTTATCCTGGTCATGAGGATCCATATTAGCTTTGCGATGTTGCTCGTCTTAATGCTTGATAGCCCCTACTTTTACCTGTGAACAACGCAAAGCCTGGGTGCGATCTATACTGTACTAGTTTTGATTGACCCTTTGTCGCGTTCTCCATTACAAAGTTAATGGCCTATAAACGAGAGAACAATCTCACAAGCAATTTATGATATTTTTCAAACACTTGGGGGGTAGAAACAAAACACAAAAGAATGATATGCTGAACTCACACTTTATTCATCAACCAACGTGAATTTACAAGTGATAAGATTCAATACTCCAATAACCCACTCACTAATTTACTAACCCACAATAAGCAACAACTAAATCCCTACACTAAACCACTCACAAACTAAATCCCCATTTGAACTACAATTTTAGGAGCACAACAACTAGTAATTTGACACAATCAAAAAATTGAAGTAAAATAGTAAAAATAAATTCTGCATTAATTTTTGCCATAAAATATACCAAAAAAGCTTGTCCCCTTCAAGTATCTTAATACTCCGTTTGGCAATTCCAAAGTGCATAGAACTTGAAATTTGCATAAACCTTGATCGAATGCTAGTAGTAAATGAAATATCACGCCTACTGTTCGTATGATACTTCCAATTAAGCTTTGATACGCTTGAGTATCAACCTTCTCCTCACCATCATTTAAGCTGAACTTCTAGTTTACAATCATTGGAGTCTTCGCTGGATTACATTTTTGCATCTTACTCTTTTTGAGAAAATAATTAACATATTTTTCTTGTGAAATAAAATTTCATCATCAGATTGCTTCACTTCAAGACTAAGAAAATAACTCATTAGCCCTAAACCAATCATCCTAAATTCATGGATCATAAAGTTTTTAAACTCTGAAAACATCATATTTTGTCCGGACCATTAAATGGGTCTATCAAATTAATCTAAATGAATTAAATTAGATTATAATCAGTTCTAATTTATAATTAGAATTTTGTTATAATTAAGTTTGATTAAAATTTAGATTTTTTGATTGAACTTTAATGGACTATCAGTTTAAGGCTTTATTAAATCTGTTTGAACTAAGGTATAGAATTGAGCTAGTTTCAGATGATTCGGCCCATCCATGAAGCTTAACCCATTTATTCATGTCTTCATTTTATTTATTTATTTGTAAATATTATCTTATCTTTCTTATTTGTATTTTTAAATATCCTTTCCGTTTCAGATAAATAATAATTTAATTTAAAAAATAGAAGATAAAACCAATAAAAAAAAAAAAAAATATGATAATTACAAAATTTAAATAAAAAATAAAATCAAATTTGGTTCAAATTGAACTAATTTTGATCTTTATTTTAATTTGGCTATGAATTGAGCTCAAAGATCAGTCTTAAAAAACAACAACAATTCGGAGAGAAAAATTCATAAAAAAAAGCAGACAGCATCAAGAGAAAAAACCACACAGCAAGCAAAGAAGAAAGGGAGCTCTAGTCAAAGCAGCGCCGGCTTCAAAACTTTCTCACGATCCAGGCAGTGTCCATGGTGAAAAATCACAGTGACGGCGACACCCACGAAGCCACAACGACACAGTATTGAGTTTTAGCATCAACAGCAACGGAGACTACATCTGTGCAGAGCCTTGTCGGCGATTGGTGGTCGTTGAGGGAAATATCGAATTGGGCAGCAGCTTCTAAAAGCGGCTTCAAACGAGTCTCACACAGTTTGCTTGGAAGTTGAAGGCCCACGTGAAGTCAAAGTTAAGAACAAATATACTTGGCCATCATCTACTAACAAAATAGGTATGCTTTTAAATTGTTTTTATTTTATGAATATGTTTGCTTTGTTAGTTAGTAGACGTATTTTAAGATTTTTAAGAAAATAAAAATAGTGTTTAATAAGAATAGTAATAAATTGGTATAAATACAAGGATAATGACAAAATAAGGTTTAAAATAGGAATTAAAATAAAGGATAAAAAAAATAAATAAAAAATTAGAATAAATCTCTCAATGAATATTGAAAATTATTTAATAAAATTAAAATTATCCCGATGATGGAACTATGAAGTGTTACGAATGGTTGACATTTCAGATTTTCTAGATGATGATGTTTTCCGTGAGTTTCACTAGAATGATGAAAAATTCATGGAAGATGGTCAATATTAAAAATATTAAAATATATATCTAAAAATTTAATTATTATAAAATTATAATTATAAAATTAAAATCGTTCCAATGATAGAATTCCAAAGTATCACAAATGGTTGACATTTTGGATTTCTTGGGTGAGGATGTTCTCCATGAGTTTCACCAGAATGATGAAAAATTAATGGAAAATGTTCAATATTAAAATATTAAAATATATATTTAAAAATTATAATTATAAAATTAAAATCATTTCGATGATGGAACTTTGAAGTGTCACGAATGGTTGACATTTCAGATTTCCTAGGTTACGATATTTTCCATGAGTTTTGCCAGAATGATGAAAAATTCATGGAATATGTTCAATATAAAAAATATTAAAGTATGTATTTCTAAAATTTTAATTATTATAAAATTATAATTATTTAATAGATCAAAAATTATTCCGATGATGGAATTCAAAGTGTCATGAATGGTTGACATTTCTTGAAAGTCCTAGGTGAGAATGATTCCTTTAGGTATCGCCAGAATGATGGAAAATCTAAAGGCGGTTGTTCAATATATTTATAAACAAATAAGATTAAAATTAAATTAATTAAATAAAAAATTAATCACAATGTTAAAAAATTAAGGAAAAAATAATAATTCTAAGGTTAATATTAGAAATAAAATAATAATCATAAAAAAAGTGTTTAATAAATCCGACGATAGAGCCTCTCTAGAAAGACGAATGTGATTTTTGGATACTCTTGAGGTAAGAGAAAAATTCTTAAGGGTTTCGCCAGAATGATGAAGAGCACTTAAGAATTTGCCCAATATTTAAATAAAAAAAATTCAATCAAAGACCATTAAATTAAAATTCTAAAAATCACAAAACTAATTGGTACCGTTTAAGACGGGCATCATGGGGGTGCTAATCCTTCCTCATGCGTAACCGAACTCTCGAACCTTAAGCTTTAAAATATAGACCAGTCCTTAAAGTCATTTAGATGGCCAATCACACTTAGGTTAAAAAAGATTGGTGGCAACTCCATATGTTTAATGTCTAGCGTCTTAGGTTTAGAAAACGTTATGACAAACTCATTTATCAAAACAAAGCTATTACTTTTATAAATGAGATCATCACCATAAAGACATACCACCAATACCTCATTGGCTTTTGTCCTGACATAAAGTGTAAGCTTACTTGGACTTCAAAGAAATCCACAAGTGTTAAAGAAGCCATTAATCCTTTCATACCAAGCCTGTGGAACTTGCTTCAGGTAGTACAATGCTTTCTTCAACCTATACCCCTTTTTTTATGGCCAATCACTTCATAGCCCTTTGTTTGCTACACATATAATTCCTCATCCAAAACACCATTTAAAAAAGTTGACTTTACCTCAAATTGGTAAACTTTCCACTTATGTTGAACAGGTATAGCTAAAACAATTCAGATAGTGTCAAACCTTAAAATCAGAGCAAAAGTTTTATTAAAGTCTACTCCCTCTTGTTGCATGTAGCCACAAGCAACTAGCCTTGCCTTGTATTTTTGAATAAAACCATTGAACTTGCACTTGATCCTATACATCCCTTTTAGTCCCACTACCTCTTTGTTGTTAGGTAGTTCAACTAGCTCCTATGTCTTGTTCCTCTCTAAGGCCTTCATTTCTTCATCCATATCATCACAGCATTTTGATTATTGCACGGCTTCTTCAAATGAGCTTGGTTCCTCCACTTTTGTAATCTAGCATCTCTCGGTTACTGCATAAATTTCCCTAAAAAATTTCTACTTTCGTGTGGTGTTGTCTCTGAAGAAGATGAGCTCGGTGAGGATGGTCTTAAAGATGCAGATGAACTGGTTGTAGGATTGGATAGGCTTGAGTTGCCACTGCTTTCTTAACCAGATGTAAGCAAGGTGTCCACCAACTCAACATCATCTAAGACAAAACTTGGACTGTGCTGCACTTCATTCCAATCCTATGCATGTTTTTCATCAAACATTACATCACGACTAATTAGTAATTTCTTAGTACATGGAATATAAAATTTGTAACCTTTAGTTTCAACACTATACCACAAAAATACACTTCACACTATTTTCATCAAGCTTAGTTCTTTTTTGAGAATGAATAAGAACAAAAGCAAGACAAACCAAAAACCTTAAAATGAGTTACCTTAGCTTTCCACCCATACCAAGCTTAAAAAGTAGTTTGATGTTGCAAAGCAACCGTGGGACTTCATTTGAGAATGTAGGCTGCTGTATAGAATGCCTCTGCTAAGAAGCTTTTTGGAAGTCCTTTAGCCTTGATCATACTTTTAGTCATCTCCACTAGACTTCTATTCTTCCTCTTGACCACACCATTTTGTTGAAGTGTGCAGCTAGTCGTAAGCTACCTTTGGATGCCAACTTCTCCACAAAAACTATCAAACTCATCCAAAATAAACTCTCCCCTACGATCTAAAATAGAATCTCCCCTACGATCTAACTGTAAAATCTCCAAAGGCTATCCACTTTGTTTTTCAACAAAAGACTTGGATTTCTTGAAAATTGCCAATGCATCTAATATTTCTTTAGCAAAATACACCTAAGTCATTCTACTGAAATCATCAACAAAGATAATAAAATACCTGTTGTTGTTTAAAGAAGGGGTTCACTTTGGCCTACAAACATCAAAATGTATAAACTCGGAAGGATTTGTTGCTCTTCTTGCCTTGCCTTTGGGAAAGAGGTCCCCACGTTGTTTTCCCACTGCACAACTCTCACATACATCATTACCAGACTTAATCATAGGCAAACCATGCACCAAATTTTGTTCATTTAAAAGAATCAATTGTTTAAAACTCAAATGCCCATATCTAAGATTCCATAACCAATTTTCATCAAGTAAAGTTGCTTTCAAGGCAAACTTTTCATCAAGACTCAAAGGAAAACATCGATTCTTAGCCATTGCAACCTTAAACAAAAGATATTTCTTGGACTAATCTTTGAGAAATAACAAGATAAATCTTCAAAGACAAGTGAATAACCTTCTAATATAAATTGTCCTACACTCAACAAATTTGAATCCAAGTCTAAAACATACAAAACATTATCAATGCAATTCATTCCACAAGTATCTACCTTCACCAGACCTTTTCCTTGAGCCTCACTAACATTTCTATCTCCCATTGTTACCCGACTAGTTACAACCTTATCCAAGCTAATGATTAAGTCAAGCTTTCTTATCATATGGTTGCTGCAACTACTATCTACATACCACACATCTTAGGCACTTTTCTTTGGCTGAGTAGCAAGCAAGAAACAAGCTTTCGGTATTATCTCCTTCCTATTCTTGAGAAAACTTTGCTTGTCTTTCCTTAAGCCGACAAAACTTCTCTATGGGAGTGTTTGGATTCCACTACACCTTCAGTATGGTGAAGTGTGGTGGAATCTTTCATATAGGACAAAAAAAATACGGTAAATTACCTTTCCATCATTTATTTCAAATTTTTTTAATTATTTTATTAAAAAAATATATATCATTAATGGTCATTTTTCCTATTTCAATCTCACTGGAGCCAATCTCACCACCCATCCAAACTAGACTTATGTGGCCATACTTTTTAAAATGATAGCATTGCCTCAAGCTTTGATTTTCAACTTTGTATGACCATTTTGAGTTCTGATTACTACCCCGGCTACGTTCTCCACCTCTACCACCTCATCCACCATTAAGAAGTCAACCTCCACGTCCTTTACTTCAGGTACTTCTATTGCTTGACTCACTTCCTTTGTCTTTGGATAATTACACTGTACTCTGAAATGCATTATCAATGGAGTTGCTACCATACTATTTCATCCTATCTTCATGGGAATATAGAGTTAAGAACCTCATCAACAATTAGTGTTTTTAAATCTTTTAACTCTTCTATGGCAGCCAGCACATAATCATATTTGTTAGGCAAGCTTCTAAGAATTTTCTTAATCATTTTTTGTTTAGTTAAATTGTCACCATATTTTCTGATTTGATCCACAAAATCTATCATTTTGCATAAATAATCTTCCAAAGAATTATTACTGTTCATGAACATACCTTCAAAGCCTCACTTAAGAGTATGAAGTTTAACGGCCATGACCTTAGCATTACTTTGGTAGCCTTCGTGTAGTGCATCTCAAGCCTCCTTTGATTTTGTGGTTGCTGAAATGAGTAAAAAAATTGCTTTATCTATTGCTTGTTAATTAAAGAACAAGGCTTTTGTGTCTTTCTTGTGCAACTCTAATATAGCTTCGTTGGAAAGTCCAGCTTCTGCGTATCCAACCTCTACCAAGTCTTATACATCTCAAGACATGAGCAAATTCTTCATCTTTATGCTCCAAATTTCATAGCTACTACCTTTGAAGATAGGAATCGTAGGTAGTGACGAGCTCACGACATTATTGTTAGCAATGTCTAGCTCTGATAATATATGACAAAATTAATGACCTATAAACAACAGAAATACTCTCACAAGTAATTTATCGAATACTTGGTGTGCATAAACAACACACAAACTAAACAAAAAAGAAGGATATGCTGAACTCACATTTTATTCATTAACCAACGTGAATTTATACACCACAAGAGATAACCAATATGTTGAAATAAAAGACTCACTACTCCACTAGCCCACTCATTAATCCACCAACCCATGATAAGCAACAAGTAAATCCCTAGATTTTTTTCTACTTGAACCACAATTTTAAGAACACAACAACCTGTAATTTGACATAATTAAAAGACCGAAGTAAAACAGTAAAAATAAATTCTGTGTAAATTCCTAACACTTTAAGGGTTCATTTGGATAGACATTGAGTCCGACTCTGATGAGATTAAAGTTTGATTTGGATTTCACCACACCAAAATTGCGATAGAATCCAAAGCATTTTTGTTTTGAAGTGAATCGCTGTGATTCATTTGTATCACAGCAGTGCGGCACAGTGGGAGTAATCTCACTGTGCCATTGCTTCAATTTCCACAAGACCTAATAGGATCTAGCGAAAATTTAAACATCCCATCGGATCGGAGTGGGATGTTTACAATTTTATCCTTTTCTTTTTTTTAATCTTTAACATTAAATTATTCAAAAAAATTATTTTTTTATATTTTAAAAATGTTAGAATAATTTTTTGTATAAATATACATAATATTTTTAAATTTTAATAAATGTATATTTGATATAAAAATAATTTTTAATTTATTAACAAAAATATTATTTGATATAAAATAACTAATAAATTTTTAATTATTTATCTAATTTACAAAATATTAAATATATACTATAAATTTCATTTTATACAATTTTTATGTAATGTCTTTCATGGTTATTTTTTATTCTCACTATACTTCATCATGCCGCCATCACTATGTTTACATCCAAATGAAAAAAAATAAATTTATATTGTTTTTACCATCATACTATTAATTAATTAAAATAACAAAATAAAATTCAAAAGATAAAAGATAATTTTGTAAATATACATATTTATGTCACATGTGTTTCATTTTTTTTCTTTAACAAATTTTCAAATTTGAAATGGTTTGCTTTTGTTAATAAGAAAAGAAAACGACATTATTTTTTATTGTCTTTCCTTGCAGTGTTCTCTATTACCACAGAGAAAAACTTTTTTTTTTCAATTTTTACACATTCCGACCCATATTTCAACATTAACTCTTTACTAAGCACACTCTTAGATTTTGTTTGGTAGATTTTATTCTACCATGCATACCTTTAAAAAAAATAATAAGCTCAATTAATGCAACCCATTCGTGCTTGAATAAATACATAATAAAAGCAATAAATAATGTTAAATTAAATGTTATAATCATTTGACTTACTAAAATATTAATATACCATATAATTATGGTTTTATTTATTTATTTATTTTATGGAGGATAATTAAACTATAATTAATTATTTGGGTAAATTTCATCCAGGTCATTCAATTTTTACCTTAATTCAATATTTAGATTGAGAAATAAACATTTATATCCAAAATTAACAATATGACGGCATAAAAAAATAGTTCTATTAAGTCACTATTAAAAAACCTATTAACCTAAATATTTATGACTCATAAAATATCAATAATGCCCTTTTTTAGTATTAAAAAATAAAAATTTTACATAAAATAATTTTTTTAAAAATACCTAAAAATAATAAGTAATAATAAAATTTATTCTTGATACTTGAAAATGTAATATTATTAATTCAAATTTTGTAATTAACTGATATATGTTAACATTATTTGTAATTTTATACCAAAGTATTTATTTTCAAAACTAATAAATTAAAATTAAATTATAACAAAACCTTGAGAACCTCAATTAAATTTATCCTAATTATTTAACTTCATACTTGAAGTTTGAACCATCCAAAGCCCCTTTCTATTTTGAACATCAATAAAATTTATCCTAATCATTTAATTTCATACTTTGAAGTTTGAACCATCCAAAGCCCCTTTCTATTTTGAACATCAAACCACTACGAATAAGACGTGGTCTTACAAGGGAATGAGGGGCGTGTCCAGCTGGAAATCCTCCATTTCAGCCAGCTTTTGTGCAAGAAATTTGCAGCTGCCGAAGGGAACAACAATATTCATCGAATCTAATGCTGAAAAGTAAGTGAAAAACAACTCTAGAGCTAAACTTACCACACCAAACTGCAGATTCTTCCATCATAGGAAAATGGAAATGTCAACAAATGGGAATCCAAAGCTATATAGACTATAGTTGCCAGTCATCATTTCCTCAGCAGTCAGGATGTGATTAGTGTCCGAAAGATGAAAGCTTCCATGCAGTGAACTAAGAATCTAATGGTTAGCTGTCTATGGGACTTCAAAGTACAAGGAATGGAAGTGGCAACAAAAGAAAATCAATTAGTTCAACATTGTTTTATGTCCTCAACATAGTGGTTAACATGGAACAATATGTTTCGCAGGATGCAAATCCTAATACTACAACGTACTGTATCTACATGAAAACCCCACCACCACAAAAGACAAGCACAGAAATGATCCTTGACTGCTCACATGCAAAAGAATACACCAAAAAAATGAAGAGAAATCCAGAGGAAATTATGGCTCCAACAAAGCTTAGTTAGGACTGGGAGAGAGCAAACGTCAATAACCTCGACTCTAATAAATCATCCTAGTCTTAGCGAAGCTTCATCTCACTTGGTTTAGTACCCCTAAATGCTGAAAGAGAGAAGAATGACCTTGTCCCTGAAGAAAAAAAACATGGCAAAAAAATATTGGAATTCAGAACTACAACACAGTCCCAAAGTGAAAAGAAGACAAATAATTATTCCAGAAAACAAAAAGGGAAAGGAACCAAGTAAACTGCACGAGAGTAGAGAAGATGGAAATTGACCTTTAGTCGTGCAGGCTGCAGCTGAGACACTGCCTTTGTGCAATTTGTGGGCATCAAATACATTGATGCCTGATTGAGCTGCATACACAATATGCACAGTGCTTTCATAATGAGACTGGTTAGGAGTAATGGAATGTAATATTTACAACTATTTTGATACTCCCCAAAAAGTTGAGCAAAGAAGAGACAACAGACGTGATATAGAATAATAAGCCACAAGCATTAAAGCAGTTACTTCTAACCATCTAGATTCTATCTATATGAGAAACACTGAAGATGGTTCGACAGAAAATAAGCATGTAATGATTATGGCAAAGAGAAAATATACCAGATGAAAGCTCAGGAAAATCTAAATGATTTTCATAGTTATCAGACAATAATGTCTTTTGTTGTCCATACTTTGCGTGAAGGGCAGCCTTTCTCAGTAGGTTATCAGCATTTTTCTTGTTAAAAGCTTTTGATTCTTCTGCGTCATCCTCTCCTTCGGAAAAGACTGACGGGCTAGACCAACCAGTTATGTTTGCATCCCCCTTACTCTTCCGAGCAAACTTCAACAACCTCCGCAATCCCTTGGGTGCATCCTTTTGGTAGACCATTGCAGGCGGATTTTCAGCAATTCCCCATTCAGTAGTATCACATTCACTACTTTCTTCTTGCAGCATCTGTGACAGAGAGTGACGGACACGTGGACTTGCCAATCCAACAGGTGCAATGTTGGCTGAAGATGTAACTTCACCTGTTTTCTCATCACATTGGTTAGGCAGGTCCCGATGCTCTTCAATTTCCACCCAAGCAGCTGGTGAGATGGTCGATTCTTCCTCACACTGGGAAGAACAGGCAATATTTTTTAAGCCATCACCAAAGTCAGGAGCAAGTTCAACACTCTCAATCACATCACATTTCTGCTGGTCATTTAGCTGTGTTTCTGACTGAATAGCATCATCACAATGATCCAGTGATGAAGCATCCTGATCCCGATGCTCATTCACGGAGACAGAAGCATTAACGATCATATCACTCTCTCGAGGATCAATAGAAATTTCAGTGTTTTTCAAAGAGTCCTCTAACTGCGAAGGATTTTTGGTTTTGTTAACAAGACCAACACTAGAGGTAAGCCCTGAACCTTTACGGAGAAATGGCTTTGATTCCAGTGGTACTACACTACTTTTCTTCGTCACCTTGTTATACAGACTAGGCTTTGCCCGAAGCAAACTGGGAGAGTCCCCAGGTGCAGTTGCAACTTTTGTCTTTGTCTTTGTTGTTTTGCTGCTTTTCATCAATGTTTGTTGCTGCTTCTCATTCACACCTGCTAAACCTTGTTTATTAGTCTGGGTTGCTTTCAAATTTCTTCGTTGTGGCTGGGAACTTTCTACTTTAGGGTTCGGTCGAGGTACTGATTGTGCTGACTGAGGATTCCGACGTGTTGGTGTAGTGCCAGCAGAAGAGACTCCACCAGAAGTTTTAGCTGGTGATGTCCCTGTTGTTCTCGGTGATGGTGTTGAAGGCCATGACTTACGAGTAGCAGGCAAGGGGGATGTTCTAGGTGAAACCTTCTTTGCACTTGAAGATTTTGTGGTTTCCTTCCTAGTATTAGCAGGCTGAGAAGGATTCTTCAGTGACTTTTGGGAATTCCTAACAGATTTTTGAGTCTTTGCTGGAGGGTCCTTTTTACAAGAATTATTCACGTTTGAGGAAGCCATTTCTGCTTTCCTCTCATGAAGAATTTTCTGCATTGCTCTAAATTTCGCATCTTTTTCAGCACGCTTTCCAGCGTTTTCTCGTCTAAGTTTTTGATCCCTCTTCTCCTTGTAATGGTCATAAAATCCACCTCTCTGCTCTGGAGGTAGCTTTTGGCCGACTTTAGTTTGAGGCTTCTGACAGCTAACAGGCTGATTTTCCATCACTTTTTTGAACATTTGGTTCAACTCCACTTCCTTCTGTCGACTCCATTCAGCTGAGCTTTTTGACCTTTCATTAGCTTCCTCTTTGTGGATTATATCTGTTACCTCTTGAACATCAATTGGACTACATGAGCTCTCTTCTAGCCTTTCTAACTTCACATCAAAAGTCTCCTTGATGTTTTCTGCTCCAGTCCTAGTATCGGATTCCAAATTAACTTCTGTTGACCTCTGCATGATATCACTATCAGTGACATTATCAGTAGGCTCTGGAACAGGATCTTCAGAAACATTCTGTGATTGGCATTGGGAGGACGGTTCACCCATACCTGCACTCCATCTTCTCAATACAGACTTACTTGGACCAAGAGAGATGTTCGTTAATGAGTTCTTTTTGGGAACATCAGTAATCTGATCCCTTTGTTTACTTTCAAAAAGATTTATTGCGTCTTGAACACTCATACGCCTAACATTATTCTCAGGTTTCCTAATGTTTGCAGATCCTTCCCCTTCACTATCATCTGAAAATATATCTCTTTGTGACAATATCTTTTCTCTAGCAGGAAAGTAACTAAGGCTCTTTATGGTCAGAACAGGGGCTCTACGTGAGCCACTCCTCCCTATTTGAACCCTTCGCATAGGAGATGCTGATCGTCTAGGTGATGCAGATCTTATAAGAGTTCGACTTCTTTCTGCAGACATTTGAATCTCATCACATGAGTCAGAAGATTCCTCACTTTCTGTTAAGCTCTGACGTTCAACCTGGGCAACTTTTGCTGGTGAAAC
Organism: Heritiera littoralis; assembly: GCA_031772115.1. NCBI lineage: Eukaryota > Viridiplantae > Streptophyta > Magnoliopsida > Malvales > Malvaceae > Heritiera > Heritiera littoralis. The sequence goes on along the minus strand of JAPDPK010000180.1, from coordinate 950,464 downwards.
ACCATATTTAACTGGTGTTTCTGAACTTACTGGCTTCGATATTTGATTATTTGCATCAGTCTTGTTCATGCTGCCATTAACCAAAGCACAAGTGGATGAAGACTTTTCATCATCTGGGGGATTAGCAATTTGGTGCTTTTGGCTCAGCTCTAGAAACATGCACAAAAAATTCCTGCAGTGGGTATTAACAAGATTATTTGTCACTAATAATGCACTTCAGTAAGTGTTCTAAGATTTTGGGATGTAAAAGAAGATTGCATTTACGAATTCTTTGGGAAAATTAGAAATTAAAAGATCCAAGCATTTTTCTTTTGGAAGGCAACTTACTTTACATCATTTGCCCCAAAAGTTTCAGAAAATTTTGCCAGATGAGTGATTTCTTTGTAGGAACAGGTTTCTCCGACCACCTGGTTAAAAGCTGCAACTAACTCACTTCTTAATGCCGTAAGTCTTGAGTCCATAGCACGTAAGAGCTCATTCCTAGAAATAAGATTTCCAAAGGTTGGTTGGATTTGCAGGAGAACTAAAACACACTAACTGACTAGCTAAATATATCTTATATTTATTAATATTCATGGAGTGAACATACTTTGAGGTTTCTGATGATGAATCCTGGACTTCGAACTGTTGAGATCAAAAGCATACATTAGTGGCCACAATAAATTGTGGTGAAATATTATTTAGAATCATAAGATCAACTCCTAAAGGACCTAGAGGAAATTGACAAAATAAGTTGCAAAGAATGGCAGTTACTTTGGATTTCGAGACCATGTCTACTGAGTTGCAGATATCTGTTGAACAAGGAAAGAGAACAATTAAAACTCTTGAGACCTTTAGATACCATGGGTGAAACAAAAAATTAAGGAGAATAGCAAGACAGACAAGAGAGATAACTTATGTGCCCAATTAGTTTAAAAAGAAACCTTAATCAAAACAATACTAAAGCTGCAAGCTTAGCCTATTTTCTATATGCATAGATGGAAAGTCAGTAAAATAAGGAATAGTACTCCTTTTATAATAAAGTATTTAAGAAAATTGTAACATCTAAACAAAATGATGAGATGGAGAACATCTCAAGGTAACGAATGTTCTACTTTAAATTTCATTGAACACAAGATTTACCTTTTTCGCCATTTCCAATATGATCTTGATGACCCTGACAAGATGAAACTCTTGTTAGGAAGGAGTCCTACATAATTAAATACCCAGACACCTAAGTACATAGGATATTTACCTGAGCATAGAGAGAAAGATGAAATTTTCTGGCTTCCTCCAATTGAGACATCTCACCTTCAATAACTTTAGCAGTATCCATTAAATCCGTTGAACCGATAATGTACAGGAATCTGAGAAAGTACAACGGGTGAATGGAAACTAGGAACCCACTGTTTTCCAGCAACATACTGAGCAGAACGAGAAAATGCAAAATCTGAAATAGTAAAAGGACAAGAACCTGTCCAAAGTAGACTGAGTAAACCAGTCAGCAGTCTCTAGATTCTGGGGTGGTTGGAGCTTGTAGTTAGCATTGGATCCTTTGGCATACAAATTGTTTACTCCTGGTAAATGTGGCAAGAGCATTTGCAGAACCCCAACAGCAAGTTTTTCTACTTTGTTGTCGCGACATGTAAACGCCTCAAACCTAAAAATAGAGAAATTGAATGAAGATTGCATAGAATCAATTCCTCCATATTCCAGTAATGCTGTGCATACTATAGTGAAATGCTGATGCAGCTTGAAGAAACAGAAAGAAAGAAAGAAGAACCTGTTCTGAGAAGGCAGAATCTGAATGGTGGCGTAGTCCAAAGGCGCATCTCCGTCCATCTAACAAAAAGTATGAATCGAAATGCAGCTTAGCTAAGATTAGGTCAAATCCAGAATGAGATGGAAAAATGCAGTTACAGATGCAATTATTGAAGGCGGATCTGAAGAGAAAGGAGAAAGAAAAGAATGCAGCGGTTAAACACACAAGACAAGGGAGCACCGACACCTTGACCTTGACGCGTCACCTTCACCGTCCCTTTCACTTCGTTGTAGTAGTAATTGCAATTCTAGTTCTAATTCTAATGCTGACCGAACAAAAGGAAGACAGAGTGTGATTGGAGACAGTAATTCAGCGCATCAAACGACTTTGAGCTCGCACTCACCTCTTTTTCCACAGTTGAATCTTCAAACTACCAAAATCTCTGCCTGTGCTTGTGCTGAATGGTGACAGATATATTATTATAAGATTGGTATAAGCGAGTGAAAGTTTGAAAGACGAAATTGAAAAGTTTTTTTTTTTTTTTTTACAATGGAGATATTGAACAATTAGAGATGTAAGTGAAGTTATTTAGATGGAAAGTCAAATTTTATAAAAATGTTACAATTTATTTTTAATTAGTGGGTTAAAAAGTTGTTTGAGACAAATAAATGTTTGTGGATTTGGTAGGGTGCCTGCCCACTATTTTCATGGTTCGTTGGACTTTGATGAAAAAAGGCAGCTATTGGCCTTTATTTTTTTATTTATCTTTTATTATGATATTCTTTTTGTAAATTAAAAAAGTAAAATTAATTGGCTTTGTATTTGTTCAATTATTAAGTGTATAAATATATATATATATATATGATATATTGATAGTGTCTAATCTTTATACATTATCAATGCATCAGAGGTTGATACTTTATCAATAAACAAATTAAAAAAATCAAGTTCTCAAAAATAAATGCAAATATTTTTTTTTTTCAATTTGCTTATAAAAGCTTATTGATGAAATATTAACTTTTGATTCATTAACAGTAAATAATTCTATATGTATATCATGTATAAATCCATAATTTAAATCCCTTTGTTTATTTTTTTTTTGGTTAAACATGATATTGGTATGAAATATCCACCGTCGATAACAATGACTAATCTCCGTCGGAAATTCTGAGCGCACACAAAGTGGAACAAAGTGGATGGTCCTCTCCCAACATAATTTGCTCTATACCCAAAATCAGGAATCGAACCCTAGACACTTGATAAAGAAGCGAGAGCCGCTACCACTCACGTCAACCAATGTTGGTAATCTTTTTGTTTATTGTGTTTGGTACTTTGACCGTAAACCAATAATAGTAATAATGTAAATCGGGTGTAACCAAAATAATAATAATGTAAAATGGGATCCAACGGTAAGTTGCAATAAATGTAAGATAGAAGCTACAAGTTACTTAAAAACAAAGCAAAGAAGGCATTGTAACAAAAAAAAAAAAGGCATTGTAAAGTTGCGTGAAGAAGATGAAATAAAGAACAAAAAAAGAAAGAGATTCCTTTGCTTGGAAATTGAATGAATAAGAATATGAATATGATAATTACACTATTATAACTCTATAATTACCAAGCTGTGGCGCTTCTCTTCCCTACTTCCATCTCAATTCTCATCATCATTTTTTTTAATTCAATTTGCAGCTGTATCCTTTTCTTTCTTTCTTGTCTCTTTCTCTTTCGCTTTTTCCAAATCCAGTTTAAATCACATCTAATCAAATCTAAAAAAGGTCCTTAAAATTTTTAATTTATTTATATGGAACAACCAAAACAATTTGAATATCTGTATAATAAAATATCAGTAAATGAAAATGGAGCGGATGAAAGAAAATTAAAAAAAAAAGTGAAAAGCATGTGAGAAACCCACGTGATTATAATAATTGATTAATGATCCCACATCTCATCTGGCGCGCACCATCACCACCACCCTTCCAACAATGAATCAGCGACTCTCAGAGTCTTAAATCCTCCGAATGCAATTGATTGCATCACCCCCACGCCAAGAAATAGCTCACTCATCGTCTTTCCTTCTTCCTTTACTAGCACTGCTTAGTAATATCCATGTACACATTTCATCTAGCAAACATCCTTCTCCCTTTGTGCCGCCCTTCTTCCATTGTACGCTTGCTTTGCTTTTTTTATTATTCACGTTTATGGAGACTCAAAAGACACGTCCTCATTACATTTTTTCTTCTGTAATTACAAGTATCTTTATCTATTTTACAATTCGAAACTAATCTTATTTGAATCAAAATTCAAAAATGATAAACAAGATCTTCATCCGTTTTACGATCTAAAACTAATCCTATTCAGGTCAAAAGTAATAAACGATAAAACTCTCTTAACAGTAATAACTCCAAGATACTTGTTTTCATTACATTCATTTGTAGAATCACTTACATAGCCCAGCAAATGCTTCACTTCCTATCTCCCTCCCCCCGTCTAATCATTCAGCATTACCCTGGGCTGTATACAATGCAAATCCATTAATATAATAGCATCATCATGCATAAACTTACATTTTCACCACTGGACCAAGAATCGAATCAAAGCAAAACATAACGTGGGACTGACTTTAAAACATAATACTAAATGAATTGATACAATGGCACTTTGTGAGTGTAAAGTTTTCATGCGACTCACTATGCCCTCATTCACTACCAACTCAACCATCAGTAATATTACATAAATCCTAATCTAAATAAAACCATCAGTTGGACCACACATGAACTAGACCATGCCGATTCCCAGTATAAATCTCATTCCGCTCTTCATCATAAAAAAGGGCAGTGATATCTTCCAATGCTTCTGCAACCGTGCTTCTAATTCTGGACGTATTGCTCTGCCTTTTCAAACTGCAACCACATTTGCCACTGCAGCAGCATTGTTTCTCCACTGGGGAACCGTTGCTTGCACTTATTTTAGCAAGACATTTCCCAGTCAATATATTGCTAATATTAATTGATCCTGCCACACCAGGGATGTAAAAAATCATTACATGCACACATAATGGTGAAACAAATCCAGATGAGATATGTTTATGTTTCTACAAAACCATACCATCACATCCTCCCTCCCCTTTCCCTTTCTCCTCTCCCTTTAGTTATACAGTTTATTTGAACATGCATATTTCAAGCAAACCATGAACACATAATGGTGAAACAAATCCAGATGAGATATGTCTATGTTTCTACAAAACCATACCATCACATCCTCCCTCCCCTTTCCCTTTCTCCTCTCCCTTAAGTTATACAGTTTATTTGAACATGCATATTTCAAGCAAACCATGAACACTTGCCACAATCCAATTGGAAAAGCTGGCCGAGCCCAACAGAAACTCATAAAAATGCAACTCCATGCACTTCACCTACCCAAAGCCATATTTTCCCAGAAAAGCCAACAAACAATAAACATAAAACAACTCAACAAGGCTTTTTAAATCTTTCTTTTTTTAGAAAAAGATTGTTAAGATGCCCAAACAATATTACAGAGGCTTTTACAATGTAATACAGAAATGATGACAAAAGAAAACCCTTCGCTGATGTATTAAATTTAATGTTACTGGATAGTATTCTGTTCCAACTGCTGCCTTTACTTTTTATTTCTATAACAAGTAAATCTGCATCCAGATCAAATTTTCAAATTGACAAAATGACTACAGCCACTAACATTTAAGTTGAATTGCAGTTGTTTTTCAGCTATTTATTCTAGATACAACCCATACAATAATACTGCTCACACAATATGTCTAAGAAATGAAACCTGATGGGAGAGATAGTTTATCTAAAAGGAGAAATAGCAGCAAGGAGATTAATAAGAAAATGTAAGATGGAAAATTAGAGAAAGGATACCAGAATGGATGAAAGATGCAGTAGACAAAGAAAATAAAACTAAACTCATTATCCTGCTTCATACACAGGCTAAGCATTGAAACCTGAATTTACTGTTGTATTTCCAAGAACATAAGAAGTTTAAAGAAAGAAAATACAAACCATTTCCTTCAGATAATGGATCATCAGAATCAGCCTTGCAGTAAGAGATAATAAGATCCTGATCACTTGTGATGTATATATTATTAGTGTTGCAGTCAGGATGCCACAAAAGGTGATCCTCAAATGATGTTACAAGTTCTCCACGAAAGTTCCACACAGCCACTGTCCGATTTCTAAATGTGAGGAATAACTGGTTCTCATACAGAAATATAAATGCTGATGGGGTCATAAATTCATTTTTGCTAACTTCAGTTAGCTCAGAATTGCGGACCTGCACGATTACAGTTTTGATTTTTTTAGCTTTAATAAACAAATAAGATTGCAATATATTGACAGACACTTACATCAAGAATCTGGAGGTTTTCATTTTCCTGCTTCACCAGAAGCTTTTCATTGAACTGTTCGATGAAATCCACCTTCTTATTCCGGTGAAGAAGATGGGTAAAAGATTTAAGCACAGTACCATCCTCTATTGAGAGAATCTTCAGAGGAACATGGCCATTGACTTTATTGAAAATCAATAACATGATCCCTGGACTGTCAAAAAATTGATTAAAAAAAAAGTTAATTACATAAAGTGATACTATCAAAAGCAAACAAGTCAAGGTGCCATTAGATTGTTACTATTAGTACTTGCTTTTTGCTTCCAGGAGAAAGACAAAAGCTTGTCAAGACTAAATGATACTTATGAATTATTAGAAAAACTGTAAATTTTTTGGAGAATAAAATGCATAGTGTATAGAACAATTATGCTACAATCAGTGTTTTGTTTTAATCTCATCTTATACCAATTTTTGCTATCTATCATTTAATTTTATTTTTTCAAAGTAGAAAGCAAGTAAAAAAGTAACAATCGAAAGAAGCCCATTAACACAAACAGAATAAGGAAAAACATAAAGTTTTCCCCTTTTTCTTTCAATATATAGGTATTTTTTTAGCAAGATATAACCATCATGAAAGAAGCATTACCTGATCTTAATCTCTTGAACATTTTTATCCGATATCGAGTATAACATCGTATAATTTTTTAGGTCAAACACCTTGTAAATGCTGATTAAAAGGAAAAAACAATATATATCAAACTCATGAATCTAGTTAAGGATCCAATTATTATAGTTTAGCAAAAAAGGACAATCATATGGATGAGTACTTACCTATCCTGTGCAGAATATGTGAGTACCTTCCCATTCACATCATCAAACTCTACAAAACCAGGCCACTTCAGTGATTCAGATTCAAAAAGAGCAAAACCAGCATCTGGTTGACCTCTCCGTATATATCTGTCCGTCAAGCAGAATTGTTTTAAAAATAAAAAACAGAACATTACAAATTACAATGCCCAGATGCAGTATTTCACGTCTTTCTTTGATTTTTTTTCCCTTTTACACTTTTGGGCTCAAGTTGCGACAAGATAAGGGTTGTATTAAGGTTAAAAAAGATTTGACATACTCAATCCTCGTGCTTCTGCATTTCAAGGAGCTGAAATTGTCTGAAGCATAAACTGAGACTGTGATAAGCGAGTCGTTGTTTTTATTATAAAACAAGCTTCGTATAACTTCATCGGCAGTGACATTTAGAAAGCATATTCTTTGATTAGTCTCTGCATCCCACAACAACAAATATCAAGATTTCCATTCTAATTCTTCATGCAAACAGAAATAGACAACCCCATTCAAAATAAGTTTAGAAGTGTGAAACCAGGTTCCTACCTCGGCTAAATGCTGCACATACACCAGACTGGGCAAGAGCAAAGACAATGTCTCGTGCAGCTACAATCTCTATAATCTTTGACCTCTTCCTCAGAAATGGTAATACCACCGAACAATGTCCTTTTGGATCATGAGTATCATATTCCTCCTACATATTTAGGCAACATATCACCGACAGGAATTTAATAAGAAAGCTCAATAAGACAGCAATGCACAGATCTGTCCCCATGGCTACACAAGTAAGAGATCACCTATTGACCTTTGAAATTAATGTTTTGCTTAATAGACTCCTTTGAAATTAATGTTTTGCTTAATAGACTTCCAAATAAACAAAAGAAAGTAAATGCCCTTTTCTACCCTCCTACTTAATTTAGAAATAAAAACACAGATTACCATCCAACTGAAGGTAAACTAGCTTAAATAGCATTAAAGGAACATGTTTGTCCAATACCAGCAAATACAAATAAAGCATCTACATTTTGATATCAACCTACGAATTTGACCCTGCATTTCATACTCAAGTTTCTTGAACAAACTTTATTATTCAAGGAAATCTTAAAATCAACATCAGGAATCTTATGACACAAGCACTCCACCGTTCCAAACTTGTGGCCTTTACTATTAATCATATCAAAGACTTAAACAGCCATAAATCTAAAAATCATCATTTTGAAAACAACAAAAGTAGATCAGGTTTGCAGCAATATATCATAAGGTAACATTGAAAGGGTAGGCGCTCCACCCTAGTTGTCTATCATAAACCAAAGCTGTGACTGTGATTAGAGTAGAGACTATTAAACGGATAATATGTATCAAACTAATTTGAAAACTAAAGATGCAAAGCTAGGGCTTCCTTTGTTCCTTCCACAAATTTGCAACTAGGGTTAAAAGTTCAAATTTCTTCGGCTTGTAATCTGGAAACAAGGAAAAGGATGAGGCGTTAAACTAAGGTTTGGACTTGGAGGCATGAGTGAGTAGATACCTCGACTGAAACCGTATATTAGAAAGCAGATTTCTTATGCAATTTGAAGAGCCAAAACAAGAAAAAAAAAACCCTCAAATTTTAATTGCAATAGCAAGAGATATAGAAGTAAATTTGTGCAATAATAAAATAATTAAAGGAGTGAAGTTAGGTTAAGTAAAAGAAGGAACCTGCAAGCGGATGTTGCGGAAGCGCTCCAGAGCGTCGGTGATGGAGAAAGCACGGTGTCGCTTAGAGCAGATTTCTCTTCGCTGAAGCTTCTTCACTGTGTGAACGAAGCCATCCGCTCTCCCTCTTTTCTTGGATGCGACTACTCTCCGTCCGCTGCAAGGCCTTGGGCTCACCGCTATTCTACGCCCACCATCCATACCTTTGTCTCTCCTTCGTGTCTAACTATGCTCTACACAAAACCCTACCTCCGCAAATACCCAATAGCCGCTTCTGGTGGTGCTGGCGCTGGAATTCAGCTCCCATCAAATTAACGGCCGCCTAATCCTCCTCCAAATCTAGGGCTTGCCTAATGCCACTATGCTAACCAAGCGATTATCTACCAAAGTACTCTCTACTCTGGTTTTTTTCCTTTAAACTAAGAAATCTACAGATTGGAAGTTTTCCTGAGTCTAGGACTACACAACATAAACTGGTAATAATCTTTCTCTTCTGTTCTGTCTCAGATTCCAGTGAGCATGCCGTCCGATCTTCTTTTCAATTTTCGAATTTATTAGTATTATATTCGTACCATGATGCATCCATCTGCCCGTTTCCAACGTTACGTTTACCATTTGTTACGATTACCATAATCACATGCAAATTCCCCTTCTTTGGTATTTTTGTAAGTATGTATTAATTTACATAGAATTTTAGTACTTCTTGGGCTGTTCGAATTTACTACTCCATAAATAAATCTATTTAAAGGTCCAACTATCTATCTAGCATTTACAAATTTGTCTAATCAATACAATAAAATTATATAAAAATATTAAATCCATTAAATTATAGTTGCCAATTAAGCATCATAGGCATTTTGAATTTATGACTCGATTTGTTTAATGAAAATCAAATGAAAATTTTTCTTAGAAAATATTTATATCGAAAAATAGAGATTTTTTGTTATTTGGTTAAATTAATTAAAAATATTTTGTGTTGTTTGATTAATTTTTAAAAAATTAATTTTTAAAATAATATTAATATTTTATTAAAATATTTATTATTAAAGTATTAAAAATTATTTATTATAATTAATAATATTTAAATTATTTTTATTTTAATAATAATAGTTAATAATAAAATATTTTATTAATATTAAATGCTAAAATAAAACTATTTATTATTTATATTAATATTTTAAAATATTTAAAATTGTATTATTATTATTATTAACATAATAATACTTAAATATATTAATATTTATAATTAAAATAAAATAGTTTTATTTTATACAGTAAGTTTTTATTATTAAATCATAAGAATTTTATTATTTATTAATATTTATTATTAAAATAATAATATAAATACATTTGTCAATAAAATATAAAATAGTATATTCTAAATTGAAAAAAAATTAAAAAATGATTGCATTTTTTTAATTAAAATAATATTATTTATTATATTAAATAATAAAACAATACTATTTATTATTAAATATTAAAAAAATTTAATAATACAAAGAATGGACATGTTTAAAATAAAAATATTAGAAGACTTAATATTAATATAATATTTTAAATTAATTAAATTAATTTGAGCCTAAAAAATTATATCCAAAGTTCGATTTGAGTAGAATTATATTCATGAGCTTAGTAATAGTCGTGCACATAGAAAGCTTTTTTTTCCAAAATTTATTTTTCTCTTTTGAAAATAAAAAAGAAAATTTCCAAAAAAAAATATTAGCACATCCCCTGCTTCAAATTAGCTATAAGGACAATGAGATAAAAAACAACAGTAAAAGTGAAATTAGTTACTACAGTAATGAAATTAAGTATTATAGCATTGAGATTAAAATTAGTCGTAAGATTTGTGTTTGAATGCAATCGCAATGGTGACAATTAGATAAAGTATAGTAAGGATAGAAAATGATCATTAAAATCATTAGATTAAAGCTTGTATATAATTTTGTTTTTTAGGAAATTAATAAATAAATAAAATTTATTAAAATTATTTTATCAAATAACAAATTTTATTACATATTTTAATTTTAATTATTTACAAATTAATTTTAAATAATAAAATTATTATATTATATTAAATTAATAGTCATTTAAAAATACAAAATCAAAATAAAAAATTTAAGTTGTGTCTCTGCACTAAAATTTGAAGGGCCAGAAAGAACAAAAAACTAAAAAACTACACTAAAACTTTAAGGGAAAAATGAAAAAATAAAAACTGAGGATATTTTTGGAGATCAATTTTTGACAAGCGGAGTATTCTTCTATCGGACCCACTGGACCTCAAAGGGATATGGTGGGAGATTGAAGGTGCGACACAGCGAAAATGCTTCTGCCATGTGGCACCTTTGAGTGCCAAACAACATTTGTGACACAATTGGGACAAAATTTGTCCGAATCGTGTCGCAACGATGGACCCGTTTGAATTCAAGCAAAGCCTCAATTATTTTGTCTCTTTCAACTTGTATGAAAATTTGATAATATTGCTTTCTAAATCTAATAATTTCAAACACAGTTTCCTTCTTCAATAAGGAATATGATTTTGTTTGTTTGATTCTTGCAGTAATCAATTCGAATTATAACTACATGTCTCTTGATATTTTTCTTTCTCACCTTAAACTGATTCTTTTCTCTGAAGTTGTTAACTCAAGATTACGATGATCATTGAAGTAAGAAACTAATCAAATACCTTTTATGCTAAAAAACAAAATTTAACTTGACAACTTGTCTTAATTTCGAGATGATTAAATTTTCTCACTTTCCCAACATCTTCATATTCATAATACCTAGACTTAAGAGTAAAAAAATTCACACTGTCGCATAAGTTCACTCAATCTTCGTCACTTACTCCCTTTTCGAATGCTAAACTCCTTATTCAAAGCATATTAATTCTAAATATCATAAGCATATTTTCCATAGTGCACTTTTCATTTCAGTTTTAATTTCTTTAAAAGAGTTATTTAGATTCAAGGAACTCTTTCACCATCTACTTTCATAAAATAAGAATTATGAAGGGAAATTTTTTTAAAAAAATCAGATGAAAAACTCAATCAAATAGAGATGCTGTTTGTCACATCTCGTATCCACATTATTTTACGTTTTTTCGCACATTTTATATAGTTGGGCTGTTTATAATGCCTTACTTTCCTTTTCCCTCATACAGTAACTATTTAAAACTGTAATTTATAATTAAATAAATATTTACATATCGAGAATTTATTTATCGTTTACATCCCTTATTTAATTTATAACACTGTAGTACTGCAAAATATGTCTGAACATATGAAATAAATGATTATATCTTCAGGATATAAGCTCGCTGCCTCGAGGCACTAAATGTGCAACCAACAATCCCTGGATGCAAATCACGCAGTCATTGAAAATACTTTGTAAATGTTAAAATAAAAGGGTGAGCAAACTACAGCTCAGTAAGAGATTTATATGTAAAACTAGATATCCCGAAATCTATATGCAACGAAAATCCTTATTTTCCTATAAGTGCTCTAAGGACCAAAATAGGAAGGATAGTATAGTCGACTAGAGATCCGAATGGAGTAAGGAAGGTATTTTGAAATACCTGTCTTGTCCCAAAACCTAGAAGCGACTATAGGGAGTAAACATTGTTGTTGAAATCCATCCTTTTTCCATTTCATATCCTTTTTAAAATAATGCTTTTATAAAATAAAGCATTTAAATAAAATAACTAATATTCATATATTCTTTAAATATGAATATTAGTTTAAATATGAATATTAGTTGAAATAAATCATAATTCTCATTTAAACTCATGTCACATGTCACTGTATAAATCATAAACAGCAGGGTACTCCATGTAGTACAGAAAACTGTTTATAAATTTATTCTCCTTTTCATATAAAAACATATTCGTATACATTTTCATTTAAATACATTTTTCATATCACATATCATTTCATATTTCATAAAAGTAGAGACTAAGGCATCACCCGGGATATATCATACTACAGAGAAAATACCCAGTAGGGAAATAATAATTATGTCAGACTTATGGCGATAGTCTAGGGTAGCCCTAGTCGAACACTGATCAAGTGTCTACCAGGACTGAATACATATCAAATGTCACATATCACTCATGTTTTATGAAAAATAATAAATTCCTTATTTTCAAGGCTTGGAAATTCTCAAATTATGTAATTAAATATTTTCTAATATTTTTAGAAAATATTCTAGAAATTTCAGTAGCATAACGGTTGCTATTGCCCTAGCCCTTCTTCAAATTACACACAGTTCCAATTTTCATATACAGCCTCAATTCCAAAGATTTTTGTGCAATTCATTTCAAGAATATTCATAATAAATTATTTGCATAATAAATATGCACTCGAAATATCGCTACAGCTCACATATGCATCCTTTACCTATGTAGCATATTCGGTCTCTTTATGCGCACCACTCGATATCCGTTATTCCCGGGTTGCAGATAATTCCTCCAAAATTATTAGCTTAATGAAGACTTATTTTTAAGCTATTGTTCATATCTATGTGCAGCCACATTGTACATTGCAAATATTTTTGCAGTCTAAATTCTACCAGTAGTATAATATAATTTCTTCGTTTTGCGTCGGATTTTAAATTCGAGCATACTAGTAGACTCCTCGTAATTTCTATAGTCTAAATCTACTCTCAAACCATCAAAAACAGCCATGGATTAAGCATCCTTTGCCTTGGCTAAAAACTCCATGTTGAAATTCCTTTGGAATTTCAACAATTTAACTTGATATTCTTGTTTCTTTATGTTTGTTTTCTCATTTGGCGCAATTTTTTGGCATGAAACAAATTGAATACCCAATATTTCAAGCTTGGCCGAATGGGTCTTTAATAGCCAATTTTTATTTTCCAAGATTTAATCAAAACCTTAACTAGAAATAGAATCACTAAGGGCTTGTTTGGTATCAATTTTATTTTGTGTTTTATGTTTTTGTTTCCAAAATTTTGCAACATAAAATATAAAATGGTGTTTGGTTGAAAGATTTTGTTTTATAATTTTAGAAATTGACAATGATGTTTCCAAAATTATAGGAAACATAAATTTTCTGTTTCCAACTATTTGCTAAATGTTTTGGAAACAATTTTCATAAAAAAACACGGAGAATGAACAGTAATAATTAATGAAGTCTCCACTTCGCGTCTTACCAGCAACCTTCATATCTTTTTTGCTTTGGCAAAAGCCAAACCCTAGCCCGTGCATCATCTTTCTTTCTCGTTCACCTTGCAGCCGATTGCATCCTTTTCTTCACTTCTCTCCTTCTTCTTCTTCACTTCTCCTTTAATTAACCTCTAGATTTCTTCAAATTTCCTTCCATACGCACCTAGAAACCACCCTTGCTCAATTTGATTTTGAGCCTCTTATTAGCCTTGTGGGTTCTACTCTCGTTTTCCACTTCCAGAAATCCTCTGTTTTCATCTTCATTTGATCGTCAATCAAAATAGGTATCTTCGATTTAAGGACCATCTCAAGAACTGCTCAAAATTTGGGATTTGCTGAACAGAGCTCAACGTGGAAAGGCTGCCCTGAGTGTTATTCTGTTCGGTTTGGGTAAAGGTAAGGGATTGGTGATGTTTCCCTTAAGTTTAGCTATAGTAGTTGATTTAGTTGTGTATAAGAAAGATGTTAGAAGCTTTAAATTAAAATAAACACAAGTTTTGACAGCTAGAAAGTGTTCTGTTATGGGAAGAAACGAGAGAGGTTTTGGTGTTTTCAATGAATTTTGGGTAGAACTTAGTGATAAATAATGAAAGGAATTAGTTGGAACTTAAATTAGGAGACCATTTGTGATAAGTTGTGGAACCATATTGAAGTGGCGTGAATAATGGTGTAACCAACCAGAACAGAGGTTGAAGATGGTGATAAAATTGTAATGGTTTGAAGGTGTTTGATGATAATTCTAAATGAGGAAAAGAGGTGCATAAAACTAGAGTTGATTTAAAGAATGAAAATTATGAGAGTAAGATCATAGGAAGCACACGGCCATGATGGAGATGAGATGAAGATGGTGAGTTCTTCACGCATGGAGAGTGGTTGATGGAATTTTAATTAAACAAAATAATAACAAGACAAGAAATGAAGAAGAAAATGAATGAAAAAAATAATGATAAAAACATTATTAATAATATACTAAAATTATATAATTTTAATAAAAATATTTAATGCAACATTAAAAATTTATAAGATTAAAAAATATTATGTTTAAATTTATTAGATGCCAAATGTGTTTTATGTTTTCAGTTTTAAAAATTATACAACAACGTTAGTTTATCAAACATGCTTTTTGTTTTCAAAATTTCAAAACAAAACAAAAACAAAATCAAAATCAAAATTTTCAAAAACATAAAACATAAATTGACAACGATATCAAACGACCCCTAAGCTTCAAGGAGCAAATTCATGCCATTAGATTTAAGTAAGGCATAATGAATGAGACCTTACCTTGCTTGGCTGAATAGTATCCCTCTCCTTTTCTCTTTATTTTGTTGGTTTTTCAATGAAATATTGGTATAGGATTGTAGAGGAGAAAGAGAGGATCAATTTTGATATAGAAATTATGTTAAAATTCTAACTAATTTACAAGATCTAAAGCTTGGAAAATTTTTCTTTCTTTCTTTTTGTTTGAAGATGGCGTGGGCTGTTGGAGGAAGAAGATGTACAGTACATCTCAGCAGCTGGCTAACTTTAAAGAAAATTCTAGAGCTGTGCCAATAGACCAAAATACCCCTAGTTATGAAATTTTAGATGATTTTGCCCTTACAGTCCCATTGGCATAAAAACAGTATAAACGCACTCCAAATTTTTGGATTCCAGTTCCCAATATTCATATTAATAATAATTTGATGATTGGAAGTGGTTTCGTTGACACGCGGTACACGGATAGTGAGAAATTAAGATTTTACCCTTATTGGGTAAATCGCATAAATTTTCGATTTACCACCGATTTAATTAAATCCAATGCCACTATCTTAAACTCCTTTTCATGTAGAATATCATAATATTTTTACTTTGTCCCAATTCATTTTGATTTAAGAGGAATTTACGAAAATACCCTTGGGACGTATCCGTCATTTCTCAATTTGCTTGCCAACAACTCCAAATACTGAAAAATAAAATAATTTCAAGTCTCTAAAATTTCCTCATTATAATCATTTCACCATCTATACACTGTTTCCATATTCATAATTTCATTTGGGCGTGAAAATTCAAGTGGAGTCCACATCATTGTGTACTTACAATTTATAAAATATTAACATATAAATCATTTATTAAAAAATAAATGAATAATTGTACATGTATAGTACAAAATAACTGGTTCTCACACTGTTGGAACTAATGTTTTAATAATAATATCTTTAACATTTAAGTTATAGATGTTATGACATTTAATGCTATAAAACATTATTATAGAAACAAATTAATAATTGCTTAATAATGCAATAACGTTTTATTGGCATTTTAATATGGTTTTCCATGCATTTACCATAGTATGAAAACATTACATTGCTCTACATTTGCTGTTACATTTGAAGGCCGGTTACTATGTTGCTAATATTGTTGTTACTGACATTATTGTTAGTATTGATAATCGATTATAATTCTATTAAATTCATCATTATTATTTTATGAGTTACAAATGTGTAAGTCTATAAATAGAGGTACTAAACCTCATAAAAAAAACACATCTATTTACTTATAATATTCTTGGATAAGAGAAGAGTGTTTGATCATAGAGCTTTTTACTCCACATGTTAGTGCAGAACTATAGAGTGTACAACATAATTAAGTTGGGCTATTGTATCTTGAAGGTGACACGCTTTGAGTTCCTACTGCACTGGTGATATAATTCCCGTAGAGGCGTGAATCGTCTTAAAGAGAGCGAGATATCCGTGTTTCAGTCCAACTCTTCGTGATCAGTAAAATAATTCTAATTTATATTTTCTTATATTATTTTGATTATTAACAATTTCTTATTTTTGTTTCAGCTTCTAGCACTTACAATTTTGAGAATAAATCCAACAATTTTAAGGCGAGATCCAACAATTTTAAGACGAATCCATAAATCCTTGAAAATATTTTGATCTCAAAGAAAATAAGTTCCCAAGAATTGTGAGACAGAATTATGCAAAAATCAACGAGCATCATGAAAGTACAAAGTAAGATTTACTTCCAAGTGATGGTTTTCTTGATCAAGGGTTTACTCATCCCAAGGTGTGGTCTTATTGTGATGTTTCTTGCAAAAGGTATGGGAACTTACTTTTGCATTCTAAAATTGTGTTTAAGTTATAAAAAAATATATATTATTCTTGAATGATTTAGTACTAGTGCTAGTTGGAACATAATGATGTTTTTTGAGTTACAATTTTAAAATCAAGGTTTGTTTGTAGAACAAGTTATTTTAGATGGAGAATTGAAAAACTAATTTACGTGTCGTTGATCATATGGATAAAATTAGGCTACTGGTAACAATATATTTTGTGATACCTAGTAGTATGTTGAATAAAAATTAGACTACTAGTCGCAATATATTTATGATTCCTAGTAGATGACATTGATGTTGGATAAGCTTAGGCTACTGATCATATAAAATATATGATTCCTAGTAGTACGAGTTTTGATGATGGATAAAAGTAAACTACTGATCATAAAAATTTGTGATTCTTAGTAGTATGTTTTCTGTGTAATAATGGAGCATGAAAATGCTATAAGCCTAACTATAAAAATATAGTTGAGGCAAGAAAGTTAGATATATCTTGTGTGTGACTGCTTAATAGTCAAAATATTTGTGATAGCACTACTATAATTGATAGAGTGCATAACCATTATTACAATGGAAAATCCTGATCTATTGAAGGAAAAACACTATAATGAGATCCTATATGAGTGATGGATTATAAGTGTGAATTATATAATAAAGGCCTTTGCTCAAGATAAGATCTGGTATACATCAAGGGGGATGGAGTGTTTGCCCAAATAATCTAGAATCTCCTATGAGGATACCCAACCTAATGATCAGAGATCTTGAGAGTTAGGTTCAATACGAAGAACAAATCATAGAGAGATCGTTCAAAAGATACACACTAATAAGCTTTGAAGCTCATTTGTTTGTCCCTATGGTATAGTGTATCTATCTTGTAATGTTGGAGGGTTGATTCGTTAAAAATCTTAATGAAATCTATAGCTTATCATGGGTGGGGTGTATCAGTTACAGGAACACTCTTGATAGATTTCATCTATGTGAGTATTGGAGTGGGGTCGCTCCTATGAAGCTTGGTTGGATAAGTTTCTAGATTACTTACTAAGTCCGGGATCAAGCACGAGGCCGTAATGTGCTGACTTAAAAAGAAGCTCGTAAACACCTGAATTATTATGTGTGTACTGCAAACTCTTGTCTCCCTTGTACGGTCAAAGTTCAATACGTATGACATACTATTGGCTTAGGAACATGATTTGCTACTACACTAAGTGAAGGTTTAATGCAGTTGCACACCTTTATTATGGATAATAATTCATCTCTGTCTAAGTCAATAAATTTATTAAAATTTTCAACATATTATTTTATTATTAAAATGGAGAGGGAATTGTTGGAACTAATATTTTAAGGATTTATATATGATGCACTGACAGTGTATAGTTTTCTATACACTGTCAATGCATAAGAGGTTGACACCTCATCAATAGGCCCCTATATGCAAATATAAATAAATTTTTTTAATTTGCCCATGAGGGCCTATTGATGAGGTGTCAATCTCTGATGCATTGATAGTGTATAGAAACTATACACTGTCAGTGCATCATATACAAACTCATATTTTAATAATAAAATCTTTAACATTTAAGTTACAGATGTTATAACACTTAACGTTATAAAACAACATTATAGAAACAAATTAATAATTACTTAAAAACCAATAACGTTTTATTGGCATTTTAATATGGTTTTCCATGCATTTACTATGGTATGAAAACATTACTTTGCTCTACATTTGCTGTTACATTTGAAGGCCAGTTACTATGTTGCTAATATTGTTGTTATTGACATTATTGTTAGTATTGATAATCGGTTATAATTCTATTAAATTCATCATTAATATTTTATATGAGTTACAAATGTGTAAGTCTATAAATAGAGGTACTAAACCTCATATAAAAAAAAAACACATCTATTTACTTATAATATTCTTGGACAAGAGAAGGGTGTTTGATCATAAAGCTTTTTACTCTACATGTTAGTGTAGAATTGTAGAGTGTACAACGAAGATAGGTTGGGTTATTATATCCTGGAGGCGACATGCTTTGAATTCCTACTGCACTGGGGATATAATTCCCACAGAGGCGTGAATCGTCTTAAAAAGAGCAAGATATCCATGTTTCAGTCCAACTCTTCGTGATCAATAAAATAATTCTAATTTATATTTTCTTATATTTTTTTGATTACTAACAATTTTTTTTGTTTAAGCTTCTAGCACCTACAATTTTGAGAGGAAGTCCAACAATTTTAAGGCAAGATCCAACAAATGCTTACAATACAAAAGCACTATATATATATATATAAATATATTTATATATATATAAAAGTTAGACGTTTATAGGGCAGGCTTAGACAAAGTATTAAGGAAGTTAAAATAATTATAATAAAATATAAAAAGTATTAAACATATAAAATTTAATAAATATAACACAATAAGTTTGAATAAATTTTTACGAAAAGATCATAAAAAACATGAAAACTTAAATTAAAGTATATAAAAAAATATAAACTCAATATAAATTGCACAAAGAAAGCAAAAATAATTTAAAATATATTAATATAAAATAATAATTATAGTAAAACGGGCCAAGTCGAGCTTTGTGAACCTAAACCCAATCTATTTTTTAATGAGGCCTAGATTTTCAAGCCCAAGCCTATTTAACGAGCTTAATATTTTTGTTCAATCCCACTAAAAAATGGGTAGACCTTCGTGTTTGGTCGGGTAGCTTGACCTTGGAATAGGTCTAATGTATATAAATATATATAATATAATATTAATATCCAATACACTGACGTGAAGTTTTTTGACTTTACAAGCGAAGTTAGGATGATAACATATGTCTTATTTTATTTATTTTTTATTTTCCTAATATATTTGAAGAATGGATAATTATTACATACACCACTGGTGGAGTTTTTTTACTCCACAAGCAATCTTAGAATCGTGACACATGTCTTATAAAATGTTAAAAAATAAAAAAATAAATAAAATAGGACATATGTCATGATCCTAATCCTGCTTGTAGAGTAAAAAACTCTACCAACGGTATATGGAATAATTATCTTTAAAGAATATGTGTCATTATCCTAACTCTACTTGTAGAGTTAAAAAAACTCTACTGACCATGTATAGAATAGTAATCCTATATATATTGGAGGATAAATTATAATTCTAGCGAATCTAATTTATTAAAATTGATTTCATACTTCAATAACTGTCCATGTCCATGTCCATGTCCATGAATGGCAAATTAAAAATTAGAAAACTTACCTTTCATCGCTAAATAAAAAAAAATGCTAAGAGTAATGAAAATCAAATAAAATTTTCAGGTAATTAGATTTAGAAAATAAACAAAATTTTCAAAAAAAAAATTAGTGAGAAATTTTTGAGTATAAATTTTTAGCGAAAAATTTTATGCATAAGTTTTTATTGAAAAATAATTGAATAAGATGAAAGTTGAGGTTTTCTTTATCGAGGCTTGTTTTTAAATATAACAAAGAAAAAAAATAGTCCCGCTTGCTTAGGATTGTTTAAACAAATCAATTTAAAAAAAGAAATCATAATTTTGATACTATTATTGAGATGATTTCTTGAACTGAACCATTCTATATAGGTTTTATTAATTGTTAATGAGTTTACATATTAATAGGTTTAATAAGTTTTATTGACTGGACTTAATTTTGTTAGATTTAATTTATTTTAGCATATTTAATTGGTTTATGTAAAGATATATAATATCTTGAAATACTTAAAAAATCAAGTTATCAAGGCTAAAGATAAAGTATCATTCAAAAACCACTCCATTAGGGGTGCAAATGGTCTTTTGGAAACATTGGATGCACGTACCTTGTTTGAAAATCTAGCAAAGGGACAGTATATGACTTGGACAAATAATAGAGAGGGTGATGAGATAGTTTAGGGGAGATTGGATAGAGCTTTTGCCACCTCCCAATGGTTTAGAAGGTTCGATAAGGCAACACTTACGAATCTGCTAGTAATCTATTTTGATCATGGAGCTATGCTTCTTAATACGGAGGAGCAACAGAGGTTCAGAAGGAGGCCTTATAGGTTTGAAGCTATCTGGATAACTCATCCTCAATGTAAGGAAATTATAAGTGATTTCTAGTGTAGCATAGTTTCAGGTTCGCCTTCCTATATGTTAATGCAAAAACTGAAAATCACAGAGGTTAATCTAAAGAAATGGAATAAAGAGATATTTGGTAACGTTAGGGGAAAAGGAGAACTCTGGAATTAGCTCTCAGCAAGATGCAACAAGAATTGCAATAAAAAGAAGCTTGCAATAAGGAAAAAACTATTAGAATCGAGTTGGAAAGTATTGCGGAGCAAGAACAAATTTTCTAGATGCAAAAGTCTTGAGTTAATTAGATAGTTCAAGGGGAAAGAAACACTAGGTTTTACCATACCATGGTAACAAGAAGAAGAATGAGGAATAAGATCACTTGCATCCTACTTGAAGGTGATTCATGGGAGGATAATCATCAGAAAATTGAAGCTGCTTTCTTGCACCATTACAAAGAGCTATTCAATCCAAAATCAACAGAAGATACACAACAACTAAGATCATTGTTGGAGGGGCTCCAGTTACCCAAAGTAAGTGAAGTACATAGGGACATTCTCAATAGGCCTTTCTCACCAGAAGAAAGTAAAACAACAGTGTTTCAAATTGGACCTTTGAAGGCACTAAGAGCAGATAAAAAACCAAGTATTTTCTATCAAAGTTCTAGGATATTGTAGGATCACTTACCACAGCTTCTACTTTGTCTTTCTTGAACTCAGGACATATGCTAAAAGAAATGATAAAACTCTTATAACATTAATCCCTAAGAATAATTCCCCTGAAAAAGTCACGGACTACAGACCGATAAGCTTATGCAATGTGGCCTACAAAATTATTTCAAAGACCATTTGTGAACAGGCTGAAACCAATCATGGAAGAAATCATCTCCCCCTCCTAAAATGCTTTCATGAAAGGACAAAGTATTACCAATAACATTTTGATTGGAGGGGAAATTCTCAACACTATCTGAAACAAAAAGAAAGGAAGGGGATTCCTAGGGGCACTTAAGATTGACACAATTAAAGCTTACGACCGTATGAGTTGGCTATTCCTGAAAGAGATCATAAGAATTATGGGATTCACAGAAAAGTGGATTCAAATAATCTGGGAGTGCGTAAGCATAGTCAGCTATCAAGTTTTGGTGAATGGGGCTCCATCTCAACCCATCCACCCAAGGTGTGGCCTCAAGCAAGCGACCCTCTCTCTAAGGGTGCACTCGGATCAGTTTGGATTGGATTTTTGGTAATTTTTTATCCGATCTGAACCTATTTGGATATTAGCCAACCGATCTGTATCCGTATCCGACACCCTCCAATATCCAGATATATCAGATCCGCACTAAATCGAATCGGATCAGATCGGATACCGTAAGTTTTTTTTCAGCACCACTGTTTTGAGCTTCTTGCAAAATAGAAAATTAATTTTCAAATTATGTTTGCTGATTAATGTGAGAAGACCTTTTTAGAAAACAAAAACCAAAATATACCGAATTTAGAGAAGGATTTATTGTTCTTGGTTTCCATGAAACTATTCCCTTTTAGTTTTTACTTACAAAAATTGTCATAATGCCGATAATTTCTTAATCAAATGATTAAGAAGTTGTTATAACGTATTATGAGATTTCAGTTTCAGTCTAAACAATTTCGACTCCTAACTGCAATTAGTAAAACTAAAAAATTGGTTAATTATTTCACCCACCAATTTTTCGGCTTGATAAATAAGGCAACTGCTCCACAGCAAGGAATTATGAAAGCCACAAAGGGCAAAAAGCACTTGAAATTTGATAGCAAGAAAAAGAAACTGAAGAGAAGGTACAGAGAAGGAAAAAGAAAAGGGCAAAAGTAACTTTCTGATCCTCTATTTCAAGCAGAAAAAGTTAACATTTCATTGTTTTTTCATCTCTTCCGTACATATAATATATATGTATATAATTAAAAAGGGAAGATTCCATCTCTTTGTCACAGTGTAACATGTACTTGTCTTCATCTCCAAAAATTTCTCTAGGAGCCTGAAAAGTTTGATAACTGCTAATTTGTAGCCATCATATTGGAAGGTTGATTAGCTTTTACTGTCCCTAACTTGTCTTGTTTCTTTAAACTTTCTTTTTGTTCTTCACTAACTGTAGTATTCTAAAAAAAAGAAGAGATTTCTTACTATCAACCACTCTTCATCATTGTCTATTCGTCATGGCATTGACTCCCATGTGTGTGCTATACTGCAGCATATTTTAATCAGCAATAAGTTGGTGTGTATAGTTCCAGCTCTTGATCTAAAGCATTCTCATCTCCATTCATTTTGCTATTTTACAAGGTGAAGTATATCAGCAAAATTGTTCCTATGCTTGACCTGTCAAAAAAGGAAGAAATTTCACTTTTATATATATATATATATATATATATATCTAGTTTGTTTAAATGCCAACGTCTTTGCAGGTGAAATACCAAAATTAACTTAGGAACCTACAATGTGGCAAAGAACAAGAGAATCCTCTAGGGATCTTGCAGCCATGAGAGAAGAGACTACCTGAATACTAGAAGTCCTTAGACGAAATCTGCTTTCATTTGTTGCAGTGATATTGCCGATTGTAATGGCGATCTGATGATGAACCTGTGGGTTGCTGGCATGATCAGTGGACCCTAAAGCCACCACCATCGGCTTTTCAGACGTGTTAGATCGGTAACATCACATCTTTAGACTTTAGCTTCATCTTTACCTGTGCTTCCTTGTCCTTGTCTGGGAACATCCAACATCAATTATGTATTAATCAAAAGGGTATCAGCTACAGTTAGCAACATTAATTATGTTTAAAATTTATTGTTGATCCAAATTCAATGTTAGACGACAGACAATATCTAATGCATGGAGATATAGTTGGGATAAAAAAAGATAAAAAAAAAGATTAAAATACAAATTCGTAAAAGTTTCTTAGTCTTTCATTAATTCTCAATTTTTACTTGAAATAAACAAATAAGCAATGTAATGAACAAACAACAGCCTAGCCATCTTTGAGCAAATTACAACTATCAGAGATGATCTTCTATACTTCAGAATACCAGAAGATTGAAAAGCAAGATTTCAATTTCCTTTTCCTTTTTTGCAATTATCAAGAACTAAACAATTAAGCTGATAAAGAGTCAAGTTAAAATTTTCAACAGAACTCTCAGGTTTTAGAAAACTCAAATTTACAAACAACCAAACTAGATTATATATATAATCAAAAATAATCTTTCCTTACTTTTTCTTTGAAATCAATCAAAGTTTATACTCACTAAGAACAATATCAAAGGACAAACATATACTTTCTCTTTGTAGCTCAATCTAAAACATCAAGGCAATAAAACTTAAGAAACTTATCAACCAGCAAATTACATTCATCAAAGTTCATGAAATACTAAAACATCATAAGAGAAGAAAAGATTAATCTGTTCTCTACCAAACAATGGCTAGACAATAACTACTTTCAACTTTCTATTTGCACTCATTCCTAAACACTTTTTTGGTGACCAATTAGACTATTGAAAATGAAATATCATATTCATGAAGTCTTAAAAAGTTTATTTTTTTTTCATTTCATACACTTTCTCAGCAACCAAACAGTTTAAAAAAGAAGAAGCAAAAACTAAAGAATAAAGCTCATCAAATTTCATTACATTCCACATTTTCTCTTCTTTTCTTGCATGTAATCGACAACCAAATGCATTATATATACTTGTAACTAACTTAGCACTCAAATACCAAAGCTAGAAAAAGAAAATCAAGAAAAAGAAAATCAAGAAACCAACTATGCTTTGTCTTCGTTTATTTAGAAAAGTTTAGCGCTAATGAATCATGCATCATTGGCTACGCAGAATATTCATTCATCTTTGCCCATGCCCTTTCTCTACATTGTTAATTATTTTAGACTTTGCTTCAAAAAATGGTATATATCATTGAGTAAAAAAAATGGTATATATCATTCTCAACTTCAGCATATACTGTACTTTCCTTTTCTCTTTATTAATTTTATATGCTAGTTAGCACTACTATTTAATTATTTACAAAATTAATTAGTAAAAAATAGAGAAAACCATCGAGAATTTAAGGACTTTGTACAAACTATTAAAAGGTGAATGAATTTTGATTTATCATGTGACGTGCCATGCTTTATCATGTGAATAATTTATTATCAAGAATCCCTTTTTTTTTTCTTGTTTTTTGACAATGTCATCAAGATTTTAAATATGAATTTTTATTAATTAATGCCGTGAAAGCTACTCTTGAATATTATATAAATATAAAATTGAAAATCAAATAAATCTATATCTTGAAATGTCCTGATTATGTGTGTGTGTGTGTGTGTATATATATATATATATATATATATATTGAAAGTCATACCTTTGATTATATAAAATGAATAAATCTCATTGCTGACATGCAACACTCAGATCTTATTGATTGGTTGTATTATAAGCATCAAAAGATGCAAAACAGTAACACAATATTCCAACAAAAAAGAAATACCAGGAAAAGACCTTTGTAAAAATAGAATCCAAAAACAGAAAAAGACCACCTAAATCTATCTAGATGATGCAAAAATAGCCAACCCAAAGATAGCAAAGCAGCCGACCACCAAATAACACTACAAGCTTAAATCACCCAAAAAACCCAAATAAAAATAACACCAGCCACTATAACCATTCAAACGAATCAAACCCCATCTTTCAACTTAGAGTCAATAAATAGTAAATGAAACCATTCATTCATTCAATGCCAGATAAAAAAACCAGCTTCACCAAAACGACAACACTAAAGCATTCTTGAAACAAAAAACATTCACTGCCAAAGCGACCCTACTACCTTAAATTTCTGAATAAATGGGATTACCTTTAAGATCTGTTGTTTCTTGGAAGGAGAAGGCTAGATCTATCGATTTGAACTACAGGGGACGAACAACGCTACTGCTGGGAGATCGATGATGGGTCTGGGATAAGCGATGCTGTCACGTTGCTGCTGGGCGATGGGTGATGGCCGATGAGTCTGGGACGTCGTGGATGAGCGACGCTCCTGTTGGAGTGCTGGGCGATGTCTGATTGATGAATGTGCTATTGCTAAAATTGAGAGTAAACTGAGAAAGTGAGGGGACTGAGGGGTGAGTACTGAGTGGGTGATTGTGTCGATTGTGAGACTTGAGAAGAAAGATCTGAGAAGTTTAAGAGAGTGAGAGACTGAGATAGTTCCGCTTGAGGTTGAGGTTGTGTCGTCGGTCGGTTCTATGACTGTGTGAGGCTCAGAGGCTGTAAGGGTTGTTTTCTTTTTTTTTTTTTAGTCTCAAAAACTAAGGTTGGCTTGGCTACTGATTGGGCTATTGTGATTTGGGCTGGCTACCGAGTTGGGCTATTGTTTTGGGCTTTACTTAAAAATGGGCTTTTTAATTCGGATCAATTCGAATTTTCGAGGCCTATTCGGGAAAACCTGATCCGATCTGAATTTGTGTTGTTTATATTACGTCATATATCTGAATCCGATCCGAATTGTCGAAAAACCGATCCAATTCGATCCGAACATCCCGGTTCGAACCGGTTTTTCGATTTTTACAATTTTTTTTCTCAGCCCTATCTCTCTCACCATACTGTTTATTCTTTGTCAAAATATTCTATCTATTATGTTGGAAAAGTTGGAAAATGATAGGAAGATTCATGGCATTAAAGTAAGCAAAAATGGATCGTCAATTAGCCATCTCTTATTTGCAGATGACTGTTACATTTTCTTCAGAGCAAACGTCCAAGCATGCAGAAATGTGAAGAAATCACTCAAACAATTTTGTGATGTATCGGGTCAAAAACTCAACCAAGACAAATCGGAGAGCTATTCCTTAACTCGAATTGAACAACAAAATAGAAGAGATGGTTCAGGGGAATTTTGGGGACTACAACAACAAACAACCCAGGAAATATCTTGGAATCGACAGGTAAAACAAAAGGTTTTTCAACCCCTTTTAGATAGATTACAAGATAGATTAGCTGGATGGAAGGCCCATTGTTTATCACAAAGGAGGACGACTAACTCTCTTTAAAACAATACTCAGTTCATTGCCAATTTTCACTCTCTCTTGTTTTAAAGCACCCAATTATATATGCCAAAGAATTGACCAAATGACTAGGAACTTCTGGTGGGGACAAGAGGAGAATAAGAGAAAACTTCACATGATCAATTGGGAAACTTTATGCAAAAAAAAGGAACATGGAGGACTCGGGATAAGGAAAACAGAGTTGATGAATAGGGCGTTATTAGGAAAACAAGCATGGAGACTCCTCACAAATCCCAAATCCTTAGGTTCTCAAGTACTTATGGAGAAGTATTACAAAAAGGAAAAGTTTGAAACGGTCAAATCAAAAGAAAGGGACTCTTAGATACGGAGAAGTATTCTCATAGGAAGAGATGTCTGCATTGAGGGGCTCGACGTTGAAATTTGGGGAGGTAATCAAACCTATATCAGGAATGATAAGATTTATAGAGAGAGTCAGCCAATGCTCACAACTGAGGAACAAGTTCCGATTAAGTAACCATAGACTCTACACCAAAGATTGGCACAATACATTTGCTCCTATTCTTCTTGATGAACAAAGTCTTGCAGAACTAAAAGGAAGAACATTCTCCATTACAAGTGGCAAAGATAAATGGGTTTGGAAACACAATCCAAAGGCTGCGTTCACGGTACACTCTGCCTACTAGTACCTTGCTAATAATGACAAAGTGAATAGAGGTCTACGAAGAATAACATAGAATGGTTGAAGTTATGGAAGTTACCTTTGCCATACAAGATGATCATTTTTGTTTGGAAAATCTGTAATAAGGGCATCCCAGTCCGCAGTGAGCTCAAAAAACGAAATATTGATACACCAGTTTTATGCCTCTTATGTAATGATGCAGAGGAAACAATTGACCATTTATTCATCGTATGTCAAATTGCGAGAGCAGTTTGGTTTGCATCGGACATGACCAGTAGAGTTGAACACATTCAACCTCAATCTCTTACAGAGTGGGTCAAAAAAATCTTGACAATCAAAAATATGGAATTAGAGGATGCTTTCAACTTCTTTGGTCAATTTATCAGCATGATCTGGTCTATCTGGATCCATCGTAATGAATGTGCTTTCAAGGAAGTTAAAGCCAGTCCCCTAAAAGTCATATTCCGTCACAAAGCCCAAATGTCGAACATATGGAAAGCTTATAAGGAGTGGAGGCAAGACATCAATAGACAACTCAGATCCACAAGTACAATCCAAAGGACAAACCAACAAAGGACAATAAGGATGCACTCAGTACTTTATCTTCCTCAACATCCAAAGGAACCCGAACACCAACTGGTTTGGAACTTACGTTATGATTAGGAACTCTAATGGACTAACTTTTATGTTTTGCAGAAGTATAGATGCCCACTGAAAACTCTTGGCAAGATTATTACTCTTGAGAATGGTTATCCTCAAACTTAAGCAATTAGAAGCCAAGTCGATCGTGTGTCATGACAAAGAGGGGAAATGGCATAGAATCATCCAAGGAAAATTGTGCACACTGGAAAATGCAGCCAGTGTACCTTGATTGGGGATGACATTGGTTTCGAATTCACAACAACTTGGCACCCCTTGGCAGGCGGGATTACAAGGGTGGCCAACATAGTAGCAAAAATAAGGGCTTCACATAGCTGGCTATGATGTGTTTCCACTTTTAACATTTTGTTTTCTCTTTAAGGATTCTTCCTTCTCACGTTACCAAAAAAAAATGAAAATAAAAAATATTGTCAAGTCAAGTCGAGTTAAGCCAAATTGAAATTTTTAAGAGCGAAGCTAAAATTCAATCTAATATTTTTTTGTTAATGTATCCGAAAATTATTTTGAATCTTAATTAATCCAAAATTAAGTTATTGTTTGATCTCAAACAAAAAACTTCCCCAACATTATTTTTTTCATTTATAAAGTTCAAATTCAATACTTCACTTAAAACACCCGGAACTTTTTTCACTCGCTCAACAAACGTCGATTATTCTGTCTAAATTTCCCGATCAAACACCGACGAACCTCGAAACTTGGACAGATAGCCTGCTCTAAAGCAGGTTTGTATGCGCGAAGAATAAGGTCATCCAACAGAAGGGGAGAAAAACACGAGATGATGGTAGTCGCTGCAGCTGCCGCTCTTTCTCGCACCACTTGTGTACAAATAATAAGGACACAGGGTGGTGGCGGTCGTAGTGCTGGTGGTTATCCATCCAAATCCATGGAATTGCGATGGATAGGGACCACAAGTAGAAGAAAGAACTTAAACCCAAATCCAAACCCGAATTCAAGGGAGATCGGCAGCTTAAAATCAAAACTACCGCCATTAATGATGCCAATTTACATATCAACAGACCCACTCCACATCAATCTTCAAGAGCTCAGTGAGCTGTACACTAGTTGCAATTACTCTTGCCACCGGTTCCCTCAGGTGGACCCCAGCACCGGCATAGTTGAAGAGGTCTTGGACTTGCACAAGCTTCGAATTGCTCTCTCCCACAGTTGTGCGATTGTCTCAGTCTTCTGCAAGCCTCAGCATGCCAATGTCACTAACACCACCAAGCAAATCCAAAACCAAGAACAGCAGAAGCAAACCAGCCAGGGTTTTGTTGGAGATTTGATTGGGAGTGTGATGGCCGTCAACCCTTCCAACGGCCGGCTTGTGGGCTTTGGCCGTGCTGTTTCTGATTTAGGATTGACTGCATCCATCTACGATGTCATGGTGCTTGTCTTTTATCTCCTTTTTACCTCACAGTTATTTCATTTGCCTACTATTAATATCCTTTGGAAATTGTGGTATTGAATTTACTGCTAACTAAGCATTGCTTGAAGATTTGTAATTCATCCGCGAAACCTTACTTAAACTTTGTGATATCAATCTCAAGTTGTATACTTTTTAAGGTTATGGGCTAAGTTATTGACTGTATTATTGCTTCTGGATTGTATACCCTCATTTTTATTAGTGTGTTTGCTTTGTTTTTTCTTTTTTTTTTTTTTGAGTAAATGCTTTGTTTTTTCCTTTTTTAGTAACACTGTTTCTAATATATTCCTTTGGTAACATTAAATATCATTTTAATTAGATACATAACAACCGTTTGTATTCATATAATTGTGTTTCAGTGTCTTCCAGGTTATTCCTTCTTTACAGGGAATGGGAATTGGCACGATAATAGTTAAAAGGATTGTAAGGTTTGTCAACCTTAATTTCTTCTTCTATCAGCGTCAATGTTAATTTCTGAAAGTAATTAAATTTGAATAGTTTTACCCGTATCATCCAATTTGTCCTAAACATGTGACATACTGTCTCCTACGCTATGTAAGTAGGCAACTTTAATCTTGTATTCCTTTAAGTAAAAGTCAGTGACACATGCTCGGCTTCTTCTAGAAATGAGTAACATGTCACCTGTTTCAAAATCATAATTGTTATAGCCGAATAGCTAGTAATTCTTCTTTTTTTTTTTGCCAAAAGCTAGTAATTCTGTTTATTCTAGCATTTCTTCAACTTTAGTTGTCAAATTTCAAAATAAATGCCCAGGAAATGCACTATGGAGAATATTGCTGAAGTTATATGTACAACTTTATGAAATGTCTACTGGTAGTTACTGACGTTTAACATTTTCCTCCTTTTGCTTCCAGAATGCTCACAAGTAGAGACATTTATGACATAGCTGCTCTTTGTTCCAAGAAGGAGAGGTAATTCTCGTCATTATGCAAAAATTTCAAAACCTTGCTTTCCTCAGTATGTCTTCTCTGTTTCATAATGTGTGTGTGTGTGTGTTGGGGGGGGGGGGGTGTTTACCCTGGTTTTATTGGTTTTAACAGTGTGCAGCGTCTGTTTCTTGCTTTGAGACCCTTATTTTATTCTAGTATACCTACACAAGTTGGAGAGAAGTTAATTTACCCTTAATGCATTCTTATGAGATCTGGCTTAGTGGCTCCATTTTGTTACCTCCAGCCCTAAATGAGAGCAAAGAAAATTCTAATAGGGCTCAAAGATTGATTTTAAAGTTGGTTCATACTTTCAGTGAAATGTGTAGTTTATCTTGTTCTACCAACATCACTGCATAGACTTGTTGCAAAATAATTGTGTAAAACCTGTAAGAATTTTTATTAAGGTAAAGGTTGAGATTGAAATATGAGGCCACCTTTGGCCGGTTACTTTTGCATGGTTGCAGACGTTTCCATAGGTCAATGATAAATGATTTATATTCATCTACCTTTAGTAGGATTCCTTATCCTGATCTTTAAGCTTATTTCAGGTCCTTCTTCAAAGCATGTGGATTCAAAGATGACATCTTGGGCTCTACTACTATGATGTATGCTAGGACAGTTTCCACTTGTGTTGAAGGTGACAATATGGTTAAGCGAGCTGGTCGAGGACTCTTAACTCCACCACTCAAAGAGCCTTTTGCATCTTCTAAGACAACTAAACCACAAAGTTGAACAACATGGTGCCTTCACCTTCCTTTCCTGAAATATTGAGAGGACAAAAATAGTATTTATTTGACAGAGTTTACTGTTGATGCCCTTTAACATTATGTCTCTAATTCTCATCCCTTTTGAAGCCTAAAAATAATCAAAGTTTTGTTTCAATGTTGAACTCAAATGTTATTATTGTGCTATAAGAATCTGAAGAAGCCAAAATTTTAGACTTCCCTGTTCTCTCCACCACCCTCCCCCTTATATTTTACTGGGATAACAGTGACTTTCAGTGGCTAACTGGCTATGAACATTTGCCAGGTATGATTTTGTCAACTTTTATCTTTTACTTAATTATCTCAATTTTTAGTGAATTTGATAGCCAAAAAAAGTTGCAACCTTATCTAGATTCCTGTTTCGGGGCCATCTGTAGTGCGCTCTCTTTGGAAAAGGTTGACAAAAGATTACCCTCTAAGTGGTGCTTAGGCATAAGAATTTTCTTCTCATAGAAGTAAAGTAGCCTTCTAACAATGCAATACGGCTTAACCGTAATTTTTTTTTATCTTTTACATGCAACTTTGTCAAAAGAACCTTGTTAAAGAGATATTCTGTCAGTTGGCCAAAAAAAGAAGAAGAGAGATTCTGTCTTTCTTCACTTGTTTGGTATGGGGAAATTCTGGGTTGAGGTCTGTTTAATTTGTGCTCAAGGGCTCTATGTTCATCCTCTCTTTAGAAGCTACAATGGTCTGCGGTTGGGTGGATCTATCCCAACAACAGATATTGCACCAAGATTGGTGTTTCCAGGAATTCAAATCCTGCATGGAAAACCAAGTTTGCAGCTTTGATTGATGATTCAAATTTCCAAGATATGATACTGCACGATGAAGTTTACAGTAAACAGCCCATTTTCCTTAGAGAAAGGCTCCAGGGGACAGCACCTGTGGTCTGGAAAGAATTTCTGGCCAAATATAGCAACAATTCAGCCTCTTCAAAGGCAGGTACTGAATTAGGAAGCTTCCAGTTGCACCAAAGAAATTCCATCAAACCTCGAGGATTTGCTGACATCTCAATCTGGTCTCAGAGGAGACGAAAGAACCAGGTTTACATCCAGGTATTTATGGCCAATGTATTTAATTTCACCTAGTTGAATTGTTTCAACTTTCAATGCTTCATATCAACCTTAGTTCTTGTTAACTCAGAATCAGAAGAATTTTGGCCTACGGCCTCCAAATTTCATTGATACAATCTTCATCTTTTCTCAAAAAACTAGAACCTTCTCAGAGTTTGGATAAAAGTTTTCTCGTTGTGATTTTTGTCTTGTGATTGTTGAATTCAAAAATCTGGGTTTGCAGGAAATGAAGGGGGACTTGTTCTCATGGAGTATAGGAGTAATATTGCATTGCCTACCGAAGTTGGGCCAGGACTCAGGACGCACCTATGGAGCAGAGGCAACACAGCTGTCACAAGCCCCCCTTCCATAATCAATCTCAAATTAAACATGCAATATACACATTCAATCCAACAAACTATTACAACCCATCTCTAGATGAACCCAGTTATCCATTACTTTCTGTGCCCAGCTAATGTCCACCTATTACGACTCCACCTCCGCCACCACCTTCTAATGTTGGTTACATTCCCACTTTCCTCCCAAGAACAGAACATCTAACTGAGACTTATTTAAACATGTCATCGTCTCCTGCTGCATCCGGATGAGGGCCGAGACCTTGTTTTGCAATGGGAGTAGGAGCAGAGCACTGGCGGCTGGTGCTGTGATCTTTGGGACTGAATTCATGTCAGGGTTTATTCCTGCAGACTTGCAAGATGCGAGTCAGACCATGTCAAATTGTCAACTGACCCTCCTTTCTGATAAATCTGGGGATTGCTGCTGTAATATGTTGTGATTGAAGTAATCCAGCAACAAATTAAAACATTCCATAATGTCAAAAGCACGTTTCTGAAATATGGGGAGAATTCATTCAATGGACATTGTTTATAAAGTGTTAAGCATATTAGAAATTCAATTAAAGATAAGGTTGCAAAAGTTGATTCTACAACCCAAAGTTAATGATATCTATGTAGGACATGAAGTTGCACATTTTTAAAAAATGACCGATGTTCCCGATCCTACTACACAAGTAAATTTTAAAACATTGTTTTGTCTCCTTTTGCCCTCTTTTAACAAGATTTTTCATACTCAATGTTTCATCACATTAACACATGAGATCAGGGCTTGAAGTTAATTTACCAATTAGCATTTAGAATCTGAGAAACTCTAGAAGAAAGTGAGGAAGATTTGAGGGATGCATATTTCAAGTTACTGCTTGTAGAGAATGCTCCTCAAAGCCACCAACAGCAGTTTGCAGAAACTTCGTGACAACTCTAACAAACTCTTCGACCTTTTCCTCATGGGGCAAGTGACCGCATTTCTTAATTACTTCAAGCTTGGATTGAGGGATGGCCCGTGAAAGTCTCTCAGCATTCCAAGAAGGAACTATCCGATCAGTGTCGCCCGTGACAATCAGAACTAAGTTTCATTAAGACAATAAAATGTGAAACCATTAGCACCATTAGCACCATTAATATCACTACTTCCCATTCAAAGGGGTTTTACAATTCGCCATCTTTCCTAATTATAATTCCAAGGTATAATATAAAGCAAGAAATTATTACCAGGACAGGAGATTTCATCAAGTCTTTTTGCCAGTGGTGGCTTCTTTTCAGACTCGCCGTTTATAAGCATTGCTGCTGTGAATTCTACAAGAGCCTTGTCCCATCCCTTGGTTCTCAGTGGCTGCATAAACATATCTTGACATAACCACTATGAGTTGAAGGTAACAGAAAACAAATACCAGCTAAGCATTCCATTCCATCTTCCAGGGATTAAGAGTAAGACAACAAAGAGATTAGTGTAAATCACCTTGGTATACCCATCTAGGATGTGTTCAGGGACCTGTTTAGAATCATAGCATGCAGTCCTTACAGCAGCTATACCAAATTTATCAATCATCATCCTTACCTGAGAAATAAGATAGATAGCTTTATTGCACATCAAATATATGCCAATTTAAATTGAAAAAGAAAAGAAAAAACCACCTATTTAAAAGCTGCGTTTTTAGTGAGATATCTTAAGCAACAAAGTCAAGATGAAATGAATATGAAGGTTAAGAGAGAATTGCAGGGCTGCGCCAGGCATGTGCCCTGGTTATTTGCCAAAGCTATGAAAACTTGAGATTTAATTCACCCATCTATATATTGGTGGTCAACTTTTATTGGTTTAACACATTTGTGAATTGTGATACTTTTGAAGCAATATTCTTCGAGTATTTGTAAAAGAAAGAAGGCATCTTCAGGGTGGTATCCTGAATTTGGTACTTTGATTTGACTTGCCAGGATTAAAAAATCCATTTCGCTTGGCAAAAACCTCTAAGTAATTCAAGCAGGGTATATAGCAGAAATCATCCGTAAGAGAAGTCAATACCAGCATAACACCGAAGGCAGATCGAAGAATAGAAGAAAGTGTTTTCTTATACAGAGAGTCGAGCATATTTGCCATCCCCTTCATCATTTGCATTATTGCTTCTGTGACATACTTGGCAAACTTGAGCAAATTTTCAAAAAGCCTGAACCGCAAATTCCCTTGATTATTTGAGTCTGATCTGTCTCCAACCTTAGGCTTAGAAATAGCTCGTGGGGCCAATATTGCTGGGGCAACAAGGATCAAGGCAGCAATACGTTCAGGAGCTTCAAAATATGCATCAACTGCTACAAGAGAACCAGCTGAATGCCTGGCATGCCAAGTTTTAAGAGGTCAAGAGAGGTCTCAGTATTTATGAAAGTGGAATCCAAAAACAGAAACAATCCCTCCTATATAGTTCATACTTGTACGTTTTCAAGAGACACAAGGATCTGTATCCTTAGGAAGCAAGAAAACAAAGATGCGAAAGATTCATACCCCACCAGAATTGCCTTTTGAGCAGCCAAGAAATCAATGAAGTGCAAGGTAGCAAGCACAGAAAACGCCATTGAGTAGGGGTTCAGAGGTTTTGCATCACTAATTTGTGTCCCAAAAGTATCGAGTCTTGAAGTTAAGCCAAATGCTGGTCTATCAAAGGCAAGAACTTTGGACCCTGTGAGGTGTGCCAAGCGCTTCATGACTTTGCTCCATGAGAAAACAGAAGCTCCAAAACCGTGTAGTAGAATCATAGGAAGACCAAGCTTCAAGGACGGTGTTTGTGTCTGGTCTTGCGCATCTTGGCTGTGGCTGAACAAGGAGTTATCTGAAGAATGCAACTCTGCGTCATAAAGCTTGTGATGGATTTCAACCCCTTGAAACTCACAAAAGCAACTGTCTGGATCAGCTAGGAGTTTTGGATCCAACAGTTCATCCTGATCAATGCCCGCTATTCTCTTCTTTTTCTGCTTCTTTCCGGCGTCTATTAATTCTCCTAAAAATTTTAATAGCATGTTTCTATTAGTTTAGCAGAGTTTGATATGCTATATATAGATTATGGACAACAGCAAACATTATACAAGTACTATAACAAGCTAAGATTAAACAATTTGTATGGGAAAGAAAGGAAATGCTTAACAACGTATTTTAAGATTGATGGCAAGATTGGTCGAATACAAACGCAAAGAAAATAGGTGTGGAGAAAAAGAAGCAGCAAAAAGAGGAAAAAGAAAAGCGAGAAACGCACCTGCCGCCCCGGCGCCGGCGCCGGAGAGAGAAAAAGCATGGGTGATGGTGGTAGCAAGAGTTGGATAGCGGCGTGTAGAATTGGAATTGGAGAAAACATAATACGTTTGACAACTTTGCTTGTTGCTGCTGCCGGGAACTCCATCTCGTATATGCTGAAACTGGAACGCATACCGAAACACCAAAGCTCCTCCACTCATAACTCACTCTCTGGGTTCAACGATCCTAATTCATTCAGAACAATTCGATTCAAAACCAGTTTGTATTAATACTCAAGAGGTGAAACAAATCTCCACCACTATACTCTGTACTGTACGGTCTATTCTGTAACCAAATCCAAAACAAGAACGTTGACGATGATAATTGATCAGGATAAAAGACAACGCGAGTGTCTTTTTTTTATTTTTTTATTTTTTTCATTTTTATTTTTGATTGCCACTGAGTAGTTACTGTTACCGTTAATAAGTCATGTACTTAACCATAAAGATGTGCCCTCTGTTGCGAAATATATTAAAAAAACAATTTTTAGCTTTCCTTGTAATAAAAAAATAAAAATAAAGTTTTTTTAATTGTGCGATGTACTAATTATTATTACCTTATAATAAATATATAAATATATATTATAAAATTTTAAAATATATATTATCAATAAATTTATTATTTAATTAATATATTTTCGTATATAATATGAATTTAAAATTAATTATTTTATAATAAATATATCAATACATATATATTAGATTGGGCAGAAACCAGATGCAATTAGAGCTGATTACTTTTTGACATATCAAATAAGGTAAATTACACTCAACTCCTTAACGTTTGATCATAATTCAACTTCAGTCTATTAGTTTTAAAAATAGACACTCCGTCCCAGACTTTTGTATGTCGTAAGACAACTTAGTCCATCCGTGAGTTCACTGTGAGATCAACTGTTAAAAACCCAACTTAATGACTATTTTACCCTTATAAAGCTTTATACACTCCACAATCCTCAAATGCAGTTAGATTACTTCCACTGGTTATACTAGAAAGGTATTGATTTTTTTTACTTTTAATTTATTTTTTGTTTATTTATTTGTTTATTGTTTGTTATTTATAATTTATTATTTATTAAATTTGTCTTTCATGTTCTGCACTAAATTCATAGATTTATTTGTTTATTATTATTTTTTTTACTTTTAATTTATCTTCTTTTTTTATTTGTTTATTGTTTGTTATTTATAAACTATTATTTATTATTTATTAAATTTGTGTTTCATGTACTGCACTAAATTTATAGATTTATTTGTTTACTATTTATTATTTGCTTATTATTATTTATTATTTAGAATAAACTCCAAAACTAACCATTGGCTCAATTTGCTATCTAAGTTTAGGATATTATCATGCCTTCTT
This sequence comes from Heritiera littoralis, assembly GCA_031772115.1. Classification (NCBI taxonomy): domain Eukaryota; kingdom Viridiplantae; phylum Streptophyta; class Magnoliopsida; order Malvales; family Malvaceae; genus Heritiera; species Heritiera littoralis. The sequence continues at coordinate 912,931 of JAPDPK010000180.1, read as the reverse complement.
TAAGCAGTAGTCATGCACCTGAATATGATATTCAGTTTCAAAACAAATATTGTAAGTGTGGTCGAAGAGTTGCAGTAAGAATATTAGAATTTGAGCATAATTATGCAAAACTCTATTTTACTCTTCAAGAGAGGAATTGTGGATTTTTTCAGTGATGGCGTCTAATGACTGTGTGTACTATGTTCAATGAAGTTATCGATATGAGAAGAAATGCCCCAGAGATTACAAATTGTATGATAGAAATGAAGAAAGAAATTGAAGCTACAAGAGAGCATTGCAAAAGAATTGAGCGTGCTGTGAACTCATTGAAAACAATGATTGTTATTTTGTTCATAGTTATTTTAGTAGTTATATTTAGCAAATAATGTTGAACAAATTTAATTTTAAGCTTTGTTAGTTATTAGTGTTACATAATGTATGCTAAGTTGTTTTAATAGATATCACTGTAAACTTTTTACTATTAAAAAATACTTATTCGTGTTATGTAATGTAAGCTATATTATTCTTAAAAGCAATATGTGTATTTCAATATCATTGGGAATGAAATACAAAAGGTTGTAGCTTAATGTGCTAAGGTGTTTTGAATTCTTTTGCTAGGTCCATAACTCATTAAAAAGACCATCATTATCAATATAAGGCCAAAAGAAAATACATAACAAAATATATACAATACCAACGGGGCCACTTCAATATTGTTACCCCTTTTTATGACTGCAATAACTCATCAAACCATATTATAACTTGCCAAAACAAAGTTGTTGGGACCATTTCAATGCCTTGAACACAACACAAATCTCAGCCATTGAGGTGGTCCCATTAAATATTTATCAAATGTAAATTTCTCAATACCAATGCAATTACCTTGAAATACAAAATGCAAATTTCATCATTATAATATGACAGAGACATATCACCATATTCTTCAAACTAAAAAGCAAAAACAATCTAAACCTAACAACATATCCATGTGCTTCTCACTATAACCTTATCACCATGTTCTTCAACCAGTTTCTTCATCCATATTCTTCAAAAAAAAAACCCAACAACTACACATTCATCTTAGTTACATATCACTATTGTTGGCTCTATAGGCTATACCGAGAGGGGGGTAAATTTGGTTTTTCGCTAACCTTAAGTTCGTTTTCCAATTCTTGTAAATTCTCTAACCTATATTGATATTTTCTAAGTTCTCTAGGCTACTCAATTATGCAATATAAATTCAATACAATAAACACAAATATAATTGCAAATAAGTAAAGAGAGTAAGGATAGAGAATTGTACGCTAGTGATTTATAGAGGTTCGACAATCTTGCCTACATCCTCTACCTTAAGATGCTCCCAAAGATTTTCTCCAAATCACTATCCTTGAATTTGTGTTTACACTCCCTCTTTTTCTTAGGCTTAAGAGTAACCTTTTCTCCCTCTTTTTCTAGGCTTAAGAGAAACATCTCTTTTTCTTAGGTTAAAGAGAAACCTCCCTCCTTTTCTAAGGCTTAAGAGAAACTTCTCCTTTACAAGGTGTTTACAAGGAATGTAATCAAAGAAGGCCTCTAAGTAGGCAAATGATTACAGAAATTAAGCACAAAGAAAAGCCTATACAATATTTGTGCTATGCTATACAAAGAATATGAGAATGATGGAAGATGAAGACTTTGTAGCACTTGATTTGTTGTTGAGGCTTGAGGAAGATGAATAAGATGATGAAAGATGTTGCTCAGTTGTCCCTCTTGCTTCCTTGAGCTTCCAAGCCTCTATTTATAGTCCCTTGGATGGTTTGTGAATGTTGGTTGGAGCCAAAACAGAAACTAGTCGTTGTGTCTCACAGAAACTAGCCGTTATAACACTTTTTCATCTCGAGGGATCGATCCCTTTCCATAAGGGATCGATCCCAAGCTTCCAAATTGTTAATTCTGGGCTTGAGGACCATTCTGCCATGAAGGGATCGATCCCTTCCCTTAGGGGTAGGGGATCGATCCCATGCCTCCGGAGAGCCTATTTCCTACACTTTTAGGTTAGAAATGATGTGGCCTTTTATCTTAATCCAACCCAAAACATTTTGGCATTTTTGTGGGAGTTTTCCTTGACTTTTTCTAATGAAAACATGGTTCAAAAATTCATTAAGTAATTTTCTAAAATATTCAAAAACATTTTATAAAGTATTAAGACCAATAAGAATGTATCATTAAATCATGGTCTTAATGTTTGATATTATCACTTTAAATGGTTTGAGAAAATCATGTGTCATAAAGCAAATTTACAATATGAAAGAAACATTAAGGTTTACTTAAGTTTTTGTCATTTCAAAATACATATGGTAATTTAAAGTTAACAATCTCTCCCTTTTTTATATGACAAAACTTAATGTAAATTTGCTTTGAAAATCCTTTGATAAAATACTCTCCCTCAAATAAAGCAAGATTTTGTAAAGCTCTCCCTTAATGTAAGCATGGTTTGAAGAGAATTTTTCAAAATAGATTTTCAAACTTTTTCTCCCCCATTATTTCTCCCCCTTAATACCTTAATACCTTAATATCTCTCCCCTTTTTTGTCATAGCAAAAAGAAGGAAAAGTAAAAAGTATGCTCCCTTTAAAATTATGGCTATGTGAGAACAAATAAATATGCACCATCCAACAAGAAATATGTTAGTACATGGGACTCATAGCACAAATAAATAAGTCAATGTCCATAAAGAGTATGAAATGCAAAGAACACGACTTATCATCATATACCAATTGTTTATAAATAGTTTCGCAAGAAGTTTCCAATTGGTAAGAGATTAAGCAAGCACCTAAGTATATCAATTGTTCTCTAAGGTCCAACTAAGGTGCATGACAAAGCATCATGATTATAAGCTGAAATTAGATGACATATCATATGCATGAGCTTATAAATCATTTTCAAGAAAGAGCGTGCATAGAATTAAATCATATATCAATTATCCATAAATTTTAGCACACAAGAATTTCATGCAAAAATATCTTAAATGAATTCTTCTCTATTTGTCATTTCAAACTAAAGAGCACAAGACGAATTGTCAATTTAAAGCTCATACCATTTGTCAATTTAGTTTTGGCATCTATCAATTGTTAAAAATATTGTTACCAATGATACTAATTGTTATTTCAATCTAAATACCAATTGTTACTAATGGTTGACTTAGACATTTTGCATGAATCCAATATTTATGTGTAGTGTGTTCATGTCAAGAAATAATCATTTTAAATATGCAAGAACACAATCACACATCATCAAATATGCATATGGATTAATTTGACAGTAGTTACATTAATAAATATACATACACAAATTAATCATATGGAAGATTCAAAAAAGCCAATATCATGCTCAAAATATTTTAACATTAAAGTTCATGATCTATGAGTGAGATTAAACACTTAATTTCATGAAAGCAACTACTTTCATCTCATAGGCATGATTGTTGATTCAACTCAAGCAAGCATGTAAGTTCAACATCAAAACAATCAAGATTCAATGTATGGATATCAATCAAAATGCATTTGTTCAAGTTTGCATTTGTCCTTGAATGTTGATGTTGTCATTAAGGCCCAAGTTCTTTAATAATTTGGCCATAAAAAGAATTTAAGTTCATGGATGATAAAGTTTCATGCATTTGAACATTTAGGATCCATTTACCATCACAAATTATAGGCCAATGACAATTATGACTTTATACCAATTGTTGAATTTATATTTGAAATCAATCCTTAAGGTTAAGTTTTAATCATTTTATCATTAAAGTATATGACCTTAACTATTCATCTTCCACTATATATATAATTATCATGAAACCTAGTGTGGAGTAGTTGAGTCAAGCTAATAAACAAATCCTATAACCATGCTTGACTAAGATGAATAAAAGAAATCATAATCTATCATGCACATGTTCATCAAATTTTCAAATTATTGAAATAAATTAATGAAATAATTCTCAAAATTATGTTTGAGCATTCTTTGAAAATATGTTTCAAGATTATTTCAAGAGTTATGCAAATCATGAATGTTTTCAACAGGAAGAATGATTTTGCACTTGTGAGTTCAATGAAAATGATATTGATTGTTGAAAGTGATACCAATTATTGGAAATTATACAAATTGATGGAGTTGAGGCATGATATCAATGAAAAATGAATTTTCATATTGTAAAGATCATCAAAAAGAAATTAAAATACTGAATTTTAAGTTGAGAAGTAACAAAGTATCAAGAACATTAAGAAAACTCCTCAATTTTTGCTTAAAATGCAGAAATAGGCATAATTTGCCTAGGGGGATCGATCCCTAGAGTAAGGGGATCGATCCCTAAACTTTAGAATGTAATTTTCTGCATGTTTGTCCAAAGGGATCGATCCTGTATGTTGAGGGATCGATCCCTTATCCAGTTTCTGCAGATTTTTGACAGAAAATCCAACCTTTGAGATGCCAAAACTTCGTTTTTGAGTATTTTAAGTCCAAGCAAAGGTTTAAACATTTGTGTAACATGATTTTGGACTTGTATGAATGAAAAATATGAATGAAAAACTATTTAACAATACATTTTGCAATTTTGGAAGGATTTTCACCAATAAATGCATTTTTGGTCTCAAAAGAGGTCATTTTGAAAGTTATGCATATATTTGCTAAACCAATGCATTGGAAAACACAAATATGTCAAAACAAACTTGTTCACATAGGTTTTAAGCACATATATAATTAAAGCATACATCTTGTGAACAACATGTCATGATTTTCAACATACAAATTCTTCATTAATGCTCATGACATGGCATTTTACATATATGACAAATTTGACAGCTTTTAAGCAACTAAATATATTATCTAAACATATCAAACTTGCTCAAACCACAAAATTTCAATAATCTTTTCAAAATCATTAAACATGCTTTTCATTCAATGCATCAAGTACTATTCATCAAACATTCAAAGATCATTTATCATGCCTTTCCTTCATCCATTCATCAAGAATTGTCCATCAAACACTCAACAATCATTTATCATGCCTTTTGCTCAATCACAATGCATCATGAATCATTAAGCAATTTTCTCATCAAAGCACAAATAATTTAATCAAATAAAAATTTTAAGGAGTAAGGAATTAAGCTTACAAAACTCCTTGCTTGAGAATGCTTTGCCTTGAATTGTTGAATCCACCTTGAGCCATTCTTTAAAGAATTGTTGTGATCTTTGCCAAGGATGGTTATCTCAAGTTCTTCCTCTTTCTCATTAGCATAAGCAAACTCCTACACCAAACACATTCATGCAAGTTTTGGTACCCATATTTTCTTGGGTCCATGGGAGTTAGTGCTCACAGTTTTAGATCCTTTTGGGATCCATTTTAAGCTCATTTCATCATCATTTATAACATGCTTTGGCACCCACATTTTTCTAACTACTCTTTCTCTAAATGTGGTTTTTCTATATGTGCATGCTTGTGACGAGTGGCATATCCTATTCATAGTGAGCATGTGAGAGATGTATCATGCATAGAATTTTTGCTCACTAGGAAATTCTTAAGATGAGTTTCTTTTTGTTTTAAATTATAGCCTAACCCATCTTTGTCAAAGAAAACTCTTTGGGTCTCAAGCATGTGATCTAATTTTTGTTGACCCATATAAAACCTAGAAAATGAGTTATGCAAATTTAAGTTCTTTTTATTCAACTCATTTATCTCTAGGTTAGCCTCTTCTAATTTCTTTTCTAATTCTAGCTTAGCATTCAATAGCATTTCATTCTCTATTTTTAATTTAGCAATGATTTTCTTATATTTAGAATTCATGCATTGAAATTCATTAGCTAAATCATTAAAGGCATTTTGTAGTTCATCAAATGTATAAATATTATCTTTACTAGAACTACAACTAGCCTCATCATCGCTAATAGCCATAAAGCATGTGTAGGCTACCTCATCATCCATATTATCCTCATCGGAGCTATCACTATCACTCCATGCAGCCACAAATGCTTTCTTCTTAAGTTTCCTATCCTTTTCTTTCATAAGTAAGGGGCAATCTAGCTTAGTGTGACCCGGTTCATTACATTCATAACACACTAAGAGGTCCTTTTCTCTTCTACTTGACTCTCTCCTTTGATGTCTCCTATTATTCTCTCTCTCATTCATTCTCATGAACCTATTAAATCTTTTGGAAAACATTGTCATTTCCTTTTCTTTCTCATTTCCACTCTCATCACTATCATCTCTAATGTTCTCATGAGTGGAAGACTTAAGTGCTACCCCTACTTTCTTTGAAGGCTCTTCATTTCTTTTTAATTTCATTTCATATGTAAGTAGGGAGCTCATAAGTTCATCTAGAGACAAGGTGTTAGGATCCTTAGATTCTTCTATTACGGTCACCTTTGCCTCCCAAGATTTTGGCAAGCTATTCAAGATTTTCTTCACCATTTCTACATTGGAATAGGTCTTGCCTAATGCCTTAAGTCCATTGATTATGTTATTAAATCTAGTGTACATTTCACTAATGGACTCATTTTCTTTCATTCTAAATAGCTCATAATCATGTGTAATCATTCCTACTTTGGTTTCTCTAACTTGATTGGTCACTTCATGTGTGATGGCTAGTTTGTCCCATATTTGTTTAGCATTCTCACATAAGGAGACTCTATTATACTCATTAGGACCTAAAGCACAAAAGAGGGTGTGCATAGCCTTGGCATTCAATTATGCCAATCTCATGTCATTGGTGTCCCACTCATCTTCACTCTTAGAGACATCTTTTCCATCTACTTTCTTCATTGGGATTCTAGGACCATTGACTATTACTCTCCACACTTCATAGTCATTTGATTGCACAAATAAAATCATCCTAATTTTTCAATAAGAGTAATTCTCACCATTGAAGAGTGGAGGTCTAATTAATGAGTGTCCCTCTTCTCCTAAGGGTGTGCCTACATTGAAGTGAGTCATTTATGATTGTTTTGCTCGATAGAGGTTAGTCTAAATCAATCTCGAGCCCAAGCTCTGATACCAATTATTGGCTCTATAGGCCTTACCGAGAGGGGAGGTGAATCGATTTTTCGTTAACCTTAAGTTCGTTTTCCGATTCTTGTAAATTCTCTAACCTATATTGATATTTTCTAAGTTCTCTTGGCTACTCAATTATGCAATATAAATTCAATACAATAAACACAAATATAATTGCTAATAAGTAAAGAGAGTAAGGATAGAGAATTGTACGCGAGTGATTTATAGAGGTTCGACAACCTTGCCTACGTCCTCTATCTTGAGACTCTCCCAAGGATTTTCTCCAAATTCACTATCCTTGAATTTGTGTTTACACTCCCTCTTTTTCTTAGGCTCAAGAGTAACATCTTCTTCCTCTTTTTCTAGGCTTAAGAGAAACCTCTCTCTTTTTCTTAGGCTAAAGAGAAACCTCCCTCCTTTTCTTAGGCTTAAGAGAAATCTCTCCTTTACAAGGTGTTTACAAGGAATGTAATCAAAGAAGGCCTCTAAGTAGGCAAATGATTACAGAAATTAAGCACAAAGAAAAGCCTATACAATATTTGTGCTATGCTATACAAAGAATATGAGAATGATGGAAGATGAAGACTTTGTAGCACTTGATTTGTTGTTGAGGCTTGAGGAAGATGAATAAGATGATGAAAGATGTTGCTCAGTTGTTTCTCTTGCTTCCTTGAGCTTCCAAGCCTCTATTTATAGTCCTTGGATGGTTTGTGAGCGTTGGTTGGAGCCAAAACAGAAACTAGCCGTTGTGTCTCACAGAAACTAGTCGTTATAACACTTTTTCATCCCAAGGGATCGATCCCTTTCCATAGGGGATCGATCCCAAGCTTCCAGATTGTTAATTTTGGGCTTGAGGACCATTCTGCCATAAAGGGATCGATCCCTTCCCTTAGGGGTAGGGGATCGATCCCATGCCTCCAGAGAGCCTATTTCCTGCACTTTTAGGATAGAAATGATGTGGCCTTTTATCTTAATCCAACCCAAAACATTTTGGCATTTTTGTGGGAGTTTTCCTTGACTTTCGCTAATGAAAACATGATTAAAAAATTCATTAAGTAATTTTCTAAAATATTCAAAAACATTTTATAAAGTATTAAGACCAATAATAATATATCATTAAATCATGGTCTTAATGTTTGATATTATCACTTTAAATGGTTTGAGAAAATCATGTGTCATAAAGCAAATTTACAATATGAAAGAAACATTAAGGTTTACTTAAGTTTTTATCATTTCAAAATACATATGGTAATTTAAAGCTAACAACTATAACCTACTATCTCATACCTGAGAAGCCCTTCCATCATCATAGTTTGGATTTCCACTAGAAACACTAGCTTGTGTCCTTAAACCAGCAGTTGAAGAACCAGCCGGGGCATTTCAGAGGTCTCAATCACATGTGCAGCTCTAGTTCCCCTATCAGCAGCTCTTGATCCACCAAATCTTGTACCAACAACTCTTGACAGCAGAACTTGTACTAGCAGCTCTTGATCCCCTACCAGTAGATCTTGTATCAATAGCCTTTGATCCCTTACCAGCAGCTCTTGATCCACCAGATCTACTACTATCAGCTCCTGATCCGCTATCAATAGTAGTTTGCTTTTTTGCCTAAAAAATTAAACACAGTATAAGCAATAAAAAAGGTAAGCTTATTGACTTTTAATAAAACTTGTAAGATATCTTGAATTACCTTTCTATTACTTCCAATATCGGATCTAGGACAAGTTCTTTTGTTATGACCAAGTTTGTGGCAAAAAGTGCATTTAACAGTGCTCCTTCTTCTTGCATTTTTTTCTCTAGCTATTGGTTCTCCAGGTTCTCTCCTCCTATTCTTTCTAGGTTGACCAAGCATACGACGAAGTAACGAAGGCTCTACTGGATCATGTTGACCTCTAAACTTAGCCATAATAATATCTTAGATAGCATGAATGAAGTTATTATATGTCTTAATGAAAGTATGCTTGGAGTAATAGTCATGGCAGTACAATTCAATATCAACCCTTTTGTGAATTATGCAAGTTGCTGCATGCGTACATGGCAGGCCTGATATCTTCCAAACACTATAAGGGCAACTCCAAACGCCATGCTGCAAGTTCACAATATAACTTTTTCCACCTTCAAAGACATTAAACTCACTCTCACTAGCAGGTACAACTCTACAAAACCTATCATTATACTTGCTTGCATCCAGTTTTTTTCCTAATATTTGGGGTAATAAGTGTATCCCATGAACAAGCTTTCTCATATCTATCATGAAACCTTTTCATCAACTTTATTCTAATATCCTGCAAGAGAGTGAGTATTGGTTTACCTCTAATATTGCCAATCCAATGATTAAAACTTTCAACCATGTTATTTGTAACATGGTCACTCTTCACGGCTGGATCAAAAGTGTGTTTTGCCCACAATTGAGATGGCTTATCCATCAACCAATTGTATGCATTATTGTTTTCCTTCTTTATTTCTTCCATTGCTTCATTCCATTCTCACTGATTAGGTGCTTTGACAACTTTCCAGAAATTGATCTTCAACTGCAATCCTTGAAATTGTTGTCTGAAATTACTATATAAATGCCTAGCACACCTTTCTTGCCTTGCATGTGGCAAAATTTCTGTCATTACTTCTGCTAATCCCTACCATAAAACAAAAATCAATGTCAAAATACAGTCAAAACATAGAGAAAATGAATATGAAATAGTTTTGATGTTACATACCTTTTGGCCATCACTCATTATTGTCAATGGTCTATTGAAATCACCAATCACAGAACTTAATAGCCCCAAAAACCATCCCCATGAATCTTTATTTTTAAGTTCCACAATTGCAATAGTAACTAAAACAGCCCACAATTCCCATCAATGCTACTACTGCTAACAAAGCTCCCCCATAAGGCTCTTTTAGATGGCATCCATCCACACCAATATAAGGCCTACAGCCATTAACAAACCCTTTCTTCATGGCATCAAAGGAAAGAAAAAAACCTTTTAAAGGTTGGGTTAACACTAATGTCAAGCCTTCTAATTGCAGGATAGCAATGCTACCAAGATTGGTATCCCTCACCATTTGAGCATATAAAGGCAGCAAACTGTAACTCTTTGCATAAGTCCCTTGAGATTCTTCCTATGCTCTTTTCCTAGCTCTATACAACTTCTTTGGATACATAGTTAACCCATAATTCTCACTTAGTTCATATTGCATCAATTTATAGGACATATCTGGTTCAAAATGCAACTTTGGTCCAAGTTTTTTTGCTATCCAAACAGAAGTTGCAGCACCATGATTATTGCTAACCCTAATACAAGTGTGTTCACCATCACATCTTCTTATCTTAAATGTCTTCCCATTAGCAATGACAGTTGCATGAATTTTCCAACTACAACCATTTCCCTTACAAAATGCTAGAACTTTTGTCTTATCATTTTTAACCCTTACTATGTCTATCCCTTCCTGTATAACATAGTCAGTAAGAACCTCCCTAAAGTGATAAACACTGTTAAATAACATGTCTTTTGCAAGCTTTATTTTTCTATTGTCATCAACTGAAAATTTTATTCCTTCCATAGCTCTGTCAATTGCTCTACCCTCTCTATCAGAATCAGAATTTCCAACATTTCCTTGTTTAACATCACTACCAATATCAGATAACTCATTATCATTATCAGACTCTACACTCTCTTCAAGATTATCATTACCATTATCATCCGATTCACTATGTTCATCCTCACTCTCAACCATCCATTCACCATCATCACTAGTAAAATCATACTGCTCTTCCTCGCCACAATCCATTTCAAGTTCACTGTCAGACTCACTTTCAATCACCAAATTATCAAAATCAAATCTGCCACTAGCATTCCCACCAACACCATATGTGGAAAAAGGCATACCTTTACTCATTGATTTGAACATAATGGTAAAATGAACAGCTGGAGTTATTTCAACATAAATGTTGATTTCCTTCACACCCTCATAATCGAACAACTGCAGTATGTCAGCATCACTTTTTAGCTCAACCAATTTTGCTGACTTTGGATTCCGAGCTTGAATGACAAAAGTCCTTCCCTTTCCAGCTGTGGAATCATCAATTGTGAGCTCCGAGATATCATTGACCAACTCTATGTAGGAGTACCTATCACCATCAACATTTGTGATCACTTGAGTATTAGAGTTGCAATGAACCACCAAATCATGTAGCTCTGAGTTTGCCATCAGCTACTGTTCCAACAAAAAAAAAGAGTTGTAAGTATTAACTCAATTCTAGATAAAAGAAAACGATATAAACATATATGAATATATCAATATATATATATATGGATATATATATATATATATCCATATCAGTGAAAATATTGATGACTAAGACAATGGCAAAGAACTAACTAAGACTATGGAATTAGATGCATACATCATTCAATGAGAATTAATAGAGGATATGACTTTGAATGGAGCAGAAATAACAACTCTATGTAGAACTGAGATGCTGAAACAAAGGTGAAAGGTTAGGGTTTTAATGTTGGAAAAGAAGGTAAAGCTTGTAATGAGCAAAGTAGTCTCGAGGCCTTGCACTATAGCACATAAGCCAGTGAATCCAGCTTCTGATGATATTTTGGCTACAACTTCAAATGGGTTTATTCAGAATGATCATAATTTGTCTGGAACAGAAATAGGTTTTCCTAGTTCAAGCAAGTCTTTGAATTTTGCACTTAGGCCTGGTTATGGTCAAGTTGGGACAAAGTGCATTGTAAAGGCTAACCATTTCCTTGCAAAGTTACTTGACAAGGACTTAAACCAGTATGATGTAAGCTTTTTCCTTTTTTTTTCTTTTGCAAATTGCTTAGCCAAGGAAAATGCAGTTGTTTCACTATCCAAGAATCAGAAAACTTTATTTATAATCAACTGGTTTTTAGCTTTGAAACACTAAATTTATCGAGTAAAATTTAATTAATTTTTTGGCATAAGCAGTTGTCAATTGGTTTATCAATTTCTTCAATTATTTTCTGAAATCCTATCCAATTCCTTATATACATCCACTGAGAAACATCCACGAGACTCCAAAAAAAAAAACAAATACTAAGATACAGCCTTGAAAAATCTTACAAACCTTTGAGCGACAGAGAGACCAGTGCGAGAGAGACCAATCGTGGTTGAATGCAGGCACGACGAACCAAGGTTTCGGTGCTGGTGGCGACGTGAGCCGTGAACAGAGTTAATGGTGCAGCAAGATTGACCCAGGCGATAGGGAAATTGACAATGGTTTTTTAATCTAACCCTAAACACTAGGTTTTTGAAATCAAAGGTAGAACGTGTGATGAAATGTTTGATTTTTGTGAAAAAATTCGAGATTCAAGGAAGATTTTAGGAAAAGTGTAAGAATAGTAGAACACGATAGCAAAGGGAAAGAAGGATATGGCAACGGTTAGAATTTGGGTCGAAAATTCTGAGGGATAATTTTGTCATTTTACATTTTTTGTTAATTATTCTTAACAGTGTTAAGATTTTTGGGACGGAGTGTCTATTTTTAAAATTAATGGATTGAAGTTAAATTATGACCAAATCTTAAAGAGTCGAATGTAATTTATCCTATCAAATAATGTTGGTGCATTTGAAAGTATTAAAATGTGTATTAATTAGACCTGGTCATGGGCGGGCTCGGGCCGGGTTCGGGCCGGGCCCATGACAGGCAATAAGAATAGAAAGCCATACCCAAGCCCTACCCGGCCCGTAATTTGGGCAGATATTTTTGCCCAAGCCCGATCCCGTTTTTGTGCCATAAGCCCGAGCCCGCCCAAATATAATTTTTTTTATTTTTTTAAATTTTTAATTATTTAATTATTTAATTATTTATTTCCTTTAAATCTTAATCTAATTTGTCAAAATTTATATGTCAATTTTCATATTAAATATTTATAATCATGTTTTATTAATCAATAATGTTTTTTTTATATATAAAAAATTATATTTGCTAAATAAATATATAAAAAATAATATAATATATTTAATTCGGGCCAGGCTGGGCTCGGGCTATGAAAGTCAAGCCCAATGCTTGGCCCGATTTTTAAACGGGCCTAAAAATTTTGCTCAAGCCCGTTTTTTCATCAAAATTTTTTGTCCAAGCCTGACCAAATTTCAAAAGGGTTTTCGGGCTTGGGCGGGTAGCCCGGCCCTTGAGCAGGTCTAGTATTAATATGGCAAAACATAATTTTTTTTATTTTTTACCTTATTTATATATAATTTTTATTAAATTTTAATTCGTAATATTATATCCTTCGTTTGCATCAATTTCATCATTTTTCTCACTAATGGTGTCTAGAATTGTCAAAGTCAAAAGATTCAATTTTTTTGAAAATAACAAACAGAAAAAGAAAAACAAAAATGGAAGCTCTGTTGTGCAACAGATTGGGCGATCCAGCATCATCATCGTCTCCGTCGCCAATTGAGTTGAGCAAAAACCATCCCATCCCCGAGTTAGACCCGCAGTGAGAGTCAAGGTTGAAGCCACCGGTTTGAACTACACCAATTACCTTCAGGTACTGGGCAAGTACCAGAGAAGCCTCCCCTCTGTTTCATCCCACACTCCGATTGCATTGTTAGCAGAATTGCTCCCTTTATTCATGTCAAGACTCAAGTATTGCTATCAATTTCAGGGGATCTGAGAAGGCGCAGTTTTTAAAGTCCTTGGGCGCTGATTCGTGTGGTAGACTTCACTAATCAAAATGTGACATCAACGGTAAAGGAATTCCTCAAGTCAAGGAACCTCAAAGGGTTTGATTTTCTCTATGATCCTGTGGGTGGCAAGCTTGCTAAAGAAACTATGAAGCTCTTGAATTGGGGTGCTCAAATTCTTGTCATTGGGGGCTTTGGATGGCAGTTCAATCTTTAGGATTTTTGAGTCTCCTCCGGATAGTATATCGTTAGCTTTTTTTGCTGATGCTTCTAGCGTCACTTTCCCCAGATCTATTAGCTCAACGTTGAAAGACAATATGTATACCCCGTGGGGGAATTTGCTAACTGTTTAATATATTTGAAGGTCCTTTTCTCACCAAAAAAAAATAATTCTTGTCATTGAATTTGCCAGTGGAGAAATCCCTGTCATCCCAGCTAAAATCACTCTTGCTAAGGTACTTCATCTTTTCTCTTTCTTCTCAAATTGATGCATGAGCCAAGAGAATTTCAGAGTATTGACTAAAGGCTTATTATAATGGAAAGTGAAAGGGAAAAAAACATCCGTAAGACGATTGAGAAGCTGTACAAGTGATTGAATAGGTGTAATATCCAAGATTAACATTGTGACTCACTCAGTTAATTTCTGATTGTTGATATGTTGAGAATAGTATATTTGGTTAGACGTTGGGTGTTTGTATGCTTTTGTAACCTAATATTACAAAATTTCTACTTGCAGCATCCTAATTTCTGCTCTGCAGCTCAAATAAAGGCATATTTTTCGTCCATGGTCAACGTTATCTGACCACCCCGCAAAAGCATTTTGATGAAATTGTTTCATTTTTTAATGCAAGTCCTTGTACTTGATTCGATATAATGGGTTATTGGATAGAATCATGGAGGTAGCTGACTCTTTCCAAAATTGCATGAAAGATTTTCTGCAAGCTCCTGATGCTAGTTGAAATATTTAAGGTAAAAAATATAAGGTATCCATTATTAGTAAATGAACCTAGTGATTTCCAAGTCGTTGATTAAGAAACCTATTTTGTAACGAGAAAATTCCTCACCGTTGGAAGACATTGTTAGTGCAAACGTCTGTGAAATGCTTGACATATGGTAAGCATTTGTTAGATGGTGGCCCAGTGCCAACATGAATCTGGGCTTCTCAAAGAGTAGTGGGCTAAGACTCCTCTCATCAGTCAATAAAAGAATGATTGGTTGAGATTTGGCATATGTTGTTACTTCATAATAACAATCCTGCATGCATGGGATTGAACATATATAATCTCATCAAGAAGATCAACACATGAACCCACGTAAGGATTCAAAATAAATCACAAAGCTTGAGTAAAATATTTTTTGGGGCGTAAACACCGATCCCATCATTCAGAGTGTAAAGCTTCGAATTTTGAACAGCAATTTCAATTAATTGCATTTTTTTTTGGTTCATTAGGAGGTATAAAGAGAGATGGGTGAATTGAACCTTGGACTTAATCTCTTAAGGAAAGATAACTACCATTAAATTAAGCCTTGATTGTTAATTAATTGCATTTTATTATTTCAAGTTAAAGAGAGGAAAGAGCCAAATCAATAGTTAGACATGTATAGATGCCGTACAATATGAGCATATATGATGATGAAATCTCAAAAACAAAAAACTAGTATTTATATATAGTAGAATATGCCCGCTCGTTGGTGCGGGTGTGTTTCATGAGGAGGTCAAGGACAATAACATATTTGTAAAGAGAGATAGCAAGTTGTATGACATAGTAAAAAAGAGGGTGTGTATTATGTAGTGAGCTCGTTGCACTTTTCTTAGCTATTACTATTTCTCGATTTTAAACCAGCGTTCAAATTCATGGGCATCTGGGCCTAAAGGCAAGTACAGAAGGTCGTCTTCATACTGGTTAGTTGGCTGCAGGAAGAAAGTTGCGCGGTGAGAGTGAAATTGGGGACAGACATTGGAACATAAAAATGCACAGGTAGATATAATGGAAGGGATAATTTGGAAATAAAAGAGAGAATATTTGATGCAATGAATGGTTTGAACAGTTGTTTAAAGTGTGAAGAAGTATAGGGTTATTTTTTAGCATAAAGAGTTAACATTCACTTAGAGTTGGTTTGGGTTTTGGCAGGCATAGCATATTTAGAATTATTTAGCTAAAAAGGCAAAAAGGTTGATGCTTGGCAACCTAGTACAGAAAAGCACTGCTTGGTAACGTTAGAATTTCTTAAGATGCAAAGTATGGAATAAAATACAAAAGCAAGAGTGATGACAAACCAAACATTCGTAGTTCGGCTCATGTTTAGCATTCATCAAAAGTTGTGATCATTGAAACCACATGTGGAAGTGTATCTTTATAGAGAGGTTAATTAGTCTCTTTTTTTCTGTTTACCCTTGCATGTGAAAATAAGAAGCCGTAAGCAATGATCACAGAAACTGGGTCAGTAGGATAGTTAATGTCAGTGCATCATAGGTGTCCAATACCATAGAACCAGAATAAACAAAAAGGCTAAGCAAGTAAATCGAGATGGGAAATGAGATTTGTAAAGATGGATCAATAATAGGACAATTTATAGAAAACATTTTGCTTTATCAGAATTGTGGGGGATAAATACAACTAAGCACAGAGCTAGAAGTGTGAAACTTGCTCAAGTAAGAAAACAAATCAAAAGTATAAAACTTGAGGAGCAAAAGGTGTATGATAAATAGGTTCGATTTAAGAACAAATTATATTTAAAAAGTGAAGTACCGGGCACAAGAGAAAGGCTTTTTTCACTGATATTGTTTGGAGAAATTTAATTTCTAGGAGATATAAAAAAAGAATTCCATAGATAGTTTTTCTAAGAAGACTTCTTGAAGAGGATGCAAGAATGTATGGGAAAATTGCTTGATGCGCAAAGCAAATGGAAGGAAAGGATAGAAAGTAATATTCGCGTATAGGAGCAAGGATAATACCTAGATTTCAATGCCTTCAAAGGGAGATAATTAGGAAAATCTTCTTCTTTAAGTTGTTGGGCACAGATCGCAGATTCTTTTTTCCTTTCATCAAAGCAAGATTTGAAGAGGCATGAAATAGTTGTAGAAATGAGCTTTACATCAGGAAGGGGAGAAGTGAAGTTAAATATTTGTTTGACTTAAAAAAATTGTGAGAGAGGTGTACCTAAATAGTTTTCTTTTTGCTTGGTCGAGTGGAGCAACATGGTGAGCTCGAATAGTTGCTTGCTTGGTTCCTGAATTCTATAGAGGCAACAAGGTATTAATCAAAGGAAAGCATTTTGTCAGAGAGGAGTGACAGAATATCATTTATGATTACAAAAGAGAAATGCAAAAATGAAGACAAGGAGCAAACCTGATTCCAAAGGCGACACAAGAATAGATTCTGCAGTTTGTTCAATTTGTTTATCAGCAAGTGTTTTTTTTCTTGTTGCCTATCCATATATTAAGGGTTATGACTTTCAGTTAAGAAAGTGTTGGCAACAGTGAATGTTGGCATGCCAGAATCGAAGGATTGTCTTACAAGGGTAAGTTTGAAAATTCTTTCTTTATTCACCAATTGCTTAACAGATTTGGCAAGACTTCTTGGTCAAGTTCTTGTTCCTTGGTGATGTCCTCAATAGGCAACAGAATAAGCTGCTCTGCTATTCTGCCAAATACCAAAAAATCTATCTTTCCAGTTTGATCTTCAACATTTATCAGAAGCTTGAACCTGGTTGTTTACTAATGGTACAAACACAATAATAAATTAGCATAAAGTATTAAGGTAGATAATAAGTAGGAATATATATCCGACGCTAGTTTTTGGTGTTGCTCACCATGATTCTGGTAAGTACAATACAAGTTGTTTTCAATCAGCTTAAGACCTTTGTTGCATATATTGCAACTGCTATTGAACCATCCTTCAGAAAGATCAATGGCAAAAACTCTTGCTTTACATGTAAAGAAGACTCCCTGAAAAAATTAGTGATATTCAAATATTACTATAAAATACATAGCAAATGCAACCAACCAACAGAATGAGATAATAAATCGTTTTCCAAGAAGATTTAGTAAGCAAAACCTTTGATTGTGAGACATCTATTTCGAGGAGGTGAGAAATTGAGATTCTATTTTCATGAATGTCATTTGCTCTTTCTCGTCTTGGTTGTACTTGTTCGTCCATTTGATGCACAGGAAGTGGTTGATCAGGATATCTGGCAGCAAGGAAAAAGATATAAAAGAAGGATCAAAATGGGAACAACAAAGTTCCTAATCAGGTTATTTGAATTATTAAGAAGTAAACACTTGTCTCTCAAAAGTTTAGCTTCAGGTATATCAAGATCTAGGTAAATTTTTGTGCCTGAGGAGCTTGATAGAGCAGGCTTGCCTACCCAGGAGAGAAAAAAGTAAGAAGCACTGTTGAAAATTTATAATCGCTGAATATAATAAACAATATTGGTTTTGCTTACCCAGGAATTTATGCATTGTCATCCTAGAAAAGACCATGGCAACATTTGTTCTTGAGAAAAAAGTGTCTTGATTGTCAAAGACATGAGCAGATGAAGCCCATAATGTAACTTCAAGTGTCTTGCCTCTGTATGGGAAGAAAACACATGTATACATATGACAATTGAAGGACTAAAGAAAAGTTTAGGTGTAGTTGACTAATAGTTCTTCTTGGATGCTAATGTTTCTTCGCTTCGATCCATAGGATCTGGATTGGTCTTTGTGAATCCATTGCCCACAGAACTAACACCAATAAGAATTCCAATGGCATCTTAAATATGCAGAGAATAGAATAAGGAGGAAATGAAAAGTTATTATGAGATAAAGTAGTGCTTGGTGTGCAAGTGGTTAGGATATAAATGAAAAAATGTAGATTAGAACATGTGAGCAAATAGTTAGAATCAACTCGATCATCGAGTGAATCAAATAGCTATGACTAGAAATAGTACAAAGGGGGTAGATTGACAGGATTTGATATTTCGGTCACCTTGGGATTACGTGCAAAGTTTATAATTGCTCTAGCAAAAATAGCATTGTATGAGCCTTTTATTTTTCTAACGTAGAAGTTTGTAAATTCATAAACCGATTTACAAACTGATCCTTCTTTGAGAAAGGGTCTGAAAAGTGCTTCATCTTTTTTTTGAATTACAACTTAGATGGCATTGCCCTGCATGGTTAAAGGCATGAAAGCAAGTTAGTAACATAAGAAAAAAAACTATGATGCAGAATCAAGGGAAGTGAGGTTTTAAAAGGTAAACACATAGTTTTTCATCAATGACCAGCATATCCATGGACAAAAATTTCTTGTTAATGCCTGGCAGAATGATATCCCAAATCCTTGGAATGTAGACTTGAAACTTGTCTGAAGGCTCCAGTAGTTCAAGTTCGCTTAGCTCATTGTTCAACCTAAAAAAAAAAGAAAAGTAGGTTAGCACAAAAGTTGAGTACATTTTAATAAATAAAAAGAAAGAAAATTCTTAGTAAGCAAGAGGGAGGAAGACAAAATTAAAAAAAAATGAATAAATTAACTCCACAAAAACATGAACAATGGAAGATACCGAGATTGTTAAAGAACACATAAGTTAGCGCAGATTATAAAGTGCTTTCTCTAATTGAAGAAAGAACCATTACCTAGGAAGGAGCAAAGTTTTGTAAAATGAAAGAAAAAATGATTATATATCAAACATTATTTGCTGTATTAAAAAAACGGCAGGCAGACATGCAATGGAAACATAAGACACAAAAGCAAGGGAAAATAGTCATTCATAAATTCAGAATATCAAGAGGATAAATATGGATAAGGGATTGGAACAAAAACAGAGAACCTGCTGGCAAATTATCAAATATTTCAGAGTAAACAATATTCTTTGTTAAAGCATGTGTTTGAGCATTTGTATTGTCAATCAAGACTTTTAAACCAGTTCGATTTGTAACTCTTGAAATTGCTAAATATAGATGACCATGAGAAAAAACAGGTTTTGGCAAATATAAGCCAACAAATTCAAATGTTTGGCCTTGGCTCTTATTGATGGTCATGTCATATGAAAGGCGAACTAGGAATTTTTTTCTTTTGAGAATAAATGGCTATTTTGAATCCTTAAGAGCAAAGCATATTCGAGGAATGAAAACTTTGTCACCAATGTGGCTGCAAGTGATAATTTGTGCTTCGATAACATTTGCAGCCATTTTTGTGACTATAAGTCTAATTCCATTACACAATCCTGCAGTCTAATTTATGTTCCTGAGCAACATGACCACACATCCTAATTCCAATGCAAGTCGATGATTCGGTGCATTTGTGAATTTCAAAGAATTTAAGAACTTTGGTGGGTAAAGGATTAATTGGTCAGAGAAGTCACCATCTACATTTGAGATAGAATCAAAGCTGAGATAGAGCTTTTCCTCCCCTACAATCATTGAGAGAACCTCACAGTTGATTAAATCAATTGTATCATTAAAAGGAGTAACAATAGCACGGTCTCTTAGGTAGACTGAGTTAGTAAAATTATTCTCTAAATTTGGATAAATTGCATTAATCATAGTCAAGATAGGTGAATCTGCAAGATCTAGCAATAAGTTTGCAGGAATTTCAATCCATGTTTCATCATAATCGAGTTCAACATGAGCAGGCATTATTTTGCCATCACCAACATCCAGGATCCATCTTGCAAATTCTTCTGTTTGTCTTTTAGAATGATCATCAAGCGAAGCAGACCTAAGTCTCATATTTACAGTAAGTGTATAGACATGACAATAATTCCACAAAGGTGATTTGCTGATCGATGCATTAACAACTTGAGATCTTGTTCTACCTGTGATGACAGGTAAAGTTTGTCTAAAATCACCACCAAGGAGAATAGTTTTTCCTCCAAATGGTCGATTTGGTTGGTTACCAACACCGGATAGCATGATATCAGAGAGAGATCTTTCAAATGCTTCAAAACAATGCTTGTGTACCATCGGAGCTTCATCCCAGACAATCAACCTAGACATACAAATAAGCCTCCCAAGATTAGTGTTACGTTTGATTTGACAGGTTGATACATCATCGACATTCAATGGAATCTTAAAGCGAGAGTGAGCAGTACGACCTCCCGGTAGTAACAAAGAAGCAATACCAGAAGATGAGACAACAAGAACAATTTTCTGAGTTGAACGAAGAGCTGTCAAAATGGTTTTCCAAAGAAAAGTCTTCCTTGTGCCCCCATGACCATAAACAGAGCACATTTTACCTTCATCATGGAAAATTGAATTTAGGACAGCATCATATATGATTCTTTGCTCGGTATTCAACATAGACAGAGAAGAAGCATGCTGTCTTTGCAAATCATCAAGATCATAGTCCATTTCTTTCCTAATCAGCCCATTTTGTATTACATGAGTTTAACTAATTTAGGGAAAAGGTAGATCATAATTGGCAATGATGATCCATTCTTATTGAATAACTCCTCAACGAAAAGCAAGATTTGATTTTTTAAATCTTGCTCTGTCAAGACAGAATGGTTTCTGCCAAGAACACTGTTTGCTTGATATTGAATATCTTCACCCTAAAGCGCCCGATGTTTGTTCCATAAAGCTGTTGGATTTTCTATTTCACAAAACATAATCAATGTGACAAATAGTTGTCTTAATTCAGGAGCTGTTGCCCAGAATGAAGCTTGTTCTAAAGCATGATCCCATTCTCTGTCATCACCTAGGAGACCCAAAGCTCGACATGCAGATTGAAATGTAGGATAAACGAAACCATCGATTTCTTTGATATCCTCATAGCTTGTTGCACCTTTGACCACATTTAATAACAACCTGTGGAAAAACAATTCACCAGCTGCTGGGTGGATATGATTAATTCGCCCAATTGCTCTTCCTCTTTCCCTTTGTTTCCAAGCTCTTTCTTTCTAAGACCAAACCCACTGAGTTGGGAATTTAGTGTATGTCAAAGCTCAAGCACATGGATATACCCTATTCGTTTGCATCCACTCAGTAAACATAATTTTATCCAACATTGGTTGTCGCAGTACACTTGACAGATCTGAGTTTTCTGGGAAAGTAATAGAGTGCTAGTTTGGTAAATGGACAGGAAGACGGATAACAGTAGGATCTCTATAGTGGACTTCAAAGCCAAATATCCTCCAACATGCTTCATGAGATGATATATATCGACAATTAAGGAAAGTTTTTATTTCATCAATTTTCTCAAGATTGGGTTGACAATTGGCAGGCATTGCGCTTGAAGTTTCTTCTATAATTGCCTTCGCTCTATCAGGACCCTTGTTGACATATTTAAACAAATACTTAATTGATTTTGTTTTCGCACAAATTTCAACATTTATGTGTGCTTGATGTCTCACAAGTAAATCAACATTGTGTGGCACAACATATCGTGTATCAAGAATAACATCGTTCTTCTTGACAACCATTTGTTGACTTCTTGGGATTCTTCTTTCATATAACACAATAGAATTTTCGCCAACAACAGTCTGCGCTTCGTATGACTTAGGAAAGAACTTGGAACATCTCCCATCTTTCATGCATGGCGATTGATTATTGAGAGGACCACATGGACCATTTATCATGAAGTTAGATATAGCTTCATGCACAATTGGATCCTCTTCTCTGTTTGAAATTTCTAAAAAAATGAAGCGATCGATTTCTTCAAGTGTTGAAAGCTTGTCATCAAGATGAAGCCATAGCAAAATATGAGCATGATGTAGACCTCACTTTTGGAATTCTATTATGTACATAACTAGAATAAAATGAAAGAAAATATGCACATAAGATTGAGGCAAAGGAAGATGCAACTCTATATAAATAATCACGATAGAAAACAACTTAAAAGGCAAACTAACCTTTTGTTGTTCTACCAAAATGTTTCTTCTTGATTAGATCATCGATTAAACATTTTAATCTGAGTTTGAATAGTCTTACCAATATACCTGGTCTGTCTTCAATTCTCTGACCAGGAATCATGGACAATGCATGATCGATTTCAACCCACTTTGGTTTCAGGTAAATGTTATGAAGAGATCTGGCTGGCCAAGCTGCCTGCAAATGGCCATTGCATCTTGGAAATTTTGGAACAAAAATCGAGGACCGGATGCAAATGTTGAGGGCAAGATAATTCGCTTGCCTATAACATGGCTATCAACATCGCCCCGAGTCACAGCATCTTGCACGCCTTTATAAATTTCTGACCTTAGCTGCTGTTGATTCTCTCGAATCCATTGTAACCCATCCGCTCAATGCAAAGATAAGCTCAACAACAAATTGTTGGAAGAGTCTACCTCCTCTAAGAAGAGTATGGCCAGCTGATAACCGTTGTTGGATGATATGCATAGTACTCCATCATAGTTACTGTTTTCGCTCCTTCCTTGTTCTTCGATTTGTATCTCTATAGTTAATGCCCAAGTAAAATCCATTGTCACCAAAAGGAAACAAAATTGGATATTGCACGGACATGAAGGCAGGATGGAGTTCATTAATGCGCTTTAAACCATCAGAGCAATGTTCCATAACTATATCTCGATCATCTTGGGGTCCTCATCATCACCAACCACTAAACCAGCTATTTTCATGTGGGAGGGCATATTGTACAGTTGATCACGATGGTCTCTACTGCCAATCAAGCGAAGTTGGAGCGGAGCATAATTTTCTTTCACAAATCGATCCCTCGCCATCCTAAAAAGTGTCACAATTGCATTTATTTGATCAAACATATGCATCAAACCCTTGACAAATCTGCATCAATTGCATCATAGGAGTTAGGAGCTTGGAAAGGCCTCATTCGATTAGCTACTTCATTTTCAGTGTCACATATGTATAGCTGGGCAAATTTTGGAGTTTCTCCAATAGGTGGCAATAAAAATCCCATACGGTGGTGCACTTGGCCTTCAATTTTAAACACATAAGGGTCAAGCCGATTATTCATGCTGTTATCAACTTTGCCTCTGATC
Source organism: Heritiera littoralis (assembly GCA_031772115.1). Taxonomy (NCBI): domain Eukaryota; kingdom Viridiplantae; phylum Streptophyta; class Magnoliopsida; order Malvales; family Malvaceae; genus Heritiera; species Heritiera littoralis. The sequence goes on along the minus strand of JAPDPK010000180.1, from coordinate 889,339 downwards.
AAAGTGAATTGGAACATAGAATTATAAGCTCTGATATTATCTCTAAATCTCTGCGATCTCTGCCCGGCATTGTAATTGAGAAAGCAATCAAGGAACGAAGGATTTATCCTTGCAGAAGGAATAGCAACAGTCCCTTCTTTGCAACACAAGCTAAAAACAGGGTAAGTAGTTTTCCCACATTTCTTGAACCTTTCTTCATACCACACCTTAGCACAACAATAAGGGCATTCATAGTCCAACCCACCTAGATCCAGAGGCTCATAATATCGACTTGCAAACGCAATAGGTCAAAGCAAAGGAGCAAACTGGAATGGACAGCAGAATACTAAAGAAAGGAACATAATATAGGAACAAAACCAGTAAAAGCCTAGTAGAATAACTGGGCAGAAAGAGAATACAGTTGCATTAACATATGATTTGAATGTCGTATCGCCGATTGATTCACTGTGTTACCTGTCAAACAATAAAGGTAAGTAAAGATAAGTCCCGAATTAATCATACCAAGGTGGCGATGAAGAAGAAGAGAGAAAACTGAAATAAGAATGTATAACAAAGCATAAATAGGGAGGAAATGTGAGCAAAATAAAGAGCAAAATGACCAAAAGCAAAATTAGAAACCATCTGAAGATAAGCAACTTGGCGAGAAGATAGGGGTAATTGTTCAACAACTCGATCATGGGCCGGCACTTGGACATGATGTCCCATGCTTTGATTGCTTGTACCAACATCACGTTTAAGAGGAACAAAAGTGCAACCAATACTCATCAAGCTATGACTATCAACAAAAGATACATTTGTGGAGGAAGAAACAGTCTCCAAGCCACCATCGACATTTGCTCTAGAATGCAAACTAATTAAATTAATCATCCGATGTTGAGGATTAACATTTGATACAGCAGCTACATCAACAGGAATGGGCAAAGATTACTTGTCAGAGGCAAGAGAGTTGGCATCAGGAGGAAGCATATCCGGTAAGGGAGTGATACCATCATTAGTTAAAGAATCAAAGCTAACTCTTTGAGATAAGGTCAGATACCTGATAACAAAATATCATAGTAGGGGTGAGGCAAAAAAAATCAGATAAAACAAAGGAAAATATGCTGCCAATCAACATCGGATTGATATGTTGCATACCTTTGTTGCTTGTCTCTAACAGATTGAGCTCGCTTCAACCTTTTGGCTTTTCTTGAAAATTCTTCCAACTCGCAAAGATCTGAGAGCAAATCGGATCAACATAATAAGCATAAGTCCAAAGACAAAATTAAAGAGAAAGAGAATAACAAAGTAGGAAAAACAAATGAGAGAAAAGATGGTAAAAGAACTAACATGGCTGAGTTCGGCCTGAAGACACAAGAGAGCAATAAAAGGTATGAGAAAGAATCTTACAGTGAGGAAAAATGAATGAGGAATAGAAGTAAATAGTAGCAAATATAAAAGCATATAAACAACCAGGAACAAAGTAATGAACATATAAGAGGAAGTATGAAATTACCAAAATCAAGACTGGTTGAGCCAAGATTCACCTTAGTTGTTGATCATGTGACATTAGTCAACATGGTTCGGTTACTTGTACCAACATCTAAAGCAGTTGGCAAAACAATTGTTTCAACTGTAGAGAGATCTGATCTATTCAGGACAACTGTGTTAACATGCTGGGAATCATTGATATTACCATTGCTAACAAAAGCAGCAAGCTGCAAGTTGATTGGCTGTGATCCTCCACAAGATGCAATGCGAACAGAGTGTGTTACCTTAGGGCACTCAGATGAACTTGGATTGAAAGATGATTGACCACACCGTATACTTTGAGCATCCCTATTCCTAATTCTTTGGTTCCTAAGGAATCGAGATCTCTTAAATCTACTTTCTTGATTTGAATTTCTATCGCTCATTTGAAGGGGCTTGAGGGGAAAACCTGAAACTAAAACAGCATGAAAGGAGAGTATGTGAGAAACAACATGAAATCTAGGTCGTTGAAAAACATCCTCACAAACAGGAAAGAAGAAGTGGGAGACAATGCCAAACAAAAAGAACAATGGAAGCAAGACAACACAAAACACCATGGAAAACAGAAAAGGCTCTATGAAGTTTGAAAAAATAAAAGCCAAACACATTAAGGGAAAAAAAACTTTAACACACAAAACCAAACTTTGAGATAGAAATCAAGATTAACAGGTTAACCAACAAACATCAAGCAATAAAGAAATGGAAACCTGTATCATCCTTGATACATGCCATGGAACTGATAAACATGCATCAGATAAGTAAAAACTTTAACACACAAAACCAAACTTTGAGACAGAAATCAAGATTAACAGGTTAACCAACAAACATCAAGCAATAAAGAAATGGAAATCTCTATCATCCTTGATACATGCCACAAAACTGATAAACATGCATCAGATAAGTAAAAACAACCCAAACATAACTGGCCCAACAAAAGCAATGCCTAGAACATCAAAGGATCTAAACTAGGTATAGAAAAAGTACACATCAAAGAAAAGCAAAGCATAGAAAGAACAGGACAGAGGGAAAAAAGGGCAAAGAACAAAATAGCTTGGCATAAAAGAGGGAAAGAGTAAAGCAGGAGCAAGCATATACCACCCAAAAGGAAGGACCAAATGAAAACTTGGTTGTTCACTGAAAAGTAAGCAATCGACCCAGACAACCTACACCAAGGAAAACAGTTAAAGTGACCAAAGACAACCAGCAGAGTTTCAAATAAAATAGAGACATGTAAAATTTCAAATAAGCGGGGCACAACAAAAGCACGAACAAAGAAAGGGAAAAAGCAAGCACTGAGCTACACCGAGCATCAACAGTTCAAGAATGGAAGCAAGAAACCGAAGCAAAATCCAAAGAAAAAAAGAAAAGGAACTTCCCCAAAATTCACAAAGTAAGATTGCAAGTAGCAATAGCACAACAAATAGAAATATATGAGCACAACATAAAAGAACCAAAAGATGAAGAGAGACAAAGCAAGGGGAAAAGGCGCAAGAAAGCAATAAACCTAATTAATAGAACACTCAGCCAAGACACAGAAGACATAAAACACACATCCATAAAAGACAACATAGAATTATAAGTAACCTGAAGGAAGACAAAACTCTCTTAAATGCCGAAACAGGATAGAAACCAATAAGTAAAGCAATAAAAATTAGACCTGACACCGTTAAGGAAAGAAAGCAAAACAAAATAAGTGAACTACAACATAATGAGAAGAGTAGGAAACAGCTTACCAGAACAGTGGAAGAGCACACCAGAGATAGGATAGCGTAAAAACAAACTTCAGAGAAAAGTTACGGCCACCATGGGAGAAAAACAACTCGAGAAAATAAGCTGCGAAAGGTAGAAAAACAAAAGCAAAATGTGTAAGGGAAGTAAAGGAACTATAGCAAAAAATGTGAAAAAGCAACAACAGTTCAAAACATAGGAGAAAAGAGGCAAGGACAACAGGAGGCCAAGAGCAGATCCTTCTGAGCAACGAATGCAAAAATGGCTTGTTGTGAAAGCACGGATAAGAGAAATGAAGCCAAAAAAGACAGCAAAGGATAAGGACCAAGTGAAAAATGAAAGGAAGACAAAATGAAAGGAACCAAAGAACAACTAAGCAAATTTTCCTCTGGACAAAAGGATAACAAAAGTACAGGATAGAGTAAGTAGCTATGATGGCTAATCAGCTAAACAAAAAGCGGCAAGAAATAACAACCACAGACCAAGCCAAATGAATTAAAGAAGAGAGAAGCTGCACAGATGGGATCCAAAATCCACTAGCCAACCTGGAAAATGCAACCCAATTAATATCTAAGAGAACAAATGATAAAATGACACAAACGATTAAGGAAAAAAAAAAGAACAGTAAAAAGCTCCACAATGAAACGAAGCAGAAGCATCAAAGAGAGGATAATGGACATTTTGCTTGCAATCCGCAGTACCAATTATCTACATCAATTACCAACTTTAACAATTATCTACATCATTACCAAGCAATAGCCAAGAGTATGGTGTTCATACGGAAACATCATTTGTAAACAAATGCCTTCGATAAAAAGATTATGCCTTGGGGGAAAATTCCACAAAAAAATAGCATAAAAATTTTGAAACAATAATTATAAAAATTTTAACTTCAAATCAACCAAACTGTAAAGTTTATTAGAATAAGGTAATTTTGAACTTAGCAAATTGACCAAATCCAAAATATATCAAATGAAAAAAAGAAAAGCGAAAGAAGCCTAGATTTGGAAATAGCTTAAGCGATTGTGAGAAGAGCTAGGAAACAGCAATCACAAAGCCAAGATGGGCAAGTGTTGAATTTGGCCAACAAGAGACTCTTGAATTTGGGTGTTCCCTCATCTGTTGGGGTGGGTTGATGCCATCTCCATGTATGGGTAGCAAACTTTTACACTATGTTTGGATAAACATTAGTAAAGGAAAGGAATGGAAAGGAAAGGAATGTAAATTAGAGGAAAGGAGAGGAAAGGAAAGGGTACATGTACTCCTTGTTTGGATAGCTAAAATTAATAAAGGAAAGGAAAGGAAAGTAATCCTAACAACCCTTGTTTGGTTAAACAATGGAAAGGAAAGGAAATGATTTATTGTAATGTTTTTTTTCCAATTATAACCCTTTTTGTTTTAAATTTTATAAGATAATAAGGTTAAATTTGACATTCTACATGTTATAATTTTTTTCAAGTTTCCTTTCCTTCCTCTTTACCCCAAATTGAGGTTTTAAAAAAATTGAGTAAGTCAAGGGAAAGCAACTCTCTTTCCTTTCCCTAGCTAAAAAATCTTTCCAAACAAAGGAAAGGTTTACAACCTTCCTTTGTTTTACTTTGTTTTCCTTTCCTTTCCCTTCCCTACCCTCAATCCAAACATAGGCTTAATGAGGGAAAAAAAAAAGAAACAGAGAGACAGAAGTAAGGGAACACACACATATAGCAAGAGTAAACCCCAAAAAAAGGGGCCCACGAATTGGAAAAGAAAAGTTGAAAATATAGTTGCATATGACAGAAAAGTTATTCACACTTAAAATCAACGGTAGCTGGCAAGAGGGAAGGGCAAAACGGAAAAAGAGTTTGTAAAAGCATGAGCCCAAGAAAGGAAAAGGGCGACGTGGCGAGATGGAAAGCATAGAACGTGTTCAATGAAGAGGCTGAAATCGTGGCTGCGTAAGGTTGCAGCATTCTCACCATTTTTAAGTTATATGATGTTAAGAATGAAAAAGTCACTGTCATCCCCACTAAAAAGCAAAACCATAGAATGCAAGTCAAAAATTTGCAGTCTCGAATTAATGAACCAGTATATTTGATTCGGTAGTGATCAATTAATTTCTAAATGGTAATCGAATTTCCTATCAGCCCTTGACACACTTGATTCCACCGATATATCAATTTATAAGAGATGAAAATTCTTAAAATCCAACCAAAAACACAGGAAATAAACAAAAAAAACATGCCCTCACAGGATAAAAACCCAACAAACGTAAGTCCTTCATATTTTGACAGAGATCTTCAAATGAATTGTGAAAGAGTAAAAACAATAATTAAGAAAGATATTTTACACTATGGTAGGATCGACATTAGCAAAGGAAATAAATACAAAGGAAATGAGAAAAGAAAAAAGGTATATGTGCCTTTTGTTTGGATAGCTAAAATTAATGAAAGAATGGAAAGGAAAGGAAAGTAATCTTATAATCATTGTTTGGTTAAGTAATGGAAAGTAAAAAAAAATAGATTCATTATAATGTTTTCTTTTTCAATTATAATATCTTTTATTTTAAATTTTATAATACAATAAAATTAATTTTGATATTTTATCTATTAAAATTTTTTTTGAATTTCTTTTCCTTCTCATTTACCTCAAATTGGAGTATTAAAAAATTAAGTTAAAAAAAACATGAGGTGCTCACTCCTCCTCTTTATCTTTCCTTAGCTGAAGAATTTTTTCATATGTTTTGTCCACATATTCTCAAAATGGAAAATTCTTATCCCCTGCCTAGGGTGATGCCACCCTTGTAATATGATGTAGAAGCATAAAGATGCCTCCCACGAGCTCTTGGGAACAGAAGCCACCAATTTGGAGTTCCAAACCCCCCGTCCATTCGCTCCTCTACCTACCCTTGCCACTCCTGTCCTGTGGCTTTACTCCAAGTAAACCTAGAGCCATGCACAGGGAACTCCATAAAGTGACAATCATCCACAGCATCTTGAAATGATTGCATTTGACTCCGGGCTCTCATTGACCCAGCGCTTTTCTCCGTATCACTGAGTAATCTGTTGAAATCTCTCGCACAAAACCAAGGAAGATCTGTATCCTATTGTAGATGCCGAAGTAGCGCCCAAGACTCGGCTCTCAAATGCGTTACTGGATAACAGTAGAAACCACTGAATCGCCATGGCTGTAGCGTTGTGTCAGAATGCAACTTCACATCAATATGCGACTATGAGTAGGAACATACCAAAATGCTTGAATCACCATCCCACATCAAAGACAAAGCTCTTCCCAAACTATCCACATTAAAGGCATTGGTAAAACCCATCTTGTACCTTTACCATTCCATCTCTGTCCTTTTCCTTTTAATCTCACAGAGAAAAAGGAGTTAGGGTTGATACTGCATGATCATTCGGATCAGTTCATGAATTGATTGAAGGGTCCCCAACCCTCTACAGTTCCACACCATTACCCTCAAGGCGAACGGCAGGATTCGTTCTGCCTTAAATGAATGAATAGCAGGAGATAGCGTACTAGTCCCTAAAGAGATAAATTTTTCAAAATTCCTTAAAATGTTCAACTCTTTATTACAAATATCCTAGCATTAAATACAAAACTTAAAAAAACAATGTATCATTTTATTTAACTATAATATATTTTTATTTTTTCATATTATTATTACTTATATATTTTTACAAATATAATGATACTCATTGCATTTTTTTATATTTTTTTCTTATCTCTATTAACATTTTTTTATAATTTTTTAATTAAATTTCAATAGTCAAAATTTTATTTTTAGAAAATATTTATCTGCACAATACAATTATAAATATAAGATTTTTTTTAATTGATGCGCTTTAAATTTTTTTAAAGAAAAATTCAAAATTTTTCATCCAAACTAAAATGTTGAAGTGAAATTTGGGGAAAAAAAGATTGAGCCTTCTAAAATTCCTTTTTCAAATTTCCAGTATTTGGGTATTTTTTTTTATTTTAGCAAACGAAATAATTTCATTTTAAAATTTTCAAAATCATTGTTGCAAAAACTTTCTCGCCTAAAAATCCCTCCATTCCCGTTGAATCGACAGTGATTGGGTTATTCCTAGTATCATATCACCTCTGATTCGTTTAATTAACTCTGTATACATGATTGGTTTGTAGTATGTATGATCAAAATTGAAGTAATTACTAGTGTTATTTTTTTTTAAGAAAAAAGATTGCTGACAAATAGATTCTGCGACTAGCAAAGCTTCGGACAAGTGAAGAAATGAGATTCTGTATGACCAGTGGACCACGCTGATGAAGCAGGATACCGGAGGTGGGGACCGAACGAAACTGATTCAATCACCAAAAAAACACGAGACATGTTTCAAGTAACAAGAAAATCTACTACACATATCAAGTGAAAATGACGGCTGCAAGGACCACATTTCCTTCTCTTCTACGTATACAATATACATACATACATCTACATACATACATATATACATACATATATATATATACATATACATATATATATATATATATGAAGAGAAAAAAGAAAAAGAGAGATTGCTATGAGCCTATGACTTAATAGCTATGGTTGGTTGGAAGTGGAAAAACAAAGGGAGTATGGAAGATTGCAAATGGGCTTTTTTTTTTTTTTGTAACCATGAGTATCTTTATTAGTTTTATGATATGAGATTAATTATATTTAAATTAAAATAGTAATAAAATTCTAACTATATTCAAATACTTAGAAAAAAAAATCTACTTCCATTTGTTCCAACCATTTCCTGCAATTGGATTTATTCAAATATAATAATTCACTCATTTCCTGCAATTGGATTCACATTCAAAGTTGAACCAACTAGTTGCTAATTAATGCTATGGCTCATCAATGGATGGTGCTGCTGGTTTCCAAAACAGGAACCTCACCAAGGAGATGCCCTCAACCATATTTGGTAATACATGATCACACGCATGTTCAATCTTCGCCTCCCATTCCCAATTTCCATATTTATATATTGGACAAAATAAACAACTACGAAAATATAAACTATATATGATATTAATATCCAATTCCAAGTACCAATTACCATCATCAACACAAACCAATGCATGGTAATACACATGCAATGCAAAGTTCAATCAAAGAAAGAAACCCTTTACTTATTTTATATGAGGGAGGTGGTGTTGTCATGTTTCAACTCATAAAATAATGCCATTCTATTTCTGTGCACAGTTTCAGATGTAGTAAACAGGAAAAAAAATGGGTTCCAAATGTACTTCCCCTCTCGGTATAACCAAAACCAACGCAGAGATTTCAAGCTTTTCAATATATTTTAATCTCAAGCTGTACTTGAAACACGCATAACTATTCACAAAAGCAGGATGTTTCTGCAACATTTGAAATCAAACAGTTTTCTGAAGACCATTACTTTATGGCTTCATCAGTTCATCGGGTATTGGCTGCTGGCTATAGACGAAGTTCGAGGTGTAAGCGGTGAGCACTGAGCATGCCCTACCTTCACCCACTCATGCATCTTAAGACTTCAGAAGCCCTAAAAACACACTTGCAAACAAACACATGCTAACACGTGCACCAAACTATAAACTGTCTGAATCAATAGCAAATGTAAATTTTATGAACAAAGACCAGTGGAAGAGGTGAACTAGTAGTCAAGATCAGGAGACATCAATATTTACTTCCACAGCTTTCATTGTCCTTTTACTGATTGATCAGACCAACAGTTAGCTTTCATTAATATAGTTTCATCAGATGGGGCTGATTTCACTTGAACTAATTAAAGAGAGCCCAAACTTGCAAGCTTCACTTTCTAAATTTGACTAGAAGAGGGAAAGGAAGGGGGCTGATACCAGTAGCTTGTCAACAATGGACTCTGCAAACCAACTGACCATTTCCATTTGGCAAGTGAGATGGCGTGCGCTGTGCTCCATAATTTGGTTTTCCTGCCATGTAAGAAAGTACTGAGTGAGTAACTAGTACTGACGCCATGTCAGAGAGCTCTTTGAGCAATCATACTATTAATGATCCAACCCGGTTTATGTTACTTACAAAGAAGAACAAGCTGATCCATGATGGGTATCTTATGCGTCTGACTGACAATGAGGTGAAAAATGATGGTGTCTTTTTCTCAAAAGACAATGCGCAATTAATTTTTGAGAAGTAGGTTGCAAGAGAGAAAGTATATTTAAATGAGGGCGACGGAAAGAAGGAGCTCCCTTCAGTCCAAGCACGGAGAAAGGGGGATGCAAAATTATCTCCCGCATCATTCACACAATCACAGTAGCAAAAACGCCAATATTCCATTTTCTACTGAGTGCTTGAATGAATGAGTCGGCAGCTAGTTCAACCCCCTTATTTCCATCCGTGAGTGGACCGAAGGAAGCTCTCTCATGCCATTTCTCTAACACTCACATACCTTTCTTGCAACTTAATTTCTAGCTGCATTAGTCGTACATAACGATACCACTTAGCTAAACTAACAAAATTCTCTAGAAAGAACAAAATAACCTTGAAATCGAAGATACACAAGATAACAGTAATCAACTTCATTCTGTCTTAGCCTATCTAATGTTGCACTACAAGCAAAAATCGTTATTTCAACCAGATGCTAAAGCCCAAAAGCGCAACAAGTAGTTCATAATTAATCAGTTTCGGCTCGATCTGTTTTAAGTTTCTTAGTTAACTGGGACAAGCTTGAGCTAACTTTATGCTCAACAGGAGAATGAAAAACATAAATATGGAGTCAAAGCTTTGTCATTCTAGATTGAGGAACCAATTGGTGGCCAGGAGGATGAAAGATAACCTAAACAAAAACTCAACCAACTGAAAGAAATGAATGAGTGATGGAAGGACTAGAAGCGAACTCATAATAGAGACGAGAGTGAACAGTGAAGTCCGAGTTTCTCCTTCCACCTGGTTTAGAAACCATAGGCTTAAGTACGAATTGAATTGAATTCATTGAATAAACAAGATAGATCCTTGATTACCCTTTAATCATTGATCATATTCAACAAAAAAAAAATTCAAGAATCAAGATAAATTGTAGAACACTTAACAGGAATTTCAGTGTTTTCTTCAAAATCTATAACCATGACAGAACTTGAAACATCCGAAAGATACTAACCACCCACTAGATAGTTAGCATATGTAAAACATTAAGATTATATAGCTTCACAGAAAAGAAAAACCAAGGAAAAACAAACTCTACAGCAAAAGATCCTCTAATTGGACAGGAAAAAAATGAGTACACTGTACACTCACATCGATGAGAGAAAAATTACTTAAAAAAAGGGGAAAAAAAGGAAAAAGAAGAACCCATTTTCCTCCAGGCGTCTAGGTCAATTAGAGCTTGAAGGATACAATAGAATTCAACAGATCAGATAGAACTTACTGTTGTAAGCTGCAAAGCAATGTTCAAAAGTTGAGTTATGGACTATAAAGGAAGTGTTCGGGAAAGGGAAATCAAAACAAACTGACAGACCTAATGAATTTACCCTGGAAACTTTGACACAAACAGAACCATTTTCCCCTTGGGATGAGATAAAATGAATAACTAGTAGCATCAAGTTACAAGTAAGATCCAATAATGGAGAGCATATGATTAAAAGAAAAAAAAGAGAGATGGCAGCAAGAAAAAGTAAAACTAAAGTGTGATTCATCTTAACTTAATTAACCTAAACCGCTAGCATATAAGCATACATACAGACATGTTGTGGTTTTAGTGAAGTGAAACCCTATACTTGGTTTAAGTGGTGCAGTGCTTAAATTAAAACCCTAATCATGGAAAATAAATAATAAAAATTAAAAAAAATTAATGGGATAATAGTGGAGTGCACGGAGCAAAACATGGAAAGGAAGTAAGAGAGGAGTGCAAGGAAGGAGAAGTAATAAAAGATGAAAATAGCGAAGAGAGGAGTGTCTGTTTGTTAGGCAAAGGGCAATGATGTGTCATTGTCGTCATGAGAGTCAGAAACAGGAAAGCGACTCTAGATCTTAACATATCAAACGAGAGGAGGATAGAGTAGAGTGATAGCTTTTCTTTTCTTTTTCTTCTTTCTGTCAAATTATACCGAGGAGAATAAACTTTACTAGTAGTATTTTTTTTTCCTGTCTAAACTTTACTAGTTAGTATATGTTTTTCCTTTTTATATGTTCACGCTAAGGAGGGTTTGTTTGTAGCCGATAATCATGAGAAAAAGCATTTTTTTTTTCTGAAATGCAAAAGCAAATTTCGTCGTCCATACTCTTCCACTTTCACTCAATGAATGAATGAATATATACGTCAGTGACTGATGGGCAATGGGCAGTCGAGTACTTTTTTTTTTTATAATGCAAACCATTTAAATTTGAATTTTTACTATCTTTTATTAACAAATAGTATATAAATTTTAAAAAATTTACAAGTAAAAATTTAATGATTCATAAATCTTAATAATGAATTATCTGTAAACCTTGATATTAGAGATAAGAAAAGCTCCCCAACTAAATTTTTTTATCACTAAATATTGTTGGATACTTGTAAGTCTTTTCACGCTCAAAAGCTCATTCAACTCATTTCCAATAATCTCTCTTTTCACACGTTGGGTTTCGAAGAAAACAAATTTTTTGCCTGAAACAGAAGAAAATATCTTGGCAATTTGGATTCTAACTAATATAAGTGTTGAATGCTATTGAGTTTCTCAATCACTTTGATACTAATGTTAGATGTTATTGAACTTTTTTATCCCAAAAGTTGGCTCAATAAGTAAAGTTTTCTCTCTCACTTATAACTACACATCGAATCCCTTTTGCACCCTATATGTGAAATATTATCAGTTTGACAGTTTTTTTTTTTGCCAGACCAGTTTAACAATTTTAATTGTTGGGTTAAACTTTGATTCTACTATGTATTTTTTACAAAGAAATTAATCCCTTTGAAACTTAACAATCCATTCATCTCTCCTTTTTTTTTTAATTAGAGGTCTTTATATAAAAGAAAAAATATAAGGGTTTATATATGATGCACTGACAATATATAATTTTTATACACCGTCAATGTATTATAAATTGACATATCATCAATATGTAAATTAAAAATATGCCAAGCTCTTAAAAATAAGTACAAATAAATATTTTTCAATTTGCTCATAAGAACTTATTGATGCTGACAGTGCATAATATATAAATCCAAAATATAATTATTGAAACTGAAATTTCAAACTTGTAGAAGTTACATTAAAAAAATGAAATAAAACATAACGATCTTAATCAATCTTGGGTTTAATATTTTTACTGGCTTTCTACATAAACCAACCACACTGCCCTGCTCCTCTCTTTTACCATCCAATATTCTACTTTTCTACCCTCTCTTCTTTTTCAATTCAACTTAGCTGACCATGATTCAGCAAACTGAATTCAGAATTCTTATACTACTACCTGGATTTATTGCATTTCATTTCATTTCCCAGTACAGTACTACTATCAAATATATTTTAGGATGCAACAAAGATGGCAGCTGAAATGCACTATGTATTTTCTTCTTTCTGTTCAACATCCATCATACCCTTCCTGCTATGTAACCCAAGCACTGAATTAAAAAAAAGTTTTGCTAAAAAGGGGGCTGGGAAGTGCTCAAATCCAGTTAAAAAAATGGGGCTAATTGTGGACTTTGGGAACATTCCCATAGCACCGCACCTTCCAATCCAAACATTTACAAATCCTCTTTATGTACATTGATCCCTAAATCAAACAAGACATTTAGACAAATATATGAGGAAATTATGAACCATTATATAGAAAAATATGCCAAATTAAGCTATTTAATTAATATTAATATACTCAGGCACTAAAGTTGTAGAGGTCAAATCCTAGGAAATAAACAAGCAACCAAGCAATTGCATATGCATGTGTGGATGCATGTGTGTTTTTCAAATTACTGGATACCAATATGAATCAAGCATGAGAAGAAAACTAAATGCGTTTACATAACTTATTTGATTTAAAGAAAAAAAAGTTGCTCCTTTTATGACCTGGAAGTTACGGATTCAAGTAAAAACAACGTTTTTGTTAATGCAGAGGAAGGCTGCGTACATACGACACTTCTCAAATCTTTCGATGTAGAAATCTTATGCAATGGATTATTTTTATTTTTATTTTTTTGGTTAAGGAAAAAGAGGGAAAGAAAAGAAGAGTAGAGCACTGCTAGTGTTAATATCAAAGGTAATTGCGGGCTCCTGCCCCTTGTCATGGGTTGCGGACGCAAAGCTTTATATAGATAAACCTATGAATATAGTTTTGTAAAAGTAGATATATCGATGATATGATATGGTATGATATGAGACATACAATGTGCTGTGCTGGGGTGAGACTGACTCAGTCATGGCACAGAGGATATTGCTTTTAGACTGTAAATTGCACATTTTTTCCTAAAGCTCTGAAAATGTCACAGAATTCCAAATGCCAAAAGAGAGTCCTTTTTCCCTGTAAGCTGCAACCCTCCTCTGCATCATACAGAGTGCTCTTGTGGAGACCACTCCAGCTAGTCCTAATTTGCCATCATCATCACTCATCACCCAATTGATGCTAAAAGGAACTTTTCAAAGGCATCAACCTGCGCAAAATCCTGAAATTGGGTCCTTGAAGTTCAAATAACCATGATTAAGGTGAACACAATCGCAAATTCATGTACATTGGCAAGAGTCCGGAGGCATCTGCTATAAACTTCTGACATGTATCTGCCCTTGTAATGTATTGACCATTGCTCATCCTGACTCCTCCAACTTTAGCCATTCATCACTGGACCCGCGGCTAGGTAGAATGGTAGGAGATGAACTAGCGAGGCTGGGAAGTGGGACAACCGGCCATGAGAAAACAAAACATCACTGTCTTGTAACATACGGGAACAATAATTCCATTGGTTATCATGAAAATAATCTTCTTTTTCAATCTCAAATCTCAATTGTGTTAGGTTTTGATAAATGGGGAGAAGGAACAACTGCAGCTGCAAAAACCCACAAACATACAAAGAGTTTTAGAAAGTGATAGTGATTGTTTCTGCTGCAATTAATGTTGGTGCTTTGTGGAATGAAACCGATCATATGCTTTTGGAAAAAAGCTCTCTTCAAGAAAAGAAAAAACAGAAGATAATGTTGCAATCAAGCAACACAAGAGTAAATCTCACTCAGCATTTGATTGTACATGTGAAAGCCAACATGAAGATATATGCGTGTAGAGAGTAGGAATGCATAAAATGATTGGTGAATGTTTCTGCGAAGCAGGTTGAGAGTTGAGCAACCGGGAATGAATTTGTCGGCCTGAGTACCAGCATTCAGGACATGCACTAGCAGGACTAGGACCCTTTTATGTCAAATGATATATCTCCAGTTGGGTAATTTATTGCAACAACTGGCAGCACTCCACTAGGGGGAACACTAGGAATTTTTTCGGGACCACAGACCATTGATGCATGACCATGATCCAAAGTGAAAGCCGGATAATAATTCAACATCTTTCACCAACTGCCTTTCTATATGCAAATTTTTATAGATAAATAAATAAACAAAGACCAAAGGCAGACCAAAATTGCACCAGATTAAAATGCTGATGTTGATTATGGAAGAAAAATGGGTTCTTGGGCATGCAATTCAAATCTGTGCATGAAGAAAACGGAGGGTTATATCAGTGTAAAAGCCTGAACCAGAAACGGTAAATTCAGTAATTAATCATGCCTGCAAAGCCACAGTATTAAAGCATTAAACATTTTGACAATAGTAAGATCTCTATTTACACTAAAGCAGCCCTACTTGAACTGAGACCAGCTTCACTTCATTCAGATGCACAAAACTCATTACTGCAGAGAGAGAGAGAGAGAGAGTTCAAATAAGTTATACATTCATGATTGGAATATAATGTTATGCCATTTCATTTATCAGGCAAGTAGGACAAGTTTATGAAAGTAATTAATACAATCTCAGAATCCTTCCTTCCATCTGAAAGCTTTGCTTCTATTAACCGCATTAACAGAACGAATGCACACAAGGTTAATCTGTTTCTAAAAGGTTAATCTGTTTCTACTCTCTGGATTATACTAAAACCACTATGGGCAACCTAGGATGGATCCAAAAGACAAGATAAAACCTGTGGGAGAGCACAGCTCAGAAAAAATAATGCCGTGGCGTGGGACTAAAATCTGGATTTTAAAACAACTGGAAAAACAAACTTGTTGATCCATCCGCAAAGGATCGTAGATCTGCGGCTTTAACCACAGCTCTGCACAGAGGGCAAGTCCTTTCTCTTTCAAACCTGAAACAGAAGTACCCACACAATGGTTAAGGGATGAAACTGACCAAATCATAGCTCAATTAAAACTTAAATGCTTCATAATGAAATTTAGGCCATCTAATAAAACATTTCACTGCAGAGTTTGATAGATAAGCAATATTTCAGGCCATTAGGCAACTAGGTATTACATCGTAGGACTGTGAGGGAAGTGCCATGTACAATAGCAATAATAAATTTTCAGAATTTCAATAAAAGCTATTGATTTTGTTTTCTATGGAAAGCAGAAATTTTTATATTATACCCCCAACTTTAAGGCAGCAATTCCCCTTTATCTTACATTGGAAAGGCATCACTCCTAAAGTCCTAGCATTCTTCAGCTTCCATTTGGTTTTACCTCTTAGTATAATGTGGGAAAACGTGATTACCGTACAGCCAGATTTTTTAGAAGATTTTGCAACAATTTGTATTCCTAGAATTAGGCTGATTTAGTTAAGAATATTCTATAAATCATTGGATCTGATAACCTAATTAGTTCCTTTTCTATTGCTAGGATTATTATATATATAACCACTTTGTACATATTTTCTTCATGAGATATAACAGAAAATTCTTTTGTTTCTCAATTTACATTATAGTATCAGAGCTTTAGGTTTTTTTCTTAAAAATCAGTCATTTTTTCAGCCTTCCTTGCTGATTTTTCAACAGTTTCTTTTTCAACCTTCATTGTTGATGTTTTTTGCATTTTCTTCTTCATTTGTTTCTGTTCATCTCTTTAGGCTTGGTTTTGGTTCTCTTGTTCTAGCCTTTATTGCTTTTTTTTTTTTGCTCTGTTTTCTAAAGAAAAAAAAAGAGTATTTCATGTGTTCTTTTTTACCAGCCTTCATAGCTAGATTTTTCCTCTGTTCTTCATCATTGATAGTTTCTCTTTGTTGCTTGGCCTTCTTTGCTGATTTATCCCTGATTCTCACCAGTCTTTCAGCAAGTTTTGATCTGTGAAAGATGTCAGAAGTTGCAACAATCACTGCATCACCAAAGGAGTCAGGCAATCTCAACCAAGAAGAGGTCAGGAGGCTGAGATCTCTAATTAGTAACCTTGACAAACCTTCAGGTACTTGTTCATTGGTGTATTCAGGTAAGTTTCCATCCTCTATTGGATTAAATGTCTCGGATACAACCTTTGCCAACTCCTGGATCACGGATTCAGGAGCTACCGACCATATGACCCACTCACCGAATGTCTTTTACACATACTCCCCATGTCCAAGCAATAGGAAAATAGCCACAGCTGATGGTTCTTTGACTACTGTAGCAGGTGTAGGAGAAGTTAAAATAAGCTCATCATTGACCTTAAAAAATGTTCTTGATGTCCCTAGATTATCCACAAACCTTGTCTCTATCCAAAAGTTTATTCAAGATTTATGTTGTAATGTGATTTTTCATCATAGTCATTGTGTATTTCAGGACAAGGGTTCAGGGAAGACGATTGGACATGCTAGAGAACAAGATGGGCTCTACTACCTTGAAGCACTGAGCCAATCAAATATTACCAAGGGAAAATTACCTTCTTCTCTTGTTTTAGAACTTTATTCATCCAATAAAGACAAAATTTGGCTTCACCACTGCCGACTTGGACATCCATCATTTAGAGTCATTAAAATTCAATTTCCATCTTTATTTCAAGGTCTAGATGTTGAAAGCTTTCATTGTGAAGCGTGCGAACTTGCTAAACATAAACATGTACCTTTTCTAGTAAGTAATAACAGAAGCTCTCTTCCTTTTTATCTCATTTACAGTGATATTTGGGGTCCTTTTACTATTCCTAATGTTTCTGGGGCAAAATGGTTTGTGTCATTCATTGATAATTGTACTCATGTTACTTGGATTTTTTTACTTAAACATAAATCTGATGTTAGTATTGTCCTTCCAAATTTTTGTTCCATGATTAAGAACCAATTTGGATTCAGTATCAAAAGGTTTAGGTCAAATAATGCCAGGAACTATTTCAATCAAGTTCTAACTCCTTATTTTCAAAAGGGATAGTACATGAGTCATCCTGTGTCAATACACCACAACAAAACGGAGTTGCAGAAAGGAAAAATAGTCATCTCCTTTAGTCAACCCGAGCTCTCTTGTTCTAGAAAAACATGCCTAAATCCTTATGGAGTGAAGCAATTCTTACAGCCGCTCATCTTATAAATCGTTTCCTGCCAAAGTCTTGGGATTCAAGAGTCCAATGGAAACACTTACAACATTCCATCCAAACATACACACTACAAATAATCTTGTCCCTAGGATATTTGGGTGCGTGTTATTTGTCCATGTTCATAGTCAAAATAGAGGAAAGCTAGACCCAAGGGCATTAAAATGCGTCTTTGTGGGTTATTCCTCAACTCAAAAAGGGTACAAGTGTTATCACCCTCCATCAAAGAAGTTCTATGTCTCAGTGGACGTTTCTTTCAATGAACAAGTGCCTTACTTCACCACACCTTATCTTCATGGGGAGAATTCCATACTTGAAGATAAGGATGGAGATTTCTTGCTTGATCTGTTATCACTTCCAATGTCTGTGCCAATATTTGAACCCGTGCCAAATCCTATGTTTGAACCTATGCCTGAAATTTTAAAACTTGTGCCAAATCCTGTGTCTAAACCTGTGCCCGAAATTTCAGAAAATCCCAACTCTGCCATTGAGAATGTGAGATTTGGCAAGGTGTACTCAAGGAAGAAGATAGCTGTCCCTGAATCAGTGCAAATCCAAGAATCCAACCCAGATCCTGAGAATGAGGAAACAATTTCTAATTCTTCATCACAAGTTGATACTGAATCTCATGTAAGCGATGATGACCTAGACCTTCCCATTGCTGTTAGGAAAGGAACTAGAGAGTGCACAAAACGACCTTTTTATCCTCTTGCACACTTTTTGTCCTTCAAACATTTTTCACCATCACATAGAGCTTTCCCAGTTAGCCAGAACACCATTGCCATCCCTACCACCTTATCTGAGACTTTGTCCAATGAGAAATGGAAACAAGCCATGAATGTAGAAATGGAGGCATTGGAGAAGAACAAAACATGGGAGTTGGTGAAGTTACCAGCAGGAAAGAAACCCGTGGGTGTAAATGGGTCTATACAATGAAATATAGAGCAGATGGGTCAATAGAGAGGTATAAGGCAAGGCTAGTAGCCAAGGCCTATACTCAAACCTATGGGATTTACTACCTAGAGACTTTTGCTCCAGTTGCGAAAATGAATACTATTAGAATCCTGTTGTCATTAGCAGCTAATTATGGTTGGGAGTTGGAGTAGTTTGATGTCAAGAATGCATTTTTGCATGGAGAACTAGAAGAAAAAATTTATATGGAGGTCCCACCAGGTTATAGAAATAATTTGGATGCTCATACTGTGTATAAATTGAAGAAAGCCTTATATGGACTTAAGCAATCACCATAGGCATGGTTTGGCAGATTTGTGAGAGTTATGATTGCCATGGGGTATAGTCAAAGCCAAGGGGATCATACACTGTTCATTAAACACTCATCTTCAGGGGGAGTCACAGCACTCTTAGTGTATGTTGATGACATAATAGTGACAAGGAATGATGATAAGGAGAGACAGCTTCTAAGTCAATATTTGGCTAAGGAGTTTGAGATCAAAGCATTAGGAAGGCTAAAATATTTTCTTGGGATTGAGGTGGCTCACTCTAAGCAGGGCATTTTTATCTCCCAATAGAAGCAAGTTATAGATCTCCTTAAAGAAACGGGCAAGACAATGTGCAAACCAGCAAGTACTCCAATAAACCCAAATCTTAGACTTGGAATGGCAAAGGAAGACGCTACAATATATAAGGAAATGTATCAGCGCTTGGTAGGAAAACTCATTTATTTATCTCACACAATCGGACATAGCATACGCAGTAAGTGTGATTAGTCAATTCATACATAGCCTAAAGGAAGTTCATCTGCAAGTAGCTCACTGAGTGTTGCAATATCTCAAAGGGACACCAAGAAAGGGTATTATGTTTAAAGGAAATGGAGCTTTGGTGCTTGAGGCTTACACAGATGTTGATTATGTGGGGTCAATAGTCGACAGGAGGTCAACCACAGAATATTGCACCTTTCTTGGTGGCAACCTCGTGACGTGGAGGAGCAAGAAACAACATGTGGTAGCATGGTCTAGTGCGGAGGTAGAATTCCAAGCAATGGCTCAAGGTTTGTGTGAACTACTTTGGTTGAAGATCATCTTGGAAGACTTGAAGATCAAGTGGGACGACCCAATGAGACTTTATTGTGATAATAAGTCTACGATTAGCATAGCTCACAACCCAGTACAACATGATCAAACGAAGCACATTGAAATTGACAGACACTTCATCAAAGAGAAACTGGAAAGCGGGTTGATTTGTACCCCTTACGTGTCTACACATGGCCAACTTGCAGATTTGCTTACTAAAGGGTTAAGTAGCTTAGTGTTTCAAAGTACTGTATCCAACCTGGGAATGAAAAACATCTATTCACCGGCTTGAAGGGGAGTGTGGGAAAATGTGATTAATGTACAACCAGATTTTTTAGGAGATTTTGCAATAGTTTGTATCCCCGGAATTAGGCTGATTTAGTTAAGAATATTCCATAAATCATGGGATCTGATAACCTAGTTAGTTTCCTTTTCTATTGCTAGGGTTATTATATATATAGCTACTTTGTACATATTTTCTTAATGAGATACAGCAGAAAATTCTTTTACTTCTCAGTTTACGTTACAGTCCAAGATATGTGTAAGGTGAGTTTAGCTGTGAGTGAAGGTATGAATGCATTATGTCAAGGCATATGCAGATAGTATGCAATGCAATTAAGAAATGGTTTTCACCCAATGCAATCCTGCCTACTAAAGATGGAGCGATGAACTTCGAAGTATGAATCCATTTTATCGTCTTGATGGAACGAATTACCAACATTGGAGTCAAATAGTTTGAACCTTCCTCAAGGAGCAAGGAAAGATGAACCACCTAAGTAAAGATGGCCTGAATGCTGAAGACCACAGATTTAAGATTTGGGATGAAGACTCCATGATTATGTCATGGTTGTGGAGCTCCATGAAACCAGAAGTTAGCTGTAATGTGATGTTCCTCTCTTCTGCAAGGGTACATGGGAGACAATCCAACATATTTATTCAAAAAAGAAAGGCACTATACTAGCTTATGAGTTAAAAGTGCAAGTTGCCTCTACTAAACAAGGGAATATGTCAGTAACCAGTTATTACAATATGATGACAAGTTTATGGCTCGAAATAGACCACTACAGAGATCTAAAGATAAAGTGCAGTAGTGACATTCAGACCAACGAGGAGATGTTAGAAGTTAGAACATAATTGAATGTTTGAGTTCTTGGTAGGGTTGAATGTTGAATATGATCAAGTCAAAGTGTAGATCCTCAGTAAGGACCCAATACCTAGACTCTGAGAAATATTCTACACTGTTTGGGCCTAGGAGATTAGACAAGGCGTTATGCTGGAACCCCACGCATTTGAAGCTCTGAAGCTACTATGATGGTACTTCGAAAAGCTGGAGATGGTAAGAATACTAAACCAAGTGATAACACTCGATCTGATTCAAAGAAGACGCCCTATAGAGATGGGTTGTGGTGTACTTTATGCACTAAAACAAGCCCTACCTAAGAAAACTGCTTCAAATTGCATGGCAAGGCTCAAGTTTTGGCTAGAATTGGGGAATTTAAAGGTTAGACTCAAGGCCAAGCTAATCTCACCAACAAAGAAGGGGCGCTTCAAACCAACCACTCAAAAACGAGGAAATCAAGGAATTCAACATGAGATGAAAAAGTTGAGGCATCTTCTAGAATCACTCGAAAAACCTTCAAGTTCTTGTTCTCTAGCTCGAGTTAGTATGTGTTCCTTGATTGAATCCTATAAAGCTTCAAATACTACTCATTAGAGTTAATGGGTTTTTCATTTGGGTGCAACCGATCACATGGCCAATAATGCTGCTATTTTTTTTTTTATAAACACACCAAAAAATTATATTAGAAGATGGATCCCCTATTGTTATTACCGAGTAGTGAAGTCCATTTAACTCCCTCAATTTCCTTTAAAGATGCCTTGTATATTCCAAAATTATCCACCAATCTCATTTCCATGCACAAAATTGCCAAAGAACTATGTTGCAAAATAACCCTTTTTTGCCTCTCACTGTGTTTTTCAAGACCTACTGTCAAGGAAGATGATAGGATATGCTAGAGAACATGATGGTTTGTACTGCCATGAAGACTTGCAAGGCTATGGAATCAAGGGACACCAACTCACCTATCATCACCCTTTTTATTTTTTTGCTTCCTCAAATAAATCTCAAAATTTCGGGATATCATCTTCAGCTAGAACATCTGCCTTTCCTTTTGTTAAAGCACGTGTTTCCTTCTTTGTTCAAAGATATTCGTCACTGATTTTCATTCTAATGTTTGCCAATTTGCAAAACATCATCTTGTTTCCTTTTCAACAAGAGCAACAAAGGGCAATAAACCTTTCTTTCTAATTCACTCTGACATTTAGGAGACTTTCAAAATTCTAATTGGCTTGTTTCTTTTTTTGATGATTGCATTCGTACAACCTGGTTGTCTGAACTAAGTATTATTCTTCCTCAATTCCATAAAATGATTGCCACACAATTTGAGAAAAAAAATCAGCAAAATTCATTCTGGTAATGCCAAAGACTACTTTAATCTAACTCTTTCCTTATTCTTCAAAAAGGAGGGCATTGTTCATGAGTCTTCCCATGTTGAAACACCCCAAAAAATGGGGTGCTGAACACAAAAAACACCACATGTTTTATGACCCACGCCCTCTTGTTTCAATCCAATGTCCCAAAATTTCTTTAGGGTGAAGCAGTCTTCCCAGCTGCTCATCTCATCAACCGCCTTCCTTCCAAAGTCTTAGGAAATCTAAGCCCTTTGCCCACACTGATCCATCTCCATTCAAAGTCTTCCTCCTAAGGTATTTGGTTGCATGGCCTACCTCCACATCTACAAAACCAAAAGATTCAAGCTAGATCCCCAAGCCAAGAAATGTGTCTTCATTGGCTAATCCAGCCAAAAAGGCTACAAGTGCTATGACCCGACTGCCCAAAGAGTCCTTGTCTCTATGGGGATGTATGTCCCAAGAAGCAGTACCCTTCTACAAACCCATTCCCACTCACCTTCAAGGAGAGAAATCATTTAAGGAAGATGTGTGTTCAGGTTCTAAATTATTTCTTGAAGATCATCTTGGCTTTTCTTCACCTCTTTCATCTCATTCCCTACATCACTCTCCTAAAATTGAAACCGAACCAACCTTCCATGAAAATCATAGCATTAAGCCCATAACAGCTGCTCGTTCCATTGAAACCAAGCCCAGTTCAGACTTAACCAACAGAACCGAGAACACCCCAACATTGCAAAACCTTGAACCCAGTCCAGACCCGAAAATCCAGTTTTCAAGAGCTTCCTTAAAGCCACAGTTAATACAATATTCAAGAAGAGTACAACCCTCACAGGTACCAAAAGAGATACAATAGCCTAACTTGAGCACAAGTACTTAAAATACTTTGAAGATACCTATTTTTAATGCTAATGATTCTGCATGAGATGACCAGCCCAACTTAGAGAATGACCTTGACCTTCAAATAGCCTTGAGAAAAGCAACAGGAAAGTGTACACAACACCCAATATCTGACTTCATATCCTCACATAGCCTTTCCACCAAAAACAAAAGCTTTCTCTCTACCTTGAACTCATTTGAGATTCCTAAAACAGTACATGAAGCTTTAAGAGACCAGAATTGGATGTGTGAGATGAAGGAAGAGATGAAGGCCTTGGAGAAGAATAAGACTTGGGATATTGTTGAGCATCCCAAGGGAAAGAGGATTGTCGGTTGCACATGGGCATAAATGGTGAAGTTTTAAAGCAAATGGAACCCTTGAAAGCTACAAAGCGAGGCTAGTTGTGAAAAGATATAATAAACCTATGGGATAGATTACCAAGAGACCTTCACTCCAGTTGCAAAGATGTACACAGTAAGAATCCTATTATCCCTAGTAGCTCATTTAGAATGGAAACTTCAGCAATTTGATCTGAAAAATGTTTTTCTACATGGAGATTCGAAAGAAGTGGTATACATGGAACCAACAAGGATTTGATAGGGACTCAATTCTAATAAAGTCTGCAGGTTAAAGAAAGCCTTGTACGGGTTGAAACAATCTCCAAGAGCATGGTTTGGAAGGTTTACAAAGGCTATGGTGAGATTTGGCTATAGACAAAGTCAAGGCAATCACACTATTCATCACACTCAAAGGAAAGGAAGATTATGACATCATTGTTAGTGGTAATAATGAAAAAGAGGAAAATGGGTTGAAAGCACAACTGGCTCATGAGTTTGAAGTCTAGGAGTTAAGAAACCTGAAGTACTTTCTTGGGATTGAGGATACTTGTATCTCAACAAAATCATGTACTAGATCTACTAAAGGAGAGAAGCACTTTAGGAACCAAGGCTTCAAGCATTCCTATTGACCCAAATCACAAATTAGGCCGAGAAGACAAGGGGGACACAATTGATAAAGGACACTGCCAAAGGTTAGTTCAGAGATTAATTTACTCTCTCATACATAGCCTGACATAACTTATGTAGTTAGTGTGATCAGTTCGTATATGCATGATCCAAGAGAATAATATCTACAGGCTGTTCACAGGGTCCGTTAATACTTGAAAGCTAGTCCAGGAAGGGGAATTTTATTCAGAAAGGAAAAAAACTTTCAGTTGAGGCTTACATCGATGAATACTATGCATGATCTTTAACGAATAAGAGATCTACATCTGCCTATTGTACCTTTGGAGCTAGAAATCTGGTTACTAGCAAGAAGCAAACTATTGTGGTGAGATTAAGTGCTCAAGCAGAATTTGGGGCCAAGTCACCTGGAATTTGTGAACTACCATGGCTTAAGATTGTTCTGAAAGATCTAAGAATTGAGGTAGATGGACCAATGAGATTATACTGTGATAACAAGTCAGCTATTGACATAGCCTACAACCTAGTCTGACATGATCGCACCAAGCACATTGAGGTTGACAGATGTTTGATCAAGGAGAGATAGTGGACTTATCACAACTCCCTATGTGTCATCTAGAGATCAACTAGCTGATGTTATAACTAAAAGGTAACCAACTTCAATATTTCCGGAAATTACAAGCAAGTTACAAAAGGAGGACATTCACTTGCCAACTTGAGAGGGAGTGTTAAGATTCTTGAAATTATTCTTAGATTTTCTACTCTAAATTTAGAAATAGCTAGAAATTAGGAAAAGATTCTTTTGACTTGATTTGATTTTTTCTATTATTGTATTTCCTTTATTTGATTATGTCCATATTTAGAAGAGGTAACCTGCTCTACATTATACAGCATTATTCTTAATGAATAAGACAGAAAAACATATAACTTTTACACAACCATAGATTCCAATAACAAACCAGAACTTTATAATCCGAAGGAAATATATTAAATATTTATATATGACATGTGTATTATCAACCTCCCAGTCGCTTCAATTGGTGAAAGTTCTAACTCTTGTCAAAGTCACATGTTTATAAATTTTGTGCCCTCCCCTTCACAAATCTTTACACTAGGAAACCAGAAGTTACAATTTCACATCTTTTTATCCAATGCAATCATGCCAGAAATATGGGGAACTTTTATCCAACTGAATTAGACAAACTAAGGAGTCATTTGGTATCATTTTTGTTTCATGTTTTCTGTTTTTGTTTTCAATTTTTTTGGAAACAGAAGCAAAAAACATGTTTGGCAACATGTTTCTATTTTCAGAAAATGAAAACTAAAACAAGAATTTTCAAATTTGTTGGAAACAAGAATTTCTTGTTTTCATTTCTGCTACTATTCATAAGTAAGTGAGCAGAGTTTATATATGAATATAATATTAATATTTTTCATAATAAAAATATAAAATAAAATTAATTAATTTTTAAAATAAAATTATATTAAATTTTAATATAAAATATTTTACAATTAATATATTTATTTTAATATAGAAAAGTTTAAAATGTAAAAAGCAATTAAATATAAATTATACTGAACTATAATATTATAATATTATTTAATTTAAATTTATATAACAATTTATTGAATATATTATATATTTTAAATAATATCATTTATTATAATTTTGATATGTTAATAATAATTAATATTATTGCTAAGTCCTATTATCTAATATAATTAATTATTATTTTAGAAAACATTATTAGTTAATATTATATTCTTTCAATTAAATTTAAAATATATCACTATTACTATTAAATAATTTATTATTAAATAATATTAATTATATTAAATATATTATATTTTAATAACTATATAATTTATTATAAATTATTTAGTTAAATTTATTTAATAATTTATAATTATTACAATTAAATTAAATAATATTATTAATATAATTTATAATTATCAATTCATATTATTATTTAATATATATATTTTGAATTTTACTTATCTCAATTATTATCTAATAAAAAGTAATATTCAAAAATTATTTAATATTATTTTTAATTGAATTATTTATTTAATATTATATTTAATTATAATATTATTTAAATTATATTAAATTTTTATATGATTAAATGAAAATATTTAATATTAGTATTAAATATTATAAAATAACATTATTTAATATTATGTACATATTTTTTTAATAAATATATTATTTTTATTTAATTTTTAAAATTTTATTTTGTGAATTGAATTATTATATCTAAATTTGCTTAAATATTTGTTTTAAAAACATAATAATATTAACCAAACATGTTTCATGTTTTCAAAATTTGAAAATAAAACAAAAACAAAATTTTCAAAAATAGGAAACAGAAAACGATACCAAACAACCCCTAAACTTCAATCAGTTGCCACAGTTAAAAGATATTCGAATAACAAATTAGAACTTGATATAGGAATAAAATATTTATATATGGAAAATTCCCATACACCCCTTTTATCTTCACATATATGTGGTCAAATTGAATGATTTGTAACCATAAGTTATTAGTTTGATGATAAGAGCCTAAACCATCAATGAATACTGCAGGCTCATTATAGGAACAACACGCTTCAGGTTTAAAAAATAAAAACCAAACTTTCAACACACTTCATAATATGCAATTGCAACAAACAGGAGGTATAAACTAACCATTCAGAGACACAATCCTCACAGAATATGTGTTTGCAACGCAGCAAAATTGGTGCTTGCATCTTCTCCTGGCATATGGCACAGAGGTCTCCTGCTTCATTTACCTGTAATAAATAAAAAATATGTAGGAATGAGGGTGGAAACTTAATCATGCATATATAGTTAGGAAAAATGGCTGAAATTTTCATGATGCTACATGCTTGATCTATATGAATAAAGCATTAAATCTATAAGATAAGTTAACAAAATATAAATTGTATAAGAAATATGTGACACGTAATGGTCAATAATTGTTGCAACAGTGTAAATTGATATTTACTCACCCCGAATCATATATATTAGTACCAATTAACTTCACCAGTGAAATAGTTACTACTTGTTACACTGTTTTGTAACTTCCTATACAGCATATCAAATCAATCATTGGATTCAACAACCTATCCGTACTTGTCATCCAGTCACTTTTTAAGTCAATCTGATACACACACATCACATTGATCAAGAATAAAATATTTCGCTAAAACATTTAAGGCATAGAAATGTCACAATGTCAGTAAAATAGTTGCACATTTTCAATTAACTTGAAACATCACATGTATGATCTAGATAAATAAAGCATTAAATCGAATGGTTGACTTAGCAAAATAAATGTCCAAGCAAAAGTTATACACTAAAGATGTCAACGAAAAATCTATCAAAAGATATCATTCTTTTTTTCTCTGGGCTTGATATTGAAAGATTAAGTGAAGTACTGCAAATATGTGCAAGATGAAATTATTAGATACATCAAAAGGTTAGAACTATGGCACACACAAAAAGGCATCACATGAAACGTTCGAGCATTTTTTATTTGAACTAAAATTTCAAAGTGAAACATTTTTCACTCTTGTCAACTAGTTTTTCTTTAGGTTAGTAGGTGGAACCAAGTTTTTTCCATTTCCCCCCCTTCAAATACCTGTTCCAAAGTGGCATATGACCCATAATGAACCTCCTTCTGCAACAATGTTTTTAGGGCAGCATACAAGGATTGAACCTAAGAGCAATTTCAAATTGTTAATAATAAAGCAAAATATCATTTGAACAGATTCATGGTATTACAAAGAAATTCAACAAAATCAGAAATTGCACGTATGTGCAAGTATTAGAGTATGGAATTCATACCTTTTCAATAACATATGTGAGCTTGAATGTCAAATACAGCCCTGTAATCAATGAAGAGAAAAGGCTTCCATAATCTTTGTTTAAGAAGAACCGGTACCAAACAGGTGTTGGTAACAATGCTCGGTACAATAGGAGTGTATATTCGACCAAGGTTAGCACTTGACCCTTGAAAACAATATACTAACAGTTAGAGTTTCTTCCATCCCTTTTGCTTCCTCATCTTATAGCTTCTATTTTTGGATTGATGAAATTTTGAGGGTACTATTGGGATAAAGGCTTTGATAATGATGAACATGATGAAATTTTGGGGGTTGGGAGTGGGGGGGAGCAAGGGAATATAGTTGTAGTTGTATATAATATGAAAAATTAATTTTGCAATGCATAACATCATAAAACCTGTCGGCGTAAGTTATGCCCTCTGCCATTCTTATAATAGATGAGTAGAACACACTTAAATGCCATCACTGCCTGCCGCACCATTGCATCTGAAAGTTGAATTGATCACTAAATTAACAAAAGGAAACTCTAAAATGACTGAAATTACTGACAAATGATTTTACAGTATATAGAAAACATACATCACTTGGATAAAATTAGGAAGTACTGTACACAGATGGCAAAAGAGGTCAACAAAAAGTAAAGCAGAAATAAGGATTTAGTTACACATATAAAATGCTTAACATGTAGAATGATTAAATTTTAAAGAGAGCAGACAACAGCACACAATTTATCTTTGGAAATTTGAGCATGGCCATATATAAAGGCATAGTCATAAGAAGGGTATACAAGATCAAGAAAAAATGCAACACATGCTTTGTCTTACCATTAGAATAAAGTTAATAGAAAAAATGAATCCAAGTATTACGATTCAATTCCATACCATTTACCAGAATGATGAATATTGCGTGCCAGAAAGGTGGCATTGTCTTTGGAGGAAGCATGACCAAAGGGTATAAAAGATCATTGTTCTGATACCACCAATAAACACCAATCACATGAAGCATAAAAAGTACGCAGTATGTGATTAGAACAGCATTCTTTCTCTCTCCCTGCAAAACAAGTGAATGTCAAGATTCATGGTTTTGCCCGTTTATTGGCATAACAAGGGACTTAAAAGGAAAAAGTTCAAAGACACGTTTAAGCACCTTCAGTGCTGTCTGCTTTTGAACGATAACATTTGACTTGAACATAATAATCGTAACCCATATCATGACAACGAAACCTGCAAGCCACCAAAATCAAATAATGAGAAATAAAAGAATTTTAGACCATAGACAGTAAATTACAAATAACTTGAGATAGAACTATTTATTCATGAAGGCCTGAGATACTAAAACTTTTCCCCTGCTTCTGATGCTTAGAACCATAGCAGAACTAGGGTAATTCAGATGTTTGACTCTTTGTCTTCTCTCTCTGTGTGAAACCTACCCCAGACCCCACCCCTCTCTCTTTCTCTCTCTCTCTCTCTCTCTACTTTTTTTTTTATGATAGATGGATATTTAGCAAAAGGAAAACTAGGAAAGACTCAGTTACTATTAGAAGAAAATCCTTTGACTTCCTTTATGCCCTTATGCTGTATAAAAAGCATCAGTCAGGAACATTACACCCCTTACAATTTACAAAGACACAATAAGAAAAAATTCAAAACAAACTAATGTAAGGCAAGAGAAACCTAATTACCACATTAAGTTCTTGATCTCCCTCGGAAGATGAGAAACCTAAACTCCTAATGTAAAACACCAAAAATAATTCTCCACATTCTTTTCCTCTTTAAACATCTATAGAGTGCGCACACAGATTGCCTATCTTTAAACTGGTCGATTACAGTCCTAAAAGGAACACATTTTAAGATCATCCAAACTCAACTTAATTGTCAAACTTATATACCCAGGAAACAAAGAGGGAACATGCGAACTGCATACCACAGGACAGCCAACAATGATACACTATATAGAAATAACGGAATGCTAGGAAGCACATATGTTCTTTTCCATAATGGCATCAAGTTCTTTAGATTATAATTATTAGACAAGCGGATAATGAAGCAAATAAAAACAGCAGAAGACTGTAGAAATAACATTGTCGTTGATGTCCAACATGACCACATAAATAACACCCTAGTCCAGTTAGTGATGAAAAAATGTAAACTGAAGAAGAAAGGCAATACCTTGTAAATGCTGACGAATGAAGACAAGCAGCAATAGCAGGGCAAAGGGAAGAATATGCTCAAACCACCTAGCAATGCTCTGCACATCATAATGGTGAGAGGAATTCAAACTCGTGTCCTCGTTACCGGTATTTCTACTGCTAAGCGAATCCTCCTCCTCAACTCCATGGAGGGGCATGGAGGTTTGGGCATTGTCTTCTTCGCCTCTTGAAGGCCCAATGATTTGAATAGAAACCTCCCCAGCCCCAGAAGTAGGACTTTGAGGAGGCTGTAAATCAGAGTTGACTAAAGCCACACGAGGTTGATCAATGGTGGGATTAGAAAAAATGCCAGAGAATTCCAGTAGGAGGGATAGAGGTGATTGGAACAGGTTCAAAGATGGAAGTTGAATGGCATAGCTTCTTGAAGAATCAGTGGCATCACCACTACTAGTGCTAGTAACAGAAGAAGGTGACGGTGACGGTGACGGTAATGGTGAGGGAGGATCAGAAATGGGAGTGGGTGTTTCCATCATAAGAAGATCCTACAACCGAAAACTGTAAACAATCCCTTTCTGTTATTCACAACTCCGTAAGAATAATCCCGTTCCAAGTGTGATCTTCCATTCACAGCAAAATATAACAAACCCAGAAACAAGACGTTTTTTTTCTTTTGAAATGAATGAAAGAGAGAAGAATGTGGGAAGGGAAAAGGAAGAATTTTAATTCAAAATTACACACCAAGAGAAAAAATATACATCTATTAACAAGCAAAAACGCTGCTGAAAAATCAAACAGACAGAAGGAGATAGCTTGTGATTGCAGGAGAAGAAAATGTTTCGAATGTAAGACTGATGAGAAATTCAAAATGGGTTTTCTTTCTGGATTTGAAAGAGATGAAATTGATAAAATAAAGGAGTTTATTATAGAATGGTATAATAGTATTCAAGCTCATTCCTTGCTTGCAAAGGAAAATCAATGGAATGGGGCATGGCAAATGGCCAGCCCCCAGACAGAAAGGACAAAAGCAAAACCCGAAAAACGCGTTCGACTTTTACACTCTACCGAATTGTGTTCAAACAAGATCTTTGAGGGTGTACTGTTTTTTTTTTTGAGTGTGTATATGATATATTGACAGTATATAGATTTTATACATTATCAATACATCAGATGTTGACACCTCATCAATAAGCTTTTATGGATAAATTAAAAAAATTTATTTATATATTTGCATATAAAGGCCTATTGATGAGGTGTCAACCTCTGATATATTGACAGTATATAAAAATTATACACTATTAGTGCATCATATATAAATTTTTTTTTTTACGAAAATTACGGTTATTCCCCTCGTTAAGACATAAGATTAATTCTATTCGAAATTTAATCATAATTAAAATTTTTTACTCTTTTTTAAAAATGTGTAATTGCGTAAATAAAGAAAATCAGAAAAGATAAATATCAGTTTATAATTTACATAGTTGACAAAATGTTAAAAAAATGGATTAAAGAAGTTGACAAAATGTTAAAAAAATGGATTAAAGAGATATTTATACCGAAAAAGATGAGATTAGGTAGACGTTTTGGATTAAGCGCCCGCCGATCCCCGTGGGCTCTGTTTGACTTGTAGGACTAAATTTTTAAGTTTTACTCGACTTAAAATTTACAATATTATTTTAATAGCTTTTATTCTGGCTAATTTTTATACAAATTCTTGAGGTTTAAACTTGAGTTCCATTTGCTTCATTAAAAATTTTTTTGAAAAAATGATTTTTACTTTTTTTTTGTTTTTAGTTGGTAGAAAATTAATTAATTAATGCACAATATTTTTTGGTCAACAAAAAATTAAATTATTTTTATTGAAAATTATCTTACACTTCTAAAAGAAAAGGACATTTTTGAAAAAATAATTGATTATGTGTAAGGTTATTTATCAAATTCCTGAATATAATTTTGTTCAAGTTAGATCATAAATATATTTTTTTAAATTCTAATTTTAATTTAAATCTATATAAAAATACTATTATATTAATAAAAATATTTTTATTTAATAAATTTTTAAATATTAAAATATTAACATTCAAAATCTTTCAATATTTTGAGTTTTAATATTTTATTTTGTATGTTATTAATATTAAATACTTTTAATATTTCATTAATAAACAATATTATATTATTATTTGAGTAATAAATAAATACTAATTTAATAAATAATATATTTATTACTTTAATAATTTATTAATATTTTATTTTAAGATATAATGTTTTTATATTTTACCTACAAATATTTTTATATTAATAGTTTAATAATAAATAATAATTTTGTTATGATTTTAATAATAAATACTTTCAAGTTAAAATATAATTATTTTAATAGTAAAAATATTTTTAACATTTCAAAAATAAATCTTAATATATTATTAATATTAAATTTATTAAAATAGTAACATTGTTTCAAATTTTTAAAATATTAATATGGATAATAATAAATAGTTTTTTAAATGTTTAATAATATAATATCTCACTATTAAATATTTTATTTTCAAAATATAATTAATTTTTTAAAATTAATATATAATAAATATTTTTTAATATTTTATTAATTATGTTAATATCATTTGAAAAAAGAAAATAGATTTTCCAAAAAATAAACAAACAACATAAAATATTTTTCATTAACTCATCCAAACTAGATCTGCTCAAACACCGAGCTACACACCTAAGCCCGAAAGCCTGCTCAATATTTGGTCGGGTTTAAATAAAATTATCGGATGCATTTATTGGCCTTGCGCAAAATTTTTAGACTTGATCAAAATGTAGGACGAGTTCGAGGTTGACCTTTTAAAGCCCAGGCCTAGTCCGAAAATAATTATTAATTAAGTTTGTTTAAATATATTTAATAAGTATAATATAATTATATGTATATAAAATATTATTAATTAATAAACATGATTATATATATTTAATATGAAATTTAACATGCAAAATTTTACAAATCAAATTAAAATTTAAAGGGAATAAAAGAATAAAAACAAATAAATAAAAAATAAATTACAAGAAAAATAAAATAATATTCAGACGGGCCAGGTCGGGCTGGGCTCAAGCTTTTATAATAAAATTAAAAACGAGCCTAAATTAAAAGTCAAACCCAAATTTGTGGGCAGGCTGGGCCGGGTTTGGGTTTGGGTTTGCTCTTAAGGCATTATTATGTGGCTTGGGCCTTGCCTGGCTCATGATCAGGTTTAATCCAAACAATGAAAATTTTTTAATTTTTCGAAAATGTAAACGTTTTCTAAAAATCATTTTTCAGAAGTTATTTTCAATAAACCAAACAGATCCTTAATTTAATTTTAGTTCATTAGTATTAAAAATGGATGTTTTAACCCAATTAACATTGTTAACAAAAATTAATAGAATGTGAGTAATTACAGAATTATCTAATTCTAAACTTTTCAATTTAAATAATTCTTCATTTTTTATTCTTCCTCCATCTTCCACGATGCTTCACACTTTTCACAATTCTTCGCACTTTTTCACAAATATTATTTAACCTGTGATTTTCTTCTCAAGTATATTATATTTAATTTTATTAATTTTTAAAAATAAAATTAGACTTAAATTTTAATAATTTCAATTGATTTTTCAAATTTTAAATTATTTTGATTTTGAATAATTTTAGATATAAATTATTTTGTATTATGTTATGTTTAATTTAAGTTATTTATGTTCTATTAAAGTCAATTTAGATAAATTCGAATGAATTTTTTAAACCGACATCAATTTTAAGCCATCTAGTCTACTTGACTTGTAACAAAAAGAGCAAAATTTAAAGTAATTATAATGTGCTACTTACTTAATATTGAACACAATAAATAAAAAATTGTATATTTCTCTTAAATCTCATAAATTTCATATAACATGTGAGTATTAACACGGTATTTTTTTAGAAAATTGGTTATATAATAAATAATAAACAAAAAATAAATTAGAAATAAAAAAGAACACAAACATTTCAAGGCCCAATAGTTCTTCAACATTTCATTCTTTATTATTATTTGATTTCGAGTATTTAAAGTATTTCAAATGATTCAGGAGCAAAATAATTTCAAATTTAAATTTTTTAATAGTTTACTTAACGGTTAATTAACTAAAAGACCTACTTGTCCTGTGAAATAGAAAATTTTGAAATGTAATGTGCATTTTTTATACTAATTGACTAAAGTTGAATTAGATCCAAACCTCAAGTACTTAAATGAAATTTACTCTTTAATTTTATTGATCTTTTATACAAAATAACAAAATTGATAAAAATACCAATTATACCAATAAAGTAGACCTGTTCATTGGGCGGGTCGGGTCGGGCCGGGCCGAAGGCCTATAACAACATATTTTGGCTATGTCCAAGCCCGGCCCAGCCCGTTAATTCGGGCCTGGATTTTAGTCCAAGCCCGTTTTTAATTTTATTACATAAGCCCGAGACCCGGCCCTACCCGCCCGTATTTTATTTTTTTATTTATTTTTGTATTTTATTTTTTTATTTATTTGTTTTTATTCTTTTATTCCCTTTAAAATTTAATTTGATTTGTCAAAATTTTCATGTTAATTTTCATATTAAATATATATAATCATGTTTATTAATCAAATAATATTTTATATACATATAATTATATTATACTTAATAGATATATTTTAAAAAAAAACTTAATTAATAATATGTTCGGGTCGGGCTCGGGCTTTAGACAGTCAAGCCCAGGCCCGGGCCCATTTTTGATCGGGCCTAAAAATTTTGTCCAGGCCCGATAAATACGTCTAATATTTTTGTCCAAGCCCGACCAAATTTTAAACGGACTTTCGGGCTTGGGCGGGTAGCCCGGCCCTTGAGCAGGTCTACAATAAATTAATTTAAAAAAATTTAATTATGTTAGTTTTTTATTTTAATTAATAAATTTAAATGTGTAATAACAATTTTTTCAAAAAAAAATACATGGGAACAACCAAGATTTAATCTAATAATTGTTACCTTTCAAGAGGGAAAGGGTCTATTCCCCTCTCCCTTTACTTTCTTATAAACCCAAAAAAAAAATGTAAAAAACACATGGTATCTTCAACCAACAAACAAAATCATAAAAGAGATCAATAAAAAGACTCACATATAACAGTAGTTGTCTTCTAAATGTGAAACCTCAAATGTTGACATTTTCCTTCTTTAAAAATTATTGTTGCCTATTTACAACAATAAATTTGTAAGTCATAGAAATTTCGATTTTTGTGTTCATGTGTTTGCCAAAAACTTTGTAAAAAGGGAAGAAATCAGAGAAACTTAGGGATTTGTCTCTGCATGCATACTCTGATATTTAAGTCAGAAAGCTAAGCAGAGTCTTAGTCAGAAAATAGTGATTAATTGAAAGAAAGACTCATCAAACTTGTTAGTTATAAAGGCGGCTGGCTTAGGCTGTAGTTACCTTTTTGTTCTTTTAGACTTATTTGATTATAATTTAGACGTGTATCTGGGTCAAATGAACTTGGACCAATGTCTTGTAGGCCTCAGAGGGACTATCCTGTCCATGTAACAAAAATCAGTCTCCTGCATTGGATGGGAGACGCGAAAAAGTATGACTATGGTCTCCTATGTGAGAGAGTGATTCTCTCGTGAGTCACTCTCCCACGCGGGAGAGTACATATCGGCACTCTCTCGCATGTGGGAGAGTGCATGGTCCCCTCTCTTTTTTCTTTTTCTTTTTATAAATATATATTTAATGATTATGTATACTTATATATATATCAAATAATGATTATATAGTTTAATAATGATAATAATATCATTACTATTAGTAAAATCACTATTATTATTTTTTATTTTCTATTTATGTGACTTATATCAAAAATAAAATATTACATCATGGAATTGGAAGTTTGAATTAAGGAAACTCCATAGAGGTGCTAAAAAGTTGTAAACTTGTACGTGAAAATGAGTTAACCTTGAGTTAGATTCAATAATTACTCGAGTTTGACTCATTTAGTTTTAAATTGCGCTTGAATTTGAGTTAATTGAATAATAAGTCGAGTTGAATTTGAGTTTCTTAATGTTTAGCTCGTTCAATTCACGAGCTTAATCTAGCTTTTTGAATATATATTTATTAGTTTATAATTTTACCCTAATAATATATTATTGAAAAATGACAAATCGAACTTATAGAGTTCAGTTAAAACTTATCAATACAAGTTTGAGCAGCTCGAGTACTTTTTTAAATCAAGTTCAAATTTTAAAAACTAAATTTAATCAAACTCAGATTGAGTTTCGAATTATTGAGTCAGCCAAACTCGAATCTGATACTAAATTATCTCAATTCAACTCGATTACACCATTATCTATGTTAATACATACTGTAACTCCTTTTTTTTTTTAATAGTAGTGCAGAAAATATTTTGATTCATTATCAAGGTGCCATGCCACATCGTCATTATAATAAAATGTGTAGTCTTGGGATTCATTTAGAACTTTGGTTACATTTTAGCATCCAGAAAATCACTAAACACCTATTCGGATTTAATCCTCCAACGCGGTTAGAACTTTTGAACCACATCGAAGCCAAAACTTTGACCAGACTTTTTGTTTTTGGTGGAAAACTTTGTCCGGACTTTCAAAGTTAGTGAAAGTTCCCCAATCCCGATCACACTTCTGTCTCATATTTTGCCCCTTTTTTTTCACCGCTTTTCGTAATTTTTAAATTATTTAAATGATAAATAAATTTATATTACTTCTTTAGTTTGTTAATTTTTTTCATTTTTTACTTACAAAATTTTGAATTATTACATTTTATAAATAATTAGAGCACACAAATAATAAATAAGATCTTATTTAATAATATTTTATTAATTATGTTAAAATCATTTGAAAAAAGTAAATAGATTTTCCAAAAAAAAAAAACAACATAAAATATTTTTCATTAACTCATTCAAACTAGATCTGCTCAAAAACCGAACTACACGCCTAAGCTCGAAGGCTTGCTCAATATTTGGTCGGGTTTAGATAAAATTATCAGATGCATTTACTGGCCTTGGGCAAAATTTTTAGACTCGATCAAAAATTAGGCCGAGCTCGAGCTTAACCTTCCAAAACCCAGGCTCGATCTGAAAATAATTATTAATTAAGTTTGCTAAAATATATTTACTAAGCATTATATAATTATATGTATATAAAATATTATTGATTAATAAACATAATTATATATATTTAATATAAAATTTAACATGCAAAATTTTACAAATCAAATTAAAATTTAAAGGGAATAAAGGAATAAAAAACAAATAAATAAAAAATAAAATAATATTTAGGTGGGCCGGGCTGGGCTCAAGCTTTTATAATAAAATTAAAATCGAGCCTAAACTAAAAGTCAAACCCGAATTTGTGGTTGGGCTGGGCCGGGTTTGGGTTTGCTCATAAGGCATTATTTATGTGGCTTGGGCCCTGCCTGGCTCATGATCAGATATAATTCAAACAATGGAAATTTTTTAATTTTTCGAAAATGTAAACGTTTTCTAAAAATCACTTTTTAGAAGTTATTTTCAGTAAACCAAATAGAACCTTAATTTAATTTTAGTTCATTAGTATTAAAAATGGATGTTTTTATCCCAATTAACATTGTTAACAAAAATTAATAGAATGTGAGTAATTACAAAAGTATCTAATCCTAAACTTTTCCATGTAAATAATTGTTCATTTTTTTATTCTTCCTCCATCTTCCACAATACTTCACACTTTTTCACAATTCTTCGCTCTTTTTCACCAATATTATTCAATTTGTGATTTTCTTCTCATGTATATTATATTTAATTTTATTAATTTTTAAAAATAAAATTAGACTTAATTTAAATTTTAATAATTTCAATCAATGTTTCAAATTTTAAATTATTTTGATTTTGAATAATTTTAAATATAAATCATTTTGTGTTATGTTATGTTTAATTTAAGTTATTTACGTTTTTATTAAAATCAATTTAGATAAATTCGAATGAATTTTTTAAACCTACATCAATTTTAGGCCATCTAGTCTACTTGACTTGTAACAAAAAGAGCAAAATATAAAATAATTATAATGTGCTACTTACTTAATATTGAACACAATAAATAAAAAATTATATATTTCTCTTAAATCTCATAAATTTCATATAATAGGTGAGTATTAACACGGTTTTTTTTAGAAAATTGGTCATATAATAAATAATAAACAAAAATAAATTAGAAATAAAAAAGAAAACAAACATTTCAAGGCCCAATAGTTCTTCAACATTTCATTCTTTATTATTGTTTGATTTCG
This sequence comes from Heritiera littoralis, assembly GCA_031772115.1. Taxonomy (NCBI): domain Eukaryota; kingdom Viridiplantae; phylum Streptophyta; class Magnoliopsida; order Malvales; family Malvaceae; genus Heritiera; species Heritiera littoralis. Next base: position 851,004 of record JAPDPK010000180.1, on the reverse strand, counting down.
AGTATTTCAAGTATTCCAAATGGTTCAAGAACAAAATGATTTCAAATTTAAGTTTTTAATAGTTCACTTAACGGCTAATTAACCGAAAGACTTACTTGTCTTGCACAATAGAAAAATTTGGGGTGGAGTGTGCATTTTTTTATACTAATTGACTAAAGTTGAATTAGATCCAAACCTCAAGTACTTAAATAAAATTTACTCTTTTAATTTTATTGATTTTTTTTATACAAAATAACAAAATTGATAAAAATACCAATTATACCAATAAAGTAATTTAAAAAAAACATTTTAATTATGTTATTTTTTATTTTAATTAATAAATTTAAATGTGTAATAACAAATTTTCAAAAAAAAAAATACATGACAACAACCAAAATTTAATCTAATAATTGTTACCTTCCAAGAGGGAAAGGGTCTATTCCCCTTTCCCTTTACTTTCTTATAAACCCAAAAAAAGTAAAAAATACATGGTATCTTCAACCAACGAACAAAACCAAAAACGAGAACAATAAAAAAGACTCACATATAAGAGTTGTTGTCTTCTAAACGTGAAACCTCAAATATTGACATTTTCCTTTTTTTTAAATTATTGTTACCTGTTTACAATAATAAATTTATATATTGTAAGAATCTCGATCTTCATGTTTATGTGTCTGTCAAAAACTCTGTAAAAAAAGAAGAAATCAGAGAAACGCAGAAATTTGCCATGCATGCATACTTTGATGTTTAAGTCAAAAAGCTAAGCAGAATCTTAGTAAAAAAATAGTGATTAATTGAAAGAAAGAGTCATCAAACTTGTTATTTATAGATGTGACTGGCTTAGGTTGTAATTACCTTTTTATTCTTCTAGACTTATTTAATTATAGCCTACACGCGCATTCGGGTCATATGAACTTGGACCAATGTTTTGTAGGCCTCAGAGGGAGTATCCTGTCCATGTAACAAAAATCAATCTCCTGCACTGGACAAGAGACTCGAAAAAGTATAACTATGGTCTCCTGTGTGAGAGAATGGTTCTCTAGCAAGTCACTCTATGGGAGAGTACATATCGGCACTCTCTCGCATGGGGGAGAGTGCATGGCCCCCTCTTTTTTTTTTCTTTTTTATAAATATATATTTACTAATTATATATATTTATATATATTGAATAATGATTATATATTTTAATAATGATAATAATATCATTATTATTAGTAAAATCACTATTATTATTTTTTATTTTTTATTTGTGTGACTTATATCAAAAATTAAATATTACAGCATGGAATTGGAAGTTTGAATTAAGGAAACCCCATAGAGGTACTAAAAAGTTGTAAACTTGTACAAGAAAATGAGTTAACCTTGAGTTAGATTCAATAATTATTTAAGTTTGACTCATTTATTTTTAAATTGCATTTAAATTTGAGTTAGTTGAATAATAAATCGAGTTGAATTTGAGTTTTTTAATGTCTAACTCGTTCAATTCATGAGCTTAATCTATCTTTTTGAATATATATTTATTAATTTATAATTTTACTATAATTATATATTATTGAAAAATGACAAATCGAATCTATAGAGTTGAGTTAAAACTTATCAATACGAGTTTGAGTAGCTCGAGTACTTTTTCAAATCAAGTTCAAATATTAAAAACTAAATTCGATCAAACTCAAGTTGAATTTTGAATTATTGAGTCGATCCAAACTCGAATCTGATACTAAATTATCTCAATTCAACTCGATTACACCATTATCTATGTTGATACATACTGTAACTCCTTTTTTTTTTAATAGTAGTGCAGAAAATATTTTGATTCATTATCAAGGTGCCATGCCACATCATCATTATAATAAAATGTTAGTCTTGGGACTCATTTAGAACTTTGGTTACATTTTAGCATCCAGAAAATCACTAAACACCTATTCGGATTTAATCCTCCAACGCGGTTAGAACTTTTGAACCACATCGAAGCCAAAACTTTGACCAGACTTTTTGTTTTTGGTGGAAAACTTTGTCCGGACTTTCAAGGTTAGTGAAAGTTCCCCAATCCCGATCACACTTCTGTTTCATATTTTGCCCCTTTTTTTTCACCGCTTTTCGTAATTTTTAAATTATTTAAATGATAAATAAATTTATATTACTTCTTTAGTTTGTTAATTTTTTTCATTTTTTACTTACAAAATTTTGAATTATTACATTTTATAAATAATTAGAGCACACAAACAATGCGAACCACCTCTTGACCTAATGATTAAAGATGAGTTGTAACATATTATTGATCTTAAGTTTAAATCCAAATACTTTCATCTCTAGTTATTTAATATTTTTCTTATAACAAAAAAAAAAGCACACAAATGATATTGAACATTGGATGGAGTTCATTGTTAACTTATTGCTTATAAACTTATTACAATATTAAATCTCAAAATAAATTCTTTGTAATTAATGTAAGGCCAGTTTGGATGGATGGTGCAATTGGCTCCGGTGAGATTGAAAAAAGTGAAATGACCACAGTGAGTATATGTTTTTTTAATAAAATAATAAAAATAAAATAAAATCAAAGGGTATAATAATAATTTTATTCATTTTTGTTTTGTCTTTTTGTGATTTTTTTATCATTTAACTAAAGATGTCATCGCATCCGTGCTAAACGAATTGGCCCGGGCATTCAAACTAAGTCGTAGTGTACTTGGTACTGATTGAAACTATTTTTTTTTATGCAAAACTATAATTTCTTTTTCTTTGGTACTATATTTAACCTGTTACGGAGTGTTTCATTTAAATTCAAAGCACAACCTTTATATATATATATATATATATATATATATATATATATATATATATTAATGATAAAGAAAAGAAAATGATAAATTAGCTTGTAAATACTCTTCACATGATCACAAGTATCGTTGACAGATACAATAGCAATTATCGTTGAACAAGGAACCTGCATTAAATTGAAAGGAGCAAAAATGAAAGCAATGACTTGATTGAACAGCAGTTGTTATAGATAAACTGTCTGGTTCTTTAATTGCATGAAAGAGTGAAAGAATTGGTTTTAAATATCTACCACAAATTATATGCTCTAATCTTTAGCTATGAAACTATTTCTCCCTCTACAATATCTTCATCCTCCTGGGAAGGAGAACAGCCAATCAAAATCTCAAATTCTTTTTAATGTCCAGATTCAGTTCAATCCCAGCTCTGTTTTCCATGTTTTGCAATGCCATCCGAGCAGCTTCTCTTTCTCTTTCTCGTTGCTTCTTCAACTCCAACTCTGCCTCTGCCTTCTCTTCACACAACCTTCTTTCCAACTTTGCCTTCTCTTGCTGCATCTTCATTGGATCAGCTTTGTCAACATTAACAAGAAGCTCAGCATTGCCGCATGGAGAGCCTTCTTGGGTGACTTTTGCGCCTCAAATAACAATCCTTCACCAGAAGCAGCATCTATTGCAGAACTAAGACAAACACTCTCTCCATCCACTGCCCCATTACAATCTGCATCAGCAGGCCTACACACTCTAATGCTACGTTGAGACTTAATGCTGCCACACGAACAGCGTTTGCAGGCACCTTGGCCTTGGCTCACTGGCGGTTTGTCATTGATACACCCATGAGCACGCCCACCACTACCTTTTCGTAAGGTTTTTCTCTCCAACTTGTTTACACTCTTCTGTACCGGTTTAGGAGGCTCAGCCTGCATTGCTCCTGCATTCAAAGCTATCTCAGACTCAGATGGCTTCGATTTCTTCGGCAAAAAGCTATTTCGGAGCTTTGCTTTAGAGCAACAAACATCTTTACCACCATCACCGACCTTTCAATTTTCTTGTTGATTCCAACTTTCCTCCAAAGATTTCAATCTTGCATCAACAAACTCATTCATTTCTTCACACATTTTATGATAATAATGCATGGCATTAGAAAATGTCAATTTAATATCAGCCGCAAACTCTTCAATGCCGACATAGGTATTCTTGGCTAACTTCGACTCAACTGCACCAAAATCCGTGGGGTTTTCCATTGTTGTAAAACAGTCAGATTTCTTTAATGCTTTGGGACTGAAAACCATACCTGCAGCGGGATGTTTCATCAATGCTTTCAATAAGGCAGAACACTTCTCAGTCATAGCATGGTCCATCATCATCTTTGGCCTCTTCTGTCGAGTACCACCGCCTGAAATTGCTTCTTTCATCTGCGCCTTCAGTTTGGACTTTGGGACGACCGTATCCTTCACACTGGCAGCAATCATGTTGGGAAATCTCAGAAGTTTTACGTAGAGTTTGGAGAAAATGAGAATGTGAAGGGAGAATAACTTATATTTGTATTAGCATGATCATAAAAAGTATGTATTTTAGGCATCAATAAAAAAATAACATATCATAATATTCTAAAGATAAAGTAAATGATAAATGAATAAATATTTTAAATACAAAGTGACAAGTTTGAAAATCTAAACTATTTTTTTTAATGATAAATTTTATATTTGAAATGTAATAATTAAGTTTAACTTTATCCAATGAAATTAAAAAAATTAAAAGTATTATACTCTTTTTTTTAAATAATAATTTTAATTAGATTAAATAAAAAATAATAAATAAGATCTTATTTAATAATTATTTTCATTTGATAAAGTGAAAGGACTTATTTAATAGATTTTTATTTAATCTAATTAAAATGATTATTTCAATGTAGATTATAATACTTTTAAATTTTTTAATTTCATTTGATAAAGTTAAAGCTTAAAAGACTTATTTATTATATTTCTAATTTAATTAAACTTAAGTTTAAAGAAAAATTCTAGTTTAGATTTTTAAACTTATCATTTTGTATTTAAAATAAATTCATTAATATATTTATTTAGTATGTTTTTAAAATTTGTATTCATTTTGTATTTAAAATATTTATTCATTTTCTAAACTTATAACTTTAATTTATTTAGTATTTAACAATAATAATAAATGAAAATAGTAAAGAAGACTAAAGTTTTTTTACGTAAAAAACTTCTTCAAAAGTTAAAAGGGTAAAACTACGATACCGTAGTTCATAAAAAAATTTAGTATGAGTGAATTTATTACATTCAATTTACAAATAACGATAAATAAAATTATTGCTGGTATTGCCTAATTCTCATAATTGATAAGGATTACTTTGAAATTTTCTTTTTCCTCATTCGAAAAATGCTCGATGAACTTGTTGGCCGCTCCTTGTTCCTTATTGTGGGATTTGACTTCGAATCAATCTTTAAAACACATTAGCATGCATAATGAAGATGCATGAAGATTAGTTCGATGATCTCCAATGATTTTTTTCACATGTCGAGAAAGTGGTTGCTAAAAAAAAGAATGATACTTGCACCGCGAAAACATCTCGAGCCATGGAAGCTAAGACTGAAAATTGTCTTCGATTTTCTTTCTACCACTGAAGCAAATAAATTTCTTATTTATTCAAAAATTCTTATTTGTATCTCATTCAAGCTACCTCCACATCATTGTTGAGAGGATAATGATTTGGATTCTTTGCCTTTTTCCTTTAACTTTGTTCTCTTCCTTGCAGCTGCCTTAATTGCGTCCAAAATACTTTGGGCACCACCATCACTATTGGCTTCTTAGTTGGAATCTCGTCTTTGGCTGGATTACTCCCTCTCATTGTCATTAACAAGAAACAAATCTCGAAAGAAAATACTAATTATCAATCTCCAAAAAATTTTTATAATAATAAATAAAAACTTGGCTAAAATACTAAATAAGCCCTTGTACTTTCAAGCTTTTTTTATCCAAGTCCTTGAACTTTAATTGTACTCAAATAAGCCCTTATACTTCAATTGATATTTATATAAACCCTTTTTTTTAACGGAAAGATAACACTGTTAATTTTTTTGTCACATGGCTTTGGATGGCCACGTGGATGATGATTTGGCAAGATGACATGTCCAAATAAAGTTGAGTTGGACTTATATAATAAATAAAAAATTAATTTCTAATTATCAAATTAAAATTAAAACCCAAACCAATCATTCAAAAATCTTATTCCAAAAAAAAAAGTTGCGGCGGCAAGAAAACTGCTACTCACAATTGATACTTATCGGACGACAGCCACCTTTGATTTTATTTTGAAGAGAATTGCTACGTACATGACGACAGCTACCTTTTATTGTCGTCTCCTTTTGGCTTTCGCTGGCATCAGGTAAAAAAGAAAATCCTTTATCCATTATTTGTACTGTAATGACTGAATTAAAGAGAAAAAACCTTTGCTGATTCAACAAAACAAAAAATAAAATCCTTCACAAGTACAAGAAAATCCCAATTTTATCAAAATAGTTCTTTTTTCTTCTTTTACACATTACTCTTCGATTCTAAAAATAAAACCCATTTCATTTTGATGAATTAAATGTGATAATTAAAAAAAAGAAGCATTATTATTTTTCTAATGTATGCTCTTCGATTATTTTTGAATGTAGGTTTGCGAGAGGTTGATTAAGAAGGTGCCTCTGCTTGGCCTTTCAATAACTGCAATAAGAACAGCAATTGCCAGTCTCTTCCTATTGTGAGTATAATTTTTAGTTTATTTTTTATATCAATGGTTAACTATTGAGATTTCTTCTTTTGATGATAATTTTTGTTATATATAAGTTTTTCTTATATATACATTCTTCTTCGAAAGGACTTCGCCTGCATGTGTCCATGTCTTTTTAAGTTTTTAAGAAATTTGTTTTCAATTTGAAAAAAAAAAAGCTTATTCGAAGTTAATTAGTTTTATTAATATCTATATATTATTTTGGTTATGTGCATGTTGTCTTGCTGTTTTTTTTTTAAGGTTTGTTTATGGCTAACAGTGTCAGTAAAAATAAAAGCACATTACTCTTTGATTCTAAAAATAAAAACCCATTTCATTTTGATGAATTAAATGTGATAATTAAAAAAAAGGAAGCATTATTATTTTTCTAATGTATGCTCTTCGATTATTTTTGAATGTAGGCTTGCGAGAGGTTGATTAAGAAGGAAAGAAAGGGGATTTTGATTGCCAAGCAAGTATGTTTTTATAGGGATTTGATTATTTGTTAAGTCAGTGTGATCGTTACTGGTTTTTTCAAATCTTTGTTTTTTGGTTTTGGGCTTCAGGTAGCTAAGGTGTTCTGTCTTTTACTGATTCTATTGTGTGTTGCTACTACCTTGATTCGATTCTATAGTGTTGTTACATATGAATGGTTAGGAGTTAGCCAAAGATGAGGTTGATAGAATTGGGATTTTAATATGGTTGTTATCTGATATGCCATTGTAGAGTTTTCTGGTTCTATGTTTTAGGCTTTTGACTATTAGTTTGCTACTAGAGGGTTTTATTGCTTCTATCGTGTGTGCTATATATATATATATATATATATATATATATATAGTTTTTTGGGTCTATTTTCTAGGTTTTGAGTATTAGTTTGCTAGGGTGTTATGTATTAAGAAAGTAGAAAGAATTAATAGCACGACAGCCCTTTTTCACCAAAAACAGTGACTAATTTTCTAGATAATCTATATTACTATCAATGCTTGCTAAATGTTCTTTAAAAATATATTGGCTTTTATAGTTCTTTTTGTTTTCCCATTTCATCCTTTTTGTACTTTTTATCTTGGAATTCATTTGTATTTGCTTTGTTTATGTGCAGCATGGTTGATGGTGAACCCGATGTCTTATATGGGGTAAGAATATTCCATGGTGGCTATTTTAAATATGAGCCAGAAACTGTGTATGTGAATGGAAGGAACAATGTTTTCCACATAGACCCGGATAAGTTGTCCTTTTTTGATATAGAAGATTTTGTTAGAGAACTAGGGTATGTAAACGTGCCATTTATTTATCTCCGGATACCCAACATAAATTTTGCCCAAAGTTTCACATTGGTCAATGATGATTACAGTGTCAATGAGTTAATAGAGCATTTGCTTAAAAGGGGCATTGTAGATTTATATTTAGATCATGCTATTAATGTTCCTGAGGTGTTAGCTGTCAATTCTTTACCCTTTAGTTGTGAAAATCTAGAAGGTGATAAGAATTTAGAGGGTGATAAGGTTAATGTTCGTGATGATGGAAGTGATGTTAATGAAGATAGAGTTGTTATTGATGATAATAGGGCTGATTTTAACTCTATGAAGCACAAGGAAATGGCAAATGATGCTAGGTTAGGTATGACCATTATTGATGACATTGTTGAGATAGTGAATAAGTTTGACAATGAGGATGACAATGATAGGATAGTGAATGAGTTGGAACTAGGAGATGCATTACTAGTTGATGTTGAGTGTTTGAGTGAAAATGAAGATGAGGAGATTCGAGAAATTAGACAGAATTTAAAACATTATAAACAAAGAAATGGTTTAATAAGAGCTGATTTGAAAGATATGCATACTCCAATTCTAGAGGATGATATTGAAACTAATAGGGTTGTTGAAGGCCATGAGATTATAAGTGGAGGTCAATGTGGATATGAGACTGAGTATATGGATTCTGATGATCCTGGAGATTATGATAGTGATGTGCAATCTGATGATGAGTTTCCTACTAGAAACAAAAACAGTGGATTTAGGTATAATCCTAATTGTATCTTGCCAATATGGGAACTTGCACTACAAAAAAATGAACTTTCAGCGACGGAATTAGCGACGGAAAATTCCGTCGCTGATAGTTAAATTCCGTCGCTGATGGTCTTCAGCGACGGATTACCTACGGATTACCGACGGAAATTTTTCTGTTGGAAAAATCGATGTCGCTGATGCTCACTCCGTCGCTAAAACTTCATTTCCGTCGGTAATTCCGTCGCTAATTAGCGACGGAATTTTTTTACATCAGCGACGGATTTTATGTCATTAGTGACGGAAAATTCCGTCGCTAAAAACATAATTTCGTTTTTTAATTTACATGAAAATCCGTCGCTAAAAGGCATCAGCGACGGAAATTTCCGTCGCTGATAGTTTTATTATTATTTTATTTTATAAAAAAATCCGTCGCTAAAAGGCATCAGTGACGGAATTTCCGTCGCTAATTCCGTCGTTGATAGTTTGTTATTTTTGTTAATTCAATAAATATTCTGTCACTAAAGAGCATCAGTGACAGAAATTCCGTCGCTAATGTTATGAATTCCGTCGCTAATTTGATGAATTTTTTCACTTATTTAACAGATTTTGTTGCTAATTTCTATGAATTTTGTCAAAAAAAATGTTCTAAAATTAATTATTTATAGTTATATTTATATATATATGAGAGAGAGAGAGAGAGAGAGAGAGAGAGAGAGAGAGAGAGAGAGAGAGAGAGAGAGAGAGTGAAAGAGAAACATTTAAAATAAACCTAATATTTATACTTAAATCCATAAACATTATCTTAAAATAAATTAACTAAAAAAAACAAAAATACATTATCTTCAACATCAGTATCACCACTACCACTAGCACCTCATCGTATCATCAGCATCATCTGTAAATAAAAAACAAAAAACAAAAATATAAGTATTAAAGTTTATCATATAAAAAAATTAACAACATAAATATAAAAGAAAAATATAGTAAATTTACAAAAAAAAAGGAAAAAAGTAAAAGGAAAGAGGGATAAAGAAGAAAAACAAAGAAAAAAACGAGAAGATGAACAAAAAAGAAGATAGAGAGGAGTGAAGAGGAGAGAAAACAGAGAATATGAGAATATATAGAGTCTTTGGCGCGCATATAGAGGAATTACCGACGGAATTACCGACGGATTAGCGACGGAAATTCCGTCGCTAATGCTATGTCAAAATATTTCCCGCTTAAGCTTAGGCGGGAAAAATTCAAAAATAATTTTTTATTTTTTTTCGAATTTAAGGCATCAGCGACGGATTTTTTCCGTAGCTAATTCCGTCGCTGTTGCTTTTTGGCGACGGAATTAGCGACGGAAAAAATCCGTCGCTGATGCTTAATGAAAGAAATTTATTTATTTATTTTTTTTTTATTTAAGGCATCAGCGACGGAATTTTTCCGTCGCTAATTCCGTCGCTAATGCCATTTAGCGACGGAATTAGCAACGGAAAAAATCCGTCGCTAATTTCTTCATATATTTTTCACGGTGTAAGTGGAAAAATATGAGGAGAAATTAGCGATGGAATTTTTCCGTCGCTAATTCCGTCGCTAAAGGGAATTAGCGACGGAATTAGCGACGGAAAAATTCCGTCGCTAATTTCTCTTCATATTTTTCCACTTAAACCGTGAAAAATATATGAAGAAATTAGCGACGGAATTTTTCCGTCGCTAATTCCGTCGCTAATGCCCTTTAGCGACGGAATTAGCGACGGAAAAATTCCGTCGCTAATTTCTCTTCATATTGTATGAGGAAATGTAAGGAACTTAGCGACGGAATTTTTCCGTCGCTAATTCCGTCGCTAAAGGGAATTAGCGACGGACTTAGCGACGGAAAAATTCCGTCGCTAATTTCTCTTCATATTTTTCCACTTACACCGTGAAAAATATATGAAGAAATTAGCGACGGAATTTTTCCGTCGCTAATTCCGTAGCTAATGGGCTTTAGCTACGGAATTAGCGACGGAAAAATTCCGTCGCTAAATTCCCATTAATTTTTCCACCGAAAATCATGGGTGAACTTAGCGACGGAATTTTTCCGTCGCTAATTCCGTAGCTAATGGGCTTTAGCTACGGAATTAGCGACGGAAAAATTCCGTCGCTAAGTTCACCCATGTTTTTTCGGTGGAAAAATTAATGGGAATTTAGTGACGGAATTTTTCCGTCGCTAATTCCGTAGCTAATGGGCTTTAGCTACGGAATTAGCGACGGAAAAATTCCGTCGCTAAATTCCCACATGATTCTTCGGTCTGAAATGTTCATGGAACTTAGCGACGGAATTTTTCCGTCGCTAATTCCGTAGCTAATGGGATTTAGCTACGGAATTAGCGACGGAAAAATTCCGTCGCTAAATTCCCACATGATTTTCGGTGGAAAAATTAATGGGAATTTAGCGACGGAATTTTTCCGTCGCTAATTCCGTAGCTAAAGCCCATTAGCTACGGAATTAGCGACGGAAAAATTCCGTCGCTAAGTTCACCCATGTTTTTTCGGTGGAAAAATTAATGGGAATTTAGCGACGGAATTTTTCCGTCGCTAATTCCGTAGCTAATGGGATTTAGCTACGGAATTAGCGACGGAAAAATTCCGTCGCTAAATTCTCATTAATTTTTCCACCGAAAAAACATGGGTGAACTTAGCGACGGAAAAATTCCGTCGCTAAGTTCCCACATGATTTTCGGTGGAAAAATTAATGGGAATTTAGCGACGGAAAAATTCCGTCGCTAAGTTCACCCATGTTTTTTCGGTGGAAAAATTAATGGGAATTTAGCGACGGAATTTTTCCGTCGCTAATTCCGTAGCTAATGGGCTTTAGCTACGGAATTAGCGACGGAAAAATTCCGTCGCTAAATTCCACCTATGTTTTGGGTTTAGCGACGGATAATTCCGTCGCTAATTCCGTCGCTAATAATTTGGCGCAATTAAACAGTATATCCCGCCATAATTAGCGACAGAATTAGCGACGGAAAACATTCCGTCGCTAATTACCGACGAATTTCTGTCGCTAATCCGTCGCTAATTCCGTCGCTAAATTCATTATAAATTCCGTCGCTAATCCGTCGCTAATCCGTCGCTAATACTAATTATCAGCGACGGAAAAATTCCGTCGCTAAATTTCCGTCGCTGAAAATCATTTTTCTTGTAGTGTTGGTATGAGATTTGAGAACAATATACAATTTAAAGAGGCAGTTAAAAAATATGCATTTGCAAAGAGTGTGCAATTGAGATTTATGAAAAATGAACCAAAAAGGGTTAGGGTAGGTTGCATGAAAGGATGTCCGTGGAGGCTATTTGCAAGCTATGATTCTAGGGATCACAGTTTCTGCATTAAGACATATCACCATGAGCACAAGTGTTTTAGGAACAATAAGAATCAGTTGTTGTCTGCAGATTACATAGCAAATCACTTTAAGAAGAAGATTCTATCTCAACCAGGATTGAAGATTAGAGAGTTAAAAGAATTATGTAGAGAAGAGTTAGGAGTATATGCCACAATGAGCATGTGTCAGAGGGCTAAAAGGATTGTAACTAGAGAGAATGAAGGGAGTTATGTACAAGAGTATGCTAGGTTATGGGGCTATGCAGCAGAGTTAATGCTTAGCAATCCAGGTTCTACAGTTAAAATTCAAATTGATAGAGACAATGAAGAAAGGAAGGCAGTTTTTTGTAGGTTTTACGTATGTTTTTCTATTTGTAAGAATGGGTGGATTGAAGGGTGTAGGCCTATTATAGGAGTCGATGGCTGCTTTCTTAAAGGTGTTTGCAAAGGAGAAATGTTGGTGGCTATAGGAAGAGATGGAAACAATCAAATGTTTCCAATTGCTTGGGCAGTGGTTGAGGTTGAATGCAAGTCTTCTTGGAGGTGGTTCCTCAACAACTTGATGGAAGATATTGGCCATAAAAATGGTGAAGGGTTGACACTAGTCTCAGACATGCAAAAGGTATATATTTTATTTTTTACTTAGTTGGGTAATATAAGTTTAATTTTTTTTTAAATTTGATTATTTTAATTTATATGTTCAATGTGATTTAACAGTCTTGTGTTTATTTTTCATGGTATTTAATTTATAATTTTGACTTAAAAAATTAGTATTCAGGTATTGTTTGCATTGCTTCTGCTTTGCCATTCCTATTTTCATGTATCATTTAGTTATTCCTTTTTAACTTATTTGAAAATGATTACTCTTGATTAGTCTAATTTATTTAACTTGGCTTATTTGTGAATGTATATTTAACAGGGTTTGTTACCAGTTATCAACGAGATAATGCCAATTGTGGAGCATAGGATGTGTGCCAGACACATTTATGCCAAGTGGCAAAAAAAATGGAAGGGGGATCAACTAAAAATTCAATTTTGGAATTGTGCCAGGGCTACATACGTTGAGGATTTTGATGATCAACTAAAGAAATTGGAAGTTTTGGCGCCTGGATCAGGAAATGATGCTTTGGAGATACCTCCACAGTTTTGGTGCAAGGCTTATTTTAATCCAAGATCAAAGTGTGATACAGTGGACAACAACATAGCAGAGGCATTCAATGGATGGGTATTGGACGCAAGATTCAAGCCAATCATCAGCATGTTGGAGGAAATAAGGGTGAAGGTAATGGAAAGGATGCATGAAAAAAGGGAATTTGCAAAGAAGTGGAAAACCAACCTATCACCAAGTGCATTGAGCAAGCTAGAGAAGAATATGGCAGAATCAATAAATTGTAGAATGGCTTGGAATGGTGATGGTGGATTTGAGATAGAACATGGAGAAGAGCAACACACTGTTAATTTGAATGAGTTGAAATGCACATGCAAGGCATGGGAATTAAATGGTATTCCATGCCCTCATGCAATTTGTGCAATGTATCATGATAACAAAAGACCTGAGGATTATGTGGCTAATTGGTATAAAAAAGATAAGTATTTGGAGGCTTACAAGAATTCATTACAGCCAGTTAGGGGTTAAAAGTTTTGGCCAAAAGATAATGACCCAATACTCCCTCCATATGTTAGGACAATGCCCGGTAGACCACAAAAGAAAAGAAGGAAAGATAAAGATGAGCCCAAAAAGATGACAAAGAAAGGAACTTGGGGTAGGAAAGGAGTGAAGATGACATGCAGCATTTGTGGTTTACATGGACATAATAGGCAAGGATGTCCACATAGGACTGAGAACAAACCTACACCACAGGTACTAGTTAATTGCAATTTTATAATTACTTTGATTTACTTGTCTAAACTTTAACTTTTGATTTCTTTGTTAAATGTAGCCAAAAAAAGAACATGCGGGAAGCCCTAACGGTGGATCTGCACCCACATCAGGTCAAACAAAGAAAAGTGGTCAAAACATATCACATACTACTGGTGTTCAGGTGCAATATATGGACACTATCATAAATTATTAAAAAAAGATGGATTTCAATAATTTTGGTTTTTCATGTACTGAATGCAGGAAACTAGTGCTTTCGCATCCACAAGTGGCAGTAAGAGGCATACATCAAGGAATGGGAAAGAACAGGTGCCAAATGATAGTGTCTCTAAGAACACAGAGACAAGGGAAAAAAGAAAAAATTTTGAGGGGATTGGTATTTATACTAATTCAAGCACTGGTGAACAAGTTTGGAATGTAAGTTGTTATGATATTTGAGTAATTTGTGTTAGATTATTTTGCTTAGAGTAATATATTCATAAAATTGTGATTGGCAGCCGGGAAGACCAAGTCAAAGGGTTCTTTCAACAAAAAGAAAAATTGGAGTTGTTGAACCTAGCACATTTAATCATGTTTACAAAGGTCCAGGGTTGAGGTGGAAAGGAAAGAAAGCCATGTCATTGGAAAAACTTCAAGAACAAAGAGATGTGATGGTGAGCTTAAAGGGGAAAAGCCAAGATGCAAGCTCAATAGGTGGAACTCAAGGCAGTCAAACTACTCCAACAAATGTAGAATGATCATTTTCACCTTGGATAACAATATTATTTATTTTATCTAGGTAGTCAAAAATAAAAAACTAATATTTTATTATGTTTATTTTTTTATTTTTTAAAAATAAAATGTTGATACATAAGTAAAGTTGACATTGATTGGTGATATAAGAAATAAGATAATCAACATAATAATAATTTCAACATTAGTTTTGGTTGATTTTGTTTATTTGAATTAGAGTTTGAATTCTCCTTTTTATTTTCATTCTCATTTTTTCATTATTTGATATTATGTCAACTATGCATAATGACATGAAAAGTTTTATAGATTATGAGAACATATAAGCTAGAAGGGTAAAAACATGAAGTACATATGCAACTGTAGCATCTATTTGTTGATCAATTCTCTTTAGCCAAATTAAAACAATAAATATTACAAACATGTCACTACAACTTTAAAAGTTAATACAATTGTACAAAATCCAAATTCATTTCCTTCATCATCCGTTAGAAAAATAATACAACATTCATATAAATATACACAATACAACTTAGTGGAGTCAGATTGGCTTGTAATTTCTTGTCATTTGAAGTTGAATCAAAATGTAGCTTAGTGGAGTCAGATTGGCTTGTTATTTCTTGCCACTTGAAGTTGAATCAAAATGCAGCTTAGTGGAGTCAGATTGGCTTGTTATCAAAATGCAGCTTAGTGGAGTCAAATTGGTTTGTTATTTCTTGTCACTTGAAGTTGAATCAAAATGCAGCTTAGTGGAGTCAGATCGGCTTGTTATTTCTGTCACTTGAAGTTGAATCAAAATGCAGCTTTTGTATTTTGAGCACGAACGATCTCATTGTACCAAGCAGGCCTGTTCTTCAAATCAATTGAAACCAATTTTATATGGTCCTGCAAATAACAATAGATGTGAAGAGTAACATACTACATATTGGAGATATGCAATTGCACAGGCCATGTCATCATTCAGATCAACAAAAGCCAGTTCTGGTTTAATCATCTAAACAAAAGAGGTAATAAGTTCTTGGAGACAATGTTTAGTAAGGGCCAAATGCACAAAAATAGGGACAAAGATGTGGAGAGAAGAAAATTAAAAATTTACGAGGCCAAATGCATACTCTCCTAAATGGTCTGGCTTGAAATACCAGGGGATGTGGCAGCCTGACTCACAAAATTCCTGAAGAAATTGTCACATGACTCATCAACACTATCTGGGTCAGCTTCCCAGGCCCTTTGAAGCTCCTCTAAGTACACACTACTGGTTCCATATAAGAAACTATCAGTTAGCTTAGAAAGCAGCACAGGGCGAGGAACAGGTGCAGACTGTGCCTTAGATTTAAAGACAGTGGTATGAAAATATCGACTTTGTGAAGGAAGAATGCGTGATCTTGCAGCGTATGATCCACCCTGAGACAATGTCCTCTTAATAGCAAGCTTTGCCACACTTGAACCAGCTCTTAACCAACCCATATCTATCAATCAACAATATCTATGTGTCACCGATTCTTAAAGAATGCAGTGTATCTCCAAGCTCAGACCTCTATCAAAAAACCATCTGCTCTTACTTTTATCTATTATAAACCTATTTATAAAAAAGAAAAGAAAATTTAAAAAACAGGATACATATGAAAATTTGAAAACATCAATAGCTAAAATGCAGGAAAATGCATTAGACTGCTCAATTCATGCATCAAATTTCACCTCTTCAGCTAGTTATCACAAAGTGACAACTTTTATTGTTCCAATACACAAAAAAATAAAAAATAAAAAAATGTTCAATTTATACCAAATAAAATTAGGTAGAACAAAGTTAAGAATTCCAATGAATAATACCAATACTCAAATGCTAATAACTGAATAAAAAGTAACAAACTTCAACTGTCTTAACGTTAACAATTAAAATAATAATGTCAACTACTGCAAAGGAAAAAAAATCAAAACTTCTTGCAAAGTTTACAGCAATATAACTTAAATCCGAACACATATTCAATGTGAGTTTTTCACGTTTCCATTTATTTCAAATAGATCAACTCAATTCATATTTTCTCGGAAACAAAATCTAAAAGAAAAATGTCAATCTCTTGACTGATTATAGCATATTCATCCAGCATAAAACAGAAATAAAAAAAAACTATATAAAAAGAATCAAAATAAGCAACAAGTGCAAGCAAAAGAAAATTTAAAATGATAAAATAATTCATCAGTCTTTTCCATCATCATGGTTGCCTAGCCCCATCTGGTTTTACTATTTCTCAGTAGCTGAAAAAATCTTGTAAGTTGTTGTATATCTGCATGGTTCTCTAAGCCATTGATTTATAATGAAACATAGCCCGCCTGTAAGATTCTGTAGATCTAACAAAGTGAGTATGTATGGTTCTAATTTTAGCATTCCATTACCAACATCCATTACTTTACCTAGTTTTGTAAATCTTTTTGGACAGAGACAACAGTTTCAACTGAAGCAGCTTGAGAAGCTTGTTATTGTAATAAAATTCTAGAGCCCTTTGCTAGTTTTCTCATTGTATTGAAAGAAGGATACTGCAAGCTTCCAACATGGTGATACATATCCCTTAGGTTATATTATAAAAAAAAATTGAAAAAAGAAACGGGAAATGTGGCAATTTTTTAACATTGTTTGTTGAGTTAAAAACTTTTACTATCAGAATATCAAATATGAACTCTAAATATATTATAATAATAAGGAAATTCTAAACCTACATATAACAACAAACCACATGTTCACTCATATTAAGAACAAGTAAAAAACAGAGGAGAAGTCCTAGCTGAAAGCAATAAATCAAGCCAAAAGATGATAGTCAACCTAATTGCTGACATGATCAGACATGTACATTATAGAAAATTTGAACTCAAGGGTGATTATTAGACAAAAGAACATATTATCCAGCATCACATATCGAACGACAAAATTAGTGAAATGAGACATATTCCAGAGACAACTTTCACTTCAACTGAATTAGATAAGGGAGTCGAGGGGTGGGTGTATATCATTTAGTATGTTGCTTTCCTGCTATTTACATAAACTCTTAAAATAGCTGATGACGTATTAAATCGAACATAATCTTAAGCACATATCAAAATGCCTCATACAACACTTGCATAAGATGTTAAAAAATTAAAAATTTATATTACACAAGATGTCAATACTGAAATGAAACAAGAGTTTTTTATATTCAATTTCATGGAGAAGAAAGATTAAATATAAGATTTTTCAGGCCTGGTTTACCTGATCATAACCTTCAGCATTCGAATTCATCACGCATTGCATGTTTGAAAGGCATGAACCATCATTTACCTGTAAATTATAATATCACCCACATATAGTAATTGAAAACGATAGAAGAAAGGGAAAAAGAAACCATTTTTACTTCAAGGAATGTAACGCTTCTTTGAGCTCAGAGAGTGCGGACCCAACCCAGAACCACCAAAGTCTGTCCGACCCGATCCAAACCTTCATCGGGTTCTCCTTTTTCGTCGGCGATTTTCAGCTTCTTCCTGAACTCACCAACCGTATTCCCCATTTCAACGTAATCATTTTTTTTTGGGGTGAAAAGATTTTGTTTTGGTGCATAAATAAATTTTCTCCTTTTTTTTGGTATCATTTGGATATAATAAATATAAAAAGAATAAGGGGCCGGTGTCGTCGTCGGGTGGTCGTCGTCCGAGGGTCTTCGTTCGTTGGCCAATAGTTCTTCTAAGCAACAACATCGTTGCTCTGTTTTCAAGAGTAAGTAGTCGTTGATTTGGATTTTAATTTTGCAATTAAGAGGTAAAGCTTTTGTCAACTATTAAGACCAACTCAACTTTATTTGAACATGTCATCTTGCCAAATCATCATCCACATGGCCATCCAAAAACATGTGACAAAAAAATTAACAGTGTTATCTTTCCGTTAAAATAAAGGGCTTATATAAATATCAATTGATGTATAAGGGTTTATTTGAGTACAATTAGAGTTCAAGGGCTTGGATAAAAAAAGCTTGAAAGTACAAGGGCTTATTTAGTATTTTAGCCTAAAAACTTCTATATTTTCCTCATCTTGACTAAGGTCTAATAATGATGCAATGTAAATATGTAATGAATTGGAAGAATCATTTCCCCATATTTTTAAACATTTTCCTCCATATCATATACAAAAAACATAAATTTTCATTGTTCCTAAATTATATAAAATTTTCAAGCATTGTAAAAATTAAAGGATCAAAAGAATGTGTGATCGGATAAAACTGAGTTACAATTTTAAATGAATATGGCAAATCAATGCAAATTTCAATAAAAACCCAATCGTTATCATGTAAGATCCACACTTTCTACCAACTTTAAATTACTGTTAATGAGCCTAGGGAAAACAAGATATCTCATTACAGTTTAAATGTCCTATGCTTTATAAGTGTAAAGGAGAATCGGACGGTGGGCCCTACTGGGACTTCCACTGTCTCAATGAAGATGAAATCTCATAGTATTGATACATGGAGTCACATACTAAGATGGTAAGATTCTACATCTCAAAATTCATCTATTTGTGTATGTTTCAAAAAGTGTACAACAAATTCGAAAATGACGTTGAAGTCCATAGGTTAGTAAAACCTTCGTGAATAATGGTCAAACCAATTTGACTTTTAACCAACTAACAGTTATAAATAAATCTTCATGTGAATGAGTTTCATGCCATGTCAACTTGAAGACTAAATCACACGCAAATGTCAAAAACTACACGATTACACTATTAGGGCTATTTTAGTAATTTTACCATTTTAACAAGTCAAACCCTATCAAAAGCATTAACAATGATTAGAATATATGCTGAATAGACATATTATATGAGTAAATAAAATATTTTGAAAGTGAATTGAATATTGGAACAGAAATTGAAGAAGTAGGGACATAGTTAAAATTTTAATTATGTGATAAGATCATTTTGGTAATTTTGCCTAAAAGATAATTTTAAATAGATATTTTTAGGCTTTCTTCTTCCTAAGGCCGACCACTCTTCATCACCATCATCTTCTCACACTAAAAGATTAGGTTAGAGAGGGAAAGCCATTAAAACCTTAGCTTAAACACTCCGAAATTGAAAACTGTCTTCTGCAAACTTGCTCAGCTCTCTAAGCTCTACAACATACTACCAAATTGAGCTTTGGAGTGACCATTTTCAAGGTGTTTGGATCCCCTTAAATTTCATCCATTAAGGTACATGAGAGAAAGTTTACATTTTTTTATTTTAATGGTAAATTGTGATGTATTTTTGACATCTGAGCATGTGTATAGCTTCAAATTGAAACAAAACTAATTGTAGGACTCCTTTAGGGTTTCAGCCATTAGGGTTTGGTAGGCTAGGTTGCATGGCTTCATGTTCAATGAATGTAAAAACAATGTAGAAGAGATAAGGAAGATAATGGACTCTTTAGAATTGAAGAAAACATAAGCTTTAGTAGGGGTATGTTTCGGCCAAGCTTGTATCATAGGGTTACCATGCTTAATGTGCTACTTAAATGGTCTTAGAATAGTATACTAATGAATGTAAGATTGTTGGTGAAGTCAGATTCGAAAAAGGAAGTGATTTGACGATGGTTACAGTTTTAACATTCGGTAGGAATTGGACCGAAATTATTGTTGTATAAAGAATTATGGAAGATCTTAGAGTATATGATATTCTTTGTAAAAGGAATGTTAAATTTTAATTATGTTTTGATGTTGTTTTGCATCTTTAAAGTAAGGAGAGTCAAGGAGTGATAGGCAATTATATACTTGCCTATCTGTTTTGGTGCTGTTAAGCTGTTATTTGATATTGTGGCATTAGTGGTAAGGAATGTATATAAAATAGCGCAGCAGATACTATACTGCATTGGGAAATGTTAGGTGGTTGGGAGGCATAAATTGTAGTTTTAGTGCAGGAGGATTAGGCTAGATAGTGCTGTTATGCTGTCAAAATTTCGTAAAATGAACTCAAATCATTTGTATCGATATTAGGAAACTGTTTTAGAATAGCAAAGTTGAAAGAAAAGAAACAAATGAGAGAAAAGGGTTTAGGCATTAGGTCTGTATGAATTTGTAGCTCAATTTTTGAATGGATTTTTACTTGTGTTCACACGTTTTAAGTTACCTACATGTTTTAGACACATGTTTATATGTAAATAAAATATTTTGAACTCTGTTTGTTGTATCAAGAATATTTGCCAAATTTTATACTTGAAATGGAATTATTCCTTATTCTAAATGTTTATGGAATGACTGAAGGTATGGTTTGTTGAAATGATATTTGGACATGCTTCTAAATGATAAATGATTTATTCTGAGACTGTTAGCTCCTGTAGTTGCCTTCTGGTAATCATACGAATGTATTGTAATGTAATGTAATGTTTTCTATTTGACACTGATCACGTCTTCAGCACCTACAGTTGTCACCTGATCAGTGCGCTCTATGGACCTTTAACTATAGCCATATGTCTTAATGTAATGTCTTTCACGAGAACCTTGATGTGCATGATTCTATAAGGATGTTTTAACATCCGGAATTATAAAATTCTGAACCAACTTTTTCTTTTTCGCTTCTGTCTTTCTTATTCAATTATTTGGTATCAGTCTGTTTGTATTCGGTGTCGAGGTAAGTTCATTTTACAATTTCCATTGCAATTAAACATGTTCTGTATAACGTTAAATTATTTAATCCATAAATAATAAATAAGGAAATCAGAATAAGATTTAATATAGTATTTATAATTCTATTTATAACAGTTCAGAGTAATTTACATCCCACAATTCATATACATCTTTGAATTTAACAATTACATCTCATTATAAATATTTCTGCTGTGCAAATACATGCTTGAATATGAATATAAATTCTACATATACCTAGTCATTGAGTACTTTAAACCTCTAGTAATCTTCTTCAACTAACCTGATGTAGCGGTATACTCTGATGAACTATTTGGGATGGTGAGTAAGGGGATGAGCTTTGGGGAAAGCTCAATAAGAAACATATATAAAAGTGTATACTATATACAGTTAAATAAAAATAATTTATTTAAACTAATTATGAAAATGGCATATTAAATGTAAATATTAAAATTTTAATGCAATAAAAATATTTATCACCTAATGCTTACTAGGGGACAGTATAAGAAGGATATTATAATCAGCTAGGTATCCGGGTAAAGTATGAGAGGTACTTTGAAGTACCTGCGTGTTTCAGTCCCTAATAGCGACTATAGAGAGTAAACAGTTGATGATGAAATCAATATGAAACATGTGGTAATTTTATGCTATGAAATTTCAAAATTGATATCAGTATATAAATAATTTATTTAAATAATGCTATAAAAATCATCTCATGAAATATTTCAGTATATAATAGTTTATAAACAATTAATTGAAAAACATTACAGTAAACAGTTCAGTACTGGTAAACAGTTTAACATCAATTAAAAATTGTAAACAGTGTAGTAAACAGTTCTGTATCGATAAACAATTCAGTATTAGTAAACCATTCAGTATCAATAAACAATTCAGTATCAGTAAGCAATTCAGTTTGGTAAAACAGTACAATACTGTAGAGACAGTCACATCCAACAAAATCATGCACGATACAGTATCCTCGTAGAACGAAAAAGTAAACAATATCCCCAAAGGGATAAAATAGTATCCTCGTAGGGACAAAACAGTAACGAATGTCCATCATCGAACAGTCACAAATCGCATTGGTTAGATGCTTACTGTGAAAACCTGTAGGTTTGACCATAATCCCACAGTCATATAAAGTAAACAGTAAACTTGCGGACTGATCAGGTTTCGCAGTCATATAACAGTATACATGATCACTAAGGTATAACTGTCTCAAAACATTTTCATAAATCATTTCATTTAACAATGGAAATCATTTTCAAATAGCAATTATCTTCAATCAGTCGAAAATCATGTAAATCAGTAATAGAATTTCATTTTATGCAATTTAAACGTTTCATATAAATAATCTCATGTAAATCATTTCATGTAATGGTATTTTGGAACTCATTTCATGTAAATCAATTCATGTAAATCCATTCATGTAAAATAAATACTGTAAATAGCATATAATCTTATGCAATTTAAAACATATAAAACTCATATGAATTTGAAATAATATATATTTTCTTGCTTAGGAAAATTGGGTGGGGAATGGTTACAATTTATCTTTTTGAAAATTATGAAGGCAAGTAAAAACATCTCTTAAGCAACTCCTATACATGTTCCTTACCTCTATTTTCGTGCAGTATAAAATCCGATAGTGGCATTACGCCTCTTTATTTCTCGTATTTCACACTACATAATAATTTCTAAATTATATTCAAAATTCTATATTATGATTCTAATAAATATTCCATTAATTTCTATTTTCATTTATTATTCTCAACAAATAATTAATTTTATTTCCTACTAAATACCAAAAATATAATTTCAATTAAATCCTATTCTTTCTTAAATTTTCATGTCAATAATAATTTCAATTTCTATTAAAATTCCATATATAACTAAAATGAATATTTCTATAAATTCCCATTTTCCATTTTATAAATCTCAATAATTTATTTATTTAATTTTCTACTAAATGGCTTAACATAATTATACTTAAATCAAAACCTTTCCCAATTCTAATTTTTACCAATAATTCCTATTTCAATTCTAATAATTATTTTATTAATCCTTATCTTTACATGTAATGGTATTTTGGAACTCATTTCATGTAAATCAATTCATGTAAATCCATTCATGTAAAATAAATACTGTAAATAGCATATAATCTTATGCAATTTAAAACATATAAAACTCATATGAATTTGAAATAATATATATTTTCTTGCTTAGGAAAATTGGGTGGGGAATGGTTACAATTTATCTTTTTGAAAATTATGAAGGCAAGTAAAAACATCTCTTAAGCAACCCCTATACATGTTCCTTACCTCTATTTTCGTGCAGTATAAAATCCGATAGTGGCATTACGCCTCTTTATTTCTCGTATTTCACACTACATAATAATTTCTAAATTATATTCAAAATTCTATATTATGATTCTAATAAATATTCCATTAATTTCTATTTTCATTTATTATTCTCAACAAATAATTAATTTTATTTCCTACTAAATACCAAAAATATAATTTCAATTAAATCCTATTCTTTCTTAAATTTTCATGTCAATAATAATTTCAATTTCTATTAAAATTCCATATATAACTAAAATGAATATTTCTATAAATTCCCATTTTCCATTTTATAAATCTCAATAATTTATTTATTTAATTTTCTACTAAATGGCTTAACATAATTATACTTAAATCAAAACCTTTCCCAATTCTAATTTTTACCAATAATTCCTATTTCAATTCTAATAATTATTTTATTAATCCTTATCTTTACATGTAATGGTATTTTGGAACTCATTTCATGTAAATCAATTCATGTAAATCCATTCATGTAAAATAAATACTGTAAATAGCATATAATCTTATGCAATTTAAAACATATAAAACTCATATGAATTTGAAATAATATATATTTTCTTGCCTAGGAAAATTGGGTGGGGAATGGTTACAATTTATCTTTTTGAAAATTATGAA
This sequence comes from Heritiera littoralis, assembly GCA_031772115.1. NCBI lineage: Eukaryota > Viridiplantae > Streptophyta > Magnoliopsida > Malvales > Malvaceae > Heritiera > Heritiera littoralis. The sequence goes on along the minus strand of JAPDPK010000180.1, from coordinate 826,905 downwards.
GGCAAGTAAAAACATCTCTTGAGCAACCCTATACATGTTCTTTACCTCTATTTTCGTGCAGTATAAAATCCGATAGTGGCATTACGCCTCTTTATTTCTCGTATTTCACACTACATAATAATTTCTAAATTATATTCAAAATTCTATATTATGATTCTAATAAATATTCCATTAATTTCTATTTTCATTTATTATTCTCAACAAATAATTAATTTTATTTCCTACTAAATACCAAAAATATAATTTCAATTAAATCCTATTCTTTCTTAAATTTTCATGTCAATAATAATTTCAATTTCTATTAAAATTCCATATATAACTAAAATGAATATTTCTATAAATTCCCATTTTCCATTTTATAAATCTCAATAATTTATTTATTTAATTTTCTACTAAATGGCTTAACATAATTATACTTAAATCAAAACCTTTCCCAATTCTAATTTTTACCAATAATTCCTATTTCAATTCTAATAATTATTTTATTAATCCTTATCTTTACATGTAATGGTATTTTGGAACTCATTTCATGTAAATCAATTCATGTAAATCCATTCATGTAAAATAAATACTGTAAATAGCATATAATTTTATGCAATTTAAAACATATAAAACTCATATGAATTTGAAATAATATATATTTTCTTGCCTAGGAAAATTGGGTGGGGAATGGTTACAATTTATCTTTTTGAAAATTATGAAGGCAAGTAAAAACATCTCTTAAGCAACCCCTATACATGTTCCTTATCTCTATTTTCGTGCAGTATAAAATCCGATAGTGGCATTACGCCTCTTTATTTCTCGTATTTCACACTACATAATAATTTCTAAATTATATTCAAAATTCTATATTATGATTCTAATAAATATTCCATTAATTTCTATTTTCATTTATTATTCTCAACAAATAATTAATTTTATTTCCTACTAAATACCAAAAATATAATTTCAATTAAATCCTATTCTTTCTTAAATTTTCATGTCAATAATAATTTCAATTTCTATTAAAATTCCATATATAACTAAAATGAATATTTCTATAAATTCCCATTTTCCATTTTATAAATCTCAATAATTTATTTATTTAATTTTCTACTAAATGGCTTAACATAATTATACTTAAATCAAAACCTTTCCCAATTCTAATTTTTACCAATAATTCCTATTTCAATTCTAATAATTATTTTATTAATCCTTATTTCCTATTTTATCACTTTTTATAGTAAACTATTTTATATCTTATTAAATACCACACATAACCACAATTAAATTTATAGTCTTTTTTCCAAATCCTACTCCACCAATATCCTATAATTCTTATTATAGTCAAATTATCATTCTTGCATTGTTTTACAGTTCTAATCTTACCAAAAAAAAATTCTTTCTAATATTACTATTTTGTTTCTTATTCATTTACCATAAAAATTCAATATTTAATATTATAAAACTTGGTTGACTAATTTTCCTCTTTACTCAAAATTCATTATTTCTCCAAATTTAATCTCACCAATAATTTAATTAATCTATATATATATATTATTCATTAGATTTTAACTTATAACATTTTTATATAAGAAGCTTATGCATTATACATTAACCAAATTCTTCCATTTATTCTAAATTCATTCTCTTTAAAATTTTAATTTCACCCATGTTCTTATTAATATAGTTATTTCATTTTTCTATCCATTAACCAATAAAATTCTACATATCAACATGGTGAATCATGCTTGGCCAATTATGTTCCTATGCCCAAATTTCATTCTTTTCTCAATTCTTATTCCAAAATTAATTTTCTACTTACTCTTTATACATTAAAATCTTAACGATAGTCTTGTTATCATTTAAATACCATTCTTTAATTATTAAAGTAAAGGATTCCATTTTATAATTTATACTTTGACTGAAAATTCTATGTAATTATTTTTATTATTTTTCGTTCATTATTTTTTCAAATTAAAATTTATCATTGATCATTATTCATCACTATATTAATTCTTTACTTATCATTTATTAAAATCACAATATTATTTCTTTTTCATTCTTCATGGCCGAATGTTCACATGAATCCATCTTCTTGTTTTTCTTTATTTTTTTTTACTCAACTCTAATTTTATAAATACTCTCTATTCTCTTGGAACTTTCCTCCAACACTTCTCACACATTAAAAACTCATCTTTCTCATCTATTCCCTACCATGGCCGAATGGCCCCTTTTTATCTGAACTCATAATTTTACAAATTTCTATCTCCACAATTCTATTTATCTCATCCTATCCATTCACGCCATACACATCATGCATCAAAATCATCACAATCTTCCCACATTTCTCTCATGGCCGAACCTTTTTATGGCTGCCTATACATGGATTCATTTAATTCTAACATAAGGATCAAGCTTAACACATCACATATGATCATTTCCTTCCTTTCATGAATTCAAAGCACCATGATTTCTTCAAGAATCTACCATGGCTGAACCTCACACACAAGAATACACTTCTTTTTACTTCAATCTAAGGTATCAAATATGGTTCCCATACATGAATCAATCATAAACCATAGCTAGCAACTAAGAAAACATCATCACTTCTCACCTTTCCCATGAAACCGAAGAGAGCAGCTTCTATTCAGCCTTCACGTCCTCAATAATGCTCTAAATTTTCTGATTTTAAGGTGTTTTGAGGTGTGAGACAGATTTGGTGAAGGTGACTAAGTGATTTAGGTGCTTGAAAGAAAGGTTTTCCATGGTGAATTTGGAGTTGACGAGAGGAAATGAGGGAGGAAGAAAACTGCTGCAGTAAAATCGGTCCAGGGCAGTAAAGAAGAGACCAGAATTTTCTGGTTTTTGGGCAGATTTTAGTTTATTTTTTATACTATTTATTGTGAAAGAGTGTTGCTAAACACACCCTATTTTTTTCTTCTCACATCCATTTTGCTCCTAAATGAACAGTAATTTATTGTGTAGAATAGGGTGTGAGAAGAAAAAAATTGGGTGTATTTAGCAGCACTCATTGTGAAATCATCTATCCTATACAAAATGACATGTTTGCCCTCGTTATTACCAATTATTTTCACTTATACCATTAATAATATTTATTATTTCCAATTCAGCTTTTTAATCTTATTTTTATTTAATTTAATTAATTTAGGTCAATTTTGGTCAAATCTTTGACCAATTGACCAACCCATGTTAATTGACCATAATATCCTTGTATAATTTCATTATTTTCACTTATATCCTATTATTGATTTAATATTATTATTTTTATTTTTATTTTTAATCAGATTTAATATTTTGTTTATTTATTTTTTTTCTTATATATTTAGGTCAAACATGGTCAATTGTTGACTTTCAAGATGGTTTGACTAGTCATGGGTAGTGAAATTACCAAACTACCCCTATACAAGTGCTTTTAATTTCGTTCGCATTGTTTTTAGCACTTTCGTATAATTCAGTTCACAAGCTGAATCCACGTGAGAATTCTTTACGCAAGGATTATCCTATGACAGTTTGTAGTCCAATATCAATTTAGGTTGACCGTTATTCAGGAAAATTTTTCTAGAGTATGGACACGATCGTCATTTTCGGATTTGTAGTACTTAAACCTAGGTATGCTTATCTTAAAGAATCCCGAAAAATGGTCTTCTTGACTCTTAGGTATATCAACCCAAAATTTAATATTTTGCCACTTCGAAAAGTATTCGGATTACAAATTGTCCTGTGGGCCCACTTGACAATCATCTTTCCCCGATAATTCCATAACGTAAAGGAATTAGTTTTCGAAATTCTACTTAATATTCTAATTCAACACCTTCAATAAATACAGGGAGCATAGAGAAATTTGGGCTCTCACAGATGTTAACTGTCTCTATCAAATATTTTATTGAAATGAAATGAAATGTTTTACTTGTTTCTTCCAAACAAAATGAAACATTTAAATGTAAAGAAATGTATTTATAGCATGGTTATATTGCTTACATGAATTGATGCATCAAATTGTAATTGACATGATTTCAAGGTTTCTTACTGTTTATCAATTTAAACGAATGATGATTTCTTAACGCATAATATTATCATTGAAGCTATGGGATTGATAGAACCTTTGTTTATACGCATAAATTCCTTCTTTGAAAAAAAAATAAATTTACTTAGATCCACTATAGTCGGACCTAGGGACTGGGACAAATAAGATGCTCTAAAGCATTATTCTATACTCAACCTGATATCCCTAATCGATTATAGAATCCTTCCTTTCAAAGTTGTTCATTATCGTTATTAATTGTATGAGTCATTGTAGAGCCTAAGTAGGATACATGCATATTAGCTGCATAGTATCTGCTCTTTTATATATGTTTCTTATTAGGCGTAAGCTTACCCCCTTATCTTTTCATCCAGATTATCTACAGCATTTGCACGATTGTCGAGGAGTTCCTCTACCTTTTGACAGTATCCTTCAAGGCGAGCTCTAGATTCCATGAAGATATATTGTACTTTCCTTATATGTTTAGACTCTATGTACAGTATAGTGATATACATTTATATTGTACATGGGGATGTAAATTATAATGATCGTAGTATAGTAGATAATGAAGTTTGATCCGATTGTAAATAAGTTCGAATGTTTGTTAATTATGTACAGATAATAAGGTTGTTCATTATAGCATCAGTCACATGATCGAATGAAAAGAAATTGATGATACGACAAATAGCCTAAGAAAAATGAATCGAGAAAGAAAAAATTAGTCAAAATTTTAGGTAAATGGTACATATCGTATCATCAGTTTGTAAAGCAATATTATTCATATAATTGTTACAAAAAGAGATAACAAGATGTTTATAAGGTAAAACAACTGAAAGGAAACAATGTAGCGAGTTTTATCTTATTTTCATGGGAAATAGAAACAAAGCAAGATTTACTCCACTTATTTGACAAATCGTCTTTCATTCACATTTGTTATTTAGGTTGTAGATCCATTTTGCTAAAAATTTAATTTTTTTCAATGGAAATTATAACACTAACATTAAAACCATATTGAACATACAAATTTATTATATGATATACACATCTTACATGAAAAAAAAAAAACTCCATTTAAAATTAGATTTAAATTTCTAATTAACATAGGAGTAGCTACATTATTATTCGAGGCATTATCTAATAGTAATAGAAAAATCTTTATTTTCAATACCATATGTTTTACACACTTTAGCAATATATTGAGTAATAATAAATGCATTATGCTATTGTTCTACTAAATTTAAAAATAAAATATGTTTTTGCATGTACCAATTTTCATAAATCCAATGACAAGTTATTACAAGATAATTTAGACCATTAATATTAGTCCAAATATCAATAGATAAATTAACCCTAGATGAAATATTTGTAAGTTTATTAATTAAAGCCCTATATTCTATTATATATCAATGGAATCCTTTTTTAATTTATGTCTAAAAACAAATCGATAAGCAAGTTGTAAATATTGACAAATATATTTCAAAATTCATCATTTTTACCTATTGTAAAACGTTGTTCACACCTAACTATAAATATAACTAAACCTCGACTAGCTATGTCATTTCTAAAAACTCAAGTACTTCCACCTTGTTGTAGATTAATTTGGAATTGCGTACCCACCCTAGTTTGTGGTTGTATGGAATCTACATCAAATTTATGCTTCTAACTAAATGTTTTTTAAGCATACTCGTACCCTCACCACTTCCAATAGGTCCATAACTATATACAGCATTACATAATTTATGAACAGTAAAAAATTCTTTCGCACCTTCCTTTTGCATAATGTCAAAGTGTTTCCATATCTTACTAGTCTTAATGTGGTTGGACTTCGATCTTGTTGTAGATGTTGTAGCAGTAGCGACAATGGTGGCAACGAATGATTGTGTTTGGCCACTGTGTGCTGTGCAAATCGAAAGCTCCTACTCCATATTAATATTAGGCTTGAATTGATTGAAAGACTTGTCATCTAATTAAATCAAGGATGCAATTAGAATCCAAAGGATGACAGACAGAATATAAATGGGCAAGAGTTTGCCATTTTTTTAAATAAAGAAAGAAATGGAGGAATAATTTATTGTAATTAAACTTTATAAAATTGTAAAGAAAGAAAGGAATTGGAGAAAAAAATTGAAGAGAATTTAAAATAATTTAATTGAATAATGTGAGTGAATTTTAAATTTTAGAGAGAATTTGAGTAGGAGAATAATATTAGAATGAAAGAATAAGAGAGAATTAGAGAGAGAGAGAGAGAGAGAGAGAGAGAGAGAGAGAGAGAGAGAGAAGAAGGGATAATTATAGAAAAATATAAGGAAAAAAAAGAGCTAAAAATTTTAATTGGTTCCAATCTGCGATTTGTCAGCCCAATCAATTCCCAATTGGTTTTGATATGCAATTTGTTAGCCCAGCCCAATTCAATTTATGATCGAAATGGGCTAAAATCGAAATCGCCTAAGGTGGTTTCGATTATGGGGACTAGATTGGTTCAGTTTTGAACCAATCTCGGATTGGTTTAGTCCATTACTATATTTAACAGAATTAATCTTTTTTTTGTGTAAACCACAAGTATCTTCATCTGTTTTAACGGTTTGAGACTAATCCTGTTAAGGATTTAGTCACAATTAAAACTCTTCAGCCCTCTCCAAAGGTATGTTTAATGGGAGTCGAACCTGAAAGCTCTTTTCACAAACTCTGTCTGCATTATCAACTAAGCTACAACTCATGGGTAGAATTAATCTCATCATCTATACAATAAAACCCTACTGTTGGCATTCAACATGACAAGTAGAGAATTAAGCTTTTGTTTTTATTTTCATTGATGAGGTTCGAACGCTAATACAGTGGGCCAAAGCCCAGGGTTTGTTTAGTTAATAAAGTCCAACAACAGACACGCCTCACCGCTAGAATTCAGAATTGAGAGAGTTTGGGCATCAGACCATCAGTGAAGGGAAGAAAAGTCTCGAAGAAAGAAATGGGGAAGCAGCCGGTGAGGATGAGGGCGGTGGTATACGCCTTGTCACCGTTCCAGCAGAAGATAATGAGTGGGCTGTGGAAGGATCTGCCCGGCAAGATCTCCCACAAGGTGTCTGAGAATTGGATTAGCGCTACTCTCCTCCTCGCCCCTCTCGTCGGAACCTACGCGTAATCCATCGGTCCCCTCGTTTTTATTTTATTCCCACTTATAAACTATAGCATATTCATTTCCCCAATTTCCCCCCTTTTCTGACTTAGGGTTTCCTCTATTTGTCTTAATTTCACTTAGGGTTTCGTTTAATCACATCGCTGTTTTTTTGTCGGTTTTTCATAATATCTTTTATGGATCTATCTAATCTCTCTGTCATAGCGGTTTGTATATTACTTTTATGGATTTCATTGATGATTTCGCCATTCGTGCTTTCTTATATTTGGAATCCAATCAAGCGCAATTGCTTTTAATCATAAAAAGTAGTTGTTAAAGATAAACCTCATCTATATTTGGATATCGCCATCGACTTAATATTCTTCACTATTTCATTTGTTTCCAACAGTTCCTAGTTAATTTATTTATATAGATAAAAATTATCTCTATTCTAGTTCAATTAACATCATAAATCAGTGTAATGTCGATTTTCAAACTTTTGGTTTTAGGGGGTTTTTCTATGGAGACGATAACTAGACTTTGTTGCTTGGTGTGCTTTCTTTTGGTCTAAACTATAGCCAGGAAAAGAGTCAGCTTCAAAGTGTATTGAGTTTCTGCCTAAGGAGATGAAATTGCACTTGTTTTTGAAACTTAGGAGCATACTTGCTGTATACAACCTAGACTGCTTCTGACACAATAAAAGATGCACGCTTAAGATTTTAAGTACTTTTACATTCTTAGCTCTTGCTTTTCTTATTGAAGGAACTAAAGTGGAGAAAAGAAGAAAAAGATAAAGCAGGTTAACATTGATATAACCATAGATAGTATATTTGAGTGCGACAAAAAGGTTATTGTAACTACGCACTTGCTACTATTTGTAGTAAACGATTCTTTATATTTGAGGCATTTATCGCTTGAAAGATAGGAAAGAAGAAAGAAAAACGGATATGGTGTTAGAGCGATTGCTTTTAGAGTGATACAATAAGTTTCTAGTTGTTGTTACTTTTCCTATCTGCATTCGTTGTGAACATTTCTGCAAGCTTGGGATGATATCTTGTTATAGTCTTTTGGGACAATTCCCTTGTTCTTGAGTCTGCTTGAGTAGAATGGAATGGATTGCTCTTGCTCACGCATGGTAACGATTTGACATCATTTCATTAGTAATATCTACAAGACTTGAGAGTATTTTGTGATGAATATTGAGCTCCACTGGAGCCTGCTCGCAAGCATAGAATTTGCATTTTGTTAAGAACTTTGACTTAATGCTTTCATGTAACTTCTTAGTCTATTTACATACCGTTTGCAACTGGTGCAGATATGTCCAGAACTATCAAGAAAAGGAGAAGCTGGCACACAGGTATTGAAACCAGAGGGAAGCCTCCATTTTATCAGAAGAAATTTGGACTTTTATAATTTAGATGCAGCGGTGAACCAGGTTTTCTGGTTGGAATTGGGTTATTATTGAGTTGGTGTTTTGACATGGATATGGAATAATGAATTTGGAACTTCATTTTAAGTAAATAACTCTGTTGATTTTCTCTTCTATATGGTGTATGCAAATGATTTTGGTGATGCTTCTATATTTGATTATTAAATATAATTTTTTTTATAATCTCTCTATCACTTTTTGTTTTAACTAGAGTTCTGTTCCTTCATAGCATGGTTTCTTTTTTAAAATATTTATAAATTAGTTTATGACTCGTGGATATCCGATCACACACATTTGTTTTCGAATATTATATTTTCAATCAAAGATAGAATCACAATTAGCATATTGCATTTTATGATTTGATAATCAGCATTACATTTCATGACTTGGTAATATACTAAATGGGTAAATACAAATAATAATAGCAAACCAAACAAATAATATAACAAGTTAAATTTTATCTTATACTTAGTGAAATTTGAATTTGAAACATCAAAGAATAGACCAATCAAGAAAACAACTAAAAAATGAAGCCTAAAAAAACCACAAAAAACCCATCTCATTAATGAGAAATACATGGCGCCCACCGAAAAAATAAAACTTGAAGAAAGTAAAAACAAAAAAAAAGAAGAAATGATACCAAAGAACAAGGGAAGAGAGAAAAAAATTGGAGTTAGAGATGTGATGAAATAGATGCATTGAATCTATGTTTGAGAAGACTAAAGAAGTCGAGGAGGTGAGAGGACCACAAATGACATGAGAAGTACGAGAAGTATAAATTAATTTTTGTAATCTTGTAAAGAATTGAGATGCGAGGAAATTAAATAATAAAAAAACAAAAGGCCGGGAACGCTGTATGAGAAAAAAAAAATCAGGGAGGCCACATGAATTAGAGAGCTTCTAAATACAACCAAAAAAAATAATTCACACAATTTGTTTTAATAATTTTTTAAATACCAAAATACCCTTATTAAAATTACATAATTATCTTCAATAATATTTTTTTAATTCTTAACTACGTATTCATTTTCAGGAGCTCCATTATATTATAAGAAATTCATTTTCGGGAGTCTAGTCACTTGTGTTGCTTGGCAACATTCAAGTATTGTCTAGGCAGCACTTGCTCGTTGTCGGATAGCATTTTTTGGTGAGTTACAGCTTATTGAAAATGATTTTTCTAAAAAAATGAGTTGCTTTTGGCAAAAAAGGATAAAATAGGAAAAAAATTAAATTTTTTAAGTTGTAAAGAGTAAGTTTAGAAAGGACATTGTAAAATTTAGATTTTTCCCAAGGTTATCAAGCCATGATTATGGGTTAGGTTATGTTAAGAAACTCTCCGCATGAATTTATACTTGAGAGACAATTTTAAAGCCTCTAAGGGCTATTTGACTTGTATTAAGTTAATGGGCTGAACTTAGTTGTATTTACTATTGAGCCCATGGACATTTAGTTTTTGTTTGTTGAACTTGATTCAAATTTTGAAAGGGGGTTAAATTAGGGTTTGTTGAGGTTGGGTTTGGGTGCTTTCCTCTCATCTGGACGACCAAAACAACGACATGGGGAGGAGTGAGTTCCTTCCTTCTTTTGCTTGCTATTACAATCATTCTTTGAAATCTGTACTGCTGTAACAACTCTTACGTTAATTGTATTTTTAGTGATATCTTTTAGTATTCTCGAATATCGTTGAATTCTGTTTTTCCATGTTGGACTGAGTTATTGCTCGCAAATATTGCTAAAAATCGTTGGGAATGTGTTCTTTGGATCATCTTCTATGGCCTGCTGCTTTCATGTATTTGTGGAATCTGTAAATCATTACGGATTTGTTTGCAAGGGAGGGTTAAACTGAATTTCTAAAATATAACATATTGAAAATTTAATTATATTTTATCTTCTTGAATGCACTAGCAAATGTTAAGAGGTTTCTACAAGCTTCTCTTTTAAACAGATTTGTGTTATTTCATGGTTCTAACATGTATTCTGAAGAAGCTGTTCGTATTTTGTTCAATTTGGGGTCATATTCATGCTGGTTTTTAAAATTTTTCTAATAGGACCTGCAAGGTGTTATCGCCAAATCAAGAACAAGCCATACCCAAAATCTCGATACTGCCGTGGTGTCCCAGATCCTAAGATCAGAATTTATGATGTTGGGATGAAGAAAAAGGGTGTCGACGAGTTTCCTTTCTGTGTCCATCTTGTCAGTTGGGAGAAGGAGAATGTCTCAAGTGAGGCATTGGAGGCTGCTCGAATTGCCTGCAATAAGTACATGGCCAAATTTGCTGGGAAGGATGCTTTCCATTTGAGAGTGAGGGTTCATCCCTTCCATGTTTTGCGAATCAACAAGATGCTTTCGTGTGCTGGGGCTGATAGGCTTCAGACTGGAATGAGGGGTGCTTTCGGGAAACCTCAAGGAACATGTGCAAGAGTCGACATTGGTCAGGTGCTGCTTTCTGTTCGCTGTAAGGACAGCAACAGCCATCATGCACAGGAGGCCCTCCGCCGCGCAAAGTTCAAGTTTCCTGGTCGTCAAAAGATTATTGTTAGCAGGAAGTGGTATGCATTTTTTGTTTCTTACTGAATTTTGAAACTCCTGACTGTGTACTAGATAATAAAAATCTTAAATCTCTTTTCTTTCAAATTGTTTGACAACCTTGTAAGAGCATAAATTTGTATTAGGAAACAGAAGGTCTGATGTTTCTTCCAAGTTTTCCTTTTCTTTTTAATATTGTTCCGGACATATGCACAACATCAAGTTATTTGGGTTCTTGAAATATGGTTTAAGATCATTTATGATATTGTTATGATTGTCCTTGTCAGGGGATTTACTAAATATAACCGTGCCGATTATCTGAAGTGGAAGTCTGAGAACAGGATCGTGCCAGATGGAGTCAATGCAAAGGTAGTAATACTGAATGTATGGTGGAATATTATCTCTTTTAAAAACAGTGTTTTACCAATTATTTGTTATCTTATATCTATGCATTTAATACATTATTGCTATTTGTAGCTTTTTTGAAAGATGCAAAAGAGTAAATTGTGCATGTATTTTAGCGATATCCTTCCTTTTGCTTATTGAATCTAAATATTTTCTCCTTTTAAACCCTCTTTTGTTACTATTGTCTGTACTAAACATCAAATGCTATTTGCATATTATCAAAACTTACTAGCGGATTTGGTTCTACATGGTTATTGATTTTCTAAAGTGAACTTATGGTTTATAACGTGCAGCTTCTTGGATGTCATGGACCTTTGGCTGCTCGTCAACCTGGACGAGCTTTTCTAAATGCATCAGCTTAGACTCTTGATCAGCTAGTTAGTTTTGAAGTGCTCTCTAAAATCTTGTGTTGAACTCATTTTTAACTTACTAGCATAGTTTGTTGTGTATCTTTTCTTCTCATTTGAGCAGATCTTGTTCAGGTTCAGAATAGTTAGTTCTATGAATTGTTTTTCAAAGTATGGCACTGAGTTTGTTATGGAATTGAAGTTTTATTATTATTTCCACTTTCCATTTTGTTTCACGGAGACTCTGGTCTTTCATCTCTTTTATTGTGTTTTTGACCTACCATTGTTTAAGTAATTGTTTTATGCAGTGCAAGTGAATTTTTAACTGACTAGGCAAGCTTTAGTTCAAGGCTTGCTTTTAGAGAAGATTAAGTTTAAGGTTCAATTTTCCATCATTCTCTTATATCTCTTTATGAACCAGAAAGAGAAATGAGTTAAATATTAAATGGTTGAAGCTCTTATTAATACTTTGAATAAAAGCTAAGGTTTCGTTTGGATCCTTGGAAATGAGTTCTGAAAATGATTTTTGCATTAATTGGGAATGAACTCTGCAATATGTTTTTTGCATTAATTGGTTGGTCAACTGTAAATAACTTCTTGGTCAACAAAAAAATTGTTTTACCATTTGAAAAGAAGAAGACATTTTTTGGAAATTAAATTATTTATGTATTAAGTCATCATCATCATCAGAGTTTTTATCCCACTAGATTAGGGTAGGTTATATGAACCAATATCTAAAATCACGTTAGATCATCCATATGTATTCTCTGTCTTCATAGATTCTTATTCAAGGTCATTTGCTCATCTAATTCTAAAATCTCCATGTCTTTCCAAATTACTTCCTTCTAAGTCTTTTTCGGTCTTCCTCTAGTCTTAACCCTTCTCTCAATATCCATAGCCTCTATTCTCCTAACTGGAGCATCTACAGATCTACGTCTTACATGTCCAAACCAACGTAAACGATTTTCACACATTTTGTCTTCGATAGGTATCACTCCAATCATCTTACGAATATCATCATTTCTCATTCTATCCTTTCTTGTATATCCACATATCCACCGTAACATTCTCATTTCTGTTACACTCATCTTTTGTGTATGTAGCCTCTTAGTCGCCCAACATTCACTACCATATAATAATGTTGATCTAACAATTGTCCTATAAAACTTGCCTTTCAACCATGTAGGAATTCCTTTATCGCGCAACACAACTGTAGCACTTCTCCACTTACTCCATCCAACCTGGATCCTATAGGTCACATCACCATCAATCTCTCCATCCATATGTACTATTGATCCCAAGTATCGAAAATTATCCCGCTTAGGTATCGCCACCCTATCTAACTTCACTACATCATGCTCTTCCAGTCGGTTAGAACTGAATTGACACTCCATGTATTCAGTCTTCACTTTGCTTAGTTTAAATCCTTTTGATTCCAACGTTTGTCTCCATAATTCCAACTTTGTATTGATCTTCGCTCTAGTTTCCGCACATAGGACAATATCATCTGCAAACATCATACACCAAGGCACCTTATCCTGGATGGATTTTGTCAGTTCGTCCATAACTACCGCAAACAAGAATGGACTCAACGCTGACCTTTAGTGTAACCCCACCGTGATAGGAAACTCACTTGTTTGCCCCCCACCTGTCCTCACATGTGTCCTTGCGCCTTTATACATGTCCTTAATTAGTTTAATATATTTCAAAGAAACTCTTTTCTTCATTAAGGACCACCATAGTACCTCCCTAGGCACTTTATCATATGCTTTCTCCAAATCTATAAAGATAATATAGAGATCTTTACCCATTACTTGAAAGCGCTCCATAAGTTGTGTAAGCAAATATATTGCCTCCATAGTTGATCGACCCGGCATAAAACCAAATTGATTCTCTGATATCTCTACATTCTTTCTTAATCTCCCTTCTATCACTCTCTTCCATAGTTTCATCGTGTGACTCATCAATTTTATGCCTCGGTAGTTGGCGCAACTTTGAATATCTCCCTTGTTCTTATATAAAGGTATTAAGACACTCTTCCTCCATTCCTCTGGCATTTTGTTAGTGTGCCAAATCTTATTAAATAGATTTGTCAACCACCTAACTCCTACATCTCCAAGGCATTTCCAAACTTCAATTGGGATGTCATCAGGTCCAACAGCTTTTCCATTCTTCATCATCTTTAGTGCCTCTTTTACTTCTGTCTCTTGGATTCTACGCATAAAACACCGATTTAAATCCTTGAGAGGCACCGAAATATTATCCAAAACTTTATTTTGTCCGTCATTAAATAATTTGTTAAAATAATCTCGCCACCTGTCCTTAATGTCATTGTCTTTAATGAAAGTTCTGTGATACTCATCCTTAATACATTTCACGACTCGTAGGTCGTGACTCCTCCTTTCTCTTGCTCGCGCCAATCAGTATATCCTTTTCTCTCCCTCCTTTGTGTTCAACTTGTCGTAAATCTCTTTCGCAACCTTCGTCTTAGCTTCTGCCACAGTCTTCTTTGCCTCCTTTTTTGCTACCTTATATTTCAAAAAACTCTCTTCTGTATTGTTCTTCTTTAAAGCCTTGTAACGCTCTCGCTTAGTCTTTATAGCATCTTTTACTACTGCAGTCCACCATGTTGCGTCCTTTCCAGTCGGCATTCTTTCGTTTGATACTCCTAATGTCTCTTTGCCTACCTCCCGAATGCATTTTGCCATCTTATTCCACATTACATTTGGGTTCTCTTCTGTTGTCCAAGCCTCTTTTTGAATCCAACTATCTCTACATGTTGTATGACAATCTTCTTTTAGCTTCCACCATCGAATCTGTTCAATTATGTTGGCTCTATAGGCTATACCGATAGGGGGTGAATCGGTTTTTAACTAACCTTAAGCTCGTTTTTCGATTCTTCTAAATTCTATAGCCTATATAAATATTTTCTAAGTTCTCTAGGCTATTCAATCATGCAATTCAAATTCAATACAATAAGCACAATTATAATTGCAAGTAAATAAAGAGAGTAGGGAAAGAGAAATGTACGCAAGCGATTTATAGAGGTTCGGCAACTTGCCTACGTCTTCTACTTTGAGACGCTCCTAAGGATTTTTCCTAAATTCACTATTCTTGAATTTGTGTTACACTCCCTCTTTTTGCAGGCTCAAGAGAAACCTACCTCTTTTTCTAGGCTTAAGAGAAACTTCCCTCTTTTTCTTAGTCTGAAGAGAAACCTCCCCTTTTACAAAGAATGATTTGGTTTACAAGAGATGTAATCAAAGAAGACCTCTAAGGAGGTAAATGATTACAGAAATTAGGCACAAATAAAAGCCTATACAATATTTGTGCTAAGCAATATAAGAGATTTGTGAATGATGGAAGATGAAGACTTTGTAGCTCTTAATTTGTTGTTGAGGCTTGAGGATTTGAGGAATATGAGATTTGGAGTTACTGAGTAGTTCCTCTTCCTTCCTCTATTTATAGTCCCTTGGATGTGTTCTAGACGTTGGTTGGAGCCAAAACTCGAATATGATCGTTATCTCACAAAAACTAGCCGTTACAGGCTATTTTCGGGTAAAGGGATCGATCCATTTCCATAGGGGATCGATCCCTTCATTCTAGAATGCTTATTCTGGGCTGAGGGACCTTTCTGCCATAAAGGGATCGATCCTTTATCAAAAGGGATCGATCCTATGCTTCATTCTATGCCTTGGAGGCATTCTGCCATAAAGGGATCGATCCCTTTCCCTATGGGATCGATTCCATGCTTCCAGAATGTGATTTCTTGCACTTTTTGAATTAGAAATGATGTGGCCTTTGATCCTAATCTAACCCAAAACATTTTGGCATTTTTGTGGGAGTTTTTCTTGACTTTCTCTAATGAAAACATGGTCCAAAAATTCATTAAGTAATTTTCTAAAATATTCAAAACATTTTATAAAGTATTAAGACAAATAAGAATATGTAATTAAATCATGGTCTTAATGTTTGATATGATCACTTGAAAATGGATTGAGAAAATCATTTGTGATAAGTCAAATTTACAATATGAATTAAAACATTAAAGCTTACTTAAGTTTTTGTCACTTCAAAATATATATTGCAATTTAAAGCTAACAAATTCCTTTTTGTTGGTTCCTTCGATGTCGTCTATCTATCTTCATATCTAGAACTAAGAGTCTATGTTGCGCGGTAACACTCTCACCTGGGATAACCTTACAATCCAAACATCTATGTCTATCCCTACTCCTAGTTAAAAAGAAATCTATCTGACTTACTCTTGGTCCACTTCTAAAGGTTATAAGATGAGAATCTCTATTCTTAAACAATGTATTTGCTAGGATTAGGTCATAAGATAAAGCAAAATTTAAGATAGCATCTCCTCCCTCGTTTCTTACACCATAACTAAAACCCCCATGTACTCTCTCAAAACCCTCTCTACTTGTACCTACATGTCCATTAAGATCACCGCCAATAAAAAGGTTTTCTCCTATGGGTACTTCTTGTACTACCTTATCTAAATCCTCCCAAAACTGTTACTAACCTCATCAAGTCTTATCTGGGGTGCATACACACTAATGACATTCAACACCTCTTCTCCTAAAACTAGTTTAACCAAAATAATCCTATCCCCTTGTCTCTTAATCTGTACAACATCCTTATGGTACTCTTTATCTATAATGATACCTACTCCATTTCAGTCTCTATCTTTCCCTGTGTACCAAAGCTTATATTGCTAAGGTGCTATCTCTCTAGCCTTTTTCCCAACCCATTTGGTCTCTTGAAGACACAAGATGTTAACCCTCCTCCTACTCATAATCTCACAAATCTCACCTAACTTACCACTAAGCGTACCTATATTCCAATATCCTAACCTAAGCTTATGGTTATGGACTAACTTCTTTACCCACCCCCGTCCATTGTGGTGTGGGAACCTTTGCCTATTTAACACCACATCTAGGCGTCAATGTGGCGCGTCACTTCCGGGCGACGACCTAGCAACCCTTGCCCACTTTTCACTACACCCAGGCTCCGATGCAGCGCGTCGCTTTGTAGGGGACGCCCCAACGATGTTTTGATATTGGTTCATTTCATGAGATCGGACTAGTTTTTAAGGCTGGTTGTCCAAACCTACCGCCACCCTCCTCCTTCACCTGAGCTTGGGATTGGCTGCGTTAACTCACACAGGAGGAGTTTATTTATGTATTAAGTAATTTGTCAAATTTGTGAATATACTTGTGCTCAAATTAGACTTTGAATATGATTTTTTAAAAATTTTGATTTAATTTAGAGTTTGTATATGATGCACTGACAGTGTATAGTTTTTATACATTGTCAATGCATCAGAAGTTGACACCTCATCAATAGGCCCTTATGGGCAAATTTAAAAAATTTACTTATATTTGCATATAAGGGTCTATTGATGAGGCGTCAACCTCTGGTGCATTGACAGTATATAAAAACTATATACTGTCAATGCATCATATATAAATCATTTAATTTAACCCTACTAAAATATTGTGATATTAATAGAAATATTTAACTTAACTAAAATTTTATTTCTTTCATATAAAAATCATTTTTTTTAGAAGTTCTTTACTTTTTTTTGCCTTTTGGGATTTTTTTTGGATAATTATTTAATACACTATCAGTAGAATATTTTTATGGGTTTGTATATGATGCATTGACAATGTATAGTTTCTATACACTGTCAATGCATCAGAAGTTGACACCTCATCAATTTGTAAATTTAAAAATATGCCAAGCCCTTAAAAATAAATATAAATTAATTTTTTTAATTTACTCATAAGGGCTTATTGATGAGATGTCCACCTCTTGTGCATCAACAGTGTATAGAAACTATACACTGTCAGTGCATCATATATAAATCCTATTTTTATTCCACAAGCGGTGTTAAGATTGTGATATGTGTCTTATTTTATTTATTTTTTTAATATTTTATAGGACACGTATCATAATCTTAACATCGCTTATGGAATAAAAATATTTCACTAACAATGTATAGAATAATTATCTTTTTATAAAAAAAATCATTTTAAAAAATTTTCCATTATTGGTGATGACTGATAGGACGAGAGGCCCACAAAAGACATGAAAAGTCCAGCAAGCATAGATTTATTTTTGTAATTTTGTAAAAAATTTGAGATTCGATGAAAATAAATTAATAATAAACAAGCAAAAGGTCGCAAAAGCTGTATCATAAATCTATAGGATGTAACTCAATAGGTATTGTAGATTGAATTTTTGGAAAAAAATTTTGAATTTGATCTCCATTAAACACATTTTTAAAAAGAGATAAAAAGTTTTAATTATTATGAAATTTCGAATAAAATTAACATCATACCATTAAAATGAATAAAAATATCTGTATTTACATAAAAAAAATTGTATGATAAAAGAAAAATAGCGAAGCCACGTGAATATATATTTGATAGAAAATTTTAAAGTGCATTTGCGCTGCTTGGGTAAAGTGAATGGGCTGAACTTGGTTTTTTTTTTTGAGCCCATAAACATGAGTTGCCGTTTGTTGAACTTGATTCAAATGTATAAAGAGGGGCCAAACTAGGGTTTTTGATATTGGGTGCTCTCCTGTCTCAATTCTCATCCGGACGACCAAAACGACGACATGGGGAGGAGTGAGTTCCTTCATTCGTATGCTTGCTATTATAATCATTCTTTGAAATCTGTACTGCTGTAACCATTCTTATGTTAATTGTATTTTTACTGATGTCTTAGTATTCTCGAATATCGTTGAATTCTGTTTTTCCATGTTGGAGTAAGTTACTGGTTGCAAATATTGCTAAATATCGTTGGGAATTTGTTCTTGGGAACATCTTCTATGGCCTGCTGCTGTCGTGAATTTATGGAATCTGTAAAGCATTATATATCTGTTTGCAAGGGAGGGTTAAATTGAATTTCTAAAATGAAACATATTGAAATTTTAATTATATTTTCTCTTCTTGCATGCACTAGCAAATGTTAAGGTTTCTACAAACTTCTCTTTTAAACAGATTTGTGTTATTTCATGGTTCTAACATGTATTCTGAAGAAGCTGTTGGTTTTTTGTTCACTTTGAGTGTCATATTCATGCTGTTTTTCAAAATTATTCTAATAGGACCTGCAAGGTGTTATCGCCAGATCAAGAACAAGCCATACCCAAAATCTCGATACTGCCGTGGTGTCCCAGATCCTAAGATCAGAATTTATGATGTTGGGATGAAGAAAAAGGGTGTGGATGAGTTTCCTTTCTGCGTCCATCTTGTGAGTTGGGAGAAGGAGAATGTCTCAAGTGAGGCATTGGAGGCTGCTCGTATTGCCTGCAACAAGTACATGGCCAAATTTGCTGGGAAGGATGCTTTCCATTTGAGAGTGAGGGTTCATCCCTTCCATGTTTTGCGAATCAACAAGATGCTTTCATGTGCTGGGGCTGATAGGCTTCAGACGGGAATGAGGGGTGCTTTTGGAAAACCTCAAGGAACATGTGCAAGAGTCGACATCGGTCAGGTGCTGCTTTCTGTTCGTTGTAAGGACAGCAACAGCCATCATGCACAGGAGGCCCTCCGCCGTGCAAAGTTCAAGTTTCCTGGTCGTCAAAAGATTATTGTTAGCAGGAAGTGGTATGCACTTTTGTTTCTTAGACATTGAATTTTGAAACTCCTGACTGTATTTTAGATAATAGAAATCATTAATCTCCTTTCTTATAAATCCTTTGACAACCGTGTAAGAGCATAAACTTGTAGTAGGAAACAGAAGTTCTGATGTTTCTTCCAAGTTTTCCTTTTCTTTTTAATATATGTTCCGGACATATGCACAACATCAAGTCACTTTTGTTCTTTGAAATATGGTTTAGGATCATTTATGATATTGTTATGATTGTCATTGTCAGGGGATTTACCAAGTACAATCGTGCGGATTATCTGAAGTGGAAGTCTGAGAACAGGATTGTGCCAGATGGTGTCAATGCAAAGGTAGTAATACTGAAAATATGCTGGAATATTATCTCTTTTAAACACAATGTTATTACCATAATATTATCTCTTTTAAACACAATGTTATTACCAATAGTATATTATTTTATATCTATGCATGTAATACGTTATAGCTATTTGTAGCTCTTCGGAAGAATACAAATTAGAGTAAATTATGCATGTGCTCTTTTTTTTTTAATAAACCTTCCTTTGTTACTATTGTCTGTACCAAACATCAAAATGCTGATTGCTTATGATCAAAACTGACTTGTGGATTTGGTTCTTCATGGTTATAATTTTCTAAAGTGGAACTTTTGATTTATAACGTGCAGCTTCTCGGATGTCATGGACCTTTGGCTGCTCGTCAACCGGGAAGAGCTTTTCTAAATGCATCAGCTTAGACTCTTGACCATCTAAATAATTTTGAAGTACTGTCTAAAATCTTGTGTTGAACTCATTTTTAGAATATTATGATAGTTTGAAGTGTATTATCTTTTCTTCTCAGTTGAACAGATCTTGTTCAGGTTCAGAATAATTAGTTTTATGAATTGTTTTTCAAACTATGGCATTGAGCTTGTTATGGAATTGCAGTTTGTTATTATTTCCTGTTTCCACATTGTTTCCCGGAGAAGCCTACTGTAGTCTTTCATCTGTTTTATTGTGTTTCTGATCTACCAATTGTTTAAGTAATTGTTTTTTATGCAGTGCAAGTGAATGTAGACTTTGGCAATTCAATAATAAAATTTGTGTTCGTGTTATGTAAAATATGAAAATTTCGTGTCGACGCATCAAATATAAAATTTATGTTTTAACTTTTATTATATTTATATTCATTTTTTTACTAATTTTTAATCTGTATCATATTTGTGATTCAAGTCATTTTGGTGTGAGGTCATCATTGTTTAATTGACTAGGCAAGTTTTAGTACAAGCTCGCTCTTTTTATTTTTTTATCCCCTTCAGAATGAAAAGAGAAATGAGTTAAATATTAAATGGTTGAAGCTCCTTTAATCCTTTCGGTATCAGCTAAATTTGATTCATAATTTGTTCTCATCAAGAGCCATTTTTCTTTTGGTGTGGGATGTTAAACGGCAAGTTCGGGCAACTATTATAATCTTCTGATTTCTTTATTTTTTTTCAATGGAGACTTGGGAGTGGAAAATACTAAAGAATTTTCGCACTTTAAGACTTTGCTTGGTATGGTGGAAAAAAAGGAGTGAGGAAAGAAAATTAGTTAATCAAATAGTTAAACTATAAAGTAGAAAAGTTGTTATAAAACATAACCATTTGATTAACTAATTTTTCTTTTTCATCATTTTCTTTTCATTCTACCAAGTAAAGTAAAGCTAAAATATTTGACTAAATATAACTATTTGACATTGAGTCATGCTTAAATGTTAATATTTTTTAATTTTTAATCATAGTTATGCTCATCTTTTTATATTTCGATCTTGATAGCAGTGTAAATTAATAATTTAATAAAATAAAAATATTATATAATATTTAAATTAAAAAAATATTTTAAAATATTAATTTCCAGGCCACCATATTTAAGATTTTTTTGGGTACAGCATATTTGAGATATTTTTTTAGTTTCAAGAACTTTAAAAGTACAAAATATATTACATAAATATTTAAAAAAGTTAAATGTTATAGAGTTATTTAAAAAATTTAATTAATAACACTTTTTTAAAGTTAAAATTATAACTTATAAAAGAATAATTACTTTATACACTGATAGTAAAATTTTATAAAATAAAATAATTTAAATATCGAAAAATGTGTTAAAAATAAAAATAAAAAGGATGGAAAACCGACCCGAAACATTAAAAAGACAAGTAAATCGGGCCCGACCCGAGTTAACTTGTCGACGGAGAAAGAAAAGAAAACCGAAGGAAAATCAGATGGGAGGAAAGTCAAAAAAGAAAAGAAAAAACAGAGGGAGATGATTCTTCTTCCGCAGTTTCCTTTACACCTTTTTTCTTCTATTAATTCTTGATAGGTTGGTTTGAGTTGGGTCGGGTTGTGTCTGCAATTTCCAGTTTTGATAACTGAAACTGTAAGTAAGCTTTCCTTTTGATATTTGGGAGTTTGTGCGTCCTGTGAATCTAAAAGTCTGAACCGGAAAATGTGGAAGCCTTCTTCTTCTTCTTCCTCAAGATTTGTCGCTGCTTTCCTCAAACTTCATTTCAATCGTCATCAAGTCAACCCCTTTGGCATTCCTTATTCTTCCTCGGCTAATGTTTGCCACCGACTCCCTTCAAATCCCTCTTCCTCAAATGCCGGTCTTTCCCAAGTTCAGTTTCGCTCCTCCCACCACCGCAGTCTGGCTACCCCTTTGAGAAACCTTTACATTGCTAAATCCAACCCTTATTCCCCTTCTGGGTTGAGGTTCTTTTCCCTTAAAACCTCTGATACTGGTACGAAATTCAATGCAAATTTCGCCAAAAAGGTTTTCCAGAAGCCTGCTAATGCCTTTGCTTCCCCTTTGTCGAGGTACCGCGAGGCTGTTGGTTTACATTTCGATGCCTTTGTCAAGAGGAATTACTTGTTTCTGCTTGGTGGTGGAGGGGTTTTGCTCTGTGCTTTGCTCTGGAGGATTATGTTCGGTATTGCTAACACTTTTGTTGGCCTCTCTGAAGGAATGGCAAAGTATGGCTTTCTTGCCCTTTCCACTGCAATTGTTTGTTTCGCTGTAAGTTGTTTCTTTTTTGGCCTTGTCCGAAACTGCTTTTCTCATATGAGATAGTGATACCATTAACTTTTCATCGACACAACAATTGGATGATTCTGCATGGACTTAGTAAATGTTGCTAACTGAGTTGTTCAAACATTCATCCGTGAATGCGTATAAACTTTGTATATATGAACTGTAATTTAATAAGTTCGGATAAATGCTTTTCCTTGATTTATTCTAAGAAGAGTTTTACAGCTTCTGATGAGATGCTCTGGATTTGGAGTTATTATTCCTTGTACTGCAAATTAGCAAGAATAGGCTGAATCTGCACTTACAGACTGAATGCTCATGGATAACAAAATATCATAAAAAATTTAGCTGTTGAGCTGACCTTAATAATTATCTGTCATCTTATTGAATACTTTTTTGGTCCTTGGACAATAGATAAATAAATAAAAAGAAGAAAAAACTTTTATTCTTTGTAAACTAATGTGTTTTTATACTCTAGTAAAAAGTAAAGGTTGCTTCTTTTAAATCCCCATGTTTAGGGGTAGAATTCATAAATATGATTATTTTGCTTGTTGTGTGGATTGATGATTCTGGCATTTTATTGGAGAAGGATGCCATCTTACCGCTTTCTGCTTGATGCTCAATTCATTATCTTCAGGGCTTGTATGTTCGCTCAAGATTAATAATAAATCCTGACAAAGTTTATAGAATGGCCATGAGAAGGCTTAATACGGCTGCTGGGATTCTTGAGGTTATGGGTGCACCTCTTACTGGAACAGAATTAAGAGCTTATGTGATGTCTGGAGGTGGACTTACGCTGAAGAACTTCAAGCCAAAGCTTAGGAGCAAGCGGTGTTTTCTTATCTTCCCCATTCAAGGTTCTGAGAGAAAAGGTTTAGTGAGTGTTGAAGTCAAGAAGAAGAAGGGCGAGGTTTGCTTCTATACTTGCTACTAATCTTTCTAATTTATTGGGCTACAATTTAATCCTTGCAGTGTGCGGAAACCACTCTTCTTTTCCTTTGTTCCAAGTGATGATGTGTAAAACTAAGTAGTTTAGTTTAACTAAGAAGTACGAAAATTAATAAAGTCATGGTTAAGAATTTTATCTAACTCGTATACTTATTGATGTTATTTGGTCATTTTGTTAAAAATTAATGGTTAAGCCCTTCTCTCTATAACCAGAGTGTTACTCCAAAGCTGTTTGATGTTAACTGGTTAACGTGTAATTTACCTTTTTTCAAATAACCCATCATATATTAGAGAAAGCATCTTCTTCGGTTATCCAACAATGAGATAGCAAAGTTCATCTTTTAGCTAGTACCACATTTTCAGCATGTGGCATTACTTGTGGAGTTTCCTTGAAGGTCGGACTGACTTGTATTGTACCTTGAAAATAAAACCTTCTTTTCATTATCTATTCACCGTGTTTGTGCTATTATTATTACATTTCTTCTTCTTCTAGTCAATTTTGCAGTTTCAAGCATTCAAATTGAATGTTCACTAAATCCATTATATTTTGCTCTATGTGAGCATTACTTAGAACTCAAAACTGAAAGTGTCAAGCTATTTTTCACATCCTATTCTCAAATATTTCATTGATAAGATATCTATATGAAATATCTGGGGTCTCATCCTTTGGATGTGAGAAGAGGGAGACATGCTGGAAGTAGAATTCAAAGTCCTAAATCTAATAGAGAGCATTTCTCTTTATGTCTCCCAATATTTAAGTCCAGATGTTTCTGTAGATAATTTTGGAAATCTATAGAGAGGGTGCTGATGAAGTGGCTTCTCTCTGTGATTCTTTCTAGTAAATGAAACATTTGATGTCTAAAGGATGCCTTTCCACATACCATTTCTTGGAAACATATAAAAGCTTTCTGTTATGGTTCCCTGGCTCCCCTTGCTCTCATTTGGCATGTAACCTTAAACATCAGACACCCCAAATATAAAAAAAGGAAAAAAGAACAGGTCTAAAATGGAAGAATACAGAATACATATACCATTGCAGAATTACTGATGGTTTAGTCATAAATACCTGAGCATTTGTTATTTTTATGCAGTATGATATGAAACTGTTAGCAATAGACATTCCCATGGCATCAGGACCTGATCAGCGGCTATACCTGATTGGTGATGAAGAAGAGTACAAGGTTGGTGGTGGATTAATCTCTGAGCTGCGAGATCCTGTAGTGAAGGCAATGGCCGCAACCAAGGAATTTGATGATCTTGATCAAATTGAGGAAGAGGAGGATGCTGAACGTGAACTTCAAGAGGCTGAAAGAAAGCACCGTGAAGAAATTGAAAAGCTTGAAAAAGGTGGCAATCAATGATTGCTAGCTAGATTTTGTTCTTGTTGCTTCCTTCTTTCTTTTGTTTACTGAATTTTCTGAAAGTTTGCTTGAGGCTTTGACAATGCTGGATAACTTGAGTTGATGAATAGTGCCCTGTTTTATACTGCGCATGGCCATTGTTTTCTCCAAATATTTTAACCGTCTTGTAGTCAAATGGCTCTGTTGGAACGAATAAATCTTACACAATTGAAGTACTGTGTATAACATGGCATACAGTTTTTGCCATTTCTATGGTTCATCTTACCATGTTAAGAAACATTCTTACTGTCTTTTATGATGTCTTGTTATCATGCCATTTTTCTCTAGTGACTCCTTTGACAGGCAGCTTTGAGTAGATATTTGTATTGAGGCTATTGCATATGCAAGGAACTATTAGTTTTATTTGGAGGTATCCATGCTTCCTATTGCTTCTTTCTCTCCAAGAGAGTTTCAGCACCAGTCACTGCGAAAGTTTTGCCCCTCAAAGAGTGTTTTGGGCAATGAAATTCAAAAGCCCAGTCTCCAGCTGTTTTCTGAACTTATGATTTCTGCAAAATATTACTCCAAAACTCAGAAAAAGGGCAAGTGAAAGAGATGGATCTCCGATTTCACCATTAGTGCCACAGAGAAAACAGGTTATTTTTGAAAGTGACAAACCCAACTTTTCAATCTATTAAATGCTGGCAACTTGTCTAAGATAGCCATCCTATCATATACCATGCTTTGGGAATGCCATACGGTGTTGGAACCTGATTAATCTATGGCTGCCCACCTTAGTTAGTTCGTGCATGATGCATAACTAGGTGTCAGCAATCCTGCATTTATTCTAATTTTGATCGAGCAATGTATTGACATTTTCTCCTCTTCAAAAGATATAATCCACAAATAGTCGACTGAATTTCGACTAAAGTAATTAGATAATTGGTTTCGTTTGTTTTGTAAAAATTGACTTTTGAAAAATAATTTTTAAAAAATATTAGTATCATTTTTAAAGATGGATCAATGAAAATTTGAATTCTATTATTTGATTTTTTTTTGAAAAATCTATTTTTTTAATGATATAGACATAATTATTTTTTTTTGAAATAGATATAGACATAATTATTAAAATATTAAAAAAATTTATTATTGAAATGCTTAAATTAATAATTTCTGCAAAGTATTGCTCCAGACTCAGAAAACGGGCAACTGAGAGCCACTGAAAACAGATTTATTTTTCGCAGTGACAAACCCAAATTTTCAATCCGTTATAAATGTTGGCAACTTGTTTACGAAAGCCATCCTATCTATCATAGTATGCTGTGGGCATGCCATATGGTGTTGGAACCGCATGCATCCATGGCTGCCATCCGTATTTAGCTTCTGCACGATGCATAAGTAGGCGTCAGCTATCCTGCATTTATTTTGAATTTGATGGAGCTATATAATGTCATTTTCTCCCCAGCAAAAGGATAAAATCCACAAACGGTTGTCTGCATTTCGACAGAGGTGGTTAGACTACTGGCTCTGTTTGTTTTGTATAATTGACCCAAAAATGATTTTTGGAAATTTTTATTTTTTTGGAAAATTAATTTTTTTTATTATTTGGATGAATAAATGAAAATTGTTTTCTATTATTTGATTGTTATTTGAAAAATCTTTTTTTTTTTCAAATGATATGGACATAACTATTACAATATTAAAAATTATTTATTATTAAAGTTTTAAATTATATATTTACTAATATTTAAAAGTGATCTATTTTAATAATAGTATTTAATATTAAAATATTATATTATTAAACATTTAAAAGAAAACTATTTATTACTATTTACATTAATTCTTTAAAATATTTAAAATAGTATTATTGTTATTAAAATATTATTTTCTATTAATATAATAATACTATTAAAAATATTTTTACAGTAGAATAATTATATCTTATATTCAAAGTTTTTATTACTAAATCATAACAAAAGTATTATTTATTTATATTTGAGACACTATCAAAAAAAATTAGATAAGATTTACGAATTTAAAATCGATAAACTTAAGTTCTGATACTATTAAACCTTTTACGCTTCAAATACGAAACGTAATAAACGTCGCAAACTACAAGATATAATTTTACAAATATGCAAGGCCTTAATTATAGAAAAAAATTTTTCTTTCAAATATCTGAATTGAAAGGTCTAAATGTTAAACTTATTCATTGAATTATATATTTGAAAACTATGTACCATGAAAAAAATTTAAAAGAAATTTACAAAATTTTGCATTTTGAATTAAAAGTCTTAAATAAGCAATCAACAAACATTCTCAATTTCTCTATTTGGCAATACCCTATAAGTCTTGAAACATGCTTTAAATTCCAAAAATGGCATTTCCCAACATTCCCCCATACGTTATCAACATCAAAACTTATAAAATGTTAAAGAAAGAATGAGTATAGCTATTCAGTAAGCAACTGACATCCCTTCAACTGTGAGAGCTGTGTATATTGGTACTGTTGTATACGTAGGGATACTTACTACTGTTCATTTCTTGTGTATTTTGCAAGTATGATATAATACAGTGAGGTGGGCCCCGTAGGCTCTACAGTGCTCGAATGGACGTGAGGCCGGACAGATATTATTCGGAGAGTCTAATAAGTTTATGGTAAGAATCCATAACTTAAAATCCCTTATTTAGATCATTTTTGAGAAACGTGCCAACAAATTAGAAAATGACAATTAAGGACATAGCCCGATGGCATCTTTGTAAATTGTGGTAAACTAAATGGAATTTTGATCTAGTGATTTAAGCATGATATTCTATATGAAAATAAGTTCTAGGCTATGTCAATAAATAGATCGAAACGGTGATAAAATCAGAAATTTACGCAATTTATCTGATAGGGGTATTTTCATAATTTTGCCTTTACGGTAGGTCAAACCCGAACCGAACCACTTTTATTCATCAAAATATGTTTAATAATAATATTTAATGATAAAATATAAATTTTTGGAGTTCAATTGCATAGTTAGAAAAAATATAGAAGTTTAAAGGCATTTTTGTCCAAAAATCTTATAACCAACGGCAAAATGGTCATTTTACTATTTGGACAGCTTCTAAATAATTCTACACACTCCCTTGGCCCGCCATGTCATCATCTTCAACCTCTCTTCCCACAAACTCCATAGCCAAACCTTAGAAAACTTAAAACCTATCAAAAACACCATTAAAACTAACTTAAATTAAGAAACTTTCTTCTACAAAATTATTCTACACATCATCCTTTGCAAATCTATACCCCTAGCTCATCCTAAAGTTGACAAAATCAAGAGGAAAGTGGGCATAAGGAATTTGGCCACGATGAGGCAATTTTGTATCTTTAATTTCTTTGAGTTTTAATGTTACCAAATGATGTATTTAAGCTTCCTAAACATGTATTTAGCCTTTGTTTTGCTTAAATCTCATCCAATCCCTACCCTATGTATTTGACCATTAATGGAACTTCATGGTTCGAAGTGGTTTGATGCATGATGATGGTGTTAGATGAATGAAAGAACATGAATAATCATAGTATAAGTGGAAAAATGTTGAAATTCCATAAAGTTAGGCATGTTGGTGATTTCGACTATGGCTAAGGGGAGGTATTTTTGTGCTGTAATTGATGAATTTAGGGTGCCAAAATACTGTAGAAATTATAAGGAGATTGTTGGTGAAGTCGGAATTAAAATCGGAGCTGTGTAGGAGAAGTTATGTTTTATTATCGGTGTAATTTAGACTAGTTCAATATTTACTGTAGACAATGCGGCTGAATTTAAGGAAGGGAAATATTTTATAAATTAAAGTGAAGTGAATTAATAATATTGGTGTAATGTTTTGCAACCTGGGAGAATTAAATTACGTGTGGTGCTATCGAATAAGTCAGAGGAATTAGACAGGTAAAGGATGAGTGTGTGAGCTGTAGGGATATTGTGAATGCATGATTTACCTCAAATAAATTTTATGAAGTGATTTGGAAATTAATCGCATTGGAATTGGTGCAATTGTGGATACTAGGTGGTTATTAAACTGTGTTTTTTGTGCAAGAAGTTCAGGTTAAAAACAGTCGTTATTCTGCCGAAATTTATAGAAAATTCTAAGAACTAAATTCTAATATTTTCAAATGATTGAATTAAATAGATTTCCAAGTGATTTTCATGTAATTTAATTAAATTGCATTATTTTATTATTTACCGAAAAATAATTTAAATATTCGTGTTAATGAATTTTAAGCACGTGAAGGTACCAGCATATGTCTATTATTGTTCTAAAGATGAATAGAGTGTTTTCAGAAAATAATATTGAAGCATGAATATTTTATGAATTTTTATTCATAAATTGAATATGTTTTCAATATATATATATTTATGGATTGACTGAAGATATTATCAGTGGAATTAATTTCATAAATGTTGTTTCTATTGTATATTTACTATTTTGAGACTATTAAGCCCCATATCATGCTCACGTGTCATGTGTACTGTTACTGTTATTACTGTTATTGTGCTAATAGACCCGCTAAGTCTTTAGCCTCCACTAGTGGCACTTGGCAAGTGTACACTATGGACCCTATATACTATGGTTATATGTCTCACGTGTTTACTGTTATTCCATTTTCGGATCTTATTATAGCATGATATATTTGGGTGTTGCCTGGTCTCCATTATACTGCTACTGTTTATAATACTGTTTTATTGATTTGCTTGCTGGTACTAAATTTACACTTATATTGAACTGTTTACTTATCATTTACTTAACTGGTTATCGTACTGTGTTTATTGATATTGAACTGAACATTACTGTTGAAAAGAAATATTCATTTAATTATTAAATTGTTTTGCTATAATGATTTTAATAGCATATTATATTGTTTTGATATCAAGTTCAATTTACCATTCCCTATAGTCGCTTCAAGGAGCCGGGACATGAAAGGTATTCTAAAATACATCCCATACTCCATCCGGTTTCCTATCCGACTATAGTATCCTTCCCGATTTGTACCTTAGCTAGCTATTAGGAAATTAAATAATTTTAGCATATAGATTTCATAGTATCAGTCTTTACATACAATTCTTTTACTAAACACGTTAGCTCACCCCTTATTTTTCCCACTCCCCAGATTACTTGCAGTGATAGTACATATGCCATTCCACTGATTTTGGCTACAATTTCGTTTCCCGAGGCAGCTTCGATCAGATTTTGGAGGTATATTCATTTTCTTTTATATGTTCAAACGTTATATACAGTACTACAATTATATAATAATGTACATGGGATGTAAAGAAATAGTATAGTTATGTAAATATTGAAATTAAATAAATGTAAATTTTATTTCTAATGTGTTTACTGTTATAAGCGAAAGTGAATAGTGATAAAGATATCACAGACAGCCCAATCGATTACTATTGTGTGTGTAAAATATGGTAATTATTGTATATTATGAGATGTGATATCAACTGGGTTAAGCACAATCAAAATATTTAGGCAAAAACAAGATAAATTCTCATAAAACAATTTCTTGGGGTTATCATGTATTTATAGATAACTTGTTTCGAAGGCAAATATCTATATAACAAAACTATACAATATTTGAAATTTTATTTTCATAAATTTGTCTCCTTTAACAAGCTATGATCATAACTAATTCTTGTGACACGGGTCATCAATAATAGAAACATTAATAGTTGCACAATGTAACAAAACCACTATTCTTAACAGGTGGCTTGGTTAATAAGCAATCAATGGTTGTACTATGAAAAAAAACCACTATTCTTAAACCAATGACTCAGTTCATAAGGAAAGGGTTGCACAAAGAAATAAATTACTATTCTTAATTGATGGCTCAGTTGAAATTGGTTTTCAAAAACAATGCATGTCGGCATTGTCAATATGTAATCCCTATTGGCAGTGTTATCAATATCATAGTGTATTGGAAAACTATTTAAATCAAATCATTTTAGATTACCTAAAAGATGCAATAATATCATTTTATTATTTGCAACAAAACTTTTCAAATCACATTGAAATATACTTTTTGTAGAACTAGATTTTATGATAAACTAAAATTAATAGGTTAACATATGCATTGGGTAAACAACTTTCACCACTAAAACAAATGTCTATATACTTCATGCTTAACCTGATTTAAAAAATAAAAAACAAAATATTATACATATATATAAATATATTGCAACATAATAAGAAATAATTAATGGATTTTTCTTAGGAACATAATTGTTGAAAGGACGTCAAGTTACTTACCTGAACTTGCTAAAACTGAAACCAAAGAACATAGCCTTTAAAACCTCTCGAAACTTAATAAAAAATGCTGATGTAGAGACCCATCCACTAGGGTGTCTCATAAGTGATATCAAAGAAATGTTGAATCATCCATGGGGAGTGGTTATTTGCCACTGCTACAGGGAAGGCAATTTTTGTGCAGATAAATTAGCAAAAATGGCCTATGATCTTGAGGTGGAGTATGAGATATTAGAAGTGGTTCCAACATGGCGGCAAAGTTTGTTAGGAGCTAATGCCTAGGGAATATTTTTTCTTAAGAAATTTGTAATGTAGTTCTGTTAGAATAATAACAGAGTATATGGCTTTGAGACGTGTAGAGTTACACTATCTTGAGTGTAATATTGCCTCACACAGAAACAAGTTACCCCAGGATACAACAAAGCCTTTCAGAATTTGTGAAAAGTCAGAAAATGCAGAGTGAAGAGTTTCTGGAAATCAACACTTATATAAAATGTGAGGAGGCTTAAATGAATGGTTGTGATTGTCTGTTAAATAATAACCATTCATTTTTCAAACATAACTGTTTCAGACATATAACCGAAAATATGTCTGTTGAGTTTCTGGAAATCAACACTTATATAAAATGTGAGGAGGCTTAAATGAATGATTGTGATTGTCTGTAAAATAACAACCATTCATTTTTCAAACATAACTGTTCTAGACATATAATCGAAAATATGTCTGTTGGAACAGTTAAAAACAATTTTAAATTCAAAAATTGAATTTAAAATATTTCTGCCAAAATAAAAAATTCGGATTAAATCAAAGAGCCAAGAGCCCTTCTTTGATTTTTTAAAATAGCCCAAGCTCAAGCCTAAACCAAGCTAGCCCAAGCCCAAACTCCATAGTCAAAGCTCATTTCCTCTTTGACTCCAAGTCACTTTTAAGAGTTGACTTTTCTTTATAAATATCTCACTTTACACATTTACAAGCAATGTGGGAACTTGTTCCCTTGCATTTATTACAAGCTATCCAACAAGTTCTGTTTTACTTCTTTCCCATGTAACTAAAAAAAATATTCAATATTAACAATATAAGCTATTAGTTTAACATGAGTTACGCCATTTGACGAAAGATAATTATTCATACTCTTTTTCTAGAACGGCTATAACTTGATAAGTTATTAATTTAACATAAATTATACCATCTAACAAAAGCTAACAACTTATATTCTTTTCACTAAAACAACTATAACTTGGTAAACCATCAATTTAACATAAGTTACGCTATTTGATAAAAGCTGGTAACTTATACTCTTTTCACTAGAACAATTATAACTCCATAAGCCATTAATAAACGCTAATAACCTTTACTCATTTTGCAAGATAGATTTTTTTTTTCTTACTTTCAGGTAGTCTTATTTTCCTAAAATCTCAATTTGTAAACTACATAGTAGCCATAAAAATTAAACGAAGAATTTTTTGTCATCTTAATCTTGACATTCTTCCTCTTACTCTGACACTAATCTCTAAACAAAACAAATTCCAATCTCCCTTTCCTTTTTTTTTTCTTGCTTTTTGGTAGAACTTCTCTCACTCTTCCCTAGTTGAGTTCCATTCTATCCCTCTTTTGCCAACTGATGTTTGTTGGAAGCTTCACGCCACTCTTCTAATTTTTAAACCTAGTTCCCACTTCGGGAAATTCTATAGTAAGATCATAAATTTTAACCTTATTATAAGGTCAACGTGAAAAATATATAATTAAACATAAATTTAAAGTCATTAAGCATAAAAAATGTTAGACGTATCGTAAATACTTGATAATTAACTTAAAATTAATGTAAACAATACATGATTTAACATAAATCTAAAGTTATTAGGTGTAAAATATGTTAGAAGTATGTAAACACATGATAATTAACATAAACATACATTATAGCAAAATTATCATGTGTTTAAATCTATTAACACTAATATTTATATTGATAATCACATTTTTACGATACGTCTAATATTTTTTATGCCTAATGACTTTAAATTTACGCTTAATCATATATATATTTTACGTTGACCTTATAATAAAGTTAAAATTTGTGACCTAACTATAGAAATTCCCACTTCTGTTCTATTAGTATATTGGACTTTTTGTGCTGGCTCAAGTCTTACAAAAACAATCATGAAAGAAAAATCATCAAGAAGTATTCTTTTATTTTATTTAGAAAATATTTAATTTCGTAAATATTAAAAAAATGTAAGCTCTAATACCATTTATTAATTTTTTTTATCAAAAACATAATTGTTCAATGAAAATTTTAGCGTATTTAAATAAAATATTTTCATGAATGCATTATAGAAAACATACTTGTATTGGTAGATGATGAAGATATTAGGTTTGTGAAAAATCTATTTCTCTTGCTAAACCTTTTATTTCTTTATATCTCGAATTTGATGGAGTTTTTGTGAGTGAGTTGGGAGAGATAAGATTGACTTATTTACAATTTTTCATCTTTAATCTAAACGTTAAAACCAATGTTTGAAATTAATTCGTAACCAATTATTACTTAATATCCATTAATATAATGGTTATAAAATTGTTAAATAAGTCATTAAATACTGAGAAATTTCGGTTACTCTCCAAAAGTTTATCTTAAACCACATTACTAAACATACCACAATCTAAAAAAAAAAAAATCTTTCTATCACCCAAATTACTTACCCTAAACTAAATAAACTCAGAAAATTTCCCTTTCTCTCATCGTTTTCTTATTCAATTCACTGAAATCTAAACCCTCACTTCATAAGCCTAAAAATCCCCAAAAATTTCTTGTAAAATCAGCAAAAATCTTCAGGTTTGTTTTGCTTTTGGTTGATTTTTATCTAATTTGAAGTGTTATATAAAGAAATTTGATAAATTCTTTCTATCTGATGCTTGCGTGAGACAGATTTTCTCGCGCAGTGGAACCTGCTTGCTTGCGCGGGACACTGCAATGGACCAAACTCAATTTTTTTCATAAATCTTACTGTTTCTTCTTCCGTGCTTTATCTTTCTTCTTCTATGGTGTCATTATAGTTTTATTCACTCAAACTATCAAATCTTTTCATTATTTTGCTTGATTTTTACAAGTTTACAGGAGAAAATTTTGGAAGATCAATGTTTGGTTTAGGCTGAAAGAGGAGATCGTGGAAGAAAAGAAAAAAACAAAGGTTAAAATTGTAATTTCATCAATTTAAATTTATATTTTTATTTGAAGCCATTTTTGTTTTATAATCTTTGAAGTATAGTGATGTGGGGTCTAATACCAGCAGGGGCACTTTAGTCTTTCGGTTCGTTTGTTTCCGGCAATAACGACAAAGGACGCGTGAATGTGACAGGGTTGACCTCGATCAGTTCGCAATGCTGCTTGAGTCAGCGGTGCCTGCATTGTCATCATTCACCTCGGGACCTAGGACGACCTCGGGACCGAGCACGCGTGAATGTTTTGGCGGGGAAACAACCCGAGCCACCTATGTTGATCTTCTGTACAGATCACCTCGTCTCATGTCTCTCATCTAACCACGTGTCCATCAACCACCGGGTCTTATGGACGGACCCCCTCTATAAATACCCCTCCTCACTAAGGAAAAGAGGGATTGAATCCTGAGAACCATCCTGAGCTACAACATTTTTTGGCGCGCCAGGTAGGGGCCCTTGTCATCTTCACGTGTTGTGGCCTAGGATGGCTCTCAGGAGGAGACAAACGGAAGAAGAAGAACCCGTAGCACCCTTAAGCCCAAATACTACCCCTGATACTGACCACCCAGACAGACATCCTACACCGACCATGGAGCAATTCGAGCAGCTTTCCCAACAGTTGAGAAACATGATCGAATTAGTCCAACATGCCCTCACACCCTCTCCCGTTCAACGCCAACCTTCTAGAAATGACATTGAACCCCCCATTTCCCCGACCTAACCTCCACCAGAGGAAGCCGATGCAAGTTCCTCTTCGAACCCAGAGACAACCAGAAGGTCCAAACCCAGAACTAACCGATAGCCAACTCAAAAAGAGCCCAGAAACGCTTTTTCTTCGGCACTGGAGACAGAAGACCCAGAATGCAATCAGCTGGAAGCAAGAGTAGAGGCGATGGAAAAACAGATGCAGGAAAAGGAGCAAATCCTAGCGGAGGAGTTGAAGTTGCTTGAAATTTCACCTTTTACCGAAGAGATCGACCGAGCTCAACCGCCCCAAGGCTTTAGAATGCCCACCATTGAGCCGTATGACGGTACTACTGATCCCTTAGATCATTTAGAACTTTTCTGAGCTAACATGTCGATACAGGGGGCAGACGACCCTTTGTTATGCAAAGCATTCCTGGCCACATTGAAAGGAGCAGCGCGGTCTTGGTACACAAGCCTAACGCCACGGTCGATCCACTCGTTCAAAGAGCTCGGACACTCTTTCCTCACACACTTCTTCAGCAGCAGACGAGCGAAGAAGACCACTCTCAGCTTAATGTCCATTAAACAAAGGCCCGGAGAATCGTTGAGAGAATATGTGAGGAGGTTTAATGCTGAAGCTCTGCAGGTCAAAGACCTAGAGCAGTCCGTCGCTGTAGCCGGACTAATGAATGGGCTCACGGACGAAGAGTTCCATTTCAAGTTCTCCCTCTCCTTGGAACCCCCTAAAACTCTACCCGAGCTCTTACACAGAGCCGAGAAATATATAAACGCCGAGGAAACCATGGCTACAAAGTTAGATAGAGACGAGAACAAAGATGACCATAGGAGTTACAGAAAAAGGGGGAGAGAGGTCGAGAAAGGCACGGGGAGTAAAAATTTCAACAAGATGCACGGGTACCCGACGAGGAGAAGCCCAGAAAAAAGATACGATTATTATACTCCCCTAAACACTTCCAGGGAGAAAATACTAATGCAAATCGAAAGGGACCCGCAACTAAGGTGGCCTAAACCAATGAGACTAAACCCCCTAAGGCCAAGGAACAAGAGGTGCGCATTCCACCGCGACCACGGCCACTCGACAGAAGAGTGCACAGACCTGATGAACGAAATTGAAGATCTAGTGAGAAGAGGTCGGCTTCGAAACTTTGTGCAGATGAGCCCGGCGAGGGACGGTGGAAGAAGTTACCGTCAAAGAAACACAGCCGAATACAACAACCAAACTCGCGGAAGATATACAGCTCCTAGGTCACGCGATAATGGAACAAACCGAGATCATCAACACGGTGAAATAAGGAGGGAGAGGTAAACAACCGACCCACGGCCAGAGTAATTAACGTAATCATGGCAGGAGTTCCAAGCTCAGCCCGAAGGAAGATCGACCGAGCTGCAGTAATGACCGTGGGCTCACTGATCAAAAAATCGAAGTCATGGAAAGATGAGCCTGTATCATTCTCGACCGAGGACTTGGAGGGAATCGAATTTCCTCACGACGACGCAATAGTAATCAGCGCCGTCATCTACAATCACGTGGTGAAAAGAATTTACTTCGACAATGGAAGTGCCTGCGATGTGCTCTATTATGAGGCGATGAAAAGCATGGGAATAACAGAGGACAAGCTGAAGCCGTTCTCAGCACCATTGGTGGGGTTCGGAAACGAACAAGTCCCTGTAGTAAGAACCATCTGCCTCCCAGTCACTTTGGGCACCGAGTTGAGGACAGTAACTACAATGGTGGAGTTCATGGTTGTCAAAATACCTTCAGCGTACAACGCCATATTAGGGAGACCAAGTCAAACAGCCATGAGGATAGTCGGATCAGCCCCACACCTAAAAATAAAGTTCCCAACACCCAACGGGATCGGGGAAGTCAGAGGAGACCAGTCAGCAGCCAGAAGATGTTACTCAACGGCATTGAAAGTAAAGAGGAAAGGTCAAGAGACCTTCACCATCGAAGTACCTGACCAGCGGCTAGAAGTCGATTCCAACAGGCCAGAACCAGCAGACGAGCTTGTTGATGTCCCTTTTGATGAAGACGACCTCTCCAAGCACATGAGAATTAGTCAAAAGGTTGGAAAGAAAGGATGAGCTCATACGATTGATCAGGGAAAACGTCGACCTCTTTGCATGGAAGCCTAGGGACATTCCAGGGATAGACGTTGCTGACATGGTTCATCGTTTGAATGTGGATCCGGATGCCAAGCCAGTACGACAGAAGAAAAGATGCTTCACCCCAGAAAGGCAGGAAGTAATTAATGAAGAAGTCTCCAAACTGTTGGATGCCGGTTTCATCAGAGAATGCTACTATCCGGACTGGTTAGCAAACGTGGTTATGGTGAAAAAGCAGAATGGAAAATGGAGAATTTGCGTAGACTATACGGACCTGAATAAAGCCTGCCCCAAGGACAGCTTTCCTTTACCAATCATTGACAGACTGGTTGACAACAGTGCGGAGCACGGACTGCTCAATTTCATGGACGCCTACTCCGGCTATAACCAAATCAAAATGCTCGAAGAGGACGAAGAGAAGACCTCTTTCATAACTGAAAAAGGCCTGTATTGCTACAAGGTCATGCCATTTGGCCTGAAAAACGCGGGAGCCACGTATCAAAGACTGGTCAACAAAATCTTCAAAGATCAGATCGGCAAGAGTTTGGAAGTATACGTGGACGATATGATAGTTCGAAGCCCGACGTTGGAAGAGCACGTGGAAGATTTGAGAGAGGCCTTCAAAACCTTGAGGAAGCACAAAATGAGGCTCAACCCGGCAAAATGCGCTTTTGGCGTTACCTCAGGAAAATTCTTGGGCTTCATGATAAGTCAAAGAGGAATAGAAGCTAACACGGAGAAAATCCGAGCTATCCTGGAAATGAGGTCACCAACCTCGGTCAAGGATGTATAAAGGCTGACAGGGAGAATTGCAGCTCTGAGCAGATTCATGTCCAGGTCGGCAGAAAAGTGCCTGCCCTTTTTCAAAACTTTGAAGAACGCCCACCGATGGGAGTGGACTGACCAGTGCGAGAGAGCCTTTGACGAACTCAAGGCTTTTCTGTCCTCCCCACCGGTCTTGTCAAAACCCCGTATGGGAGAACCTTTGTACATATACTTGGCCATAACTAACCAGGCAGTCAGCTCAGTTCTGATCAGAGAAGAGGACGGGATTCAGAGGCTTGTGTATTTCACCAGTAAAGTACTACACGGGGCCAAGCTGCGTTATCCAAACATAGAAAAGCTAGCCTACGCACTCGTGACATCGGCCAGAAAGCTCAGACCCTACTTCCAAGCACATTCCATCACCGTCCTGACCGACCAACCTTTAAGGCAAGTCCTCCAGAAGCCTGAACTATCCGGGAGACTGATCAAATGGGCCGTGGAACTCAGCGAATTTGATCTCGTCATCAACCCTAGAGCAGCCCTGAAGTCCCAGGTTATTGCCGATTTCTTGGTGGAATGCATGTTCCCTACTAAGAAGAATCGATGGATGCAACCAGAACCCACAAGGACGTATGGAAACTTTACGTGGATGGCTCCTCAAACAGTAGGAAAAGTGGCGCAGGACTCATCCTAATCAGCTCGGAAGATGAGAAATTCCAGTACGCCCTTAGATTCAAATTTAGGGCATCCAATAATGAAGCCGAGTATGAGGCTCTCATAACCGGCCTAAAGTTAGCCAAGGAACTAAAGGTCAGCAATCTGCTAGTATTCAGTGATTCACAGTTAGTCGTGAATCAGATCAGTGGGGAGTTCGAAGCCAAAGACGCAACCATGACAAAGTACCTGAAGAAGGTGAAGCTGCTCCTGCAAAACTTCCAACAATGCAATATAGTAAGAATCCCGAGGGCTGATAATACAATGGCCGACTCCTTGTCAAAGTTGGCAACAGGATCCTGCCCGGACGTAGTCTCTGGAGTCTTGGTGGAAGAAGTAGAGCAGAAAAGTATAGAGGCAGAGAAAGACATTGCTCAAATTGATGAAGACGAAGAAACATGGATGAGTCCCATAATCAGATACCTGAGGACAGGAGAGGTACCAGAAGATAAAAATGAAGCACGGACCCTGAGAAGAAAAGCACCTAAGTACACCATCATTGACAACAAACTGTATAGGAGGTCATTCAGTTTACCGTACCTGAGGTGTCTAAATCCAATGGAGGCTGAGTATGCACTAAAAGAAGTCCACGAAGGAATCTGCGAAAACCACCTCGACCCGAGGGCCCTCTCCTACAAGATATCGAGGCAAGGATACTATTGGCCCACGATGATCAAAGACGCAACCGAACTGGTGAAGAAATGTGACAAATGCCAAAGGTTCGCTCCCATCCAACATGTCCCATCCACGGACTTGACCCCGGTTCTTAGCCCTTGGCCTTTCATGCAATGGGGGATGGATGTACTGGGACCGTTCCCTACAGCCCCAGGCCAGAAAAGGTTTGTCCTCGTCACCATCGACTACTTCACTAAATGGATCGAAGCAAAGGCCCTAGCAACCACTACAGAAAAACAGGTGGAAAACTTTTATTGGAAGAATGTAGTATGCAGATATGGGCTCCCAAAAGCAATCATAACAGACAACGAGAGGCAGTTCGATAATCCAAGGTTCAAAAATTGGTGCGAGAACCTGGGCATAACCTTGCGATTCACCTCGGTAGCCCACCCTCAGGCAAATGGCCAAGCCGAGTCCGCAAATAGACTAATCCTGGAAGCACTGAAGAAAAGGCTCAACGAGGCCAAAGGAGCATGGACGGAAGAACTACCAGGAGTTCTATGGGCATTGAGGACAACGACTAAGGTTCCAACCGGGGAAACGCCTTTTAACCTGGCCTTTGGAACTGAAGCCGTGATCCCGGTGGAGATCGGCATGCCGAGCCCAAGAGTGGACTTCAATGCCGAGGAAAGGAACGAGGAAGGGCTAAGGAACACTCTCGACTTATTGGAGGAACGAAGAGACCAAGCCCTAATCCAAATGGCAGCCTACCAGAGAAGGGTTTGCAAATACTTCAACCAGAAAGTCCGAAGAAAAATGATCGGGAAAGGAGACTTAGTACTCAGAAAAGTCGAAGCCTCAGGAAGAGGAAGAGAAGGAGGGAAGCTGGCCTCGAACTGGGAAGGTCCTTATGTGGTTAAGGAAGTCGTCAAGAAAGGCACCTTCAGGCTGCAAGACTTGAATGGAAAACAAGTCCCTCGAACCTGGAACGCTGACAATCTGAAAAGATATTATCAGTAGCTCGGCGTAGAAATATGTTAGCTCGGCCAAATTGACACTTTCGTAGACCAATCAAGATCATTTTGCATGTAAGGCCGAGGTGTAGACCATCCAAGGTTGTTTTTGCACATCAAATATATATAGCCGAGGAGTAGACCATCCAAGGTCATTTTTGCCAAAAGATTAATACATAAAATCGAGGATAATTCCAGTAACAATAATTTCGTCAGAACATTTCCAAAATACCTTGAAGCACACAAAATAACTAAACAACAATGTTCAGACTACAAAAAAAAAATTTAAACAGCAGCATCATCCTCGATTTCAGGATTTCCATCTTCAGGCTCTCCCTGAGTAGCAGCAGTAGCCTCTATATTAACATCGGCCTCATCAGCCTCCCCAGCCTCCTCGGCCTCATCAGCCTCCTCAGCGATCTCGACCTCGTACCGGATAGTCTTAAGGTCCCCCAAAGAAATCATCGACAGATCCAGGTCAGGGTAGACGTGGGCAACCTTATCGAGAGCCAATTGAAAAGCCCCCTAACTCCCTCAGCATTGGCCTTTTTAGCTGCAGCTGCAAACTTTGGAGTATCTTGGAATTTGGAAATTGCTTCTTGCGCCGCGGCACAGCAATCCTCCTCTCTCCTTTGCTCAGCACGGCCCAACTCTCCCCTTATCCTCTCCACCTCGGATCTCAGTTGGGTTGCAAGGAGTTCAGCCTCACGCTCTTTTGCCTCAGATTGCTCCAATTTCTTCTTGAACGAATGGCTTTTCTCGCGATAGAGCTGTATTCCTTATGAAGTTTTTTGGCTTGTTCCTCAGCTTTTGTCGCATGGGCCAGAGCAATCCAAGCATGGTGAAGGCTTGCATTAATGTTCACTGAGCAAGGAGAATTGACTCTGCTTTCGTCTAAAATCAACCAGAATTCGCATGGTTAAGTGCCCGTGCAAAAAAAAAAAAAACCTGCGGGAGGGAGTGTGGACTTTGCAATCTTCCGCGCAATAGATGAACTTTCGAATGCACTTTCAGTCGGGGTCAACTTTACTGACAACAGCACTTCTTGGCTGGCCTCGACGGTGGTATCTGGGACAGGCTCCACGTCCCGAGTTCTCTTTGGCGAAGGCTCGCGAATCTCAACAGCAGGAGCCTTTCTCTTTGCTTTCCCGGACTGACCACGAGTCGACGTAGGGTCGAGCTGCTGGAGGCTGACTAGACCCCGCGCCAGGAGCGGGCTGGCCTTCCGGTTGAATATAATCAAAAATATTGAACCCACCTGCCATATCTGCATCACGACAGAATCTCAATGAGAACTTAAATTACAAAATGAACAAAAGAAACAAAAACCATGCAAATTACCAGGCCTTTCGATGGATCCAAGCTGGTTAAGGACCTCAGGTGAAGTTAAGAGCTTAGCATCTAAAGGGGCCCTTCCATAATCCCTTATTCTATTTATTTCTTGAAAAGCCCTACGGTCCTCCCCAACAACCTCGACCATCTCATCCGCACCCTCCCTCATGCGACCTCGGTTATTACTGACCTCCCACTCTATCGGATAACCAAACTGAAAAAATTAACTTTCCACGTTTTATTCGAAGTAGGGATATTGCTGAACAACTTCTTACGAGGCCGAGCTGTGATATAGTGCCAGCTTTTATCTACAGGGCTGACCTTTATTGAGAAGAAATACTTAAACAATGCAATGGAAAAAGGAAGTTTCAAACCCTGGCATAGAACTATGAACCCGATAATATGATGCCAGCTATTGGGAAAGAGCTGAGAGGGAGCTAACCTATAAAAATTTAAGAGCTCAACAACAAAAGGATGGAGAGGGAACCTCAAGCCGGAGAGTACGGCGTCTCGGTACACCTACAATCTATTTTTACCACGATCCTCAGTAACCCTATCTGTCTGACGAGGAGGATCTATTTGAAACTCAGAAGAAACGTATCGGGCATCCCGAAGCTCGGCAAAATCTTTTCTAGTAAACAGGTTAGGACAAGCCTCAGGAAGAGCACCTCCTTTCAAGGCCCTCATCACATCCAAAGAGGCCTTACGGGATGAGGCCGCCCTAAACTGAACCTGACCAAGGTCTTCGACCTGAACCCCGGCGGCCCTAAGGCTTTCATCTAAAGCCTGCTTCTCATCAGCTGACATTGGTTGGAACCAACGCAGTGCCTTAGGCAAAGGCTCTAAAGGAACCTCGGCTGGACTCGCCGAGGCAACAGACGCTAAGTCCTCTGACCCCTTGGCCAGTTCGGCCGAATCACCTCCCCCCAAGAGACCCAATCTAGCCTCTAGCTCTAGCAGGCTGCGAGAACTATCCTCGGAGGGAGGAGAAACTATCTCTACTGAAGAGGAAGACATGGGGAAGAGGACTTACCTAAAAGCTCGGATGACGGGATAGCGCGAGGAAGCGGAAGCAGAAAACAACGATGAAACCAAAAAGGAACTTTGAAGGCTGAGACAGGAATGAGGGGTATCGCCACTCACCACCTCCTTTTATAGCCAAGACCTTAGAACCTAACCCACCTCGGGAAGCTTAAACGTCCTCTAAAGCCTATTTAATAGGGCACCTAGGTCTGCGGACCTATATCTGCCCTGCGATCCAACCCCAATAAAACAATGTACCGCACTAAGAAACGGTCTTGATGATGCCACGAAAACGGACAAGGATCGAGGGTAACTGAATTAAAGGCTCGTCAACCACTTCGTGGAAAAACCACTAAAC
Source organism: Heritiera littoralis (assembly GCA_031772115.1). Classification (NCBI taxonomy): domain Eukaryota; kingdom Viridiplantae; phylum Streptophyta; class Magnoliopsida; order Malvales; family Malvaceae; genus Heritiera; species Heritiera littoralis. Next base: position 783,959 of record JAPDPK010000180.1, on the reverse strand, counting down.
CTTCAAACCTCTCCCTTGGTTGCGGGAACCGAGCTCTTGGGTTAAAGTTAATTTCCAAGGTTAACCAAAGCCAGGTTCTAAACCTCCTAAGAATGGAAGAGAATAGTTAAAGTAACGAAACGAGCAGCGAAATCAAAATCCCCCTATCAAAAAGAAAGACGAACATCCCATAAAAATCCGATCTCATAAATTTGGCCCGACGACGCTAGATTGGCTCTACCCCGAGCACCAAACAAAACTTCATACCTCGGCTTGATCGGGCCATACTCACTGTGAGCTTTTAAAATAGCTCGGCTCCTATGTGTCCTCGGCCCTTACGTATCTCTAACCAGTATTAGCTCGGCATCAATCTAATTGAGATGTCCTCGGCACCAACCTAGCTTTTTAAAACAGCTCGGCTAGTAAGTGTCTTCGGCCCCTACGTATCTCTAACTAGAATTAGCTCGGCACCAATTTAATGGAGACGTCTAAAACCAAGCCTCAAAATTGACTGAAGGGGGGACAAAATGATGTGGGGTCTAATACCAGCAGGGGCACTTCAGTCTTTCAGCTCGTTTGTTTCCGGCAATAACGACAAAGGACGCGTGAATGTGACAGGGTTGACCTCGATCAGTTCGCAATGCTGCCTGAGTCAACGGTGCCTGCATTGTCATCATTCACCTTGGGACCTAGGACGACCTCGGGACCGAGCACGCGTGAATGTTTTGGCGAGGAAACAACCCGAGCCACCTATGTTGATCTTCTGTACAGATCACCTCGTCTCATGTCTCTCATCTAACCACGTGTCCATCAACCACCAGGTCTTATGGACGGACCCCCTCTATAAATACCCCTCCTCACTAAGGAAAAGGGGGATTGAATCCTGAGAACCATCCTGAGCTACAACATGTAGAGAGTATTTTTTGAAGTAAATTTATAAGCTTTCTTTATTATTTTATAATTGCTATTAAAATTTAAATGAATTAACTGTTATTAAATTTTAAATGAGCTATTAAATGCTTTGTATCAATCAAAATGGAAGAGAACAAATCAAATTTTTCTAAATTCATCAGATCCTACATTGTTTCTAATAACAGCGTCTCAGGAAAACAAATCCGCGTTCCTGTTGAACTGACGACGCATTCTTTCCTAACAAAGAAGCTAAAACAATCAATAATAAATTCTCGCCGCTAGCAGCACAGCCTAGGATGATCGTGTCTGATGTTACGTAAGATGCTAAATTAATAGCCGGATGCAAACGGCCAACTACTTCTGCCACTGACCCCATATTCAGGCTCAGTCAATTAGTCTTAGATTTGATTAGTTCTTCAATTTCATCCTCTTGCTCAGGATTCAGGATCAACCCACGTTTATTACTCGCAGGATGAAGTAATGAAGTTGGAAAATGACACCCAACCAGAATGAGCCGTTGTTTAAATCCAGGCTTTGCCCAGTGTTTATACGAAACCATGCTCTTTCAAGGCTAAAGCTATTTCTTGCAACATACACTTAAAGACAAAATGGAAATCCAAAGGACCCTACCACGTGAGCTCGAGCAGCGTCTCCTTCATGCCAAAGATGATTATTAGCATTGTTGTTGAACGTTGATTATCAAGTTAAATTGAGGTCTCAGGCCTTGTTATAAGGTCTCCTTTTGCTTCATCATATCTTTTGAAGATGATTCAAATTCATGATAGTGTACTTGGACCATAAGGAAGAATGGTATACAGATATTGAAATGGAATACTAAACTTTATATTTCAAATTTAAATGTCATGGTTAAGTCTGCATGATTGGTTCACTTTAGATCAACCAAAAAAGAGAAAAAAATCACTTTAGCTTTTGTAGCTTCAAAAGATGAAATGACAAGGAAACACGTATTTTGGGAGTAGTGGTCTGGTGTAATGGCCTTGAATCACCCCCTTTTCTGGATTCTGCCTACACCACACACACAAAAGTGGAAGTCAAGGGATAAAATCTAGTTTTAATGAGTCTATGCTAATTTTACTGGGCAAAACCTCTTTTTTTGATCAAATTTTAATGAGTCTGCTCTCCATTTTACAAGTTAGTTCTACCAACCTGGCTATCACCTCAAAAGCTAGTAAAAGACATCGCAGCTAACTTGTATTTGGTGCTGCTAGCTGCATTTATTTTGATATCAACATTAGGACTTCAATATATGACATAAATTGCTGGTCTCCAAAATACATTTCAGAGTCAAATTCTCAAATATTTGCTCATTAGAGGAAAATGAAGCTTCTGAGGATAAATTCTTCCAAAGAGATCTTAGACCTCCCACTTTCTTCCTATTCAGTAGAGGAATGAGGTAACTGATCTCGGGCTTACTACTACGAAAGTGGTGATTATTGCTCAGGTAAACTGCAGAGATTAGAGAAATGATTCATTTTCAGATCAGGTGATACTTTTTTACCAGGCCAAAATTTACTTTTCCGTGGACTCTTTGTTCTAAACACTGTTTTGCTCCTGGAGATGGAGTTTAAGTATCATACCACTGAAAAATATCCTGTATGTTTGTTTTCTTTTGCCACTTACAAGAAAAGGGAATTAAGAGCTAAAGCATTTTTAATTGTCCTACAACAACTGTGTACCTTCCAATATGTTAGTGTTCTTTCCCAGTGAGCTTCCTTGTCTCATTTTTAATTGATTTGTGCACCCCACCAGAAATTTGCTCCTAGTCCTTAGCCTACATTCAACAGTCAAGGAAACTAATTACATGCTAATAAATATTACATAATGAGAGATACTGCATGAGTTGGCAACAACTATATCGCCAAAGTGCTGAAGAGATTACTTTTCATGTAACAAAGCCTTCTCTTTACTGAACAAAGAATAATGCAACTTTCGCTTTTTCTTTATGATGATGCTCTCTTTTTTCCTTGGATTCTTTTCCTACCAATTTGCTTTTGAATATGAAAGACCTCTTCTTTATGTCTTCTAAGCTTGTAAATTTGGGCCAATTAAGTTCTCTTCTTAGAGCTTTGCGGTACTTGTTAAAAAAAGTCATCTTTTATGTTATGTTTGAAAGAAATTCAAACCCCAAATTATGCATAAACTACAATAATGCTAACACTGTCAATGGCTGCATAATTTGCTTTAACACTTTTAGTTGACAGGACTGCATAGTTTATGATCCCTGCTTCCCTGATATATGTTCAGCTCACTATGTTGCATCGTTTTCTATAGCTGAGCCTGGAAAGCAGCAGAAACTACACAAGTCAGACAGGCATAATTGCCTGATCTTCGTACTGAACAGATGTCCATGAAGTTCAAGCCCTTCATCGCCTCGCTTACCTTGCTTTTCCTTCTACTGCCTCTGCATAAACTTCCTCAGGTTGTGGCGGACCTGAATTCTGACAGGCAAGCCCTCCTTGACTTTGCTGCTGCTGTCCCACATGCTCGAAAACTGAATTGGAATGCAACAACCCCAGTTTGCAAGTCTTGGGTCGGCGTAACTTGCAATTCAAATGCAACAGCTGTGATTGCCATCCGTCTTCCCGGTATTGGACTTTATGGCCCCATTCCGGCCAATACCATCGGAAAGCTTAATGCTCTCAGGGTTCTTAGCCTTCGATCCAACAACCTCAATGGAGATCTTCCTTCTGATATCCCCTCCATTCCTTCACTCCGGTGCCTATTTCTCCAAGATAACAACTTCTCTAGTGTTTTCCCTGCCAATCTTTCCCACCGGTTGAGTGTACTAGATTTCTCATACAACTCGTTCACCGGAACCATTCCAACAACAGCTCAGAGTTTGACGCGACTCACTGTTCTGAACCTCCAGAACAACTCCATATCCGGAGCCATCCCCAACCTCGATCTCCCAAGTCTCAAAGTTCTGAATTTCAGCTATAATAACTTGAATGGATCGATTCCACATTCCCTCGAAAGATTCCCTTCTTCTTCCTTTATTGGGAATCCGTTCTTATGTGGTTCGCCTCTAAAGCTTTGCTCCACGGTCTCCCCTTCACCTTCTCCTTTTCCGTTTTACTTTCCAAGCCCACCGACAGCTTCTCAAATTCGACATGCTACTTCGAAAACCAAACTGGGTGCTGGCGCTATCATTGCAATAGTAATCGGGGGCTTGGCGTTTCTGTTTCTACTACTAGTGATCATCTTTGTACGCTGTTTGAAGAGGTCAGATAGTGGGGGCGGTGGCATGCTGAAGAAAAGAATCTCTGGAGGTGGAAAGAATGAGAAACCTAATGATTTCGGAAGTGGGGTTCAGGAGGCTGAGAAGAACAAATTGTTCTTCTTCGAAGGATGCTCTTACAACTTTGATCTTGAGGACTTATTGAAGGCTTCAGCTGAAGTTCTTGGTAAGGGGAGCTATGGAACGACATACAAAGCTGCTTTGGAGGAGGGGACACAAGTAGTAGTGAAAAGATTGAAGGAAGTTGCAGTTGGGAAGAGGGAGTTTGAGCAGCAAATGGAAGTCCTTGAGAGGGTTGGACGACATCCAAATGTTGTGCCACTGCGTGCTTATTACTATTCAAAGGATGAGAAGCTGTTGGTCTACAACTTCATGCCAGCCGGCAGCTTGTTCTCACTCCTGCATGGTATGCTTATCTCAACATCATTCTCCGGTATGCTTTGGCATCATATTGACCCTATTATTTTGCTAAGTTGAAGAAGTAGTTTCTTTTCTTCTTTACCAGTCTTGCAGCCTGAAGCAGACAATTACATTTTGAACAGGGCAAAGTCTAGCATTAAGTGATTATAAATTCAAAATACTTAAAATAATTTGCCTAATAGAAGGCTTGAATCAAGATTTTAAGTTCAATAAGAATCTCCCACCAAAATTTTGTAAACAAATCAGAACAAGCAGGGTGGCTTTGCTCTTCAGTTAACGGCATAATGCATGTTAGGCAAATTCAACAATGTCAATATGGAACTTATCATTTACCTGAAAAATCTAAATACTTTACTGCAAACCGTTGATGTAGAACGGTTGTTTGTTAAATTGTAAGGACACAGTATAAACTAGCAGGTTGTGATTTGAACCTTTGGTTGTTATCTTCATACTTTGGAGAAACAAAAAGTAGCACTGCCCCATGTTTCTTCAACAGCTATTTACCTTCCTCATTTCATTTTTCCCTTTGTTTATGTGTTTTCAACAATGATAGGAAACAGCAGTGCAGGGAGAACTCCACTGGACTGGGATTCAAGAATGAAGATTGCCCTGGGAACTGCTAAAGGAATTGAAAACATTCATACCGAGGGTGGTGGTAAATGCATCCATGGCAACATCAAGTCCTCGAATGTGCTCCTCAGCGACGAGCTTGAGGCTTGTGTTTCTGATGTTGGCTTGGCTCCTCTAATGAATGCGCCTGTAACCAGGTCTCGCATTGTCGGATACCGTGCTCCGGAGGTGATTGAAACACGCAAAGTAACTCAAAAGTCTGATGTTTACAGCTTTGGTGTGCTCCTTCTGGAAATGCTGACTGCGAAAGCTCCCCTTCAGCCTTCAGGGCACGATGATGTGGTTGATCTTCCGAGATGGGTCCGTTCTGTTGTGAGGGAAGAATGGACTGCTGAAGTCTTCGATGTGGAGCTGTTGAGATTCCAACATTTCCAAGAGGAGATGGTACAGATGCTTCAGATTGCGCTTGCTTGCGTGGCAAAACCACCAGAAATGCGTCCAAAAATGGATGAAATTGTTCAAATGATAGAGGACATTCGACAATCTGAATCCAAGAACCGGACATCCTCGGAGGCAGAATCAAACATCCAAACACCATGATTTGCAACAAGACTTCTGCTCTTCGGGCTTAAATGTTCAATTCTCTAGTCCTTACTAAGGTTGTTGGACAAACAACCTTAGGAGAATAAGCTTCTTTTTCCTCATTTGCTGGGAAATAACTATTTACAAATTGCCATGAATTTGATTTACAAGCTCTAATCAATGCTCTGAACCCATGAATCCATGATCTTTTGATGAAAGTGTCATCCTCAATCAAGTATAAATATTTGTCATTGCAATACAGGATATTATGACCAAAACTTAATTACATTGGAAAAGTGATGCCTAAGCTGTAACTTCATCCCATATTTAGCAGTCAGTTACAGGATTTCCATATAACTAATAACTAACATATCATTCTGTCAAAAATGAAGCATGAAATGGCAAAGACTTGGGAGTTAGAGATAGAATCCATCAATAGATGGCATCTCAAATCCTATATTCTCGGTTCACATCCTTTGGTTCTATTTCTCGTTCCTCCAACCTTTTTTTTCCTCCTTTCCCTTTGCGGCATGGAGGGCTGTAAGAGCAGGGTTTCATTGTAAATGCTTTGATTCCGAAGAATATAAAATCCAGAGGATCCCAGGGTAAAAGTTTTTTGTCATTTGTTATTCTTCATACAATGATAGCCAACTTTGCTGCAAATTTTTTATTTGTATCAAATTTATAAATGATTCTGCTTAAACATCTTTCCTTCCATTGCTATTATTAAATTGCCATAGGAGAATGAAGCTGAAATGAGAGGGATTAACAGCTACCATTTACATTAGGATTTTAAGTGGAAGATTGAGTTTGCAGTAATGCAGGATGACTTTTATTGGACCATGTTCTAGGAAGAGAGGACTCTGTAAATCAAACGTTTGAGAGAAAAAGATAGGTAGAATAACCAAAAGAGGAATCTTTCCAGGGGATTGTAGTGCAGAATATATGAAGATATTGGAGGATCTTTGAGCTTTGAAATAAAAAAAATTAATGAAAATTCAATCTTTTGCTTTTCCCCTTCTTACATGTAGGATTTATTAGAACCATGATATTACTCTTTTCATATTAGGGTTCCTCTTTCCAGTTAGGCAATCTAATCTTATCATATTTGCTGGGGCCTGCTGTAACTTCATCAACAGGGGTCATTTGGGCAAATGGGACATTGTTGGACCAAGGTGAGTCATTTAAAACAAGCTGTGTGCAATGCTAAAAACCATGCTTTTGGATGTAAATTCTAGTTACCTTCTCTCTAGTTGCTCTGAAAGAGTGTTGCCTGCTCCCAGTTCTTCTTTCTTTCCTTCTTTTTTTTTTTCTTTGATTTGTTCGTTTTAATTAATTGATTTTCCTACCACAGACATGAATGCATAAATTAAATAACCATATAAACTTGTTTATAAAAATCGTGCCAAGTCACGAGCAAGTTACGAAACAACAAAATATGATTTCACTTGCGCATTAGAATGTTTTCACTTCTCCAAAAACCTCTTCACTTGCTTTATGTATCCTAATCATGTCTCTGCAGTCATCTCATTCAACTTTCCATGTAATTAGCAACAAACATAACTTGTTATGACACGATATTCTCACAGGCCATCACTTGCCATTTGCAGAATTTCTTATTTTCGGATAATGCATTCACATAATTGCTATTCACAGTCCTTCAATTCATTCATATAGTCAGTCGTGGCCCCTCTACGTTTAGCATGAAGCTGGTCACCTGTAATTGGTACAATTTTAGTAACTGCAGAAAGAGACTTGCAGAAGTTTAACAACAAAAGCATTGTGTTTATATGTTAAAAAATCCCCAGTTCCCAACCAGCATCGATGATCAATCCTGTCAACTGCACCCTGAAAAAGTATATTGATAAATACTATGGAATGCCTGCAGTTGACAGGAATACCTTTAGTTTCTTATAGGGATTGTTTTCAAATAATTTACTAACCTATGTGCTTCCTTTTGAAAACAAGACTATTTCATATTTGAAGTCAACTTTTGTCAATAGTGCTTCTCCTACTGTCTGATCACTACTTAGGTATCAGATTCTTATGGTTTCTAATCTGAGGTTCCCTGGTTTCGGTTCTTAAGTAATATTTAAATCTGATTTCAGTGAAAACCTTTTAAATTAGCTTCAGATTATTGTTGATGGTTATTGTTAAATCACTTCTGGTACACAGTTCTTGCAGTTCTTCAAGTGTCGTAATCTAGAGGTCAAGGATCATCAGGCACAGAGTGTGGAACATGCCGGAAGAAATGTTCACCATATAACTACCATACAGAGTTGGGAGGAAAAACTAACAGAGGCAAACAGGGATGGAAAGATAGTGAGTCTATAATGCCTTTACATTTTCCATTGCTGGAAAACATGAAAACTTTGTCAACGAAATTGCAAGTTCTAAATCATGATTTCTATGTCAATACAACATGTCTAAATTATGCAATACAAGGAGAATAACATCTGGATATAAAAAATACGCTTGCTTTAGTGCTATGTGTCACCATTGGACAGATACAGAATGATTGATCAATGATATGCATCAACTGTCTTCATTTGTACTTCAACGCTATTTCTTTTTAAGAGGCTTCTTGTTCTATGTTCCACTGCATTAATAGATACTTCCATCTCAGAACATGTGCCCCTAGCATGCTGAGGATGTAAGATTTGCTTACTTTATTGTTATTTGCTTGATTCTACATTGCAAGTTCTCCAATGGTTTGCATAGAAGTGCAATAGATTGTTTTTGTCAATGGAATCCATTTAAAATTTCTCTTTTTTATCGAGCCATGAAACTTAGAATGAGCAGGATGATTTTTCTACTGTTTTTTTTTCCTTTTTTGCTTCAGTCTACTTCATTTCTTTCAAAGTTCCTTAGGATCAAAATGCCACGTTCATGCCAGTGGGGAACATCAAAGTGTGCTTACATGCAACTATTACCATTAGAGCCACTTGAATTTCTCACTTCATTCCTGTCTAATTTTATTTCATTTGACATTTTCTTCTAACTTTCCAACAGCTTGTTGCAAATTTCAGTGCACCATGGTCTGGTCCTTGTAGATCAATAGCACCAACCTACAGTGAGCTTGCGGATAAATATCCTTCTTTCATGTTTCTAACTGTGGATGTTGATGCTCTTGCAGTAAGTGTTCACTTTTAATCTTGATAAAGCTTTCCAAAGATGTAACTTTGTGCACAACCTGACTCTTCCCTTCATATGAAATGCCATTCTCTTCCTTGAATTGCATGAAATTCTGTCTTAAAATTTTTGGACCCTGTACCTTAACTGTCACCATTTAACCCCACATTGTACAAATCATTGTCTTGAATTGCTAGTCAATGCCAAAGAGATAACTTGATGACTTATGCTGTCTTACCTTATACAGGAGTTCAGCACTTCATGGGATATCAATGCTACACCAACATTCTTTTTTCTTAAAGATGGAAGGCAGATAGACAAATTTGTAGGTGCTGACAAGGTAGAACTCCCAAAGAAGATAGCAGCAGTTGCTAATGTGTGAGCAGGTTTTGAGTTGACAGCATTTTCGATAACCCCATAATAGTTTTTTTAGCAAGCTCTCAGCATAATCACTTCTTCTCTAGTCTGTACAAGTAATTACCGTTTCCACAGCACTTGCAATCAATGTTCTTTTTACAGAATATTTTGAATTTTGAAACGGAAAACACGAGGAAAATAGTTCCTCAGACAATGATATACAGAAATGAACATCTGCTCATTGAAGAAACAGTTGGTAATGTCAAAGGAGGGAGGAAATTTTGGAGTAATTAACATTAAAAAGAAGTTAACTTGTCTTAGTAGAGATAAATAAGTTAGCCAAAATCAACACAAAAGATTCACATTCAATGGGAGATGAGCTGTACTGAAGTTGAACACATAAATGCTTTGTTTCATTTTAAATAAGTTTTCATTTCTCTTTCAAAGTACCTTGCATTACATGCATAAAACACATGGTTTCCTTTCTCTGTCCATGTCACCATCTTAACTGCTGCTTTATTTGAAGTGCAGAGTTCAGTGTCAAGCACAAAAGATAGACTATCACTAACATAGAGCTCTTAAATATATACTAATTGGTAACTACCCCAGAGGAAGTGAAAAGAGTTTAATCATCCAAGTTCATCAACTGATACAGAGCAGCTAAAATTGAAATTAAGAATGCAATTTGGCTCTTGCTTGTCCTTCTGCCATCACTGATAAAGGTGGTTCCATTGAATCCTACAAAAAAAATAACATCATCTAAGTTATGCAGTCCGATTAGAAACTTACTTTATGCTGTTATATACAGTACTGAGATACTGATGAACAATTACCGATTTCACATCCATGAGTGATTGTGAAATTCAGGTCCTGCACTTTAGCCTTGTTGATGAACTTATAGTCTCGCTTGGCCAGATGAATGCAAGTCAACACTGCCTTGGTATTGTTGACACCTAATTTTGTCCCATTTTCATTGTTATTATTATTATTATTATTATATATATGTATTTATTTTTATTTTTCTTATTTATATTATTTTCATTAATATCTATTATTATTATTATTATTATTACTATTATTATTATTTTCTTTATTATTATCATTATTTTCTTTACTATTATTCTTATTATTATTATTTTTATTTTATTACTTTTAGTATTATTATTATTATTATTATTGTTATTATTATTTTTACTTTCTCTGTTTTTGTCCAATCCGTCCAATCCCGCCAGTCCCGTCCCCCAGTCTGTGACCCTGCCACGCCCTTCCCTAGAACCGCCAGACACCCCACAAGCTTTCTCCACTCACCCGGGACCCGAAGTCTCAACCTCTCAAGCTCTCACCCTCACCCTCACCCGAGCATCACCCTCACCCGAGCATCATCTTCACCAACAAGACCCAGAACCCCCGACCTTCACTCACAATATCCAACACCACCATCAGAAACCCGAAACCCATCCCAACACAACCACCGAAACCACTACACAAACCCTCACACAGATCACCCTCACCGCCATCATCACCTTCACCGGAACCAAAAAGGAAACCAGCTCCCCCCCACCACCGAGAACACTCGAACACCCTCAGCCCCAGCCTCACTGTCAAACAGAACCCGAAACCAACCGAGACCCTCAGCAACCCCAATAACAACCCAAAACCCCCAGATCCGAGGAGCTCCCCTACACACGACCTTCACTCACAAAATCCGACAACCACCCCCGAAAACCCAGAAACCACCAACCAACACCTGCAAAACAAAGACCAACAAAACACAATAGATCCACAACCATCATCATCAGCCAAAACAAAAAAAAAACAACAAAAAGGGTAGTAAACCGAGGGCTTCGACCTCAGATTCGCCGGGTTGGGAAGCTTGTTTTGTGAATCGGAGGCCGGAATCGAACTCAGGGGGTGGAGAGCCTCTGGAAAGTGGGAAGCTTTTTGTGATCCAACCACCGGAGGCGGCGGCCAGCGGCGGCCGGAGGCGACCCCAGCGGCGGCCGGGAATCGCCCCGGCGGAGGGCTCTAAGGTTCTGAACCTTTTTTTTTTTTGTGAAGGAAAAGGGAAAAGTGAAAGAAAAAAAAAAGAAAGGATTTTATAGGGGCCGACCCGCGCGCGACCCGGGATCCGCGCGCCCGACTCGTCCGCGGAGAGGAGAAGATCCGCGCGTGGAGCTGACCCGACCCGTGCCGCGTCCGACCCGTTTCGCCTCGCCCGACCCGTCCGCGCGACCCAGTCTGGCCCACCTGCTTTGGGCCCTTCAATTTGGGCTGTTGTTTGTGGGCCTCCTTGTTTTCTTTTGGGTCCAAGCCCAAACTCATTTTGGTAAAATTTTCCTTTTCTCATTTATTTATTTAGTATTTATTTGTTTTGTTAAAAAAATAAATTAATTAATTAATATTTAAAAAAAAAACAAAAAAATTAATTAATTAAATTAAAAAAATTTTTGAATTAAAATTAAAATTAAAAATTAAAAAAATTTTATTATTATTATTATTATGTTTTTATCATTATTGTTGTTGTTATTATTATTATTATTATTATTATTATTATTATTATTATTATTATTATTATTATTATTATTATTATTATTATTAGTGCATGTTGTAAAATAAAAGCTTTTGAAAAATTTTCTTTTATTTGCATTTTCATTAATTATTATTATTGATTGGAAAATGTATTAAAAAATTTAATAATAAAAATTATAATTAAATGAATGTCCGATGATGGGATGCTACGGAAGTCACAAGTAGTGATTCCTAGCTGATCCCTAGGTGAGAAGAATCTACTAAATGTTGCCAAAAGTATTGGAATATTTAGTATGATTTTTCAATAATTTAATTTTTTATTAAAAATAAAAATAAATGAGTTTTTAAAAGAAAATAGAAAAAGAAAATTAATAATAAATTTTAAATTTAATGAAATTCTTCCGAGGATGGGATGTCATGAGACTCACAAGTAGTGATTTCTTGACTGATCCCTAGGTGAGAGGAATTAGCTAAATGTTACCAGAGTATTGGGATATTTAGCCAAATTTATCAATATCAAGAGTTTCATTAATAAAATAAATTTCTTTTAAGTTCCACGTGCATCATGTACTATCTGTTTGCATCATATGCATTCATAATAATTTTTGAAGCAAGTGTGAATTTTCCAAGGATGAGATTCTGTAGAAGTCACAAGTAGTGATTCTTAAGAAATCTCTAGGTGAGGAAAATTATTTCAAATGCTGCCAAAAGTATTGGAGTATTTGATTTAATTATTCAATACAAAAAGGTTCATATTTACTTTCGAAAAATAAAGTTTAACATTTTAAAATAAAACAAAATAAATTTGTAAATAAAAAATGATTTTGAACAAAAAGGTTGGAATAAAAAAGGAATTAATTTTAAATATTAAAGTAAGATCATTTTATTAAAACAAAAAGGATAACACATGATTATTATGGTACCGTTTTTTAACGGGCGTCGTGGGGGTGCTAATCCTTCCCCACGCGTAATCGTACCCCCGAACCCAATTTTTGTTTCGCAGACCAAAAGATTATCTTTTTAATAAAACTTAATTAATTTTGAGATTTTGTTGAAAAGATAAACGTTTTCAGGTGGCCAATCACACCTAGTCAAAAAAGATTGGTGGCGACTCCCATTTTTGTTTTTTAAACGCTTTTTCAAAATCGTCGAGCGCGAAGCCGTTACGACAGCTTGGCGACTCCACTGGGGACCCTTTTTGAGGATCAAGCCATTTATTAATCATGTGTTATCCTAAGTTTTAATTTAAAGGTCTTAATTAATATTTAAATTTAATTTATTTAATTTTAAAATAATTTGTTGCATTTGCGTAAGTTATTATGTTTATTTTACTGCATTTTTTATTTTGTATATATTATTTTTAATAAATTGTTGGGGCATTGTAAGATAAGGGTTATGGTTTGATAAATGTTCCCTCATACACATACTTACACTTGCATTTGCATAACATGAGCCCTATACCCGGGTTCCGTCCTCCTTAGGAGGGAGTAGAGTACCTTTGCTCTCGTGAGGTAATCACCTCCGCAATGGCAAGCGAAATACTCCCACTCAAATTAAATCTCCCTAGTCCAGTATGGACGACAGTGAGGTATAATTTGGGAACCTTTAGATCTTCATATCCCAACCCAGCATGTAAAAGGCCCTAGGAAGCTGAGCCTTAGATAGAGCCATGCCCAATTTTAGTAAAAACTATCCAAAATTAGGACATGAGGGAACATATTCGACCTGGTGTAAATAAAGATGTAAATAATTCTTTATTCCTTTTTTAAAGGGGAATTTTGTTTTGAAAATAGGTTCATAAAAATAGGAACTAATAAAAATACGTTCTCCAAAGCAAGAAAAAGAAGTCTTGTGTATATTTGGTTACAACATGTTTTTATGAAAATAAAAAAGGTTTTAATTTCTTTCACTTTTCTTTCTTTAAAAGGAAAACATGAAATGATAAAAAAGCATAAACTTTTCTTTTTATAATAAAAAATGAAATAATTTGTTAGAAAAATGGTTGAGAAAAATATTTATTTATTTATTTATTTTTTTGCCTCTTTCCTTAAAAATAATAAGAAGAAATTCAATTAGTTTTTTTAAATTAAAAAATTTCTTTATTCTTTATTATTCTTGGAAAAAAACTCTTGGGATAAAGGCAAAAAAAAAAAAAGTAAAATGAGAGGGATTAAAAAGGAGAATGTGTTCTTTTTGTTTTTTGAAAAAAAAAGAAAAGAGAGATTAAAAGAAAAGAAAGGAGAATGTCATAAAAATGAAAGAATCAAAAAGCTAGATTTTAGGAAAAATTTATTAGGTTAGAAGGAAGGAAAAAGAAAAGGAAAAAAAAGAGTAGAAAAGATGTAGCATTTTACAGAATAAAAAAAAAGAAGAAAAGAAAAAAGAAAAAAAAAGAAAAGGGTTAAGAGAGTTGCCTGGTGACAATAATAGTGCAAATTGCAATCAAAAGAGGTGTCATTTTTTGATAGTCATTTGGGCAATGTGCATATGAAGATAAATTTAGTAAACCTGTTTTGCATTTTATGTCATCTCACATCATCCATCATTGCATCCATGCATCCATTGACATATATGCATTTTGTTTGATTAGGCCTATGTTCAAAAAAAAGTCCAACAACCTTAACATTTTGTTAAATTCCCTTGGAAGGTTGATTCTTGTCTTTATAAAGTGGTTCAACATGGAAGATGATCAAGTAACCCGAATGGACAAAGTGGAACAAGACCAAAATGAGATAAAGGAACAGCTCTCTCGAATGATGCAAGAAATTAAGGGTATCCTAGAAGTGAAGGAGACTATGAAAGGGAGTCTTGTGCAAGGGAATAATCATCCAGTTCAAGAGCATGACAACCCAAAAGGGAACTTTCAGGGACAAACCTCTAGTAATGAGAATTTTCAGTCAATTCTTGGTCGAGAGGCAAATTTTTCCAATCCTATTGGTGTCCTTGAGTTAAGAGCTTCAAATGAAAATCCATCAAAAGTAGCTTGGGGTCCAGTTGAAGAAAGAAGGTACAACTTCTTGGAAGAAAGAATTCAAGCAATCGAAGGAAGGAACGAATTTTGTGATCCAAAGGAGTATTGCTTGGTGCCGGATGTGGTTATCCCACCAAAGTTCAAAGTCCCAGAATTTGAAAAGTATGATGGGACCAAATGCCCTAAAACACATTTAGCCACATATTGCCACAAGATGATTGGGCATGCCCATGATGAAAAGCTGCTTATTCATGTGTTTCAAGATAGTTTGATAGGGACAGCAGCTAATTGGTATTTTAAGTTGAAAAGAGGCCAAATTCATACATGGAGGGATATGTCTCGAGCATTTTTAGAGCGATATAAGCATTTGATGGAGATAGCTCCAGATCGTTTAACCCTCCAAAGCATGAGAAAGAACTTGAATGAAAGCTACAAAGAATATGCTCTTAGATGGAAAGAAATGGCATCACAAGTTCGACCATCACTTACAAATAGAGAAATGAACTCTCTGTTTGTAGATACTCTCCCTTCTCCATATTATGACAAGTTGATTGGCAATAGTTTTTCAGATTTTGCAGATTTGTTGTTTTCTATGGGTAGAATTGAAGATGGGATAAGAAAAGGGAAGATTGCAGATACTAGTACAAGGAATTATGGTGAGAAGGGATGGGACACCTTTAGTGAGCAAGTTCAAGAAGCAACTGTTGAACGATCCGACAAGAGGAAATTCAATGTGATGCAAGGACCCTTCAACAGTCATTCTCACCCTTTGCCACAATCCTTTTATCCTTACACTCCGGTATCCTATTTCCACAAGTTGTCACAGCCACGTTATCCTAACACCTCAGTCCCCTGTGCACAAGCCCCTCTGCCTAAGAAGCGCATTTTACCAAATGACCGTGATATTGATCTTGACCATCCTGAGACCAAGATGAGAAAAAGGGCTAAATTGTACCATTCAATCCCAATGTCCTATACAGACTTGTTCCCACTCCTTGTCCAAAGTTACAAGATTTCCACTGTTCATGCTAAACCTAGAAAGCCTCCTTACCCAAAATGGTATGACCCCAACACCAAATGTGACTACCATGATGGGATTGAAGGACATTCTATTGAAAATTGTACTGCGTTTAAGGATAAGGTGCAAGCTTTGATCGAAGCAGATCCAACGAAATTCAGGGAACTTGTCTGTGGCTATCATCATCAAAGGAGAAAGACTTAAGGATCAATGGTTCAAGGGATAACATGTGTTGCAATGGGAAACTTTTGTTTATTCTTTGTACATATTTTTCATTTCAACATCACTCCTAAAGATGTGAATTGGAGTTGACCAAGTATTTCATGAGTGTGTAAATATTTATAATCTTTTAAATTGTGCTTTTAAGGTTCAAAAAAAAAAAAACAAAAACAAAAAAATGAAAAAATGGTAATTGGGCATTTCTTTTGAAAATAAGAGCCCTTTTAATTGCCAACAAAAAAAAAAAATAAAAGAAGAGGACATAACAAAGTCTCTAGAGAATTGGTGATCATTATTTCAGCAAATACATTCTGTTCGAACAATTTCTTTCTTTCAAAATCACAAGTTGGAACTTCATGGACCTTTATTTTTCACCTAGTCATGGTGAGATTTTGAGGAAAGATGACCTTTATCTTGGCTAATAAAACGATTTGTTTGTTAAAACCTTTTTGTCAGGATTCCTTGATGATCAAATAAGTGATACTCTTTTAGATTTGGACTTTGGTAGTTTAATAATTGTCAAGATTATGCTAAAATCATCCGAACTTCTTTGAAAAACCATGGGTCCTAAATTCCTTGGCTAACCTTTTCGACCTGTTGCTTGAAGCACGCAAACAAAAGATATGGTAAATAAAGTGCCTTAAGCCTTTAAAACATCCCAAATGCCATAGTATTTCTTCCCTTTTCTCTCGGTAGAAATACTATGAGCAACATATGGTCAAAATGAAAGGTTCCAACATGATATTCATTGGTCTATGAGGCACCATCCATGGCTTGCATCCATTGCCAAGGAAAGATTGATGCATGGGGTGCAGGCAAGACATTCAAAAAAAAAAAAGAAGAAAGAAAAAAGAAAAAAGAAAAAGAAAATTGATTGTGGCATCATGCACTTAAGATATTCGGATGATTCCAAACAAGAAAGAAAAATTCATTCAAAAAAAAAAAAAAAGAAAAAGAAAAAAAACAAAAGTCCATGAAGCCCAATCCAAAAAAAAAAATGAAATGAAAATGAAAAAAGAAAACATAAAAATAAAGCTTTTTTACCCTTTTGATTCAAGGAATAACTCTTCAATTTAAGTGGCCATGTTTGAAATGACAAATGGCCATCTTTCGTCATCCACTCAAAAAATTTGAAAATTTATCCATTTGCTACCCCTTTTGAGCTTGATGAATATTTTTTATTAACCCTAATCAAGGATCACCCTCTACATTGAGGGGCAAGTGCAAAAAATAGAGAATAGAAAAAGAAGAAAGATCTTTTCAAAGAATATGAATGATCCAGCCTCAGTTTCTAATTGAAAAAAGATCATTATGATGAGGGGCAAGTCCGAATTAAATTGACTTCCAATAATTTTGGACTTAAAAAAAAAAAAAAAAGAAGAAAAATGGATGAATAAAATGACCAAAAGTGAGACTTGATAGTGAAAGAAAAGTCTTAAAGTGAATCCCTCAATCATATTAAATGATCCTTGGTTTGATCACCTTTAAACACATTTTTGGGCCTTGTTATCCATTCTTTCAAAACCTCAAACCTTGGCCTACATTACATACCTTAGAAAGTCCATTTCGATCAAGCTTGGATACTTAAACTGAAGAGATTGTTCCTTGAAGAGTCATAAAACCTATGAGGCACTTATCTCATTTTTTTGCCAATATTATCCTTTGACAACCCATGAACTCCTTTCAAATGAATTTTGAAGTGCATGATGAAACAATCGCAAAAAAAAAAAAAGAAAAAAAACAAAATGAAAGAATGAGGCTTTAGGGTGAAAACTCCAAAAGGGGCAGTCTAGAGCAAAAGTGAGAACTCTTTGAATCCATTCATGGTGTTGTTAATGCCACAACAGAAACGACATCAAGAAAGTCGTTTTGAAGCGACCAATGGGCATCCCAAGCCATCAAGATATCCAAGAATGCCTTTTTAAGAGCCATTAAAAGGATTGGTATCAAGATTGAAGCTTTTGTCTCCTCCCAAAATAACATGCCAAAAATTTGAGCCCATCATAGCTAGTCTTGACAAATATCAAAATACCTCATTTGAAAACTAAAAGAGTGTCATTTTTTTGCACTTTAAAATGGATCTTTTCACAAAAAAAAATCATTTCAAGGAATCTAGTGTTTTTTTAAAAAAATAATTTAAACTCTTTTTGTGAGCCTAGATGAAGGGACACCCATCCCTTTTCTCATCAAATGGCAGCTATCCTTCCCGAACTAAAACCTTGGTGTGTGAACTCACTCAATTGAGTTGATGAGAATAACTTACCATTTTCCTCCACATGCATCCGAATAGTGATCACCAATTTTTAAGAGAGTTGAATGTTAAATATATTGTATAACTGTGGGTCTTAGGTTCAACTTCCTTTGACTAGAGTATGAGGTAATCTGTAAAATTGAAAAGTTTTGACTGGATAAACATTTTTGGATAGTGAAATCATTTATATCCCTCAAATGAAAAATGGAAAGGTTGTTTTACAGGAAATAATAAGCTCCTTGTGATTTCTTTGGGGCAATTTTGTTCAATTTTTTAGTATTTTCAGTGAAAAATGAGGGACAAATTTGATAATTATGGTGGGGCAATAAACTTCTTGTGCCTTCTTGGGGCAATTTTTATTAAGGAAAATTTTGATAGTGTTTCAAAATAATAGTAAAATGGAATGTGATGATTGGGGCAACGCCTGAAGAAGAATAGAAGTTCATGAAAAAAAAAAAAAATTTTTGTTGACAAAAGGATCAAATAGAAAATTCCTGGATCATTGTGTTTGCATCTTTATAGTGCAAATTGGCATTTTCATAAGACATTTGAATTTGCATTGGGACAAAAGTTGCTTGCATTGGCATCACAATAGCTGATCATTTTCTGAAATAAAATTGCATTCGCATCATCAATCATTGCATTTGTCAATGTTGAAAAAAACAGAGAGAAAGGGAAGATAGGAGTTTTGTATGAGAAAAGAAAATGAAAATTGAAAAAAGGAAAAGAAAAGTTTGTGTGAAAGAGAGGAGTTTCTTTTTGAAAATGACAAGAATATCAAAATCCTTGAAAAAAAAAAAAGAGAGAAAAAAAAGAAAAAAGAGAGATACTTCTTTTATTTTAAGAGAACAAAGGAAAGAACTAGCAAGAAGAATAAGAGTCAAACAAAAAAAGAGAAAATGAGATGAGTTTAATGGGGTTTTGAGAATATGAGAGATAAAATGGAAAGTTTCAAAATTTTGAGAATGTGAAGAAAAAAAAAAAACTTGAGATGAGATAGCAAAGAATTGATAAAGGAAACTGCAGAATCATGAATCTTCAAAAAAATAAAAATTGCAATCTTGATATTGGATAAATTTCTAAGCCCAGTAAAGTTGGCACCCAAAATGAAAATTTAAGCCCAACGTAGCTGGCACCTAGATGAAGTTTAAGCCCGATGTAGTTGGCACCGTTGTGTGGTATTAAGCCCAATGAAATCGGCACACAATTAGAAGAGAATTTAAGCCCAACGTAGTTGGCACCTAGATGATGTCTAAGCCCGATGTAGTTGGCACCGTTGTGTGGTATTAAGCCCCATGAAATCGGCACACAATTAGAAGAGAATTTAAGCCCAACGTAGTTGGCACCTAGATGATGTCTAAGCCCGATGTAGTTGGCACCGTTGGTATTAAGCCCCATGAAATCGGCACATAATTAGAGGAGAATTTAAGCCCAGTAAAGTTGGCACCCAAGAAAAATTTAAGCCCAACGTAGCTGGCACCTAGATGATGTCTAAGCCCGATGTAGTTGGCACCGTGTGTGGTATTAAGCCCAGCAAAATCGGCACATTATGGGATGAAATTGTTAAGCCCGATGTAGTTGGCACCGTTGTGTGGTATTAAGCCCAATGAAATCGGCACATAATTAGAGGAGATTTTAAGCCCAGTAAAGTTGGCACCCAAGAAAAATTTAAGCCCAACGTAGCTGGCACCTAGATGATGTCTAAGCCCGATGTAGTTGGCATCGTTGTGTGGTATTAAGCCCAATGAAATCGGCACATAATTAGAGGAGATTTTAAGCCCAGTAAAGTTGGCACCCAAGATGTTTAAGCCCAACGTAGCTGGCACCTAGATGATGTCTAAGCCCGATGTAGTTGGCACCGTTGTGTGGTATTAAGCCCAATGAAATCGGCACATAATTAGAAGAGATTGTTAAGCCCAGTGAAGTTGGCACCCAAGATGTTTAAGCCCAACGTAGCTGGCACCTAGATGATGTCTAAGCCCGATGTAGTTGGCACCGTTGTGTGGTATTAAGCCCAATGAAATCGGCACATTATGAGATGAGATTTTAAGCCCAGTTCAATTGGCACCAAAATTTTGAACCTAATTAAGTGGATGGATGATTTTCAAGATAGGAAATGATTTCCATGTCCTCCGGGCACAATCAGAATTTTAAAGTTTCATTGCCTCTGCTGCAAGAGGAGCACATTTTCAGGAAAAATTTAAGGTTTCATCGCCTCTGCTGCAAGAGGAGCATATAAAAAAAAAACTTTAAAGTTTCATTGCCTCTGCTGCAAGAGGAGCTTTCTAAAAAAAAAAAAAAGGGGGAATGGAAATTTAAAGTTTCATTGCCTCTGTTGCAAGAGGAGCACATTTTCAGAAAGGAATTTAAAGTTTCATTGCCTCTGCTTTAAGAGGAGCTTTCTCGAAAAAAAGGAAAAAAGAAAACAAACTTAAATTTAAAGTTTCATCGCCTCTGTTGCAAGAGGAGCGCATTTCAAAAAAGAAAAACAAAATTTTAAGTTTCATTGCCTCTGCTGCAAGAGGAGCACATTTCTGGGAAAAGAATTTAAAGTTTCATTGCCTCTGCTGCAAGGGGAGCTGTCTCGAAAAAAAAAAAAAAAACAAAAAAAAACAAAAAACAAAAAAAGAAAGGAAATTTAAAGTTTCATGGTCTCTGTTGCAAGAGGAGCGCATTTAAAAAAAAAAAAAAAAAGGGAAGAAGAGAAAAACTTTAAAGTTTCGCTGTCTCTGTTGCAAAAGGAGTGCATACGAAAAAAGAAAAAAAAAGAAAAAAGAAAAAAAAAGAAAAAAAAAGGGAAAAAGAAAAAAGAAAAAAGAAAAAAGAAAAAGAAAACAGAAAAAAGAAAAAAGAAAAAAAAAAGGGGGAGAAAGAAAAAAGAAAGAAAAGAAAGGGAAGAGGAAGATTCATGAGTCGGACAAAATTACTGTCAATTGTCTTTGCTCTATTCCTGACACTCAGCAATGAGCAAAGAGGGGCAGCTGTTGACACCTAATTTTGTCCCATTTTCATTGTTATTATTATTATTATTATTATATATATGTATTTATTTTTATTTTTCTTATTTATATTATTTTCATTAATATCTATTATTATTATTATTATTATTACTATTATTATTATTTTCTTTATTATTATCATTATTTTCTTTACTATTATTCTTATTATTATTATTTTTATTTTATTACTTTTAGTATTATTATTATTATTATTATTGTTATTATTATTTTTACTTTCTCTGTTTTTGTCCAATCCGTCCAATCCCGCCAGTCCCGTCCCCCAGTCTGTGACCCTGCCACGCCCTTCCCTAGAACCGCCAGACACCCCACAAGCTTTCTCCACTCACCCGGCCCGAAGTCTCAACCTCTCAAGCTCTCACCCTCACCCTCACCCGAGCATCACCCTCACCCGAGCATCATCTTCACCAACAAGACCCAGAACCCCCGACCTTCACTCACAATATCCAACACCACCATCAGAAACCCGAAACCCATCCCAACACAACCACCGAAACCACTACACAAACCCTCACACAGATCACCCTCACCGCCATCATCACCTTCACCGGAACCAAAAAGGAAACCAGCTCCCCCCCACCACCGAGAACACTCGAACACCCTCAGCCCCAGCCTCACTGTCAAACAGAACCCGAAACCAACCGAGACCCTCAGCAACCCCAATAACAACCCAAAACCCCCAGATCCGAGGAGCTCCCCTACACACGACCTTCACTCACAAAATCCGACAACCACCCCCGAAAACCCAGAAACCACCAACCAACACCTGCAAAACAAAGACCAACAAAACACAATAGATCCACAACCATCATCATCAGCCAAAACAAAAAAAAAACAACAAAAAGGGTAGTAAACCGAGGGCTTCGACCTCAGATTCGCCGGGTTGGGAAGCTTGTTTTGTGAATCGGAGGCCGGAATCGAACTCAGGGGGTGGAGAGCCTCCGGAAAGTGGGAAGCTTTTTGTGATCCAACCACCGGAGGCGGCGGCCAGCGGCGGCCGGGAATCGCCCCGGCGGAGGGCTCTAAGGTTCTGAACCTTTTTTTTTTTGTGAAGGAAAAGGGAAAAGTGAAAGAAAAAAAAAAGAAAGGATTTTATAGGGGCCGACCCGCGCGCGACCCGGGATCCGACCCGGGATCCGCGCGCCCGACCCGTCCGCGGAGAGGAGAAGATCCGCGCGTGGAGCTGACCCGACCCGTGCCGCGTCCGACCCGTTTCGCCTCGCCCGACCCGTCCGCGCGACCCAGTCTGGCCCACCTGCTTTGGGCCCTTCAATTTGGGCTGTTGTTTGTGGGCCTCCTTGTTTTCTTTTGGGTCCAAGCCCAAACTCATTTTGGTAAAATTTTCCTTTTCTCATTTATTTATTTAGTATTTATTTGTTTTGTTAAAAAAATAAATTAATTAATTAATATTTAAAAAAAAAAACAAAAAAATTAATTAATTAAATTAAAAAAATTTTTGAATTAAAATTAAAATTAAAAATTAAAAAAATTTTATTATTATTATTATTATGTTTTTATCATTATTGTTGTTGTTATTATTATTATTATTATTATTATTATTATTATTATTATTATTATTATTATTATTATTATTATTATTATTAGTGCATGTTGTAAAATAAAAGCTTTTGAAAAATTTTCTTTTATTTGCATTTTCATTAATTATTATTATTGATTGGAAAATGTATTAAAAAATTTAATAATAAAAATTATAATTAAATGAATGTCCGATGATGGGATGCTACGGAAGTCACAAGTAGTGATTCCTAGCTGATCCCTAGGTGAGAAGAATCTACTAAATGTTGCCAAAAGTATTGGAATATTTAGTATGATTTTTCAATAATTTAATTTTTTATTAAAAATAAAAATAAATGAGTTTTTAAAAGAAAATAGAAAAAGAAAATTAATAATAAATTTTAAATTTAATGAAATTCTTCCGAGGATGGGATGTCATGAGACTCACAAGTAGTGATTTCTTGACTGATCCCTAGGTGAGAGGAATTAGCTAAATGTTACCAGAGTATTGGGATATTTAGCCAAATTTATCAATATCAAGAGTTTCATTAATAAAATAAATTTCTTTTAAGTTCCACGTGCATCATGTACTATCTGTTTGCATCATATGCATTCATAATAATTTTTGAAGCAAGTGTGAATTTTCCAAGGATGAGATTCTGTAGAAGTCACAAGTAGTGATTCTTAAGAAATCTCTAGGTGAGGAAAATTATTTCAAATGCTGCCAAAAGTATTGGAGTATTTGATTTAATTATTCAATACAAAAAGGTTCATATTTACTTTCGAAAAATAAAGTTTAACATTTTAAAATAAAACAAAATAAATTTGTAAATAAAAAATGATTTTGAACAAAAAGGTTGGAATAAAAAAGGAATTAATTTTAAATATTAAAGTAAGATCATTTTATTAAAACAAAAAGGATAACACATGATTATTATGGTACCGTTTTTTAACGGGCGTCGTGGGGGTGCTAATCCTTCCCCACGCGTAATCGTACCCCCGAACCCAATTTTTGTTTCGCAGACCAAAAGATTATCTTTTTAATAAAACTTAATTAATTTTGAGATTTTGTTGAAAAGATAAACGTTTTCAGGTGGCCAATCACACCTAGTCAAAAAAGATTGGTGGCGACTCCCATTTTTGTTTTTTAAACGCTTTTTCAAAATCGTCGAGCGCGAAGCCGTTACGACATGTATGTTCTCCGCACCCTCCAGATTTACAAAAGTCTTCTTAGTCAGTCGCGTTTGCATTCAGCCATCCAGCCTCGGTTAGCGTATACTTGGTCGAACAACTTTCCGATGTCTATTATGTACAGCACAAACATTTGACATAAGACTTACATTTGATCAGAGAGTGGGAAACTAAGAAAGGTTAGAACTGAAATAAAAGAATCAGGGTAAGAATAACATTTTGCAGGCATTCATAAGCGCTTCTCCATTGTTCAAATGGACTTAGATTCACATTGCCGGTACGGCCTGTAACTTACTTGATTTTTCCATCTGCAAAAGTAATATAAAGAACTGCAAATGTTAACAATGATGGAAGAGAATGCATCTCTGCAAGACATTTTTGTTTTTCACTTGAAGGATTCTAAAACTACAAACTTCAATTCTATCCAAGTCAACCATGGTCATCTTAACTCCATATTCCTTAACCAGTGGCAAGCATGCATTCATACGCAAAGGGAGAGAGGGGAACCTGCATTGATGCGAGAAAACAGAAGAAAAGTCACCAAAAGCCATAAAGACACAACAGCTTTTTGCGTTGCGTGCTGGTATCTCCATTGAGTAAATGACGCTACAATTCCAGCTGCTGGTTCTTAAAGACAACGATTTTCAATTCAGCCTCTTGATAAGACCTTGTCTTGTTGTTTTGACTTGTCTTAAGACCGTTATAAATCAGAATATATGACATTAGATATCCGTAGAATCCTACGGGATTCATTGGTAGCAATGGGGAAACTGCAAAGAACATATATCCAAAGCACGCTTTGCAAAAATCCCACGCAGACAAGTAACGGGATCATTCAAGCGGATAATCCGAAATTTTGAGTTACCCTTGTGTTTTTAAGTCCACATACGACTATGAATGGCCACAGCTCATTCTTATCTTAGCTAGATAATAACCTCGTCATTGACCCAAAAGGTTGACTTAATGGTGTAAGGTTCTGCTGAGTTTTCAAGTAAGAATAATTCATAGAGGCAGATCTCATGTTTGAATCTTCACAAGTTCAATTTCTCCTGAGTCAGCACGAGGAGGAATTAATCTCCTATTTAATGTGTTATGGACACACTTCATGATTGACAAAAAAAAAAGTAATAACCCCATCATCTGCAATAAGAAAGAGCCAATGCAGTGTGGAGACAAATATTGAGAACTAATGGCAGAAGAAGAGTGCATTTATGATTTCTAGACACCAAATTGTCTCTTGTTGCCAAGTAGTATTTGTTTTTTCTATTTTGGTAGTATTGGTTGTTCAAAAAAAGTTTTAGCCCCAATGGGAATTTCTTGTGTGTGAATTGGCACTTTTCAAAGTCCAAAACAAGACAAGCTTAGCCTTTTTTGAGCTTCCTCAACTCAATAAACGAGGCGTTGAATTGAATCCCTTCCACCATGAACGCAACAGAAAACAGAAAATGAATAGCCAAAGGCTTATCTTTCAGCTCCTAATTGAGATTTTTTTTCGATACTCCAAGATTTCTTGTAAAAAAATTCAAACCTAGTCTGAGGAAGAGCTTTAGTCATGATGTCTGAAATCTGATTCTCAGAGTTGCAGTAGACAATTCTGACTTCTGCAAGCCTTTCAGCTTCTCTATTACATGGTAGTTCACATTTATGTACCTGGTTCTTCCATGCTGAACTGGATTTTAATTATTGCACTGGCATATTGTTAGTCCACTAGAGTATCAGTAGTTTCATCCTAAACATGTTCCAAGTCTGTCAGAACTTTTGTTAGCCAAATGGCTTAATTTGCTGCTGCTGCAGGCTCAACTTCAGCTGAGGATTGAGCTACAACATCCTGCTTCTTGGAGTCCCACGAGATAACTCCATTTCCAATTGAAAAAATGTAGAGCTCTTCGAATGGTTCGAACCATTTGTCCGTTTATATGTTTATTTTTAGGGTGAAGATTTTTAAAATATAAGTCCATTTAAATACATAAAAAATAAATTCGTCCATTTGATTTAGCACTATCAAAGTGAGCAAAGATCTATAAGGTTTGTTTGGCTTGACTTATATTTTAAAGATTTGAGTTTTATTTTTATAACTCATTTAAGAAAAATGACTTTTTAGCCTAATTTATTTAGAGGCCTAAACCTAGATAGATTTGACTTGGGCATAAAATGAGTTGGCCTGTTTAAATTTTTTTATATAATATCTTTTAATTTATAATTATATTTAAAATTTATTTATACTTTTATTTATTTACATATAATTAATCTTATTTGATTAAATAGATTTTAAAAATAAAATTAAAATGCTAGCCAATTAACTAAGCCGAGGTATAAGCTTATACTAAAGCAATATCATAAGCCAATTAGTTTTTAAATTTATTAAAACAATATATATTATGGTTGTTAAACAAATAATATGTTTAAATGATGTTGAAGACTTGAAGTTATAAATTTGATATAAATTTATTTGATGTTTGTTTCATGTTTATTTCAAAATTTTATTTTGTTTATTTATTATAAAATGAATTTTTAATGTAAATTGTAATTTTTTTATTTTTTAAATACAAACAGGTCCATTTAAACTTATTAACCCTAAAGTCGAATTTGAACTTCCGTTTTCAAGTCTATTATTTAAAAAGACATTTTGCCTTGATCCATATTTGGCCTGGCCTGGACCAGATCAAGTTGATCTATTTTAACTATACTAGTTTGGTTCATGATCCCTACGAACCAAACTCGTTTGTTCGCAAACTTTTTTGTTTTATTTATCTAATGGATTATATTGGCCAGGCCATTACGCCAAATTCTTGAAGCCTAGCTCAATTCTTATTAGTTTAATATTTCCCTCCCATGACTAAAATGGTTTGGACAAAGACAAATAAATGATTAATAACTTGAAGACGCAAACAAATAAAAGCAAACCCAATTAAGCTAGTTTGTAGTTAACTTACCGTCCTGGCGTCTCACTCCCACCCCCAGCTCGCCATTCACCATATTCTGCTTACTGTACCAAAGCAGGACATATTAGTAATGGCACTAACGAATTTTGACATTTGATTTTGAGGGATTAATTAATTTATTTCATTTTTTTCATAAAACATATTTTATAAACATACTACATAAACAAACACAAACATAATCGCGTGTGCGCAAGCGTGAGTGTGCACATATATATGTGTATTAATGTACATATGAAAATAATTTACTAATAATAAAAAAAACAGCAAACTCATAATATTATAAAACAAAAATAATGCGACTACAACATTAAATTTTTAAGTATATCAAAACTTTTAAATTAATAGTAAAATTACTAATTATACAATCTATCAATGAATTATGAAAACTTTCTTAATTCTTTGAACAATTTAATGAATAATCAATTTTTCAACAAAATATTTTTTATTTAAACAAAAAGTTAGATATTTTTTTTAATTGAAATTGAAACTTTAAAATCAAAACTTCCGATTTTTTTAACTTCTTGTAAAGTGCTTTCAATCTAATGTTTTGGTTGAAAAATAATTGCAAGATAACATGAAATAAAGACATAAAGTTAGATGAAAAATTATATAGAGAGGAAATTATAAGAAGCTACAAAGAAAAAAAAGAACAAAAAAAATACGTATTGAACTTGATTAGAAATATAGAGTCTTTTAAGAGAGCTAAGAAGTTAAATTGATTTTTGTTAAATTATTGTGATTTAAATATTGTAACAAATTTATTAATTTTAAGAATTTGTAAATAGTGATTTATAAGCATAATAAATAGATAAATAATAATATGATTTTAACATCTCTTAATTGCCATATATAAAATTTAATTATGGATTAGAACATAAATATATAAAATTAACCATTTAAATTTATTTAATATATACATATATACACACTCACCAAGGTTTGTTCAGACTTTGAGCCTTGAGGGGGGCTAAAGCTCTCTCAGAATACAAGGAGCGTGAGCTTTCTTATGTGTACACATAAGGTTATCAAAAGTTTGAATGATGTTGTGTGTTTGAAAATTATGAGTTCTATTGATAAAAGAAAAGAAAAAAAAAATAGGTTATCTTATCAAAGTCACAAAATCCTAACTGAAGAAGCCAGTTTTAAAGG
This sequence comes from Heritiera littoralis, assembly GCA_031772115.1. NCBI lineage: Eukaryota > Viridiplantae > Streptophyta > Magnoliopsida > Malvales > Malvaceae > Heritiera > Heritiera littoralis. The sequence goes on along the minus strand of JAPDPK010000180.1, from coordinate 755,946 downwards.
TTTATTTTCTTTTCTCATCATGTCATTCTCCGATGAGAGATGCGAAAGCTGCTCTCATTCAGAATTTGATGTGAAAGATCCTTGAACTTTGCTTTCCCTTTCACATTCAATCTATCTGTAGATTTGATGCCTACTTAATGATCTTGATTGTTGAGGATTTTGTGATGCATCAACTGCTGCTGCAACCGCTGAACTGATGAAGAAATCCCTTAATGCTGGTTAAACCCAAGATTTAGGATTGAATCAGAGTTGGTCATATATAAGCCTGATTGTGCATTGCTTTGGCTGGCTATAGGATCAGTTGGCAATAACTTCCCAGAGCCAGAAACCTCGGTTCTAGAATGAGAGGACATAGCTAGTTCCATCGAGAATGATCATGTTATATTACTAAGATCTGAAAATCATTAATATAAGGTAAGATAGCTTGGAAGGGATGCCATATAATTTAGCAGAATTAGGTGTTACTCTTGTCTTGTCTAATTTGTTTGGTTCATAAGCCGGTTCGTAGTTTGTGGAACAAAAAAATTAGGACTAGGACTCAACCTTTGTAGGCCGATAAAATACACGGGCTAGTCAGGTTCTGTTCACTTGAGGCTTGTGTGCGACAAATGGCTCACGAACAGATCAGGTTACTTTGACAGCTCTAAACAAAAGTTCTTCTTTAAAATCATCAGTATTCAGTCGAATCTGCTAGGGAAAGCTAAATCTATCTACAAACATAGAATTAGCTCAAAAAATAAAAAAGATAAATAGAGGGTAAGAAAGCACTCAAATTTTACGTGGTTCGAAAAAACTCTCTTCGTTCTATGACTGTCTTGAATTCTTATTATGCTTTTGACTTTTGAGAGTTACACAATACAAGAGGTGACTAGCAATCTTTTTAAACATGAAAATCAGGGCAACACACTTTTAATAAGCAAATTACAAGAATACAACTTTTTAAATTAGGTTTCATCCTTAACAATCTCCCACTTTGAGATTAATTCACCAACTAAATCATGTAATGTGTTTCTCTTGAAGCTGACTACCCAGTCTAATGCCCCGTCGACAATTATCTATAAAGGCAAGTTAAAGTTGTGCATAACCTTAGGGTGATTGTAAACATGTAACATCTAAGAGAATCCTAGGCTAAAATTTTCTTTAGATTTTATTAGAATAATGAAAGATTTAAAAAAATAATTTCGATAAAAAATAATCGATGTTTATTTTCAAATAATAAAATAAAAATAAAAAAGGTAGGAAAGAAAAGGAAGATAAAAGGGTAGCAATAAGATAGATAGAAATTAAAAAGACCCAAGACTTTTCATAAGACATTTAATGAATACTACGGAAAGACTTATTCGAGAAGTCAGATACTATTATTTGAAAACTTTTGAGGTGAGAAATGAGATTTTTTTTTGTTACAAGAGAAATATTAAATAATTGGAGATGAGAGTGCTTGGATTTGAACTCAAGACTTATAATATGCCACAACTCATCTTTAACTACTAAGTCAAGAGATTGTTGGCAAGGAATGAGATTATTTGAGCAAGGTTAAAGATTTATATTTAGCCTGGCAAGGTCTATGGGTTTCTCAAGCTAAAAAGTAGTTCTAGAACGTGCTATTCTATGCAATAATTGGTCTATCTGGCTCTTTAGGAATGAGATAGCTTTTAAAAGAGTCACAGGACTTAATCCAAATTGTCGTTCTCATTAAAGCTCACTTAGCAAAATGGCATCTGGTACTTTCTCTTTCGAAGATGTAGTTAACAATGTTTATCTTATTTCTCTCAAATAAATTCGTACAAGGAAGCTTGCTTCTATTGAGTGGTTGCCTCCATATCTCTTTTCGTTTTCTTTTTAAATTCAATCTTGATGGTTCTGTCAAAAGGAAACCTTAACCGGCTAGAATCGATGGAGCTCTTGGAGATGAAAAAGGCATTATCTAAGGTTTATTCTCTAAGGCCATGAGTGTTATTGACTTCAAGTCTATTGAATTTTGAGCTATTGTAGAAGTTTTATAGCTTTTCTCTAATTCTGAATGGGCTAGTACGGTTTCCTTGATTTTTTTTTGTTCGTTAGTACGGTTTCCTTGATAATGGAAGGTAACTCGGCAAATGCATTATCTTGGGCAAGGAATGGTGACAGAATACCTTAGCAACTCAGGCTTGTTTTGAATGAAATTAAGGCATGTTCTATGAGAATAAAAAATTTTCGATTCTCTTAAATCACTAAGGAAGCCAATTCCTTTGCTATAAACTTGGCAAAAATGCATGTCAATAGATTACAAAATTTAGTAACTTGGTGTTGATTGTTTATTGCTTGAATTTTAGTTGACAAGTTTAGGAAAATGCTCTAAAAGTTTGAGTGGAAGTTGTGGTGTTTATCAAAATTGACATGGCAAAGTCTATTTACACTGGGCTAAGGCCCAAATGCTAGAAGGTCCGCCACGTGACGGGAGCTTATCAGACCACGTGGTGTTCGGCGAGAGATAGCCTGAGGTAGCATGAGATCCCTCTCGCCTATGACAGGGCCTCTGCGCTGCGACTGAGGCCCAAGGATTTATCGCCCTAAACTTGTAGCCTATATACGTGGCACGTATTTAATCTCCCGCATAGGCGACAGACGTCTCCCGCTCATATGTGTCGCATCCATTTTACAGTCTTTCACCGGCGACAGATTCCCACCATTCCCGAGATTGACGATATTTGTGTCATACTTGGAAACAAACTCTCAACAAAAAGATGTAATCATCCCCAGGTAATTACTCCATAATATTTGCTTATAAATAGGCTTCAAGTACAATTTTATTCTCTAATTTTTGACATTTGGCTTTTACGTTTTCCAATATTCAAGAATCTTTGGCTGACTTAAGCATTGGAGTGCCTACGCAGGGAACCACCCCTTGTGTTCCTCTGACTTTTCTTATTTTTACAGAATCTTCTTGGAGACATGTGGAAAAAAAGACAAATGTTGAAGTTAGCAAGTATTTATTGTTGTTTCGAATAACAACAATTGGCACCATCTGTGGGAAACGATTTAAAAGCCAATAAAAAACTTTTAAGATGGTGAGAACAAGATGGACTAATGTGAGAGTTGGAGGTGATGAGAACTCTGTAAGTTCTCCTGAGCAACCGATTTACTAGAGAAACCAGGTAAACAGAGAAGAGGAGAGAATTACTATACCTGTGGCAAAATTCGAAGCTTTGAGGCGGTAGAGCGAAGAAACAACTCAGGCGCTGAGAGCCATGGTGGATCTGTTTAAAAGAGTCCTCTCGACACTAAGCCTGTTGCAAGCTGTACAGAATTTGGTGGGGGGAGATAAGCCAAGGGGTCTCGCTACAAGTATTTGGGCGAGGAGATGATGTTGCAGCGGCAGACCCTTCTCGGCGGCAGGAGGCCCCTCTTGTAAAAGAGGATGATATTCAACAGGATGCAATAGGACAGGGGAGCAAGAGGCCTATTGCAGGGGTCCAGCGGGAGACTGATAACGCTGCAGAGCTGGAACCTGCGGCAGGAGTTAGGCGACAGGTGTCTGGTCCTGAGCGACAGACCTCAGGGCGACAAGGACAAAACATGCGGTAGGGTCTTCCACCCTCCACCAAAGTCTGATGAATCTTACAGATCTGGAACATGGTGCTGGAGGTGCTAGAAAGAATGGGGTCAATAATGAGAGCACTTGGAGGGTCGGGTCGGAATGTGACCCTACCTGGAACACACAAATGACACGAAGAGATGCACCTGGAAGGAAGGGTAAGGAAATAGTGGTTGAAGACCTGCCTGATTCATCCTATGCTGAAATGGAAAGAAATCAATTCGCTCCCTTTGTGGACATGAAAAAAATGATAGAAGTGTTGGAAGAGAAGAAGTTGGTGTCCGCAGAAGAGAGCCAGAGGAGAAGAGTATCATTCAACATAGCCATAATGTAGAAACCACTGCCCCAAAGTTCAAAATGCCACAGACGACTGCATACACAGGGAAGACAAACTCCTACGACTATATGCAAAACTATGAGGCCTTGATGTTGTTACATGGATGGGAGGATTAGATAATGTGCAGGGCCTTTTCACTCACTCTAACCGGGCATGCGATGAAGTGGTTCAATAATTTGCCCGAGGGGTCTATTGCCTCCTTTGACCAGCTGCGAAGTGAATTCCTTAAGGCGTTTACGGTAAATAGCCAGAGGAAGAAGGAGCCAACATATTTGCTCACCCTTAAACAAGGAGTTAAGAGTTGTTAAAGAGTTATGTGGATCGGTTTATAGACGCCACTTTGGAGGTACGAGATTTGCAAGTTGGTATAGTCGTAGCAGCCATGTTACAGGGAACAAGGTCTGAGAAATTGCAGGAGTCCCTGTCACTAGACCAGCCTTCCACAATCGCAGACCTACTTTCTCGAGCAAATAAGTATATCACTCAAGAAGAGGTGATGAAAATGGTATCGAGTGGAGAGCACAAGGAAGGAAGGAAACGAGGAAGAGAAGTTTCCAAGGCATCCTCCAGTCAATTGAGAAAATTTGATAAAGCCCCTACATTGAAATACACCACTTACACCCCGGTCACTGAATCTCGGACTTCGGTGCTGGCAGTTATCGAGGGGTCAGGTCTTATATGGTTTCCAAAGAAGACATCTGGGAATCTGGGTCGTGACCTTGACTCATCATTCGGCACATGGACATTCAACAGAAAAATGTAGGGAGTTGATGAACCAACTTGAGAAGCTAGCGCAGGAAGGGAAGATAAATCGATTTGTGTAAAGGAGTGACAGAAACAACTATCCCGTGCGAAACAGGGGAAATTACTTCAGGGACAGAAGAGATGAGAATAGGAGGAATGTAAGGAGGAATTAGGGGTGTAAACGAGCCGAGTCGAGACAATCCAATACCTGGCTCGAGCTCGGCTCAGTTCAAAAACTCGAAGCTCGAAGCTTGGCTCGAGCTCGAACGAGCTTAACAAATGAAGCTCGAGCTCGACTCGTGAGATACTCGATCCACTCGAAGCTCGGCTCGTTAGGCTCGAGTTCAATTTCATAAATTCAATTTGACTTCCCATTTTTTAATCAAAATTCAAATATAACTTAAAAATCAAAATTAATATTGTTTAAACCCAATAAAAAGTAATCACAATTCATAAAACAACTTAAAATTAATATTATTTAAACAGCTTATATTGCTAATCCCCATCAAGCTATTAAACACAATAAACAAATAGCAAAATTCAACACTGAGCCACATCCAAACCCTATCAAGCTATTAAACACAGTAAAAAAAATTGCAAAATTCAACACTAAGCCACATCCAAAGTAGAGATCATCAAGCTATTCTGTTGGCCGCTGCTTCCATATGGCATCTAGTTAATAAATTCATTACTGTAGTAAATCTATATTATATACAAATATGCGGTGAGAAATAAGAATTGAGTATTGAGCTTCCAATAGAACACTCACGTTCCTGTAGGTAAGGTCAAAAGAACTCCTTTAAGTATGAACTATAAGACAATCTTAACAACATTCAAAAACAAATCAGCACTCAAATCAAGTGCAACACAATGTTGTTCCTGAACTTCATAAGAGACTAAAAATCAAATATGGTTTATGGACTCAGAACTCAAAACATAACAAGTCAAAATAGAACTCTTGCAAATCAAAATATTCCAACATGCAAACCTCAAAATATAACTCAGTAGTCAAGATACACAAACAACTTAGAATAAATCTCAAAGCACAAACAACTCAAAGAACAACACAGAACTGAAAATTCAAAATGCAACTTAGTAAAAAAGACAATAGACACATTCACTTAAGCTTGATCCTCAAAGTGCAGCAATCCAAAATTCTAATACTTCCTGCAAATCAAAATGTAAGTTATTAATAGTTTAGGTACTCAATTAAACAATATGCAAACACTTACTTTAAGGTATTGGGAGGATAATTTCAATTGGTTTCTTCTCTCTCTACAAAAGAAAACAAAACAAAAATTATTCAAACTAATCATAAAATGAATGCATATTATAAGTTATTAATGTCAAATTGAGTAAAGAAAAAAATAAAGCTTACTATGTGTAAGGCTATGATACATCTAACCTAAATACATGTACATGGAGCATATATATATATATATATATATATATATATATATATTTATACATTTATATATATATTATTTTTCTAAACAAGCTTGGAAACAATCAATAACAGCAAACAGAAAAGATAAACAAGACATTTGGAAAACATTTGCCAAACATGAACTCAGACCAGAAGGCAAATTTCAACAAGACATGAAACAACAAAGAAGAAAACAGATTAGAACATCAAAATAGGCAAATTTCGAACCAAACATGAACCAAAGATCTAGAACAAAACCAGAGATAGAACAATCATATCATATTAGCACAGCAGCAACAACAAACTCGTATCAGAATTCAGAATAGAGTCCATAAACACATTCAAGAAGGAATCGACAGAAACCTTTAACAACACTACATAAATCTAAAACCCAAATCGAATAAACAAGCATATATCTATTTTATAGACCATAAACAAATTCAAGAAGGAATCGATTGGAAAAATAGAAACATGAGATAGAAACCTTAGCCGATGAGGAGAATCACTGCCGGTTCATGGCTCTGGTGAGATAGAACAAACCTTTCTTGGCTCCCGTGTCTTGTCGCTAGCTAGGATCGACCGCTGATCGAGACTCAAGGAGGTTGTTTCCACTGGATCTAGGCTCAAGGAGGCTACTGGCCGCTAGATGCATTTGAGATTCGAGGGTTTAAGGTCCTGACCGGTAGGTATCCACTGAATTGATTCGGACAAAGGACGTGACTCGTGAGACTGAATCGCTACCGGAAGAGTAGAGTTTGGAAAGGAATTGTGGCCTGTTTGGGGGGTGGGTACACGACATTGAGCGGTACTGCTTGGGGGGTGGGTATTGGCCTGGGTTGTGTGAGTGAGAAACTGAGAGAATTAGTTTAGGTCTTTAGGGTTTTTTTATCATATTAAGGGTTTTTTGCTATATTTACATACATGTGAGGTTAGAAATGTAATTAACTAAATAAATATTAAAATATATATTAAAAATAGAAAAGCTCGATAAGGCTCGAGAGCCACTTGAGCCTGGTATTTAACTACTTGAACTCGGCTCGACTCAATACTCGAGTAGCTCGAGCTCGAGCTTGGCTCGAAAATGGACGAATCGAATTCGAGTAATCATCGATTCGAGCTTAAGTAGCTCATGAGTAGCTCGACTTGTTTACACCCTTAGGAGGAATGAAGGTGATAGGAGAAATAATGATAGGAGGACATAAAGGAGGAATCACGAGGAAGATAATGAGCCTTCAGGACCAGCAATCAATGTTATATTTGGAGGAGAATTGTTAGCGGGTACATCTTCCTCATCTCGAAAGTCTTACGCCCAGCAGGCCCATCAAGTTAACTCAATGATGGAAGAAAGGCAAGACGAAGAGCCCATCACTTTTACACCGGCCGGTAAAAGAGATGTAATGATCCCTCATGATGACCCGATGGTGATTTCGGCAGTTGTAGGAAAGCATCCAATGAGTTGAATCCTAGTCGACAATGGGAGTTCGGTGAACTTAGTCTACTAGAATTGCTTTGAGAAAATAAATATCTCGAAGGATAGGCTAAAGCCAGTGCCCATACCACTGTATGGCTTCTTTGGAGAAAAGGTGAAGGTAGTAGGTGCAGTTCAGCTACCTGTCACGTTGGGGGAGAGCCCGAGAAGTGTCATTCATCAAGTATTGTTTATGGCAGTGAAGTCAACATCAGTGGCTTATAATATGATCTTTGGGTGACAATTATTGAATGACATGAGGGTGGTGGCGTACCCTTGTTATCTATTAATGAAGTTTTCGACTCCCTGCGGTGTTGGACAAGTGAGGGGAGACCAAAGAAGAGCTAGGACGTGTTATATCGCGTCAACTACGTGAAGTGGAATTCAGAGAAAAGAAACCCTTACAATCGAGGAACCACCTAAACCAAAGCCTGACGAGGAAATGAAGGTAGTTCAATTAGATGATGAAGATGAAGAAAAGGTAGTACATGTGGGAAGTCAACTCCCAAAGAAAACGAAGGAGGAAATAATTCGGTGCTTGAAAGAGAACATTGATGTCTTTGGATGGACTCCCACCAACATGCCTGGAATTGACCCTAAGATTGTTTGCCACCGGTTGAATGTAGTCTTAGGAGCCAAACCAGTTAAGCAGAAGAAGAGAAATTTTACTCCAGAAAGGCAGCAGACCATAGATGAGGAGATCTAGAAACTATTGCAAGCTAGGTTCATCAGAGAAGTCAATTACCCGGAGTGGTTGGCTAATGTGGTAATGGTAAAGAAGGCCAACGAAAAATGGAGGATGTGTGCGGATTTTATGAACTTGAACAAAGATTATCCTAAAGATTCATATCCATTACCTCGAATTGACAAGTTGGTGGATGAGACCTGTGGATATGAACTGCTAAGTTTTCTGGATGCTTTTTTGGAGTACCACCAAATTATGATACACCCCGATGATGAGGAGAAGACTTCTTTCATTACCGATAATGGAACATACTGCTATTGAGTAATGCCATTCGGTTTGAAAAACACAGGGGCAACATATCAGCGCATGGTAAACAAGGTGTTTAAGGACTTGTTGGGCAACACCATGGAAACGTATGTGGATGACATGATCATCAAAATCCGAAAAGAAGAGTCACATGCCGAGAAAATGTTGAAGGTATTTAAGGTGTTACGACAGTATAAGATGAAGTTGAACCCTAACAAATGCTCATTCGAAGTGAGGTCAGGAAAATTCTTAGTGCAGGGAATAGAAGCTAATCACGAGAAAGTTCAAGCTATTTTAGACATGAAGCCACCCAATACTGTTAGAGAAGTTCAAACGCTAATAGAGAGGATAGCAGCTTTGAATTGCTTTTTGTCCAAATCAGCTGAAAGGAGTCTGCCGTTCTTTAAGGCGATAAAGGCAGGAAAGAGTTTCAAATGTACAGAAGAGTGTAATGATGCCTTTGAGAAATTAAAAGACTACCTGAAAGAGTTGCCACTATTGTCTTGACCACAACCTGGAGATCAACTCTTCATGTATCTCGGTGTAGGAGAGAAGGCTGTAAGAGCAGTCCTTTTGAGGAAGGAAAGAGACAAGGACTGTCCAATCTACTATGTAAGCAAAGTCTTACTAGATGTCGAGACAAGGTACCCCCAGTAAAGAAGATAGTTTTATCATTGGTGATGGCAACTCGTAAGTTACGATCGTACTTCCAAGCTTACTCAGTGACTGTCTGAACAGATCAACCTTTGAGGCAAATACTACGGAAACCAGAGCACTTCGGATGTCTGACCAAATGGGCTATTGAGCTGAGTGAATATGAATACACTTTCAGCCCCGTCAAGCGATAAAGGGGCAAGCATTGGCGGATTTTATTCTAGAATGCACCGATCGCGAGGCCCAAGAAGAAATAGAATTAGTTTGGTAGAGGTTATTTATAGATGGGGCTTGCAGTATGGATGGTAGTGGAGCTGGAATTGTGCTAACTTCACCTAAAGGGGAAATCTATGAGTATTCTCTACGCTTTGATTTTCCAAGCTCGAATAACGTAGCTGAGTATGAAGCCTTGATAGCCGGAATGAAACTTACCGAGAAGTTAGAGGTCAGCAATTTAATGGCCCATAGCGACTCACAGTTGGTGATAAGTTCTCGGGTGAGTATAAAGCGCGAAAACCGGCTTTAGTCCCTTACTTACAGAAGGTTCAACTATTGGCACAATCGTTCAAGAATTTTCGGTTGACCTAGATAAACCGATTTGAGAATAGTCAAGCAGATGCTCTTTCAAAGTTAGCCTCCTTTAGGGGAATTAAAGGTGGTATGGTAAAGATAGAATCTCTCCCCAAGCCGAGTGTCGAAGAAGAAGATGTCTGCGATGTCGAGATCGGAAGTGATTGGAGAAACCCGATCAAAGACTACATTTTGGGAGGCAAACTCCCCATTGACAGAGATGAAGCCCTAAGGCTAAAGTTACAAAGTGCCAGGTTTACCATGGTGAATGGAGAACTCTACAAGCGTGGGTTCACTATGCCCTTGCTAAAATGCTTAGGGCCATAATAGGCTGAATACACCTTGGCTGAAGTTCACGAGGGGATATATGGTGAACACTTAGGGGCTCGAGCCTTGGCCACGAAAATATTACATGTGGGGCTTTATTGGCCTACACTGAAGAAAGATGCCACTGAGAAGGTGCGAAGATGCGAGAAATGCCAGAAGTTCGCTCCTATAGTTATTGCGTCGGTCTCGACCCTTCATAGCACCCTTCAACCAATGCCATTCACATAATGGGGGCTAGATATCTTGGGACATTTTCCCTTGGGCATGGGCCAAAGGAAATATTTACTGGTAGCAGCAGACTACTTCACAAAGTGGATAGAGGTGGAACCTTTGGCTACAATTTTCCAAAAGAAGGTGGAGGCGATGGTATGGAAAGATATTATCTGCTGCTTTGGAATCCCTCGGGTGCTAAATGCTGATCATAGGAAGCAATTCGATTGTGACCCATTCCGAGAGTTTTGTAAAGGCTTGAGCATCAAGTTAAGAATATCTTCTATATCTTACCCATAAGCTAATGGGCAAGCCAAGGTCAATAACCGAACTATATTGCATGGTCTAAAAACCAGACTGAACAAGGCAAAGGGAGCATGGGTAGATGAGCTCCCGAGTGTCCTATGGGCCTACAGAACGACAAGTAAAGTATCAATAGGAGAAACACCCTTCAATTTGGTGTATGGAACTGAGGCTCTCATCCCGATTAAAATTGGAGCTGAATCACCTAGATTGGTCCTTTATGTTGAAGAATTTAACTCTTGGGGACTTAGGAAGAATCTTGATCTGATAGATGAGCTAAGGGACATGGCGAAAATGAAATTGGCTGCTTGCCAACAGCGGTAGCCGCTTATTATAATGCACGAGTTAAGGGTAGGAATTACAGGAAGGAGACCTGGTACTGAGAAAGTCAGCCATCACAAATGCCAATAGAGAGGATGGTAAACTCCGCACCAATTGGGAAGGACTTTACAAAATTAAAAGGATGATCGGACCCAGCACATGCACTTTGGAAACTTTACAAGGAAAAAAAATCTCGAAGACCTAGAACGCCAATCATCTTAAATTATATTGGCAATGAAAAAAATTGTACTTTTTACTGTTCTTGTTCTTATTTTTCCATCTATTATTCCATTACTTTACAGATATCATTGTTCTGTTATCATTTGATTTATGAATAAAGGGCAGTTATTCATGTTTTACATTTTCTAATGCAATATGTTAGATGGATTATGTGTTACAGGAATAGAAATGACTGAGGCAAAAGCTGGCCAAACATAAGTCCCTAAGCACAAAAGGGTGCGAGACGGGCAAATATAAGTCCCTAAGCACAAAAGGGTGCGAGACGGGCAAATATAAGTCCCTAAGCACAAGAGGGTGCAAGACGGGCAAATATAAGTCCCTAAGCACAAAGTCCCTAAGCACAAAAGGGTGCGAGACAGGCAAAGATAAGTCCCTAAGCACAAAAGGGTGCGAGACGAGCAAATATAAGTCCCTATGCACAAAAGGATGTAAGACGGGCAAACATAAGTCCTTAAGCACAAATAGGTGCGAGACGAGTAAAGAAAAGTCCCTAAGCACAAAAGGGTACGAGACAGGCAAATATAAGTCCCTAAGCACAAAAGGGTGTGAAAAGGGCAAACATAAGTCCCAAGCATAAAAGGATGCGGATGGGCAAAGATAAGTCCTTAAGCACAAAAGGGTGCGAGACGGGCAAATATAAGTCCCTAAGGACAAGAGAGTGCGAGACGGGCAAACATAAGTCCTTAAGCGAAAAATGCGCGAAATAGGCAACCCAAACGTACAAGTCCTAAAGTGAAAAAAGCGCAAGATAGGCACAATGCTTAAGCAAAAAGTTCTTTTTTGGACCAAGAAAAGCAACATTGTCTCAAAGAAAAACTTGTGGAGTAATACCATATTAAGGATAAAAGGTATGTTGTGTTGTAACTTTTGAACGAATAATTGTTTCTTCGATAAAATAGTTTTGTGTTGCAGCACTTTGACATGCTCACATTATTATGATTACAACATGCTGAAATTCAAATGAATATAATGATACAACATAGCATACATACAAAGAAAAGAAGCAAAACACAAAAAAGAATTGTACTTTTCATTAAAGGTAAATGAATTGTTTACAACTATGCATCGTTTGTACTAGTTACAATTGGAATGAAAAACAAAATGAAAAAGAAATATCCTAGTTAATCTATGGTGAGAATCGAGTCAGCTGGCTGAGAAGATGCCATGTCAACACTAGGATCTTGGGGAGCTGGAAGAGCAATTTCAGAAGAGGGAGCGTTGCTTGAAGGCCCAGCAACATCGATAGCCGTAAAGTCTAGCACAGGATCGACGGCAGTGGAATCAGAGAATTGGAGCTCGTCGCCGTCTAACCCTTGCAATGCTTCGATAGGCTCGGGTTGGTCGTCTGCCTCAACAAGTTCGGGCTGATTGTGCACCTCAATAGGCCTAGGCTGGTCATGCGTCTCGGTGGACCGGGGCTGACCAATTGACTGTCGAGGGGGCCACGGACCTTCGAGGTGTCTAGGTCGTCAATGGCCCCTTCCTCTAAGTAATCCTTCGGGCCTTGTGAGTCGGGCTCATACTCAGTCCAGGGAAGAGCATCATAGTACTGGGCCTTTTCGGTAAAAAGCAGCTCGGGGAAAGTCTTATTAGGCCTCTGTTTCTCTAGCCAAGCGCCAGCCAAGTACAAGCCATACTTGACGAATTCGCCGTAAAATCCTGCTTTTTTTCAAAGCAGTGTTAAGATAGGTGGTATTCATAGACGGCCTCGACTTGGACCTCCTTTTGCCAATCTAGCGCGTTGTTCAACTCTTCAACGGCCTTGTTCCATTATGACCTCGCGACCTCAAAATCATGTATTGCCTTATTATAAGCCTCTTGATATCCATGAAAGGATACCACTTTCGCTTGTTCTTCTTTCAGCTTCTGACCGAGGTCCGCGTTCTGCTGTCTCAAGGCTTCATTGTCCTTCCTCAACTCTTCTACTCTGTTGGTATATGGACGAAGTTGGTTAACCTCATTCTGAAGCTCCATGCATTTCTCTCGAAACTCACGCAGATCTTTCGTAGTTTGCTCCCTAAGAGTCCTGTGCCGCGTATTAATGGCCATCGTCTGTTGAGCCACCTGACAAAACAAAAAGAAAATAACTCAAAAACCTGACAAAAGAAGTTAAAAAGAGCGTATCATTATTGAAGAAAGGAGATGCTCTCACCTTCATTATGAGGTAGTCAGCGTTGTTTTTAGCCTCTGAAAGGTTCTTGAAGAGTTCCTCTTCGTCGCGAGGAAGGATAGTACTCCAAGCTAGGCAAGAAGCTACCCCAGGCTCCTCAATATTATCATTATCGTTGATATCGAAGTAGGTCTGAAAGTCATCCCCGTCGACAACGACCCTTCCATCTACTTGATATCGCCTAAGAGTAAGATCGGCCATCTTAGGCAAAATTGGCCTCACAGGCATCGAGTCTTTGATGATTAATCTCTTTTGGTATTTATGATGAGGCCTGTGAGGAGCTGACTTATTCTCAGCAGCACTAGGATCATCTTTTCAACGGGTGGACTCACTCCTCTGCAACCCCAAGCTCTCATGATCGTCCGAGCTACTATCATAGATAAGGTACCTCTTTTGCTTGCTTCTTTTGGCCTCTTGTGCGGGATGACTGGGTTCACCGATGATCGGAGGAGGGCGAGTAGGAGCGCGAGGATGTCAAGAAGTGGATGCCTCAACCCGAGGCTGTTGTTGAGGAGGAGGAGGAGGAGGAGGAGGAGGAGGAGAAGACACAATGGTCTCCCTCTTACGCATAGCCGCTTGGAAGCTCATATCTGCATAACACAAGGAGAAGAAGTTAGCAAATCAAGTCTAAAAATACTGCACACACGTATACAAAAGTAAAGAAAATAAAAAAAAACCTATAAAATCACCAAAATACTCTAAGTTAGCCAAGTTTGCATATAAAGGGAAATCGTAGAAAGGACTCCCAAAGGCATCGCCTTGGTTCCATTCAAGATCTTCCTCGGATAGATCGTCGACACCCGCGGCCTTAGGTGCCTCGTCCCCCTAGTCAGGAGAAGGTTCATCTACGAGACGACCTATGGGGGTAGTTGGTTCAACTACTGGAACTGTGGGTGGCTGGTTGGAACTAGAACCGGGAGTATGTAAGGTTGTGGTAAGGTTAGATGGAGTAGCAAAAGTCCGAGGAATAGCTCTATTTACTCCTCATTCGGCTACTGTAATGTTCTCGGGAGTTAAAAGAGAAAATAAATTTTGTTCTCCAGTGGAACATATACGCCTAATGGAGTCGCCAAAGTGGACCCTCAAGCTAGCCAAGTCGAACTTTTCTGAATGCTTCAAGTGGTCGCTAGTATCTCGGTTCCATATAGTGCAGAATCTTAAATCACCTGGAATCTCAACAACGACCCACTCGCTCTCGAAATTGCGCAATTTATTAGGAAGGTCCAAAAAGATTTCATTGTGAAACCTGTCAACTTTCAACCTCTGAAGGGAAAATGTAACTAGTCCTTTTAGCTTGCGAACTCTAAAAAAGGCACTCAAAAAGGGGACGGTAGGAATAATGCTTAAACTATGACATACTACCGAAAATCCTACTAATTGAGCCCAGGCATGAGGATGGAGTTGACATGGGATTATATCTTTATACCTAAGGAATGCTAGACCAAACTTCGGAAATGGAAAACGAAAGCCGAAGACTAGAGGCGCTTTATGTACAGCTACGCCACTTTTAACTAAATCAGGTGAAAGTTCCCTATCAGTTGGAAGTCTATATTGATAACCGGAAGGAAGGGAAAAACGAGTATTGATCTCTTCTAAATCCGCATTTGATAATGTGCATTCAATACTGCCCCTTCTCAGTGTTTTACCTGTGCGTTGCGAAGACATGGTCGAGGATAGAACGTGATGCTAGACAAGTAAACAGGTGGCAGCGATAGACCTAGGGTTTTGTGAGAGACCTAGTGTGTGACAGATTTAAGTGCGAGGGAGACCTAAGCGTAGGCGAAAGACCTAAGTACGCGGGAGACCTAAGCGTAGGCGAAAGACCTAAGTATGCGGGAGACCTTAGCGTAGGCGAAAGACCTAAGTACGCGGGAGACCTTAGCGTAGGCGAAAGACCTAAGTACTCGGGAGAACTAAGCACTATGCGAGAGACTAGAACTCTTACGAGAGACTTAAGGCAAGTACGAGAAATAGCAAAATGAAGTGACAAGGGTACACTTACTGTGACACTGACAAGCGAGAGGCTTCTGTGTTAGGGTGAAAGACTATATGATGCGGACTATGTTTGGCGAAAGAGCTAAGAACGTGTGACAGAGGTTTTTCTTATTTGATTTTGTCGAACTTCTGCTGCTTATATAGCTGCGATAGGGAATACCAAACGTCGCACCAGGTAGTACCTCTTGTAGAGCTGGACCTTTTTCACCAGCAAAAAATACTAGAAAAACGGCAAAAAAAAAAAACAGGAAAAAACTACAATGTCCTAGACTCAAGTATTTATACTCTCTTTATTGAAAAAATCCAATAAGAGAGTGGGAAGCAATTGATATGGCAAAGTCCATTTACATTGGGCTAAGGCCCAAACGCTAGAGGGTCCGCCATGTGACGGGAGCTTATCAGACCACGTGGTGTTCGACGAGAGATAGCCTGAGGTAGCATGAGATCCCTCTCGCCCGCGGCAGGGCCTCTGTCGCCACGACTGAGGCCCAAGGATTTATCGCCCTAAACCTGTCGCTTGTACACGTGGCACATATTTAATCTCCCGCATAGGCAACAAACGTCTCCCGCTCTTATGTCTCGCATCCATTTTACAGTCTCTCGCCGGCAACAGATTTCCACCATTCCCGAGATTGACGATATTTGTGTCATACTTGGAAACAAACTCTCAATAAAAAGACGTGATCATCCTCAGGTAATTACTCCATAATATTTACCTATAAATAGGCTTCAGGTACAATTTTATTCTCTAATTTTTGACTTCTGGCTTTTACGTTTCCCAATATTCAAGAATCTTTGGCTGACTTAAGCATCCGAGTGCCTATGTAGGGAACCACCCCCTGCGTTCTTCTGACTTTTCTTATTTTTATAGAATCTTCCTGGAAACATGTGGAAGAAAAGACAGATATTGACGTCAGCAAACATTTATTGTTGTTTCGAGTAACAACAAAAATGTTGCTTAAGATTTCTATGATGTTGGAGTGGTTTTTGGGTGATTTTGTAATGGCATTTTGTAGCTTAATTTATCTAATGATATAATTTTGCTTTAAAAGAAAAACAGTTGAAAATTTTGATGGGGCATGTCCATTTGTCACATCCCAGTTCTACTTGAACTTTTAGCTTGATCTATAAGGGTGTTAGTTTTTTATTGAAGTGATTGTATAGGATCTGTATTATGTTACAAAGGTTGTTTGAAAAGGGATTTGAAATATCAATAGAAATAAGAGGTGAGTGTTGATTCATGGGATTGAGGGAGTGTAGTTTAATAAAAGTAAACTGGGTAGAAGGAGAGGTTTATTTTAATAGCCCATTTAAGGAAGATGATTTTTTAGCCTAGCTTATTTAAGCTTAAACCTAAATGAATTTGACCTGGGCATAAAATGGGCTGGCACATTTAAATTTTTTTATATAATATCTTTTAATTTATAATTATATTTAAAATTTATTTATACTTTTATTTATTTACATATAATTAATCTTATTTGATTAAATAGATTTTAAAAATAAAAATAAAATGCTAGCCAATTAACTAAGCCGAGATATAAGCTTATACTAAAGCAATAACATAAGCCAATTAGTTTTAAATTTATTAAATCAATTTATATTATGGTTGTTAAACAAATAATATATTTAAATGATGTTAAAGACTTGAAGTTATAAATTTGATATGAATTTATTTGATATTTATTTCAAAATTTTATTTTGTTTATTTATTATAAAATGAATTGTCAATGTAAATTGTAATTTTTTTATTTTTTAAATACCAACAAACCCATTTAAATTTATTAGCCTTAAAGTCGAATCTGAACTTTCGTTTTCAAGTCTATTATTTAAAAAGACATTTTGGCTTGATCCATATTTGGCCTGGCCTGAACTAGATCAGGTTGATCTAGTTTAACTATACTAGTTTGGTTCATGATCCCTACGAACCAAACTCGTTTGTTCGCAAATTTTTTGTTTTTTGTTTTTTATCCAATGGAAAAATGCTTTTCTCTAATGGATTTTATTGGCCAGGCCATTACCCCAAATTCTTGAAGCCTAGCTCAATTCTTATTAGTTTAACATTTCCCTCCCATGACTAAAATGGAGTGGACAAATAAATGATTAATAACTTGAAGACGCAAACAAATAGAAGCAAACCCAATTAAGCTATAGTTTGTAGTGAACTTACCGTCCTGGCGTCTCACTGCCACCCCAGCTCGCCATTCGTTATATTCTGTTTGCGGTACCAAAGCAGTACATATTAGTAATGGCACTAACGAATTTTTGACATTCGATTTTGAGGGATTAATTAATATTATATTTCATTTTTTTCATAAAACATATTTTATCAACATACTACGTAAACAAACACAAACATAAGCACATGTGCGCAAGCGTGAGTGCATACACATATGTGTATTAATGTATATATGAAAATAATTTACCAATAATAAAAAAACAGCAAACTCATAATATTATAAAACAAAAATAATGCAACTACAACATTAAACTTTTAAACATATCAAAACTTTTAAATTAATAGTAAAATTACTAATTATACAATCTATCAATGAATTATGAAAACTTCCTTAATTCTTTGAACAATTTAATGAATAAATCGATTTTTCAACAAAATATTTTTTTATATAAACAAAAAATTAGATATATTTTTATACTGAAATTGAAACTTTAAAATCATATTTTTTTAACAAAAAATTAGATATTCCTTAATTTATCTAATGACATAATTTTGCTTTTTTTTTTTTAAAAAAAATCGTTGAGAATTTTGATGGGGCACGTCCATTTCTCACATCCCAGTTCTAGTTGAACTTTTAGGTTGAACTATAAGGGTGTTAATTTTTATTGAAGTGATTGTATAGGTTCTGTATTATGTTATAAAGGTTGTTTGAATGGGATTTGAAATATCAATAGAAATAAGAGGTGAATGTTGATTCATGGGTAAGAGGGAGTGTAGTTTAATAAAAGTAAACCGGGTAAAAGGAGAGGTGGGCTATTACTAAAGTTTTGGGGTAATGTTATGAAGTACTTTTATATTAAAAGATGAAGTTGATTTATTGGAATGATAAGGGACTATCAAGTGACATAGAGAAGAGAATTTTGAAGAGGCATTTATGTGGAGGAAGCATTGACATGGTATTAGTTCAAGAGACTAAGATGGAATTAGTAAAGATATATCGAGAGAATTTGGCCTTTAGATAATGGGGATTGGGGGTGCTGCCTAGTAGTGGAGTTATCTAGTAGTTTGGTATGTATTTGTCTAACTTTTGGTGATTGAGGGATAGCTTTATCTTAATTAAAGGAAAGTAGATCCAACATGATTTTGAGGTTTTTGGTGAATGTGTATGCCTCGAATAGACTTGAAGATATTAATAAAATGGGGAGGAGCTATGAGAACTAAAAGAGAGAATGGAAGGAAAGTGATGTGCATTCTAGATGATTTCAAAACTGTGAGATATGCATAGGAAAGAATGTTATGTATGATTCGAAGAAGTTATGGTGGCTGAGTTTAATGAATTAATTCTTCAAGGTAACAAAAGATGATTCTCATATGTAAATGGTGTTGTATTGTTTAGACTGGATATGCTTTTGTTCTTTTGGCTTTTAGACTATTACATAGGGGTTTTACAATTGTCAAATCCAATTATTAAGCAAAAATAAAAAGGCAACAAAAAGAAAGCTATATGTTTCCAAGCTTATACTACATTTAAGATAGTTATAGTTGGCTCGTAAATTTATTCTCACAGCTATGAACCTCAGTCGATGTTTCAAGAGGAAGTTGATAAAAAGGCTTGGGAGGCATTTCAAGGAGCTCTACATCAGTTTCAAGCATCTTCAACACTTTCCTCATTGAAGGACGATCAGCAGGCATCATCTGTATGCAAGGGCTATTACCAACATCTTCCTCACCATTATTTTTTCAGCATTAGTAACGTCTCCTAGCTCCATGTCCTCTCCTTGATTGTGAGACCCGATTTTAGAATACTGTACACCATATTTTTGTAAATCCTTGATAGTGGAAATAAATTAATTAGTGAAATTAAATAAATATTGAATGTGGATTTCCACTTTGGATTTTGGATTTATTGGATTTATGATTTCTAAATATGGTGTATAAGAGGTGAAATAAATATTAAAGGATAAATTGAAGCTGTAGAATAAATAAAGTAAATCTAAAATTTTAAAATGAAAGTGATATTTCATGGCATGAAATACAAACAAATGTAATTATAAGAGATGGAAACATGAGCTAAAACCATGTAGCAAACAAAGTGGCTTTTATGCCACCTATATAGCTGCTAGTTATGTTGCACGGCAGAAAAGAAAATTCATAAGAGTCAAAATACAATTTAAATGATGTTTAGAGTAGGATGATGTTAAAGTCTAACATGTGAAGGATTTTATTGGTTGAGGTTTAGAAAAAAAAAGAAGAGGCAAATAAGTCAAGATGGTGCAGCAAGAAGGGGACAACACGCCACTCCTTTGCTGCCGTGGCTTTTGCTGTACAATTAGAGAACAGAAAAAAAATATATTGGATTAGTAGACTTTTATGGGGTAAAGATAATATAAGAGATATGTAAGGAAGAAAAGTCAATAAAGTAACATGTGAACAAATTTAAGAGCTGAAGACTTACCAAACGGGAAGAGAAAAACAAGCATAACGTGCAGCAAAAAGAACACACGTAAGCTTGCTGTTGCAAGATGCCATTCGGCTTAATGCAAGCTAAAAGGTATTTTAGTTCAGGTTATAAAGATGACAAACGGTAACTAAATGTGAGGGAAAAGTTAATTGGAGAAAGGTTGAAATTTATTGGCTGAAGTAGCCATCAAAGGTAGGCTAAACAAGTCAATAATGTGTGGGAATAAAAGGAAGCTGATTGTCGTTCTTCTTGCTGCCTTTTTTTAACGTTTAATGCTCCCTCAGCTGCTTTTTTGCTGCAGTTAAATTCTTCATGAGTTAATGCTCTAAAAGATAAGGAATTAATGAGGAAATGGAATAATTAGCTAGGTGACAAACTTTATTGGTTGATATGGAGAAATAGAAGACTAGAGTGGATCAAACTCCAGCCAGATTTCTTCCTCTACCGATGCTATTCTGCTGCTCTATAATTTTCTGTTTTTCAGTCCACTCTTGCTCTATTTATTCACGTTTCTTCCTTCTCATTCATTAAACATTTCATCCCTTACTAGCTAAGCATTTACACCTTCCTCAAAAACCTTCCTTTCACCTTAAAATCCTCTAAGAGCCAAGAAAAAGAGGACTGGCGTGGGAGGAAACAAAACAAACCTTGAGCTGTGCTGGTTCGATCAAACAAAGGTAAGGAATATTCAGCCAATATTCATGTATTTAATTCTTGGTTTATAGTGATGATATATTAATTAGTATGGTTGAATTTCTATGTTGTTGGTGACGTTACTGGTGTGAATAAATCAAGCAGAAATTTCTGCTGCTATGAGTGTGTGCCATGAAGGATAAGAAGCAAAATTAAACATAAGGAAAATATAGAAATATATGGAATTTGATCTTGATAAATTAAGGTGTGAACATAGTGTTAATGGTGTGAAAACATAAAATGAAGCATGGAAAATTGAATAGGTAGCGGCTGGAACCAAAACAAAGAAAAGAAAGGGTGAAAGAAAAACCGAATGGAAGCTGTGAAAGAGAGTTATTGCTGCTGACCGAATGAAGAGAAACTGAAATGATAGTCACTAAAAAAATTAGTAGGAAAATGGTGTGGAAATGGTGAAGAAGAAAGAAAGAAGAAAGACTAAATTATTTGGAAATAATCTAAGGAACAAATAGTTAACAATAATGGCTAAAGTGGCATGAAACTAAGAGAGAAAGATGAAATGGATGAATGAGGCGTAAAATGAGAAAGAAAATGGCTAAGTGTGGCGCGGAAAGAGGGAGAAATAAAGGCTGAAATTGTGTTAATTAGTCAAGGTAAAGAAAGTCAAATATGAAGGCTAGAGAAAAGAAAAGAAATATAACTATAAACTTGACTAGAAAATATTTATACACAAGGTGAGTGTGGGTAGCCGGTTAAAGAAGAAGTGAAAGAAATAAAATATTGCCTTTTATTTCTTAAATGATGGAAAATTACAAGAAAGAAGGCAGCACATTTATGTGGTACCTTGACTAAGAAAAAAAATGAAACAATAACCTTAATTATCTAAGGGCCATTCGGCCATAGTGAAAAAGGAAGAAAGAATGGCATTGAGAGTAGCCATTTTTAGCTATTAGACTTACTTATATTATATTTTTGATATACATCATAGCTTAAAATAAAAAGGAAAATTAAGCTAATGAGTTGGTAAAATTATTTTGCAATCGAGAAGTACGATTTCGGTAGACGCAACCGGGAAGCTTGGTTTCGTAAGACCAGGTAAGGGAGTAATATGTGAAGTGAAATGCATGTCCTGTGGAGAAAAATGTTATAAAAATATTGAGCAAATGATTTGGTTTGAGACATGCATTAGTTTGATAAACTGTTTTGAATTTGGGTGAGCCAAAGATAAGCGACCCTTTTTATATAATTCTGGGCGAGCCAACAGTAGGTGATCCCTTATTTTTTAAAGAAAAATATTTTGTGGGCGACCCCCCAGTTCAACTCGGTGTAAGAGCCACAATGGGTGAAGTTAGTTCGCCACATGGGTGAATGAAAACATGCGAGCTCAATCCACTGTGATGGGCGAGCTGATAAGCGGCGAGCCGGTTTAACTTGTATTTTTCTCACACGAAAAATGGTGAAATTACTGACTGTTTTTACTGTGTTTTGTAAACAGAAAATATAATACCTTTTTGGAAAGCAATCATTTTAAAGAAATGATGAAATATGTGAAATATTCCTTAAAGGTTCTTTATGAAATATAAATTGATTTTTGAGACTGTAGGTCCCGAGTTTCATGCGTTACTATTCACATGGCTAATTGACCTGCCAAGTCATCAAAGGTCTCGAGGTTACCTGGCAAGTGTACCCGAGGACCACCTATAGATCTAGTTGTGTCCCAGTGGGGACAATTACTGGGTTCCTTTGGGAACGATGTGTTCTTTCAGGAACGATGTGTTCCTTCGGGAATGATGATAGCATGATTTAATTATAGGGTGATGCCTAGTCTCCACTTACTGATTTCTGTTTACTAAAAGAATTTACTGAATCCTGTTTACTATACTATATTATAAACTGTTTAGCCAGTGATTTGAATATTGTATTAAAAAGATTGGTCACTATCCACTATTTTCCTACTTAGTATGCTTTGGGAAAAATAAACGTTTTGTGGTATATAGCTTTGGTTTTATTAAAGCAGCATACAACTCCTTTACTGAGCACGTTGTCGCTCAATCCTTTGATTTCCACTCCACAGGTTATTTGAATTAAGAGACTTACCCTTCAGAGTTATCGACTACTTGGGTCAGTAGATATCCGATATCGGAGGTATATAATTTTCTTTTATATATTCAACAAATTTGTACAGTACTACTTTGAGTAAGAGGGAATGTAAATGATCTCAAATAAATTAAATGTAATATTCATAATTCTGTTATAGTGCTGTAAATGGAAGTAATATGTAATTCTTAAAGGGTTAACGGGTTGTTAAGCATCATAGACAGCCCAACCGGTGAAAATGTGTGATTTATAAGTAAATATTGTGTTATACTATAGATTCAGGATGTTACATTGATCCAACTGGTCATAAATCCACAATGGAAAATATATTTGACTAGTGTGGTTAGAAACTGCATTTAAATGCTTCCTCCTTCCTATCATTTCTAGTAATAACATTCCAAAACTATAAACATCAGCCTTGTATGAGATGCCTCCAATATTTTTGTAAACCAATTCGGAGCAATATATCCTATTGTTCCTCTTGCTGCTGTGAGAGAGACAATGCTATCTTTTGCTGAATATAATTTAGCAAGACCAAAATTTGAAACTTTTGGATTAAAGTTCTCATCTAGAAGAATATTGTGTGGCTTGATATCAAAATGTAAAATTTGCATGTCACATCCTTGATGTAAGTAGTCAATTCCTGAGCCACCCCAAGCACAATATCAAACACTTTTTTCCAACCTAAAATGTTCTTATTTTCTTCTGTAAATATGATTTTATCTAAAGATTCATTTAACATGAAGTCATATACAAGAGCTTGTTTTGACCCCTCCATACAAAATCCAATAAGTTTTGCCACATTAACATGATGAATTCTCTCAATAGAAGCTACTTCATTTATGAAGTCTTGGCCGTTAGTCTTTGACTTGCACAATAATTTTACAGCCACTAGATGCCCACTGCGAAGCTTTCCCTTAAACACCGAGCCATAACCCCCTTCACCTAACTTATCTTTAAAGTCTTTAGTCATATTTTTAATCTTGCTAAAAGAATACCTAATAGGCACTAAATTGTTTTGGCTTTGAAGGAACTCTTCAATGGTATCATCCATAGATAAATGTCTCCTTCTCCATTTGTATATAACAAGAGCAAGCAAACAAAGTATCCCAGTTAAAGTCCTTAGTCAGATAACTCCACCTTTCAAGAAAAACATATTGGAGCACATTAGTACTTGTGAAATCATGAAATAATGTATTACCTACATTCTCAAAAAGTCCATACATGTGACAGTTGCACGCTCCGTTAAAATTGACTAGTATTTGGAAGAAAGGTGTAATTCACTTTCTAGTGCATTCAATATATATTTTCTTACTAAGATCTCTATATATAAACTTTAATATTAGAATATTTTTACTAATTTGTGCAATTAATTAAGTTTGAAATAGCAATTTAATTATTTGATCATATCATTAATTCCTTGTGTTTCTTTTCCTTTAGTTAATATTCTCATTAACGTCAAAATTCTTAAAGTACTTATATATATTTTTTAATTTTAAGTCAAGGTAAATATAAAGGTTGTGATAAAATGCAATTGGATCTTTTAATTTTTTTTAAATTAAACTTGAAATTTTTTCCTTGCTCAATAATTTACCCAGCGCACACATGTATATATGCATGCCTATTCCATATATTTTAAATATGCTCACCTGATAGTATGCAGTATTGTTTCCAAGCTCCGGTTATGGATTATTTAATTATCACTATTTTAGTAGAGATTTTTATATTTAGAGTTTATTTAGATGGGTGGTGAGAATAGTTTTGATGATATTAAAAACAGTAGTAGAGTTGAGATTAGTTACTGTAACGGTGTTATTGGGTACTGTGGTGTAATTAAAATCAATGGTGAGATATGTGTCTAGATGCAAACACAGAGGTGACGATGAGATAAAATATAGTGTGAAAAGAAAACGAAAATGAAAATGAAAATTAAGGGCATTAGAATAAAGTTTATATATAATTTTATTTTTTATGATATTAATAAATAATTAAAATTATTAAAATTATTTTTGTTAAATAATAAAATTTATTACTTATTTGATTTTAATTATTTATTAATATATTTTATATAATAATAAAATTTTATTTATTATATAAAATTAATAATCATTTAAAAATAAGAATAAAAATAACAAACAAATTAAGTTGCAAATAATAAAATTTTATTTATTATATTAAATTAATAGTCATTTACAAATAAAAAATAGATTAAGTTGATATCTTTACACTAAAATCTTAAAGGAAAAAAATGCAATAAAACTTTAAGCAAAAAAATAAAAATGAGAATATTTGAAAAATTGTTATTGATAGAGGGAGTGTATCTCCCATTGGATCCCACTAGACCTTTCATGGTCTAGTGGGAGATTAAAGGTGTAGCACGGTGGAAATGCTTTGACCATGCCACACCTTGGTGTGCCAAACGACATTGTGGCATGATTGGGTTTTGTTTGTAGTGTTGGATTCCATCACAACTCTAGTGTGATGGAATCCAAACAAAGCATTAATGAATTACCTTTGCTAAATTTAAGAGGGAACATTACACTAATTGCAGATTTCATTCCATAAATATTACCGTACCCAATGCAATTGTTGTAGAGGTTATTTCTAGTAGGAAGCTTATTGAAGTGGATGCTATGGATTGCAAGTTTACCTAAAGCAATAAAAGGACACTTAAGGGTTTGATCAAGAAGAAGCTAGATCGAGTCTTGTGTAACAAAGTTTGGGGATTGAAATTTCAGGAAGTTTTTTTTAGAAATCTACCTAGAGCACATAGAGATCATTATCCAGTGTGGTTGAAATTAGAGAGATTTTTCAACCTAACAAGGAGATTCATCCTCTTTTGGTTTGAATTGGCTTGGCAAAGTCATGCTAATTTCAAGGACTTTATGGCAGTTAATTGGAGAAAGGATGTTTTGTTGCATGGAAATCTAACAAACATGCAAAAAGCCTTGAAAGATTGGAATCTAAGGGTATTTGAGAATATCTTTAAAAGAAAAAGGCATCTTTTTGCTAAGATTGAAAGAGCACAAAAAGCTTTTGAGCCTTAACCTATCCCATTTTTAATGCAATTAGAAGAGAGTTTGATAGCAAAGTATAATGAAGTGTTTCAATAGGAGGTATTGCCATGGTTCTAGAAGTCTAGATCAAAGTGGATTCAACTTGGGGATTAAAATACTAGCTATTTGCATACTACCACTGTAGACACCTAATTTTGTCCGAATTTCACAAATTATTTTGACAAGTTTTGTTCTTATTATTTTATATTTTATTTATTTCTATTTTTCTTATTTATTTTGTTATTATTCATATCATTAATATCATTATAATTATCTTTTCTTTTTATTATCTTTTTATTACTTTTCTATTATTATTATTATTATTATCATTATTATTATTATTATTTTTGTTTTTGCCGCCAGTTCCCTTGCCGCCAGATCTGCCAACACCAAACCCCATCACATTAAATGCTAAAAACCTACCCAGATCTGCCCCCATACTGTCGCCGGCGACCAGATCTTCCCCTGTCACAAGCCTCACCTCAAGTCATCTCCCCCATCCCGTAAATCCTAACCCGACAGTGACCTACAGATTTGGTGATTCTGAAGGGCTAGGGGAAGAGGTTTCAAACGGGTTTAAGAAGAGAACCAAGCAGAGGGGGGGGGGTAGACAAAAAAACGAAAAAACACAGAAACGCTGGAAAAATTATCAACGGAAGCAGAACCTGTGCCATCACCACCGTAGCTACTACTCACCAACACCCAGATACACCGAAACCACACAAACACCACAACCTCAATCCTCCAACCGAGCATCATCACCGACGAAACCAATCCTCCAAACCCAGGTCTGAAAACCCATTACACCGAAACCCAAGCTCAATATTCTCCAAAACCAATCTCCAAAAACCTGCAAAACACAAAACCAACAACCACCACAGACCAAAACAACCAGATCCAAAACCAGAAACATCAAAACAAAACAAAGAGGCGTAAAGAGGCTCTCGGCGAAATCATATCTGTAAGGTTGGGAGCGCTCTCAGGAAAGACGAACCCAGATCTGAAAAGAGGAAGTGGGGTAGAGCGTCTAAGGCTGAGAGGATTTTGAGTTTCTGAATCTTTGGGCGAGAAAACTGACGAAAATGGCTTTTTAAAGGGGTTGCCTTTTATAGCTGAAGAGAAAAGAAGAGAAAGGGGGCGGCCCGCGTGAAGGCTTGACTCAACTGGGACCCGCAGGATCGACCGCCCGCCAAAAGCGAGAAGACCGCATGCCTGGCTGCCAGCTTCACGAAAACGCCCGTCCGAAGAAAGGAGTGTAGTTCGCCCGCCTGCCAAAATTGTGACGGTCTGTGAGCTAGCCCGCCTGTCAAGAGCCTGACCATTCCAGTACTTCGCCCGCTAAAGAGCTAGACCACTCAGGGTGTTCGCCCAACCGAGAAAAGGGAACAAGAGAGGCAAGGTCTATTAGCTCGCTCACCCGCTTAAGAAGTTCGCCTGCTCGTGGAAAAGGAAGCAAAACCAGAGAGCTCGCCCGAGCGAGGAGTTCGCTCGCTCAAAGGGTTAGACCATACGGGAAGTTCGCCCGCCCGTCACACAAAAGGCGGAAGAAGTCGTTCGCCCAAGCAAGGAGTTCGTTCGCCCAAAGAGTTAGACCACTCAAGGTGCTCGCCCGCGAAGAATTTGACATCGCCCGCCAAGGAGTTAGACCAAACGAGAAGTTCGCCCGCCCGCCACCCAAAAAGGTAAAAGAGGTCGTTCGACCGAGGAGAGGAACATTCCGGGAGTTAGACATTTCGTGGAACTCGCCAATACGAGAAATTAGATCGCCCGCCTGAGGAGAAAGAGCATCCACTTGGTCGTCCGCTCAAAGAGGTCGCCCGCCCGAGAGGGTATATTTCCTTTTCCCGTTTTAGTTATTCATTCATTTGTTTAAATACTTTTAATGTTAAATAGAATGACATAATAAATATTAATTGGAAATAATAATAAAGGAGATTCTCCCGAGGATGGGATGTCATGAGACTCACAAGTAGTGATTTCTTGACTGATCCCTAGGTGAGAGGGATTAGCTAAATGTTACCAGAGTATTGGGATATTTAGCCAAATTTCTCAATATTGAGGATTTCATTAATAAAAATCAAAATATAAAATTCCCTTTATAATTCCATATGCATCACAAATCATATGTTTGCATCGTGTGCGAAAATAAATAATAATAAAGGAGATTCTCCCGAGGATGGGATGTCATGAGACTCACAAGTAGTGATTTTTGACTGATCCCTAGGTGAGAGGAATTAGCTAAATGTTACCAGAGTATTGGGATATTTAGTTAAATTTCTCAATATTGAGGATTTCATCAATATAATTAAAATAAATAAAATTTCTTTCAAGTTTCATATGCACCACGCATCTTCATTCATACTGCATGAATTCGATCAATTACAAAATAGCATGAGTACTACCGAGGATGGGATGTCATGAGACTCACAAGTAGTGATTTCTTGACTGATCCCTAGGTGAGAGGGATTATTTCAAATGTTACCAGAGGATTGGGATATTTGATTTAATTTTTCAATAAATGGTACTCACGTGGATTTTCATAATGAATCCCTTTATAACAACAATTTTTCCTAAAACAAATACGCTAATTATTTCTATAATCAAAAGCCAAGACTATCTTATTAAAATCAAAGGATACCATGGGATTAGAATGGTACCGTTTTTTAACGGGCGTGTGGGGGTGCAAATCCTTCCCCATACGTAACCGTACCCCCGAACCCAATTTTTGTTCGCAGACCAAAAGATTATCTTTGTAATAAAACTTAATTAATTTTGAGATTTTGTTGAAAAGATAAACGCTTTCAGGTGGCCAATCACACCTAGTCAAAAAGGATTGGTGGCGACTCCCATTTTTGTTTTTAAACGCTTTTTTTTAAATCGTCGAGCGCGAAGCCGTTACGACAGCTTGGCGACTCCACTGGGGACACAAGAGGGTCAAGCCATTAAATAATCATGTGGTATCTTAAATTTAATTTGATAGCCTGAATTGCGTTTAAATTTAATCTCTTTCTAATATAAATTAAAAATAAAAAGAAAAGAGGAAAAGTGAAATAAATCCACATAAATAAATGAAAACTTCATTTCATCCATTTTTTTATCATATTGATTCATTACATTTTTGTGTATGAAGATGTTGATTGAATAAATAAAGTAGAACATATGTGCATGCACTGTTGCATACATCAATGCATTTGCATGACATGAGCCCTACACCCGGGTTCCGTCCTCTTTAGGAGGGGGTAAAGTAGCTATGCTCTCGTGAGGTAATCACCTCCGCAATGGCAAGTGAAATACTCCCACTCAGATCTGTTCCTTACTAGTCCAGAGTGGACGACAGTATGGGAATGATTTGGGAACCTTTTAGATATGAGAAACTCAAACCAGCATATAATGTGTTGTGAGGGGACCAACCTAAGTTAGGCCATTCCTTCCCATTCATGAGAGTGACCCTTGATAGGACATAAATAAACATTCCATCCTTTATCTGCCTTTTGTTTCTTTGTTCATATTTTACACACATACTGATTTGTATTTGTTTTCTTGTTCTTTTTGCATGAACTCTTGCATCACATAGTCACATAGGGGGTATTTTAACCATGGCTCTTTGCAACGAGGAATTTTTCACTGAATCCATAGAAAGGCTAGCTTGTTCGTCATCTGTGAATGTTCCGTGTGATTCCTACAGGGAGGTACAAATTTGGTCTGAAAAGAGTCAACAAGTAAAAGGGGATTGCCTGAATAGGAATTTTGTATCCTCGCTCCCACAAGAAGTGAATCTGAACCTCCAGCAAAATAATTTAACAGATTTAGCCAACTTATGGGATCAAATCAGTGAAGAAGGGAAAAGGGATTTCCATGAGAGGTACGGCCAAATAGAGTCTTTGATCGCTGTAAAAGTTGAAGAACCATTGATCAGAGCTGCTATTCAGTTTTGGGACCCCTCCCATAGGTGCTTCTCTTTCAATGGAATGGATTTGACACCCACGGTAGAGGAGTACTCTGTCTTGGTAGGTATAGATTTGAAAAGTCCGGATAAAATTTATGTTCGAAAGCCAAAATCCGGATACCGCAAAAAGCTGGCCAAGCTTATGGGAGTTAGACCGGAAGACATAGATTCCCATAAAAAGGAGAAGGGTTCCAATGTTTGTATGCCGTGGGATTTTCTTCACGAATTCATCAAGAGACATCTCAGTGATCAGCAGGGGTTGACAGTTTTTGCATTGGCAATCTATGGGATGGTTGTCTTTCCGAAGGTGTTAGGGCACATTGAAGTGTCAGTGATAGACTTTTTTGAGCAAATTGAGAATAACGGGAACCCATCACCTGCCATATTAGCTGAAACCTTCAGGTCATTAAATTACTGTAGGAGGAACGGAGAAGGGCGATTTGTGGGATGTGCACAGCTACTGCATGTTTGGGCCAAAAGTCATTTTAAATGTGTGGAAAAGGCTTTCAAGAGGACTTTCCTACATCATCGCACTCCGGTTAGAGAGTTCTGCAGTAAGTGGCCAAAACTGAAAAGTAAGGAAGACTGGGTGGACTTTTTGGAAAGACTCGGAGATAAACAGATTGTATGGATGACTCCGTGGATGCCTCATGTACCGGTCTTGTATCGATGTGGAGAAGATCCGTGGGTGCAACTTCTAGGACCATGGGGAGGGATAAGCTATGCGCCACTTATGGTATTAAGACAGTTTGGAGCTAAACAATTTATTCCATTAACACAAGGGCTTAGTGATTTGGAGTTTTCCTATGGTGAGCCCAAGGCAATCAAAAAAGGTGAGCAAGTAGTTCGATCGTGGAAGCGAGCACGGAGAATCAACCTTGGGCCTCTCTCTGATAAAGCTACCCCGGAATACTTGATGTGGAGAACAAGGCAAGTAAGGGAGGTAGTTTTTCTCCCAAGTGAATGCAGCATACCTTTAGAACCAGAAATAGAAGTATCCGAGGCTGAAATCGCTAGGCAGCAGTTCAAGATAGATGAAGAAAGATGGAAGCAAGAGAATTTGAGGCTTCGAAGAGAGATGGAACAGCTAAAGTACGAGGCAGAGATGCGAGAAGCCAAGCTCCAGAAAGTCCGGCAAGAACACCACGTCACCAACAAGGATCTCAGAAACCTGCATTTAGAGAACAAGAAGTTGAGATCTGAAATGAAAGTCGGAGGAATCATGCAAACTTCAAATGAAAGGAAAAGAGAATTAGAAGACTTGCATCGAAGGGTAGAACATTGGGCACACAAGGCCAAGAAAAGTGAAGAAGAGGTCGTTCATTTGTCCCAAGAACGACAAAATTGGGAAGGCATGTATTCGGCAAGCGCAAGGAAGCTAGCTCAATGTCAGAAAGAGAACGAGGAACTAAAAGAGAAGTTGAAGAAAGGAAAGCAAGTCGAGATAGATGATGACAAAGCCACGTTGCAACAAAAGGTTCAAATGCTAGAGGAGCAGCTACAAATACATAAGAACCACATTAAAGTGATCATAGAAGATTGGGAGCAAAGTGAAAACAACTGGAGATATGGATATGACCTGGCCCAAGATGCAAGCATGTATGGAGAGTGGGAAGTTTGGGGAGACAACAATATATAGAGCATATGGCCACTCAAGTTTGCAAGGCTGTGACAAAGGCGAGGGAGATGGTCGACAAGGCTGAAGCATTGAAACAAGAAATCCTCCCAACAGAAAAATACGGGCAAAGGCTGCTGAACTTCTTAGATGAGGCAAAGGATCAATATCAACAAGTTAGTCGTTTTTATGGATATAATCAGAATATGATCGGAATGTAACAAGTGACTTGTTGAATGAATGAAAGTTCCCTTTTGTTGAAATTGTTATGGTTTAAATATCCCTCAAAGTGTCATTCATCTTGCATCACATTCATCATATTCATGTTTCAAGATTGCATCATGTAGTAATTAGTTCCTTAATTGTGGTAATCAAGATTCTGGGTAGCTTCAACATTCAAGATTCCAGTCCAAATACCCAAACACCCATACAATACCCGGTCGCGTTCAAGAGCAATGGAGGAAGAACATGATAATCGGATGGACAGAATGGAGAAGGCACAAGAAGAAATCCGAGGTCAGTTAGCCGCTCTAATGGAAATGATGACAAGATCGAACCGAGAAAAGGAAGTGGCTAGAGAAGCACCTAACCAAGGGACTGATAAGCCTCAGGGAGATGAAGACCCTCTATACCCTCCAGGGTTTACCCCTCTCCATGCCCAATCTTTACAAGGCATGCCTCCACCTCCACCACAACCTATGGGCAGCTACGCCTACATGTATCCAGGCGCACCGAGTACATCGACACAACCTCACATCACTGTGCCTATACCTCCCGTTAAAGGGACAAGACCTACAGATCCAATTCAAGTCCCCGACTTAGATGATCCAAAAGAACAAGAGAAGTTAAGGGGTAGTGTGTCAGAAATGAAAGGGGATTCAGACTCAAAGAAGTTCAGCATTATAGAGGAAAGGCTAAGGGCCATCGAGGGTAGTGATTTTTACGGGTCAGTAGATGCAATGGGATTGTGCTTAGTTCCAGATGTGGTAATCCCTCCTAAATTCAAGACTCCTGACTTCGAGAAATATGATGGGACCAAATGCCCTATTACTCATGTGACAATGTACTGTCGCAAAATGGCCGCGTATAATCACGATGACAAGCTGTTGGTGCATGTGTTCCAAGACAGCCTCACAGGGTCCGCTGCTAGATGGTATGTACAGCTGGATCGTACACGCGTCCACAGTTGGAGTGACCTGGCTAGAGCCTTCATCGCACAGTACAAACATGTCACGGATATGGCCCCAGATAGGCTATCTTACAAAACATCGAGAAGAAAGCCAGCGAAAGTTTCAAGGAGTATGCTCAACGTTGGAGAGACCTCGCATCCCAAGTCCAGCCGCCTCTAACTGAAAAGGAGACAACGGTGATGTTTGTCAACACTTTGAAAGCACCTTATTATGAGCGCATGATAGGGAATGCGACCAAAAATTTCGCTGACATGGTCATCACAGGAGAAATTCGAAAATGCAATTAAGAATGGGAAGTTGGAAAGTAATGATCCAAAGAAAGGTGGGTTATCCAAGAAAAAGGAGGTTGAAACCCAAGCCGTCACCCACACAACACCCCGGTATAAAGGAAGGGCACCTTACTCGCCCCGGTTTCAGCCACAACCCCAACCTTATCCAAATTACCAACCCTACTCCCCAACCACAAACAATGTCTCATATACCCCCTACCAAAATTCTTTTCAGCCACAGACATTCCAACCAAATCTTCGCCCTCCAGCACCTTACTACGCACCGACACCTATGGCCCAACCTTACCAGCCAAACAGTAACCCAACTACTAGCCAAAGGCCTCCCCGAAGAAATATTGAAAGACCTCCTATCGATCCTATCCCAATGTCATACACAGACTTATTTCAGCAACTTGTAAAAGGCCACATGATTGCTCCCCTTTTTATGGAGCCGATGAAACCACCTTTCCCAAGATGGTATGACTCTAACGCCCGATGCGATTATCATGGGAACCCAGGCCATTCTACGGAAAACTGCACGGCCCTGAAGTATAAGGTGCAAGATTTGGTCAAATCGGGGAGGTTGACTTTTTCCAAGGAGGAGGAACCCAGTATCAATGCAAACCCACTTCCCAGTCACAGTGGAGGATCAGTTAGTACGGCTGAAGTTTGGGGGAAGTGTTGTATAAGGAGACGCGTGGAAGAGGTTAAGACTCCGATGAGTCTAGTATTCGATGCTTTACTCAAAGCCGAGATGATTCAACCTATGCCGATAGACTCGGGGACTTGTCAGGACGAATCAAGCCCAGAACAGACTTGTGAATATCACATGGGGCATGTTGGCCACTCTATCCAAAACTGTCATCAATTTCAACATAAAGTCCAATCAATGATGGATTCATTTCTGATCGAGTTCCATACGGAGGAGGAAGAAGATATAGTGAGCGCTGCCTCGAATGATCTTCGGGACACGATCATCCTTGGGGAAAACCATTGACAGTGTTTTATAAGGAAAAGTCAAGTCCCGAGAAGGAAGAAGCTTATGTTGTCACACCTCCCACCATGATAATCAAAGTTCCAAGTTCTTTCCCTTATAAGAACAACAAGGCCGTCCCTTGGAAGTACGAGTTCAAAGCAGTGATTGAAGGATCGGGCGACGTGGGTTCGAACGGATCGGCTTTGCTAGATAATGCCAACATAAGTGGAGTAGGGGGAATCACTCGAAGCGGGAGGTGCTATACTCCTGAAATGCTAGAGAGGGCCCGGAAGGGAAAAGCGAAGGAAGGAGAGGAGGAGGGTCAGATGGAAAAGGAAAGAGCAAGCTTTGTCTTCCAAAGATCAAGGGGAGAAACTGCAAAAGCCAGTATCAGAAGAGGATGCAAAGGAATTTTTGAAACTGATCAAGCACAGCGAATATAGTGTGGTCGAGCAATTGAATAAGATGCCTGCTCGGATTTCACTATTATCATTGCTGTTGAGCTCAGAGTCGCATCGGAACGCCTTAATGAAGGTGTTGAATCAAGCCTATGTGCCTCATGATATTCCGGTCGACAGTATGGACCAGTTGGCAGGAAATATTACAGCGGCAAATTTAATATCTTTCAGTGATGACGAAATTCCGCCGGAAGGGCGAGGGAGTATTAAGGCCTTGAACATCACTACCAGCTGCAAGGGCCATACAATTGCCAAAGTTTTGATTGACAACGGGTCGTCGATCAATGTCTTACCTATGGCCACGTTGGCGAAGATGCCTATTGACATTTCTTGCATACAACCCAGTCACATGGTTGTAAGGGCATTTGATGGTTCCAGAAGGGACGTGATTGGTGATATCGAAGTCCCTATTGATATCGGGCCGGTCACTTTCAACATACATTTCCAAGTGATGGATATTTCGCCGTCATACAGTTTCCTACTGGGGAGACCGTGGATCCATACGGCGGGTGCGCTGTTCCCTCGTCATTGCACCAGAAGGTGAAATTTGTTGTTGGTGATAAACAAGTAACTGTTTCAGGAGAAGAAGACCTCTTGATCACCAAACCCTTGTCTGTACCCTACATTGAGGCAGCCGAAGAAGCATTGGAATGCTCTTTTAGGGCCTTTGAAATCGTGAATGCAACATATGTAGGAGAAGGGTCAAGAATCCCCACCCCTCGTTGTCAACCACCACTGAGATGATTGTAAGCAGACACTACAAAAGGGCTGGCGTGTCGGAAGAGGTTTGGGGAAGAATCTCCAAGGACAAAGGAAGCCTGTGAAGATTGAGAAAACAAGGATAGGTTCGGCCTCGGATATAAGCCACTGGTTTAGAGGAGAAAGGATGCTGGAAGAAAGAAGGAGGAAAAGAATAGCTTGCCTTCGGGGATACGAAGAAAAGGCGGAGAAGATGGTGATACCGTACCTCTATGATACTTTTCGCTTTGGCGGATGCTATCACCCTGATGCATTAGAGGCAGTGAAAGAGGACTTATGAAAGGACCCTCTCGTGGGTTCCTCAGTTAAAAGGATGCATGAAGAAATTACAATTTTTTGGAAATGATGGCGTTGTTGGGCACAGAGCTGAAAGACTGGATTGTTGAAAGGATACCTTCTATCTTTTGTTTTTCCTTTTGTAATGTAGTAAGGTAGATTATCAACATCTTGGTCTAGAGAGTTCTAGAAGATTCTTTTGTAAATTTGATCTTCATCATCATTTCAATAAATTAACAATTCAGTGCATTTCGAGTACTTTCTTTTCATCCATCATCATCTCATAACTGCTTTCTCCTTTCATTCACTGCCATTGGTATGAACAACCAACCACATCTGTCAAATTTTTACATTTTCAGGAAAATGAATAATGAATGTGAAGATAACCTTAACGGCTATCCGGGGTTTGATTTTGAAAATTCTATATACGTCGACGAACTCGATAACAATGAAGATTCAGACGACGATGCTTGTCTCCAGATCTATTGAGAATAGTTGAGCAAGAAAAAGACCTTTGAACCCAACAAAGAAGCTATTGATATGGTCAACTTAGGGGATGATGAGAAAGTCAAGAGGTCAAGGTGGGCGCAGCACTTCCATTGACTGAGAGACAGAAACTAGAGGAATTGCTTCGTGAATATGTGGATGTGTTTGCTTGGTCTTATCAAGACATGCCCGGGTTAAATACTGAAGTTGTGGAGCATCGCCTGCCTTTGAAAACGGAAGTAAGCCGGTACAACAGAAGCTTAGGCGCATGAAGCCCGAGATGTTGTTAAAGGTGAAGGAAGAAGTAAAAAAGCAATTCGATGCGGGGTTCTTAAAAGTAGCTAAGTATCATCCGGAATGGGTGGCTAACATAGTCCCGGTACCAAAAAAAGATGGGAAAGTAAGGATGTGTGTAGATTATCGGGACTTAAACAGAGCTAGCCCAAGGATAATTTCCCATTACCCATATTGATACCTTGGTGGATAATACAGCCCAACACTACATGTTTTCGTTCATGGATGGTTTTTCAGGCTACAATCAGATTAAAATGGCTGAGGATGACATGGAGAAAACCACTTTTGTGACAGTTTGGGGCACATTTTGCTACAAAGTATGCCTTTCGGTTTAAAGAATGCCGGGGCCACCTACCAAAGAGCGATGGTAACCCTTTCCATGACATGATGCATAAGGAATAGAGGTGTACGTGGATGACATGATTGCCAAGTCCCGAGGAGAAGAGGATCATGTAGCCAACCTTCAAAAGCTTTTGAAAGGCTACGAAGTTCCAGCTCAAGTTAAACCCTGCCAAATGCACTTTTGGCGTTAAATCAGGAAAGTTGTTGGGGTTTGTAGTCAGCGAAAAGGGAATTGAAGTGGACCCGGACAAAATCAGCGCGATACAAAATCTGTCCCCACGCACACAGAAGGAAGTAAGAGGCTTTTTGGGAAGATTGAACTATATTTCCCGTTTCATCTCGCAACTTACGCTTAAATGTGATCCATTTTTAAGTTGCTTCGGAAACAAGATCCGGGAGAATGGAATGAGGCGTGCCAAGAGGCTTTTGAAAAGGTGAAAAGGTACTTGTCAAATCCACCTGTTCTAGTACCGCCAATGCTGGAAGCCCTTGTTGTATATGACTGTAATGAAATTCTATGGGATGCGTGCTGGGCCAGCATGATGATAGGCAAGAAAGAACGGGCTATCTACTACTTGAGCAAGAAGTTCACTGATTACGAGCCAAGTACACTACAATAGAAAAAATGTGTTGCGCATTGGCTTGGGTTGCTCGTAGATTGAGGCAGTATATGTTGTATCATTCGACCTGGTTGATAGCTAGATTGGATCCCCTCAAATACATCTTTGAAAAACCTTCATTGTCAGGAAGACTAGCTAGGTGGCAAGTTATGCTATCCGAATATGACATTGTTTATGTGTCCCAAAAGGCAATCAAAGGTGGGGCAATAGCCGACTTCCTGGCGGATCGCGCTACTGACAAGTATGAGCCTATCCAGCTAGATTTTCCAGATGAAGATATAATGTCTATCTTTCAAGCGGAGAAAGAAGAGCCTGATAGCAGACAGTGGAGAATGTTCTTTGACGGCGCATCCAACGCCTTGGGACATGGAATCGGGGCGGTCTTAATATCTCCAAATGGAAAGTATTACCCGTCCACAGCCAGATTAAATTTCAACTGCACCAACAACATGGCTGAATACGAAGCTTGTGCAATGGGCTTAGAAGCTGCAATCGAGAGGGGAATCAAGAACTTGGAAGTTTACGGAGATTCAGCACTGGTTATTTATCAGTTACGAGGTGAATGGGAAACAAGGGATCAGAAGCTAGTTCAGTACCAAAGTACATAGCTGACCTTGTACAACAATTTGACGATATCATCTTCCAACATTATCTCGAGAAGAAATCAGATTGCTGACGCCTTGGCAACACTAGCTGCAATGTTTAAAATGGAGACGGAAGCAAATGTCTCACCAATCAAACTGCGCATGAGAGATTCTCCAGTCCACTGTTCTAGTATTGAAGAGGAAACGGATGGACAACCCTGGTATTATGACATCATGCAATACCTTAAAAATCAACAATACCCAGAGCATGCATCGGAGAATGATAAAAAGATCCTTAGAAGATTGGCAATGGGGTTCCTTATTGATGGAGATTTTGTAAAAGGGAGAGACCAGATGTTGTTGAGATGTAAGCGTCGAAGCCAAAAGGATTCTGAAGAGGTACACGATGGAACTTGTGGGGCACATGTAAATGGTCATTTCATGGTTAGACAGATTATGAGGGCAGGATATTATTGGACTACACTAGAAAGAGATTGCATAGATTATGCTAAAAGATGCCACAAGTGTCAAATCTATGCTGACAAGATTCAAGTTCCCCCAACATCACTGAATGTCATGGCACCACCGTGGCCCTTCTCTATGTGGGGAATGGATGTGATTGGACCCATATCTCCTAAGGCATCAAATGGGCACAGATTCATTTTCGTGATGATAGATTACTTCACCAAATGGGTGGAAGCCGCCTCTTATGCAAATGTGACTAAGTCTACTGTTTGTAAGTTTCTAAAGAGAGAGATAATATGTCGATATGGGCTCCCAGAAAGGATTATATCGGACAATGCCCTCAATTTGAACAATGACATGATGAAAGAAGTATGTGCACAGTTCAAGATCAGACATCACAACTCAGCCCCGTATCGCCCGAAGATGAATGGAGCCGTTGAGGCTGCCAACAAGAATATTAAGAGGATTGTGGGGAAAATGACCAGCACATACAAAGACTGGCACGAGAAGCTACCATTCGCTTTGCATGCCTATAGA
The DNA here is from genome assembly GCA_031772115.1 of Heritiera littoralis. Taxonomy (NCBI): domain Eukaryota; kingdom Viridiplantae; phylum Streptophyta; class Magnoliopsida; order Malvales; family Malvaceae; genus Heritiera; species Heritiera littoralis. Next base: position 717,355 of record JAPDPK010000180.1, on the reverse strand, counting down.
ACATCAGTACGTACATCTACTGGGGCAACTCCCTTTTCTCTAGTTTACGGCATGGAAGCGGTGCTGCCGGTTGAGGTAGAGATCCCCTCCCTAAGAGTCTTAATGGAATTAGACTTAGACGAGGCTGAATGGGTTCGAAGTCGTTTTGAACAATTGAACCTTATAGAAGAGAAAAGGCTTACAGCACTATGTCACGGTCAAATGTACCAGAAGAGGATGATGCGGGCCCACGATAAAAAGGTTCGACCCAGGCGTTTTCGTGAAGGGGAATTGGTGTTGAAAAAGATCCTCCCGAATCACCACGATAATCGGGGCAAATGGACACCAAATTGGGAAGGGCCATATGTAGTGAAAAGAGCGTTCTCAGGCGGGGCATTGATCTTAACAGAAATGGATGGGAATGACCTGCCTAATCCAATAAATTCCGATGCTGTGAAGAAATACTACGCTTGAAAAAAAAATATATAAAAAAAATAATAATAAAAAAAAAAGAAAAAAAAAAGAAAAAAAAAATATATAAGAAAAAAGAAAAAAGAAGAAAGTGAAAGGAGAATTCAAACTGAAAACCCAAAAAAAGGCAGTTTGGATAAAAGGGGGGGATATCTAAGTCGAAAACCTGAAAAGGCGGCTTAGATGTGAAAAGATCAACGCCTGAGATTGAAATCATGCGGAGCATGGCATCAGCTGGATGAACTCAGTACGACAGGGGACATCAACGGATTAGTTTTTTCCGAAGAAGGCACCGGTTTGGTTCGTGAAGGGTTATCTGGACATTCATTATTTGTTTCGGTCACCATTCCTTAAAATTCATCCCTTGACCCTTGTGGCTTCCGCTACCGAACTGTACTTTTGTTATCATTTTCTCTTGTCAACCCAATAATAAATGTTTTCTTCTAAAATTGGTTGTTCTACAACTAACCGGAAAAGTATAGGAATGCATGGTGTTTGTTAATCAAGTTGAAAGGAAGAGGATGATTAAAACAATAATCTACCTGCTAACATTACTAAGAAAAAACAAGAAAGAAAGGAAGAAAGAAAAGAGGGGAGAAAGGAGAAAAAAGAGAGATAAGAGAACGAAACAAAGGGAATTGGAAATTATGACAAGTCCATGTTGTGAACCAGCCCCGATTCGAAATTGATGAACCACGGGTAAAAGGGTCAAAGGACACAAAGGACAGCTTTGAGAATTTGATTACCACAATAGGAATTGAATGGCTTTATCAATACATGCATTTGCATTTCACCCACACTAGGAGAATTCAAGTACCAAAAAATGTGCATTGGCATTGTTGCATTTGCATCAGGGATCATTGCATCTGCCAAACATTGAAAAATGTGAACATAAAGTTTCGAGAAAAAAGAAGATGAAAAAGAGACAAAGAGAAGAAGAAAAGGAAAGAAAAGAATGAAGAGAAAAGAAGAAAGAGGAGGAAAAGAAAGAAAGAAAAGAAAAAGCAGAAAGAGAAAGAAGACCAAACCAGGAATTTAAAGTTTCATCGCCTCTGCTGCAAGAGGAGCACATTTTCAGAAAAGAATTTTAAAGTTTCATCGCCTCTGCTGCAAGAGGAGCACTTTTCAGAAAAAAAGGAATTTAAAGTTTCATCGCCTCTGCTGCAAGAGGAGCACATTTCAGAAAAAGAATTTTAAAGTTTCATCGCCTCTGCTGCAAGAGGAGCACATTTTCAGAAAAGGAATTTTTTAAGTTTCATCGCCTCTGCTGCAAGAGGAGCACATTTTCAGAAAAGGAATTTTAAAGTTTCATCGCCTCTGCTGCAAGAGGAGCACATTTTCAGAAAAGGATTTTTAAAGTTTCATCGCCTCTGCTGCAAGAGGAGCACATTTTCAGAAAAGGAATTTTTAAAGTTTCATCGCCTCTGCTGCAAGAGGAGCACATTTCAGAAAAAGAATTTTTAAAGTTTCATCGCCTCTGCTGCAAGAGGAGCACATTTTCAGAAAAGGAATTTTTAAAGTTTCATCGCCTCTGCTGCAAGAGGAGCACATTTCAGAAAAAGAATTTTTAAAGTTTCATCGCCTCTGCTGCAAGAAGAGCACATTTTCAGAAAAGGATTTTTAAAGTTTCATCGCCTCTGCTGCAAGAGGAGCACATTTTCAGAAAAGGAATTTTTAAAGTTTCATCGCCTCTGCTGCAAGAGGAGCACATTTCAGAAAAAGAATTTTTAAAGTTTCATCGCCTCTGCTGCAAGAGGAGCACATTTTCAGAAAAGGAATTTTTAAAGTTTCATCGCCTCTGCTGCAAGAGGAGCACATTTCAGAAAAAGAATTTTTAAAGTTTCATCGCCTCTGCTGCAAGAGGAGCACTTTTCAGAAAAAAAGGAATTTAAAGTTTCATCGCCTCTGCTGCAAGAGGAGCACATTTTCAGAAAAGGAATTTTAAAGTTTCATCGCCTCTGCTGCAAGAGGAGCACTTTTCAGAAAAAAAGGAATTTAAAGTTTCATCGCCTCTGCTGCAAGAGGAGCACATTTTCAGAAAAGGAATTTTAAAGTTTCATCGCCTCTGCTGCAAGAGGAGCACATTTTCAGAAAAGGATTTTTAAAGTTTCATCGCCTCTGCTGCAAGAGGAGCACATTTTCAGAAAAGGAATTTTTAAAGTTTCATCGCCTCTGCTGCAAGAGGAGCACATTTTCAGAAAAGGAATTTTTAAAGTTTCATCGCCTCTGCTGCAAGAGGAGCACATTTTCAGAAAAGGAATTTTTAAAGTTTCATCGCCTCTGCTGCAAGAGGAGCACATTTCAGAAAAGGAATTTTTAAAATTTCATTGCCTCTGCTGCAAGAGGAGCATATTTCAAAAAAAAAAAAATTAAAAAAAAAAAATTAAAAAATTATTAAAAAAAAAAATTAAAATTAGGTTTTGAATTGGACAAAATTGTTGTCTATTGTCTTTGCTTTATTCCTGATCCTCAGCAATAAGCAAAGAGGGGCAGCTGTAGACACCTAATTTTGTCCGAATTTCACAAATTATTTTGACAAGTTTTGTTCTTATTATTTTATATTTTATTTATTTCTATTTTTCTTATTTATTTTGTTATTATTCATATCATTAATATCATTATAATTATCTTTTCTTTTTATTATCTTTTTATTACTTTTCTATTATTATTATTATTATTATCATTATTATTATTATTATTTTTGTTTTTGCCGCCAGTTCCCTTGCCGCCAGATCTGCCAACACCAAACCCCATCACATTAAATGCTAAAAACCTACCCAGATCTGCCCCCATACTGTCGCCGGCGACCAGATCTTCCCCTGTCACAAGCCTCACCTCAAGTCATCTCCCCCCATCCCGTAAATCCTAACCCGACAGTGACCTACAGATTTGGTGATTCTGAAGGGCTAGGGGAAGAGGTTTCAAACGGGTTTAAGAAGAGAACCAAGCAGAGGGGGGGGGGGGGTAGACAAAAAAACGAAAAAACACAGAAACGCTGGAAAAATTATCAACGGAAGCAGAACCTGTGCCATCACCACCGTAGCTACTACTCACCAACACCCAGATACACCGAAACCACACAAACACCACAACCTCAATCCTCCAACCGAGCATCATCACCGACGAAACCAATCCTCCAAACCCAGGTCTGAAAACCCATTACACCGAAACCCAAGCTCAATATTCTCCAAAACCAATCTCCAAAAACCTGCAAAACACAAAACCAACAACCACCACAGACCAAAACAACCAGATCCAAAACCAGAAACATCAAAACAAAACAAAGAGGCGTAAAGAGGCTCTCGGCGAAATCATATCTGTAAGGTTGGGAGCGCTCTCAGGAAAGACGAACCCAGATCTGAAAAGAGGAAGTGGGGTAGAGCGTCTAAGGCTGAGAGGATTTTGAGTTTCTGAATCTTTGGGCGAGAAAACTGACGAAAATGGCTTTTTAAAGGGGTTGCCTTTTATAGCTGAAGAGAAAAGAAGAGAAAGGGGGCGGCCCGCGTGAAGGCTTGACTCAACTGGGACCCGCAGGATCGACCGCCCGCCAAAAGCGAGAAGACCGCATGCCTGGCTGCCAGCTTCACGAAAACGCCCGTCCGAAGAAAGGAGTGTAGTTCGCCCGCCTGCCAAAATTGTGACGGTCTGTGAGCTAGCCCGCCTGTCAAGAGCCTGACCATTCCAGTACTTCGCCCGCTAAAGAGCTAGACCACTCAGGGTGTTCGCCCAACCGAGAAAAGGGAACAAGAGAGGCAAGGTCTATTAGCTCGCTCACCCGCTTAAGAAGTTCGCCCGCTCGTGGAAAAGGAAGCAAAACCAGAGAGCTCGCCCGAGCGAGGAGTTCGCTCGCTCAAAGGGTTAGACCATACGGGAAGTTCGCCCGCCCGTCACACAAAAGGCGGAAGAAGTCGTTCGCCCAAGCAAGGAGTTCGTTCGCCCAAAGAGTTAGACCACTCAAGGTGCTCGCCCGCGAAGAATTTGACATCGCCCGCCAAGGAGTTAGACCAAACGAGAAGTTCGCCCGCCCGCCACCCAAAAAGGTAAAAGAGGTCGTTCGACCGAGGAGAGGAACATTCCGGGAGTTAGACATTTCGTGGAACTCGCCAATACGAGAAATTAGATCGCCCGCCTGAGGAGAAAGAGCATCCACTTGGTCGTCCGCTCAAAGAGGTCGCCCGCCCGAGAGGGTATATTTCCTTTTCCCGTTTTAGTTATTCATTCATTTGTTTAAATACTTTTAATGTTAAATAGAATGACATAATAAATATTAATTGGAAATAATAATAAAGGAGATTCTCCCGAGGATGGGATGTCATGAGACTCACAAGTAGTGATTTCTTGACTGATCCCTAGGTGAGAGGGATTAGCTAGATGTTACCAGAGTATTGGGATATTTAGCCAAATTTCTCAATATTGAGGATTTCATTAATAAAAATCAAAATATAAAATTCCCTTTATAATTCCATATGCATCACAAATCATATGTTTGCATCGTGTGCGAAAATAAATAATAATAAAGGAGATTCTCCCGAGGATGGGATGTCATGAGACTCACAAGTAGTGATTTCTTGACTGATCCCTAGGTGAGAGGAATTAGCTAAATGTTACCAGAGTATTGTGATATTTAGTTAAATTTCTCAATATTGAGGATTTCATCAATATAATTAAAATAAATAAAATTTCTTTCAAGTTTCATATGCACCACGCATCTTCATTCATACTGCATGAATTCGATCAATTACAAAATAGCATGAGTACTACCGAGGATGGGATGTCATGAGACTCACAAGTAGTGATTTCTTGACTGATCCCTAGGTGAGAGGGATTATTTCAAATGTTACCAGAGGATTGGGATATTTGATTTAATTTTTCAATAAATGGTACTCACGTGGATTTTCATAATGAATCCCTTTATAACAACAATTTTTCCTAAAACAAATACGCTAATTATTTCTATAATCAAAAGCCAAGACTATCTTATTAAAATCAAAGGATACCATGGGATTAGAATGGTACCGTTTTTTAACGGGCGTTGTGGGGGTGCAAATCCTTCCCCATACGTAACCGTACCCCCGAACCCAATTTTTGTTCGCAGACCAAAAGATTATCTTTGTAATAAAACTTAATTAATTTTGAAATTTTGTTGAAAAGATAAACGCTTTCAGGTGGCCAATCACACCTAGTCAAAAAGGATTGGTGGCGACTCCCATTTTTGTTTTTAAACGCTTTTTTTTTAAATCGTCGAGCGCGAAGCCGTTACGACAACCACTATGATTAAAAGAAACAAAAATAGTATTGTTACATTAAAACAAGATGATGATTGTTGGTGTGATAATCAAAGCGAGCTTTTCTAATTCTTCTACATAGTCGAAGCCCGTAATGAGGATTTGGTGAAATTATGTCCAAAGGCTGAAGCCTGTTTCGATGAATAGGATTTAGCTGATTTGGGACAAATTCTAAACAAGAAGGACATTTTCAATGCACTTAAATCTATGCCTCTTTCAAAGCACCAGGTCTAGACGGGTTCCCAATAAAATTTTGCAGGAATAATTGGGACATTGTTAAAGACATAGCATGCAATTTTATTAGAAATGCTTTTGAATTAGGGTGTTATAAGTAAGGTGTTGGTAGTGTTGTTGCGTAGAATATCTTGATTCCTAAATATGTTTCTCATTTTTTGCCTGTAGACACCATTTTTGTCCGGTTTTTTTTTTTCAAAACATTTTTAATTAATTAGTTTGTATATATTTTATTATTGATTTTTAAATTTTATTTTTTTTTTATTTATTTTTTATTTAGATTTAGAAATAAATTTTGGATTTTGATTTTGATTTTTATAGAATAAAATAAAAAAAAGAAGGAAATCTAAATTAATTTTGATAGGAAAGTAGAATTAAATGAAACCATTAAAAGATTGAAAATTAATTTGAATCTGGAATTGACATTAAATTTAAGATTTGATTTTTGAAATATAAAATTTCCTTAAAAATATTGATTTTGGATTTTTTTTGAAGGACCTAAAATAAAAGGAGAAAACTAGGGTTTTTGAAGGGGGCTGGAGGAGAAAAACCTAAAAAAAAAAAACACAAAAAAAAACCCTAGACAAACAACACGAGGAAAAAGCCCTAAAAAAGAAACTTAGAGGAAAAAACCTAGGGGCGGCAGTGCATGAGAAGGAACTCAGTTTTCGTTACCATCATCTTCCCTTCCTGCCATTCCCTGCGACAGCCGCTGTCCTTGCACATCACCGAACCGCCTGCACTGCTGGTCTTCATCCAAGTTGTCCCCTACTTGCTGTCACTTCCCCCTTCGCTTGCTGCCTGTGCCACCCCTTTTGCATTGCTATCCTACTTTGCGTCATCACCATCGCTGTGCCTCCATTGTTTTTCGCTGCATGCAGCTTCACCATTGTCCATTGCACCACCCTTTTCCATTTTTACAGCACCGTAGCATGGCCCTACATTCTTAAACGTTCCTACGTCCTCTGAACTGCACCATCATCGTTCTGCTTGTGCCACTCTCCACTGCACCGTTTTGCACCCCTGCATCGCCCAATCTTGCTGCACTTTCCCTGCACTGCCCGTGTCCCTTGCTGGCCGTGAATACTGAGCATCGTCATCTTCTGCAGGTTGCCTAATGCTCCTCGCCGCACGACCAACTCTGCTCCAAGTTTCGCATCTCAGTCCACCGCGGCATTACTGATCGTATCCTTGCTGTCCACTGTTCCCGTGCACGACCCGCTTTAGCTACTTCCCCTGGTTTTTACTGAAGTTGTTCTATCCTCCACCGAACAGCCCTGCTTCAAAGCCAAAAGATAGTTCATCATCCTAGGCGGCTCTGTTTTCCAGCACTGGTTTCGTTTCATTATGGCCGCTGTTGCTTCACTTACGCCAACCTGATTCAACGAGTTGTAGTTTTACCTTGTTGCTAATCCTCTCCTCAACGCTGCTGCTTGTTATTGCTACGCTATAGACAACTGACTGTGGGAGTAAGTAAAGACAAAAAAAAACAAAAAAGGTAAATGTGTGATTTCAACAGATTTGTTTTTATTTCACTAATTGTTTGGTTGATTGTTCAATTGTTTGATTAATTTAGTTGGATAGTTCAATAATATGATAATATAACAATATAATGATTAATAAATATTTAGTCACTTGCATGATAAGCTAATGTGTGTTTGCATTAATAAGTTAATAAATTGATAGTAATTTATAACAGCATGGGATAATTTGATATTTTTAATTGAATAATTTCACAATTTAGTAATTTAAAAATTGTAGGATGAGGTGGATTAATATGTAATGATAGTTTGCAAGCGGATTAATTTAAAAAAGATTTTTTAAATAACATAAATTTGTGTGACAAGGAATTAGTAATTTGTTTATAAAATATTAACCTCGCACGTAAATACGACTTGTATATTTGTATGGTTAGATTTATTCTGAATGTTTTGTACGATATTTTATTGGACTAATAAGCTTGTGTGATTTAGATGATGCATAGGATAAGGCTTTTGGGAATTGAATTTTAAAGAAATAAGATTCCTTAGGAAAATATAATCATATCATTAAATTATAAAAATTATAAAATTATAATACACAAAGAAAATGAGTTATTCCGACGATGGAATTCTTAAAGAAACTGCGCTCAAGTGGTACTTTTAGAGATCTTGAGGAGGAAATTCTATCCAAGGCCTCACCAGCTTAATGGAGGGTCTAAATAGGATTTTTGATAACAGATAATTCTTATTCATTTTTAAAAAAAAATAAATAAATAAAAGTAAAAATAAGTTTATTATAAAACAACACTAAAAATAATTAGTTACAAAATTAGAAAAGATGTTAATGATTAATAATAATAAAAATAGAAATGGCAAATAAGGAGGGAAATAAATGAAATGACCGAAGCTAGATATTAAAATAATAAAAATGAATATGATTACTCCGATGATGAAATATCAAGGGAATTATGCTTAAGTAATTTTCTTGAAGATTTCTAGGTGAGAAAATTCTATTCAAGGCCTCACCAGCTTAATGGAAGGTCTAAATAGGATTTTAATAAAAAGTAATTTATATTCATTTTTATAAAATTAAAATATGAATAATCAGTAGATTTATCATTAAATTAGAACAAGAATAATTATTTATAAAAATTAGAAACAATATTAATGATCCATGATAACATTATGGAAATAAGAATGAGTAGCAAAATAATGAATGGAATAAATAAAATTAGATATTAAAATTATAATAAAAAAGAATATGAATTACTCCAATGATGAAATATCGAGAGAGTTACGCATAAGTGATTTTCTTGAAATTTTCTAGGTGGAAAAATTATTTTCAAGGTCTCACCAGCTTAATGGATGGCCTAGAGATAAATTTTCAATAATAAGTGATTTTTATTCATTTTTTTAAATTATAGAATAGGTGATTTTTATCTAAAAATATTATTAAATTAGAATTAAAATTAAAGTAATTAATTAAGAAGAAAAAAAAAACCTTCAATAATTCATGTTAACCATAATAATAAAATAACAATAATGAATAGTAATGAAATAATAAAATGATAAATAGGAGTTATTGAGAGTGAATATTGATTGTTCCTATGATGAGATTCCAAGTAGATTTATGCTTAAGTAATGATTTGGAAATCTTTAGGTAAGAAAATTTCTTTTGGGTCTCACCGGCTTAATGGAAGATCTAAAAGGAATTTTTGATAAAAAATAATTCATATTCATTTTCGCATAAAAATAAACAAATAAAATTAAGAATTAATAAATAATAAAATGGTAAGAATAAATTGGGTAGAAGGAGTCAAAGTTAGGAATTTCTCATAAAATATTAAAATGAATCCGACGACGGAGCCTCTTCAAGCAAGTCGCATAGTACTACTTGAATACTCCTGAGGTGAGAAAGATCTTTTTAAGTTGTCCCACCAGCTTAATGGAGGACACTTAGAGATATTTTTTCAATAATAATTATATCGAGATTAAAGATCAACATAAGCAAATTTAGCAAATAACCTAAAACTAAGTGGTACCATTTTAGGATGGGCGTTGTGAGGGTGCTAATCCTTCCTCACACGTAACCGTACTCCCGAACTTAGAACTTTGAACGTAGACCAAGCCTTATCCTTAGTTTGAATAGGTGACCAATCACACCTAGGTAGAATGGTTGGTGGCGACTCCATATCTTTGTGTCTAGCTATTAGGTTTTCCCCAAAATTTAATACGTTATGACAGTTTGGCGACTCCACTGGGGACTTAAGAGAGTCAGGCCAGTACTTAGTTTTAGGTTATCTTAGAATTTGCTTAAGAGATCTTAGTAGAAAATAAACATTAAATAAAACATTATTCCTTCATACACATACTTCACTTTGCATTAGCATGCATAAGCCCTCGACCCGGGCTCAGTCCTTTTAGGAGGGAGTAAAGTATCTACGCTCTCGTGAGGTAATACCTCCGCAATGGCTAGCGAAATACTCCTACTCAAATTGAACCTTTCCGTTTGTAACCTGTGATGGGTGAGGATTGGGTGCCTTACTAGTCCTATGTGGACGATAGTAAGGAACAATTTGAGAACCTTTAGAATTCTGACTTATCCAAACCAAGCATATAAAGAAACTTGAGAGGCCAACTTAAGTTAGAGCCATGCCAGCTCATCATGTAGAGATAACAAGGATCCGGACACATGAAGGAAAATTTGTTCTTTTCAAGAAATATAATAATAAAAAATCAAAAAAAATAAAGAGATGAAATGTGTCTATTCATCACATGAGGCTTTCCTTTGATTTTGCGATGCATAACATGTCAATTTGAACATTGCACCTATACATCTAGACATTTTTGGTCATACATAGGTTTGTATGTGCATATCATGGCATCTTGATTTAGACTATGGTAATAAAGGTGAGAAGATAGCTCGGCCGTCAAAATTGCCAGTCACCCATACGATACTTGCTTGCGGACAAGAGTAATGGAGAATGAACAATTGGCACGAATTGATGGAATTGAAAAGGTGCAACAAGAGATTGTCAGAGCCCAAGAAGAGTCTAAGGAACAAATGGCCAAGATGATGGAGATGATGATGAGCTTGGCAAAAGAGAAGGGAGTTGATGAAGACACTAACGTTAGAGTGGAGCCACAAATGAGGGACCCCATCAAGCAAGAGAAGTTTAGGAGGGAAGCGATTGAACTAGGTTCTCATGAGGGGATGCATCGTATGTGTGATACGTTAGAGGGAGACTAAGGGCCATCGAAAGGAGCACTATTTATGGAAGCATTGATGTGGAGAAATTGAGTTTGGTTCCTGACTTGGTGTTACCCGTGAAATTTAAAGTCCCCAACTTTGAAAAATATGATGGAACTAAATGCCCATTAGCCCATATTACAATGTTTTGTCGAAAAATGGCAGGGCATACTCATAATGAAAAGTTGCTCATTCACTGTTTTCAAGATAGCCTTACTGGGTCCGCAGCAAGGTGGTATGTCCAATTAGTAGAGAACGCATCCATTCATGGAAGGATCTTGCGAGGGCCTTCATAGTTCAATATCAACATGCAAAGGATATGGCGCCAGATCGATTATTCTTACAGAATATGGAAAAGAGGGCTACCGAAAGCTTTAGAGAATACGCTCAGAGATGGCGAGACATTGCTGCTCAGGTTCAGCCTCCCCTTACGGAGAAAGAGACGACAATTCTGTTTGTCAATACACTTAAGGCTCCATACTACGAGAGAATGATTGGAAATGTCACCAAAAACTTTGCAGATATGGTACTCTCGGGAGAGATGATTGAATATGCTATAAAAAGCGGGAAGATCGAATGGGCAAATACAATGAGAGGTGCAACATTCAATAACGAAAGTCAAGATATTCAAGCTGTGACTAATGAAAAGCAGTATGAAAGTTATACCCCATATCACCCATACCCCATGCAAGAAACCCACCACTTTTGTCCACATCCTTACCAGTCAATTCCTCAAAATGGTTTTCAGCCTAATTTTTGTCCTCAATCACTCCCCGCCCCACCAAACAATCCAAGAAGGCCAAGGAACGGTGTGGAGAGGTTGCCAATTCCAATTTCTAAACTAGTGCCTTTACTAATAAAGAACCAGTATCTGGTGCCTATGCCTTTGAAAACAGCTCCAAACCCAGCAGCAAGGAGTTATGAACCAAATAGCAAATGTGAATATCACATGGGGGCAATTGGGCATTCAACAGAAAAGTGCAGGCAATTGAAGGAAAAGGTTGAAGAACTCATCAGCAGTGGTGCCTTGACTCAAGAGCTTATTGAACAATGGAAGTTTGCTTCTCCGTAAGCCAAGTTTCCTATGTGTGATTTATGGATGTGAGATGTTCTCAAGATTCTTGAAATTTGCATCAAGTTGTTTTGAAAGCTTTCCATATTTTTCCTTTCCAAGTAGATGAAATAAAATAATTTTGAAAACATTGGTGATTGTTATTGAGAAATTACATTTCCAGTTTACTTTCCAATTGAGTGAAAACTTGGAATCCATAGAGACACAAGCTTGAAATTCAATCATTTTTGCTTACCATGGTGAACTTTTGAAGTCAATGATCTTCGTTAAGGCAATGAGCAATGAAATGATTGATGAATTTACAAAACTTTTGAATTGTTTTGAAAGACCAATTCATGAAGCATTCTCTTAAGGACTTTGTTTTTGGAAATTTGATAGATGTTAAGGCCAAGCTAAGAGTCCCAAACACGTCGACCCAAATTTCTTTCTCATGACTTGAACTTTCTGACTCAAACCATCTGTTGCTATATCTTGAGGCAAAATGATTGAAAGAGCCAAGCTTTTGATAACCTCAACATCTTTTAATGACCATTCTTAATTTGATTGATATCCTTTTTCCTATTTTAAACCATGATAATGAAGATTGTTGCATATGGCCTTCATAAAGTTGAATTGATACATTCTAGGCATGAGTTGTGGAAAAAAAAAAGCAAAGAAAAAGGAAGTAAAAAAAAGGAAAAGAAAAGAAGAAAAAAATTGATTGTGAGACCATGCACGAGGGATATTCAAATGATTTCAAAAGCTGAATTTTCATCTTGAGGATTGGTTTTCAATAGAAGTGTCAATATTTGATATGACAGATGGCCATCTTTCATATTCCTATTACTGAAACGAAATCATCCCTTTGTTACCCCTTTTGAGCTTATTGATTTCTTTTCTAAATGAACCTTGACCAAGGATCACCCTCTACATTGGAGAGGCAAATACATCAGAGGAGTTTTAGAAGCATTAGTGATTGGTCTTATGTCAAATGCAAGAAAATGATGCCTTTGTTAAGGGGCAAATGTGAGAAGAAAGATATGTGAAGATGGAAATCAATATGAAAAAAAAAAACAAAAAATGAAAAAAGGTAGATGAAAAAAAAAAGAGAAAAAAAAAGAAAAAAGAAGAAATGAATGCGAATAAAATGTTAGACAAGAAAAAAAAATGCTTCGAAGAGTGGGAAGGACAGATGTTCACAATCGAAGAAATGATCCTTGGTTCGATAAACCTTGAAAACACTTATTTTGGGCCTATTTATCCGTTCTTTGAAAACCCTAAACCTTGGCCTACGTTACGTGCCTAAAAGTCCATTTTGATCAAATAGGGATGCTTGTATCGAAAAGCTTTTCTCTGAGAAATCATCATCATTATTTGGCTTGGAATGAAATTTGAATTCTCAAATGCATGGTAGAATAATCAAAAAAAAAAAAAGAAAAAAAGCAAGAAGAAAAAAAGAGAATGAAGCTCTAGGGTGAAAACCCATGAAAGGGCAGTCTAGAGCAAATTTGAAACAACTCAAGGCCATTGTTTGTGACTATGCTAAGGCAATAACAAGGAAGAAGAAAAACCAGAGGAGTGATGTTTTTAGTCAAGAACTTTTGCGAAATTCAAAAAAACATCACCTTGAAATTTTGACTTGAGAATTGTATCTTTGGTTTCCTTATCCCGAAATTTGAGCCATCACAGCTAGTCTTGACATTTGTTAAAGTCCACGTATCAAGAAATTAAGAGAATGCTAAAACGGATTGTGCTATGTGAAAGTTACTTTTACAAAAAGAATAATGATTTTCAAGGAATTTGTTTCATTTGTGAGCCAAGATGAAGAGACATTGATAAATAAAATCTTTCTTGATAACCAAACATCGTTGATGCACCAAATCAACACATTTATTCAGATAGACTAAGTCGTAACTCGTTCTATTTGTTCTCAATAGTAATCACCAATTTTTAAGAGATTTAAAAGTCAAATGTTTTATCTTGGAAAATTATTATGTGAGGCAATTTCCTATTTTCAAAAAGGAACTTGAAGAAGTGGAAAATGAGAGTTTTGTGATTTTTATGGGGGCAAGTTCTTGTTTTAAAGAAGTCAAGTGTGGTAATGGTGTTTTTTTTTTAAGACAATTCTTGGGGCAATCTTTGGTTGTTATGAGAGCATGAATTTTCTTGGAGATATGAGAAGTGGTGAAGTTTTCTTGTGAATAGTTTGGAATGATTTTGTTGTTATGATTTGGATAGATGAATTTTAATTTGATAAGAATTGTGGGGCAAGAAGAAAACTAAATGAATGATGATGATGGGGCAATGGGAAGACTGAATGAGTGATGATTGCTAAATTTAAAGAAAGAAGAATTGTGGGGCATGAAAAAGACTGAATGAATGACAATGATGGGGCAAATGATTTTAAGATTGCTAAATTTGAAGAAAGAAGAATGATGAGGCATTGAAAGATTGAATGATAAGACAGAGAGAAGATTGAAGGATGACAAATTTTTGAAGAAAGGAATAAGGTAGGCTGATGATGTGACTTGGTAAGACATTGTTTATCAGTTGCATTGCATTGCATTCCATTACATGCATTCTGACACAAAAAAAAAGAGAGAGTTTGTTTGTTAAGACAATAGGATAAAAAAAAAGAAGGTTCTGGAAGACTAGATGACTAAAAATTTGGGAAAATCTTAAAAAAAAAAAGGGTCAGAAAATATGAGAAAGAATAGGAATAAGATGTGACCAAAAAAAAGGGTATGAAGTTTTGAAACAAAAATGTTAAATTTGGAAAGAAAGAGGAAATTAAAAAGTTATGGATATGATGGGATAATGAAAAAGGGATTGAAAGATGTGATGAGATGAAAAAGTGTGATAGGAAATAACAAAAAGAAGAAACTGGAATGATAAGATGATCTAGAAGATAGAATTGAAATGATGAGATAAGGTCAAAGCCTCCGGGTACAATCTGTAAGACCTCCGGGCTTGATTCATTAAAACCTCCGGGTACAATCTGTAAGACCTCCGGGCTTGATTCATTAAAACCTCCGGGTACAATCTATAAGACCTCCGGGCATGATTCATTAAAACCTCCGGGTACAATCTGTAAGACCTCCGGGCTTGATTCATTAAAACCTCCGGGTACAATCTGTAAGACCTCCGGGCTTGATTCATTAAAACCTCCGGGTACAATCTATAAGACCTCCGGGCATGATTCATTAGAACCTCTAGGTACGATCTGTAAGACCTCCGGGCATGATTCGTCAAATCCTCCGGGTACAATCCGTAAAGTTTCAGGGCCTTCCTAGTCGAAGGAGCATTTTAGAGATGAGAAATTTTTAAAGTTTCAGGGCCTTCCTAGTCGAAGGAGCACTTTTGAGATGAGAAATTTTTAAAGTTTCAGGGCCTTCCTAGTCGAAGGAGCATTTTTGAGATGAGAAATTTAATAGTTTCAGGGCCTCCCTGGTCGGAGGAGCATTTTCATGATGAAAACCAATTTCTTTTAGAATAAGTAAATATCAAAAAAAAAAAAAAGAAAGAAAAGAAGAAAAGGAAAAAAAAAAGAAAAAGAAAAAAACTTTGAAAAAGGAAAAAATAATAAAATGGACGCGGACAAAATGGATGTCTATGTCTTTGCACAATTACTATTTCATAGCAAATGTACAAAGAGGGGCAACTGTAGACACCATTTTTGTCCGGTTTTTTTTTTTTTAAAACATTTTTAATTAATTAGTTTGTATATATTTTATTATTGATTTTTAAATTTTATTTTTTTTATTTATTTTTTATTTAGATTTAGAAATAAATTTTGGATTTTGATTTTGATTTTTATAGAATAAAATAAAAAAAAAAGAAGGAAATCTAAATTAATTTTGATAGGAAAGTAGAATTAAATGAAACCATTAAAAGATTGAAAATTAATTTGAATCTGGAATTGACATTAAATTTAAGATTTGATTTTTGAAATATAAAATTTCCTTAAAAAGATTGATTTTGGATTTTTTTTGAAGGACCTAAAATAAAAGGAGAAAACTAGGGTTTTGAAGGGGGCTGGAGGAGAAAAACCTAAAAAAAAAAAACACAAAAAAAAACCCTAGACAAACAACACGAGGAAAAAGCCCTAAAAAAGAAACTTAGAGGAAAAAAAGGGGCGGCAGTGCATGAGAAGGAACTCAGTTTTCGTTACCATCATCTTCCCTTCCTGCCATTCCCTGCGACAGCCGCTGTCCTTGCACATCACCGAACCGCCTGCACTGCTGGTCTTCATCCAAGTCGTCCCCTACTTGCTGTCACTTCCCCCTTCGCTTGCTGCCTGTGCCACCCCTTTTGCATTGCTATCCTACTTTGCGTCATCACCATCGCTGTGCCTCCATTGTTTTTCGCTGCATGCAGCTTCACCATTGTCCATTGCACCACCCTTTTCCATTTTTACAGCACCGTAGCATGGCCCTACATTCTTAAACGTTCCTACGTCCTCTGAACTGCACCATCATCGTTCTGCTTGTGCCACTCTCCACTGCACCGTTTTGCACCCCTGCATCGCCCAATCTTGCTGCACTTTCCCTGCACTGCCCGTGTCCCTTGCTGGCCGTGAATACTGAGCATCGTCATCTTCTGCAGGTTGCCTAATGCTCCTCGCCGCACGACCAACTCTGCTCCAAGTTTCGCATCTCAGTCCACCGCGGCATTACTGATCGTATCCTTGCTGTCCACTGTTCCCGTGCACGACCCGCTTTAGCTACTTCCCCTGGTTTTTACTGAAGTTGTTCTATCCTCCACCGAACAGCCCTGCTTCAAAGCCAAAAGATAGTTCATCATCCTAGGCGGCTCTGTTTTCCAGCACTGGTTTCGTTTCATTATGGTTGCTGTTGCTTCACTTACGCCAACCTGATTCAACGAGTTGTAGTTTTACCTTGTTGCTAATCCTCTCCTCAACGCTGCTGCTTGTTATTGCTACGCTATAGACAACTGACTGTGGGAGTAAGTAAAGACAAAAAAAAAACAAAAAAGGTAAATGTGTGATTTCAACAGATTTGTTTTTATTTCACTAATTGTTTGGTTGATTGTTCAATTGTTTGATTAATTTAGTTGGATAGTTCAATAATATGATAATATAACAATATAATGATTAATAAATATTTAGTCACTTGCATGATAAGCTAATGTGTGTTTGCATTAATAAGTTAATAAATTGATAGTAATTTATAACAGCATGGGATAATTTGATATTTTTAATTGAATAATTTCACAATTTAGTAATTTAAAAATTGTAGGATGAGGTGGATTAATATGTAATGATAGTTTGCAAGCGGATTAATTTAAAAAAGATTTTTTAAATAACATAAATTTGTGTGACAAGGAATTAGTAATTTGTTTATAAAATATTAACCTCGCACGTAAATACGACTTGTATATTTGTATGGTTAGATTTATTCTGAATGTTTTGTACGATATTTTATTGGACTAATAAGCTTGTGTGATTTAGATGATGCATAGGATAAGGCTTTTGGGAATTGAATTTTAAAGAAATAAGATTCCTTAGGAAAATATAATCATATCATTAAATTATAAAAATTATAAAATTATAATACACAAAGAAAATGAGTTATTCCGACGATGGAATTCTTAAAGAAACTGCGCTCAAGTGGTACTTTTAGAGATCTTGAGGAGGAAATTCTATCCAAGGCCTCACCAGCTTAATGGAGGGTCTAAATAGGATTTTTGATAACAGATAATTCTTATTCATTTTTAAAAAAAAAATAAATAAATAAAAGTAAAAATAAGTTTATTATAAAAACACTAAAAATAATTAGTTACAAAATTAGAAAAGATGTTAATGATTAATAATAATAAAAATAGAAATGGCAAATAAGGAGGGAAATAAATGAAATGACCGAAGCTAGATATTAAAATAATAAAAATGAATATGATTACTCCGATGATGAAATATCAAGGGAATTATGCTTAAGTAATTTTCTTGAAGATTTCTAGGTGAGAAAATTCTATTCAAGGCCTCACCAGCTTAATGGAAGGTCTAAATAGGATTTTAATAAAAAGTAATTTATATTCATTTTTATAAAATTAAAATATGAATAATCAGTAGATTTATCATTAAATTAGAACAAGAATAATTATTTATAAAAATTAGAAACAATATTAATGATCCATGATAACATTATGGAAATAAGAATGAGTAGCAAAATAATGAATGGAATAAATAAAATTAGATATTAAAATTATAATAAAAAAGAATATGAATTACTCCAATGATGAAATATCGAGAGAGTTACGCATAAGTGATTTTCTTGAAATTTTCTAGGTGGAAAAATTATTTTCAAGGTCTCACCAGCTTAATGGATGGCCTAGAGATAAATTTTCAATAATAAGTGATTTTTATTCATTTTTTTAAATTATAGAATAGGTGATTTTTATCTAAAAATATTATTAAATTAGAATTAAAATTAAAGTAATTAATTAAGAAGAAAAAAAAAACCTTCAATAATTCATGTTAACCATAATAATAAAATAACAATAATGAATAGTAATGAAATAATAAAATGATAAATAGGAGTTATTGAGAGTGAATATTGATTGTTCCTATGATGAGATTCCAAGTAGATTTATGCTTAAGTAATGATTTGGAAATCTTTAGGTAAGAAAATTTCTTTTGGGTCTCACCGGCTTAATGGAAGATCTAAAAGGAATTTTTGATAAAAAATAATTCATATTCATTTTCGCATAAAAATAAACAAATAAAATTAAGAATTAATAAATAATAAAATGGTAAGAATAAATTGGGTAGAAGGAGTCAAAGTTAGGAATTTCTCATAAAATATTAAAATGAATCCGACGACGGAGCCTCTTCAAGCAAGTCGCATAGTACTACTTGAATACTCCTGAGGTGAGAAAGATCTTTTTAAGTTGTCCCACCAGCTTAATGGAGGACACTTAGAGATATTTTTTCAATAATAATTATATCGAGATTAAAGATCAACATAAGCAAATTTAGCAAATAACCTAAAACTAAGTGGTACCATTTTAGGATGGGCGTTGTGAGGGTGCTAATCCTTCCTCACACGTAACCGTACTCCCGAACTTAGAACTTTGAACGTAGACCAAGCCTTATCCTTAGTTTGAATAGGTGACCAATCACACCTAGGTAGAATGGTTGGTGGCGACTCCATATCTTTGTGTCTAGCTATTAGGTTTTCCCCAAAATTTAATACGTTATGACATTGCCCATTAGTCTACGTAATGTAGTGGTGAAGTTGATATCCAAAATCATAGCAGTGCATTCTTTTAAAAAGAAGAAAGGTATGGAAGGGAATATGATTATGACGATTGATCTAGAAAAAGTGTATGATCAGGGGACTTGGGATTTTCCCATATGGGTTTTGAAGGATTTGAAGTTTCTAGCAACTTTAATTAATCTTATTATGTTTTGTATCTCTTTTATTAAGATGTATACTTTGTGGAATAGGTAAGTAGACTTCCTATTCTAAGCCATTTAGAGGACTTAGATAAGGTGATCTGCTATCACCATATTTATTCATCCTATGAATGCAAAGTTACCAGATTTTATAGATAAGGCTATTAGTAATGGAGTTTGGAAACCAATCTCACTATCTTGGGGAGTTTAAATGTTATCTCATGTCATTTTTGCTGGTGAATTGCTTTTATTTAGGAAGGATTCCTTGGACTAGTGTTGTGTGATAATAGATTGTTTGAATTTCTTTTGTTCAATCTTTGGGCAAAAAATTAATCCTAGTAATTTCATACAATTTATGACTAGCACAATTTCATCTTAAGCTATGAAAATGGCTAAATTACCTTTTCTACTTCTAAAAGCATTGATAGAGTCAATAGAAATTTTCTATGGGGTTCGAGAACTGATAAGAAGAAGGTAGCACTACTTAATTGGAATGATGTTTGTAAGCCTAAAGAGTTAGGTGGTTTGGGTAGCTGCAAGACCAAAAACATGAATGATGCTTTGTTAGCCAAGCTTTGGAGGAAATTAAAGACTGGAGAGACTGAGCTTTGGGCAAAGCTTTTGAAGGCCAATTACTTGAAAGGATCATCATTTCTTCATACTCGGTTGAAGAAAGGTTTGTCCATACCTGGCATAGTATTATGTCTAGCAAGAATATTGTTAAAAGAGATTGTGCATGGTCTGTTGGTGATGGGCAAAACGTTTCATTTTGGTTTGATAGATGGGTAGGTGACAATCAATTGGTATCTCTATAGGAAAGTGATAGGCTTAAGGTTTGTCCTAAAGTTAAGCTTTATCAGTTTATAGACGTGAATGGGCGTTGGGACTAGTTTAAGGTATCTATGTTGCCAAGTGTAGTACTTCTATGAAAAGAGAGTTTGGTGTCTTCTTTAATTTCAGATGAGGAAAAGTTATACTAGGCTAATTTAGCTGATGGTACTTCTACGATTAAGTTAGCTTATAGGATGTCTTTGGTTGAGTCCTTGCTTGGTTTCAGTTGGAGAAATTTTGTGCAGTCTTAAAGCTCCACCAAAGATTAAAATGTATCTTTGGTTAGTAGCATGTGAAAGCATTTTGAAAAAAGAAGTATGAATGAAGAGGGGGGATGGCTGCTGATAGCAAGTGCCCACATTGAATAATACGAGATATGCAACACATAAGAATATTTATTTTTCATTTTATTTTTTTCTAAGCTGGCTACTTAGCTGGAGAGTTTGTTAGAGTAGTCGGTTAGTCAGTTTTCATTTTCACTGACTTTGTATATAAATAGATATACAGACTTGTAATCCATGAGAGATTTTTTCATTAATAAACACTCAAATCTCATCATGGTATCAGAGCGTCTATTTTTCTTTCTCTTTTCGACTCATTTTGTTTTTTCTTTATGATTTTATTTGCATCTGAACAATAGCTAGCACAATGAAATTAGATGAATCCAGTCCTTACTTCATCTATGCCTGTGAAAGTCTTACTTCGATGCTTGTTTTGATGCTACTATTGGATCTAATTACCATCCCTGGTCTCATACGATGAAAATGGCCTTGTTATCTAAAAACAAGCTTCAATTTATTAATGGATCCATATTTGCCCCAAAGAGGGATGATGCATTGTATCCAGCTTGGGAGAGATGTAATACTCTCGTTCTACCATGGATCCTTCATTTTGTTTCCTCATTGATTGCTCAAAGTTTCCACAATGCGAAAGATGTACGGAATGATTTAGGAGATCGCTTCTCACAGTGTGATGCTCTTCGAAATTCTGAACTCCAAGAGGAGATCTACACTTTTCAGTAGAATTTTTTGTTAGTGATTGATTATTTCACTAAACTGAAGGTCTTGTGGGATGAATTGTTGATTCATAGACTTGTTCCTTCAAATTGCAGTTGCAGAGTTGAGAATATAGCTAGCAGGTATCAATCTAATGACTATGTTATTAGATTTCTTAAGGGGCTTAATGATACATATGCTACAATCAAGACACAAATCTTATTAATGGAACCTCTGCCTTCTATCAATAAGGCTTTTTCACTAGTTATTCAACAGGAGAGGTAGCTGAATGCCTTAATCACTTCTCAACATTTGGAGACTAATGCTTTTGCTAAGAGAAGCTGAAGCTGAGAATGAAGTGAAATTAGTGCACTGCAAGTTAGAAAATCAGATTGCAAACATTCTAACCAAGGCCTTATCAAAAGCAAGGTTTGAAACATTAAGAAGGAGCCTTGGTGTTTCCAGTAGAAATGCCAAGGACGAGTGTTAGCAGTTGAAGAAGCTTGAGTCACATTTCTACTGTCATTTTTTTTACATGTTTTGCCCATTACTTGTCCTATTGCATTAGGTTTTACGTAGTTCTTGATATGATAAGGTTATGGTAATCCATTTTGTTAGGTAAACTTGTAAGGTAGTTGTTAGGAGTTGTTAAGTTTAAACTTTTGTTTGATGTTTGTATAAATTAATGAACAATACAATCCAAAACAATAGCTTTTACAGATTTTTGTGAACTCTTTCTTCATTTTTCTCTCCTATTCTTCTTTGCTTCATATCCTTCAAGCGTATACAAATTCACTGGAAGACCTTTGACTTTCTCCGTATATCTAAGTTGGATGGAGGGCTCAAACTCAAGGATTTTGAGTCTTTTAATCTTGCTTTACCAGCTAACTAGTGGTGGAGTCTAGTGCATTCAAAATCCTTATAATGTTTTAAAGTTAGGATAATTATTTCATACACCGTTGGTGGAATTTTTAACTCTGTAAGCGATATTAGAATAATGACATATGTCATATAAAGATATTTAAAAAATAAAACAACAAAATAAGACGTGTGTTGTGGTCCTAACTCTACTTGTAAAGTTAAAAACTCTACCAACGCGATATGGAATAATTACTCAAAGTTTTGAAAGGCCGGTACTTTCCAACTAGGGAGCGAAGGATGCTATTTTGGTAGCACGGTCGTTCTACTTGTGGAGGAGTTTTTTACAGGGTCGGATGGTTGTTGATGAGGGTTCTTGTTGGCGGGTGGGGAATGGACAAGATATTGATGTTTGGAAGGAAACATGGATTGCAAAGCCACCTGGTTACAGGCCATCGTGTTTAGTCACTGCTACTCCAACATTGATGAGAGGAAGTTCCCCATTTGATGAGAAAACAGATTGGAATCGGGTGATGCTGAATGAACTTTTTCAGGAGCCGGATATTCCTTTCATCTTAAGTATTCTACGGAGCAAGTTTCTGCAAAAGGACAGATTGTATTGGCTGGGTTCTAATCAGGGAACGTTCAGAGTGAAATCTACCTACTGCGTTGCGCGGAAGGTTTTGGATAAAACAGTGGCAGATTTGACCAGGAGAAGGACGGCGTGGAGGTTGTTGTGGAGCATGACAACAGTTCCAAAGGTTCGGTTTCTGTTATGGAGATTAATTCGTAGCATAATCCCTACCATGAAAGCGATAAGGAGTAGAGCATCAAGTGGAGGATGTATGTCCGGTGTGTGGGCTGACGGAAAAGGGCTAGTTCCACACTTTTTTCTTTTGTAAAATAAGCCAGGAGGTGTGGAGCATATCCAAGAGTTGGATTAGGCCTTTTGCCATGGCTGTTACACAAGAGTCTTTGTTTTGGGATCAGCTTTGTCAAAGACCACATGAAGAGGGCGATCTGGAATGGCTCTCTGTAGGATGTTGGGTGGTCTGGTGGAATCGAAATGAGTGCTTACAGGACCACACATGTCGGACAGCTTCCACCCTTGTGTGTAAAAAGGACTTGCTCCTTTCGGACTACAGTCAATTGGTTGCAACAACAGCCACGGTGGAGGAAGTTCCGGAGGTGATTTTAGCTTGGCCGAATCCGCCTGAGGGATTTGTCAAGATCAATGTTGATGCTTCTTTTAGACAGAATAGAGCAACGTTGGGTTTGGCTTTTAGTGATCATTTGGAAGAAGTTTGAAATACAGCAGTCACATACAGAGAGTTTGTGGCAGATGCTCTCCAGGCGGAGATGTTTGCAGTAGAATTTGGTTCGTGCAGAGGCCTTGCATATGGTTGGACCAGTGTGATTCTGGAAACGTATAACTTGCAATCAGTGCATTTGCTGACAAGGTGGATTCAGCTTGGGCCGATGGTGGAATCATAGCGAACATTAGCAATGTCTGCTCAATTTACTAGTTTGTCTTATCATTATGTTTATATATTACTAAATAATTATGCGCAAAATGTGGCCCGTTTGACTTGTTCTGTAGGGGAGCTAAAGGAATGGTGGGGGCACCCTCCACAATTTTTTAGCAATCCAGACCTCTTTTAACATTATTAATAAGGATTTATATATATGATGCACTGACAGTATATAGTTTCTATACACTGTCAATTAGAGCTGTTAATGGGCCGGACCGGGCCAGTTCCGGGCCGGTTCTCACCGGTTCCGGTCCACTAACAACTTAAACCGGTCCGAACCGGTAGTGAACCGGTCCGAGCCGGGCCGGTTCATATTATTTTTACTTGAGAACCGGCCCGGTTCATGGACCGGTTCGCTATTAAACCGGACCGAACCGGTTTAAACCGGTTCGGTCCTTTTTTTAATTTAAATTTTTATTTTTTAAAATTTATATTAATTTATTTTAATAAAAATAAATATATATTAATATATTTTTATAATTTAATCAAACAAATTTATTTTTATAATAAATAACGTTAATAGTTTAATTTAACAACAATTTATTATAAAGTTATTATAATTTATTTAATTAATGTAACAATAATGTAAAAATAAATTAGTATAAAATTATATAATAAAACTATTGTTATAATAAAATAAAGTTATATTATGAATATGATATTATAATAAAATTATTATGATAAAAAAATGAAATTTAGAGAATAAAATGATAATATTATAAATTTGGAATAAGAGAATTTAAGTGAATTTGAGAGAATTTGAGTGATTATTGAGAGAGTATAAGTGAGTATTAAAAGAATAAGAGTGGATGAGTGTTTAGATCTGAGAGAAAATATGAAAAAAAATTTTTAAAAAATGAAAGAAAATAAATTGATATTTATAAAAGAAAAATAAAAATTTAAAATAATTTAAAAAATAAATTTAAAAAAAAAAAAAGGGAGGGAAACGCTCCCTCCCTTTTTTGTGTTGATGGGTCATAACCGGGCCCGGATGTTCCGGGCCCTTAACGAACCGGGCCCGTTAATTAATTGAACCGGCCCAGCCCGATAAGATACCGGGCTGGGCCGGTTCGGAACCAGTACTGTACCGGTTCGACTTTCGAGCCGGATTAACCCGATCCGGTTGCGAGCCGGGTCGGGCCAACCCGGCCCAATAATCACCTCTACTGTCAATGAACCAGAGATTGACACCTCATCAATAAGTTCTTATATGCAAATATAAATAAATTTTTTTAATTTACCCATAAGGACCTATTGATGAGGTGTCAACCTCTGATACATTGACAGTGTATAGAAACTATACACTGTCAGTGCATCATATACAAACTCTTTTAATAAAGCCAAGCCTGAATTCTTATTAAGAAAAAAAAACCTTGTCAATTGTTTAAATTTTATGATAAAAATATTTTAAAAATAAATCTTTAAATATATCATATAAAAATATATTCTTAAAATCATTTAAAATCTGCACGATTGCAATGTTCAACTTTTGTCCAAATTTTGCATCATTCGTCAGATATTCATTGGCTGTCTAAATCTTTTTCGATCTATGATTTTATTTTAGGCCTTCAATTTTTTTCCATTAAGTTCTCTGATTGGCTTTTCAATTTTTTTTTGGATTAAACTCTCAATTGTTTTAGTTTAAGTTATCTAATATGCTTTTTATTCAATTTTTTTAATAATATTTTCTAATCTATTTTTAAGCTTTCAATATTATAGTCAAGTCCTTTGATCTATTTCTATTTTTTACACTTTTTTTTATTTATTATGCCGTCTAATCGATTTTCATTTCTTGAATGTTTTTATTAGACAGTCTAATTTGTTTTTTTAAATCTTGTTCAATTTTTTCCAACAACAATATTTGGCACTGCATAAGTTAAAATATTCAAAATTAAAAGCATATTAGAAGGCTTCAAAATACCGCACCGCAAAAAATAAGAATAAAATATAAATATAAATATAAATATAAATACAAATATTTAATTAAAAAAGAAAAGCAATAAACAATAGAAAAATTGATCTAGATTTTCTAATTAAAAAAATTTAGTTTAAATCTTAATTTTTTTAATTAGATATTCACATGTAGGGGTAGAATAGTTATTTTTACAATTTCTTTTGGTTATAAATTTTTATAATTTTTGTAGCATAATGTGGGAAATTTATTAGTTATATATAAAAACCAAATTCAAAGGATTTTTTGAATATCAGGTAATGTGTTTTTCACTTGCCACATGATAAATTTTTAAAAATATTTTTATTAATGTTTATTAATAATTGTAATAAATTTTAAGAGTATAGAAACATTTTTCAAATATGTTGGTTAATGACAGATCACAAATACAAAATATTTAAGTAATTATTTGAAAATACATATAAATTACTTATTTGATAAGTGTTTGTATTATGAAATTTATAAATGATTAATTTTTATATACTTAATTTTGTTAATTAATAAAATAAATGTATTACCAAAAATAAAAAAATTATTTAAATAAACAATTATTTAATATTATTTAAATTCAGAATTGTCAAAGACAAAGAGGCACAACTCTTGTGAAGATAATCTTTCAAGAAAAAAAAACTTGTGAAGATAAAAATAAAAAACCTTATGATCATAAAAACACCATTAATCCTATTATAATATTAAATAAAAAAAAAGAGAAACAAAAAAAAATTCAATGATCTAATTAATTAACCAAACTTAGCCTAAGAAAATGAAACTTAAATCGTTGAGGAAATTTACACGTCTTGAAATGAAAATTTGAGGTTGATGCAGCTGTAATTGTAAGATCCCCAAGACAGCAAAATACCCTTTGATAGCTTCTTGTAGATATCCAGCGTAGACATCCCTGAGATGGTATCCGCTGTAATTGGAACCCTGGCTTCTATCGTGCAAGATCGATCGAAATCCGATAGCTGGGTATTTTCATCTAAAAAATAAAAATAGGAACTTGGAGGGGAAGAGCTATTGGATTTGGTGGTACAGCGAGAGGCATTAACATAGAGTGAAGATTTCGTTGGTTTTGTGCAATTTTCAAGATACATACGGCTATGCTCAATTGCACAAAAAAAAAATACGGATTTTCACAGCCTTCCAAATTCAAGGAACTGAGAGGAAGGGAGTTGCAATCATCCTCGTAGAGGCTCGCATCCACGACTCGCATCATATAGTGCGGTTGTTATTCTCACACTCCAATTCAAGCAAGAAGATGGTTACCACAGTTGCGAGGTTGGGTTTTTAATCGGAATGGATAACTGATATTCAAGTTTCCGCAGAAAGAAGAGCCGCAGTCCTCGTTTCGATGCCTAGCGAGGCAAGCACCCGGGAATAGAATTAGAAATAAAGCAAAAGCGGCCATGAGGCCAAACAGTGGAAGTTTTGCATTTGATTTTCGCATGTTAAAATTTTGGTTAGAGAAGAAGAACGAGAATGGGGCTGCTAAGTAGTCAAGAAGCAATATATGTAAGCAATCAAAGGTTGGCAGCTGATGCCAAAGTGGGGAGATTTTATCCAATTAATTAGTCAAGCTTTTGGAAAATTTTAAGCATAATAGCTAAATATGCTTTTAACTTTTATTATAAAATGGATTTAAACTTTTAACATTTTATCTTATGAAAATAAGTTCATAAATTTTTTATTTTACTGTAAATTAAATCAAAACATTTTAAAATTACATAATCAAGAGAAATTCTAAATGTATCTTTATTTTTTATCTTTAAGTAACACTTATAAGTAAACTTCAAAAACTACTAAATATAACTCCTTAAAATTACAAATTTTCTATTTTCTTCATCTTAGCTTTTCTATTCGATATTCTTAGAGGACTACTATGATGATCATGTTGATGCTTTATTTTGGACCTGATGTGAGCACGTTTATTATCAATATCAACAAGCGAGGAACATCACTAATATCATTCTCTAGCATCCACTTCAGGTTTTTAAAGTAATCAGGACCAGTTGCTTCAATGTCATGATAAGTAACTTTGACCCCTAAGATATGCTTTTAGAAACATCGAGTAAAGTGGACATCCAAGTGTTGCCCACCGGAAAGTGCTTTACCAACAACTCGCCCAACAAAATTGATGTATGAAAAATGTTCGGTTTGATAGACAGAATTGGGGTTAGGATGGAACGATGACTCATTGCCCACTCTAGGGCCTTTGTCAAGTATAACTCTCGACAAGACAAGCACTCCGCTCAATGTCATACCTCGTGCTCCTGCCTGCTGAGGCGAGCTATCTGCCAAGTTATTTTGCGCGGGATTATGCTCCTACGCATGTTAGCATGTGCAGGCAACAAAAGTTTTGAAAATTTTTTTGAGTAAATTTCATTTAACTTTTTGGAGATTTGCACCTAATTTAACTTTAGTTCATTAGCAAAAGTTCTGAATTTTTTTTTCATTTTTTTTCTTTTGAAGCTTAATTTCAGTTTGGTATTTTTCCAATTTTTCTATGCTATCATAGTGATTATTTTTGTTCAAAATTTTCAATTTTTTTTTAATTTGAGAGAGCAATAAAAAAATTTTGGCTTTTAGAAGAGAAGAAGAACAGGAATAAAAAAGAAGAAGATCGTGAAGGAAGAAGGTAAATTTGTTATGTTGAAAAATTTTATTAGGACAATTATCTTTTCATATAAGGATATTTTTTATTCTAATGAATATTGAAGTGTAAAGAGAAAAAAGTGAAGTTGACATAGAAACTTTCTAAATATAATTATTTAAATGGCAGTAATAGCTTTTTGTTTGCAAAACTGACGTCCTACTTGACATGTTGACTGCACAAAATTTGTTCACATGACTTGGAATGTCATTTTTTAAATAAATTTTAATTTTTTTGAAAAAAAATCAAAAATAAAGAATAAAAAATTGATAATAGGTGAGAAAGGGAGAGAGAGGGAAGGGAGACTAGTGTCATGGGCTATTACTATTAGTGTGCATTTCGGATGAGCTAAAAAAATGTGATCACGCATTGAAGGAGGTGGAAAGCAGAATTTAAGGGCAACCAGTCATCATGGGAGACCAGCTTTATGTGTGACCAAGGTGCATTTTAGACGAGCCAAAAAGACATGTGATCACGTATTGAGATGCTGGCGAGCAAGAAGGTGGAGAGCATAATTTAAGGCTATTAGAGGGCGAGCAAGATTTTTTTAATTTACTATTTCTTTTTAAAATACAAAAAGCTAATATGTTAGGCCACATGAACAATTTTTATCCACATCAGCATGTCATGTAAGATGCCGTTTATGCAAAATAAACGCCTGTTAGTGGATTCAACGGATTTAGATTTAATTAAGTGATTTTAAAAATTTGTAATTTAATTTATAATAAAACAAAAGTTTATGAATTGATTTTTATGTGATAAAATTTAAATACCTATATTGAATTTTTAGTAAAGGTGAAGGACATATTTAGTTATCAAGTCATTTTTTTTTTACAATTTTTTCTAAGATCACTGCATACCAATTATTTTGTTATTATCAATAATGATCGATTAACAAATAATAATTAATCGGTTAATTTTTTTATTATAATCCTATTAAGACTTGAGATTGTCGTTGTAGCTAAAAATAACGATTGATAAAAAGCAAAATGACGAGCAACCGAGCGACCGACCGTATATTTATTTAAAGAAGAATGGTGAAGGGCCCCTTTTTTTTTTTAATGCGGATGCTATCTTAACTTATTTAATGAAGGATATTTTCCTTTGATAAAAAAAAAATTGTTCATGGCATTAATGCATATCCATATCTACATTTATACATGCATAATACAAAGGGAAGAATAGAGATGTCAAATGAGTCATTATCGGATGGCACCATTTAAACATTAGCTTAAATATTAATGGATTGTGTCGGTCCAATACTAGTTTTTAACAGACTGTGCTGACATGACTCATGAACGTTAAGCATATGACTAAAGGTGTCAAATGAGTTATATTGGGCTAGCAAAACCTAATTAAATACTAACTCATGTATTAATGGATCTTGCTAGTCTAGTTCTACTTTTTTGAGTTGTGTTGGAACGGCCCATGAAATTAACTGCATGGTTTAGCGTTGTAGACACCTAATTTTGTCCGGATTTACAAATTGTTTTGATAAATTTGATACTTTTCAATTTTTTTGAAGTTTTGTTAAGATTTCTCGAATGATTTGTTAAATTAAGTTTTAGACTTGAGGAAAAGAATGAAGATACTCAATTTAAATCAAACAAAAATTTTTATATTTGCTCATTTTAAATTTTGGGCCTCATTGATCCAGCCCAATTTAAACTCAAGTAGTATGGGCTTTAAGGCCCAATCTTAATGGGCTTGTGTCTAGTTATTTATTTTCATTTTTTAATTATTTATTTTATTTTTATTTTTTTATTTATTTTTCTTTTATTTGATTTTTATTTTGATTTTATTATTATTGTTATTTTTTTAATATATCAGTACATTTAATAAGGTTCTCTTCTCCATACCCGTCGCCTTCCATAGCCCCTCTCCTAAGCACAAAACTGTCCATCAGCCACCTAAAATCTACAGCCAAATCCTTTTCCCCGTAATAGTCACCTGGTGGCTAAATTTGACTGCAAAAATCCCTTGGATAAAAGGTTGAAACCGGACAATAGGAGTGATCCCAATCTAATAAAAACACACGCTGAATTTACATGTAAGGGGGGGAGATCAGGGAACAATTGGGAACAAAAAAAAAGCTCAGCATTTTTCAAGCCACAAACACCTCTGCCTCTACCATTCTCCGCCCTCTTTCAAGCCCCATTCACTGTCTCGTAATATGAGCCATCGTGAACTACCATTGCCTACCCATTCGGCCACCCACCACTGCCACCTTCATCACCCAAGCCACCGTCACAAACCACCACGACAACCTTTGTAACCTTCTTACCCGAAACCCACTAACCCTCTCGACAACCAAGCAAGCCGCAAGCCATCATTCAGCCACCACCTAAATCACAGAAAAATAGAACCCAAAAGGCCCCATTCCACCAATAGCCACCTCTAAACAACAATCCAACTACCCATCTTCGCCCATCACTCCTGTGACATCCTCGTCACTATCCAAATACCAAATAACTTTTTCCTTTCACATAACATTACTTAGACTAGTTTGTCAATATCATCCTTACTTCTTCTTATGCTTTAGGCATTATTATCATAATATGATATCAATTTACCACATGAATTGAACTTTTCATTTATATATATATATATATATATATATATATATATATCTTTAAACCAAATACATCAGGATCTCAAATATCTTACAAATCCTATATCCCTAAAACACATAATATACATTACTGTAATATTATATTGTACACTAGCCGAAGTACACGACCAACTGATTATACCGTCAAAGAATAAGTGGGAAGCGTGTCTCGAAGGTATATCAAAAGATCCCAAAATGTGCTCCTTTATCCGGAGCGAAAATTACTTCAAGTAATCTGTATGAAAAATGTTCGTAAAGGAGTGAGTTTACGCTCAGTAAGAAACATATATAAAAGAGCGTACTATGTCACTATATGCAGTTTTCCTGCTTGGCTCTATAATGTCATGTAAAACTATTATAAAGCATATACCATATATCTTTCCCACAAATATCAAATACAACTACAATCATCTCTTTCAAATACTTTCACGGATCTCAAATTGCGTGAAATCACATATGCAACTACAATTAATTTCATACCTTCACATGCTTTCAATTACTTTCAAATAGATGGGAGACAAATATATTTCCAATATAATCATGCACCAAGTAATTCTCATAAGGATACAACAAATATATCCCGTAAGGGATAATCCATGAGAGATCTCATAAGGATACCACAAATATATCCTGTAAGGGATAATCTTGAGAGATATCAAAGAAGTGGCGTACCCACGCATGGGCTAGGGATCCTTCCCAATGCCGAAACAAGTAAGAGACATATGGCCATTGTCTATAGTCCACAGTGCTCATAGTCAGGTGCCTTACTATGGGTCTGAGGACCGGACTAAGGCTCCTCAACCAAGAACAAGTATAAATAATGTGCATGATCATTATAGGTGTTTATAGTCTCCAAAACATTATTCATATAACCTTTGTCAAATACACATATACTTTCTTGAAATAGATTTTCAAAACCTCTTTTTCAAATGGGCAGTCGACTGGTCTTTAGGGCAGTCGGCTGTTACACCATATTTTGCTTTATTGAATTTCTTTTCCTTTTTGAAATTCAAATATTTTATTTTTCGAAAACACATAGGGTAGTCGATTGGCCCCATATAGCAATCGACTGGTTTTGAAACAAAATGCTTCCGAGAAAAGGCAGTCGACTGGCTCCATAGGCAGTCGGCTGTTTTCGCAAACAGAAAGTTTTTGAAAATAGGGCAATCGACTAGCTCCCTAGGCAGTCGGCTGGTTTTGAAATAGAATGCTTTTGGGAGAAAAACAGTCGACTGGCATCCTTAGTAGTCGACTGGTTTGAAACAGAATGTTTTCTGGGAAAATAGCAGTCGACCGCTATATAGGGCAGTCGACTGGTTTGAGTCAACTTCGAAAATTATCACGTTTCGGTTGTCTCTAGGCAGTCGGCTGATACTTAAGGCAGTCGGCTGCTCCTAGTATTTTGGTAACTAGGAGAAACATCCGAAATTTAACATTTCCTGCACTTAAACAACTTGTACTTCATCCCAAGACATTTAAAACATATTAAAACATGCGGACATAGCCATCCTATGTCCGTTACATAAATTTCTTACCTCAAATAGCAAAATCCAATAGCTCGATTGCACCAACAATTTCCTCTTCTCTTCTTCATAGCTGTAATATCATAATAGCTCAAATCTTTAAGAAATCTATATAACCATGCTACACCAACTCTATACAACTCCAAACCATGCACGAAATTGAAAGAATCAAATTCTACTCTTACCTTTGCCAATGACCAATTCAACAACAATTCTGATCTCCTTAATTACTTTGATTCAGCTCTTCATATTACAGACCTAGCTGGAGCTAGTGATAAGGGTCATTTTTCGTTAAGGGAGCTTAACGAATCGATGACAGGTAATGGTGGTTTGTCAAGGTAGCTAAGATGGAAACTTAGGAAAATTGAAGAGGAACGAGAGGGAAGGGCTGAGGGTGTTGCTGTCGACTTGGAGAAGATGATGACTAGCTTGCTTACATTAATTGCACATTTATTCCATACTCATCTCAGCCATTGACCATCTCATTGACCCTTTGACCATGTGACTATTTGACCCTCAATTCCTTTTATTCCATCTATATCCCATATAACATTTATACATCAGATTTTCATATTTATTCAATTCTTTCAGCTTGTAACACTTTACAATTATGGGAAAATTTCAGGAAATTGGAGATTTCACATTATCCCCACCTTAAAAAATTTGGTCCTCCAAATTTGAATAGAACTACGTATCAAACATCTTAGGATATCTTTCCCTCATTAAGCTCTCTAGCTCCTATGTAGCTTCTTCCGTAGTATGGTATTGCCAGAGAACTTTGACTAATGAAATTGTCTTAGACCTCAACACCTTCTCTTTTCTATCCAAAATCCGAACCGGTTTCTCTACATAGCTCATGTCTTCCAGAATCTCCAAAGGTTCATATTCGATGACATGAGATGGATCCGGATTATACTTCCGAAGCATCGACACATGAAAGACATTGTGTACTCTCGATAGCTCCGAAGGTAGTGCCAACCTGTAGGCAATATCTCCCACACGATCTAGGACCTCAAATGGACCAATATAACTAGGACTCAGCTTACCTCTTCGGCTAAATCTCATGATCCCTTTGGATGGAGAAACTTTCAAAAACACAAAATCTCCAACCAAAAACTCAAGTGGTCTCCGTCGAGCATCCATATAACTCTTTTGTAGACTCTGAGCTGTCTTGAGTCTTTGACAAATCAATTTAACATCTTCAGAGGCTTACTCGACTAGATCTGGAGCCAACAATTTGCATTCGCCCACTCCTTCCTAACCAATCGGAGATCGACACCTTCTACCATATAAAGCTTCATATGGTGCCATCCCAATACTTGCATGATAGCTATTGTTGTAAGCAAATTCAGCCAATGGCAGATGGTCATCCCAGGAGCCTTTAAAGTCCAAAGCACAAGCTCTCAACATATCCTCGAGTGTCTGAATGGTGTGCTCGGACTGCCAATTAGTTTGCGGATGAAAAGCTATGCTAAAATTCAACTGAGATCCCATGGCTTCCTGAAAATGTTCCCAAAAATGAGAAGTAAACCTGGAATCCCTATCAGAAGTAATGCTCACTGAAACATCGTGTAGTCTGACTACTTCTCTCACATATAAATCTGCCAAAGTACTAAGTGTATCCGTAGACTTCATAGGTAGGAAGTGAGCTGACCTGGTTAACCGATCCACAACTACCCAGACACCATCATGATTCCTCTTGGT
Source organism: Heritiera littoralis (assembly GCA_031772115.1). Lineage (NCBI taxonomy): Eukaryota > Viridiplantae > Streptophyta > Magnoliopsida > Malvales > Malvaceae > Heritiera > Heritiera littoralis. Next base: position 683,535 of record JAPDPK010000180.1, on the reverse strand, counting down.
CCGCGGTAGTCCCATAACAAAATCCATCGTAATGTGTTCCCATTTCCACATGGGTATAGGTAGAGAATGTAACAAACCTGCTGGTCTTTGATGCTCTACCTTAACCTGCTGACACGTGAGACATTTTGCCACAAACTCTACTATGTCTCTTTTCATGCCAGTCCACCAATACACCTTGCGAAGATTATGATACATCTTCGTATTTCCCGGATGTAATGTGTATTTAGTGGCACGTGCTTCTGTCAAAATCAGCTTCCTCAACTCATTATCCTTAGGAACACATATACGATTATTAAATCTCAAAATTCCATCACTACCAATGTTGAATTTCAAGATTATACCTGATTGAAATCCATCCATAGCCTTAATACACTGATCATCTTCCCTCTGAGCAAGCCGAATTTTATCTATTAATTCCGGCTTAATCACCAAACTGGCTATCATCCCATTTTGCTCAAGAGCTGTAACATTTAAATTGAGGCTCGCAAACTGTTCTAACAGCTCATATTCTCTTACCATCATGTAAGATACCATTCCCATATGCTTCCGGCTCAAAGCGTCCGCCACCACATTAGCCTTCCCCGAGTGGTACAAGATCTCACAATCATAATCTTTCAGAAGCTCGAGCCATCTCCTCTGTCTCATATTTAATTCTCTCTGAGAGAACAAATACTTCAAACTTTTATGGTCTGTAAAAATCTGAAATTTCTCACCATAAAAGGAATGCCTCCAAATCTTTAGAGCAAATACTACTGCAGCTAACTCCAAGTCATGCGTTGGGTAGTTCTTCTTATGGTCCTTTAATTGACGAGAACCATATGCAACTACCTTACCATGCTGCATTAGTACACATCCCAAACCTTGCCCTGAGGCATCACTATACACCGAAAATCCTCCATAACCACTAGGAATGGTGAGGATAGGTGCGGTCGTTAGCCTACGCTTCAACTCTTGAAAGTTACTCTCGCAGGCATCATTCCATTCAAACTTCACTTCTTTGCGCGTCAAGCGCATTAATGGAGCAGCTAACTTCAAGAAACCCTCTACAAATCTTCGATAGTAGCCAACTAGACCCAAGAAACTCCTAATCTCCGTCACCGTTTTCGGTCTCTTCCATTGAACCACTGCTTCAATCTTCGATGGATCGACCGAAACTCCATCTTTACTGATTATATGACCCAAAAAGGAGATATGATCTAGCCAGAAATCACACTTATTTAGCTTGGCATATAATCCTTGATCTCTAAGGGTTTCCAAAACTATCCTCAAATGCTGATCATGTTCTTCCTGGGATCTTGAATACACCAATATGTCATCGATAAATATAATGACAAACTGGTCCAAGTACGACTTGAATACATTATTCATCAAATTCATAAAAGCCGCGAATGCATTGGTTAAACCAAATAGCATCACTAGAAATTCATAGTGACCATACCGTGTCCTAAATGCAATCTTAGGGATATCTTCACTCCGAATCTTCAATTGATGATATCTCGACCTCAAGTCTATCTTGGAAAAGACTTGTGCACCCTTAAGCTAATCAAACAAATCATCAATCCTGGGAAAAGGTTACTTGTTCTTGATCGTTACCTTATTCAACCATCGGTAGTCAATACACAGCCTCATGCTGCCATCCTTCTTCCGGACAAATAGCATAGGAGCACCCCAAGGGGACACGCTAGGTCGTATGAACCCCTTATCTAGTAATTCTTGCAACTGTCTCTTAAGTTCTTCCAACTCCACTAATGCCATCCAATAGGGTGATCTCGAAATGGGCTCAGTTCCTGACACATCGATCGTAAACTCTACTTCCCTATCCGGATGAAGTCCTAGAAGATCGTCCGGAAACACATCGAAAAATTCCTTGACTACCGAAATTTCCTGAAGTTCGGGACGTTTCTGATCTACGTCCACCACATACGCTATAAACCCTTAACATAACAAGTATATTCTATTACTTCAAATTCAAATAATTCAATCAGCAAACATACTTTTGTATTAAGAATTTGCAAAATTTACAAATAGCTAACGGGAGAAGAGAAGATCACATTCTTTGCATGACAATCTAGCATCACATGATTCGTAGCTAACCAATCCATACCCAAAATAACATCAAATCCATACATATTCAGTAGGATTAGGTCAGCTATTGATTCTCTCTCTCCTACCCGTAGCTTACAACTACGACACACTATGTCTGTCATTGGAGATTCCCTAAATGGAGTGCTTATTTATAGCAATTGTCCTAAAGGTTCAGGCTCAACAAGTAATCTCATAGCAATTTTAGGTGACACAAAAGAGTGCGTAGAGCCTGGATCAAATAATGGAAGGACATATGTATCATAAAGGTAAATCTTACCTTGAATCATCTTAGATGAAGCATAAGTGGACTCCTTATCTATAGCAAATACCCTACCCTAAGTTATGGGTGCCTTTCCCTTCTCTGTCACGGTGGCCTTACGCTGGGGTTGAGTGGTCTTAGGCTGGGGTTGAGGGGTCTTCTCTGATTCTTCGGACACCCTCTAATTTATTTTGGGACAATTCTTTATCCTATGTCCCTGCTCACCACACCAATAACAAGCCCCACTAGCAAATCGACAGGGCTGTACTCCATGAAATTTTCCACAATGCTCACATCTTGGCATGTCGGGACTCCTCGGTGAGCTAGCGGTACTACCAACTGGATGTCGGGATCTCTCATCATTTATCTTGATCCCGGTGGGTCTAGGAGTCCCTGTACCATAATCATCATAACTCCCAATTTAATATATTTCCATATAACCATTTAATTATATTAGGTAATCATTTTCTTATAATTTATTTGCTTACCTATCGAAGCTCTGTCATAAGGCCTACTTCTCCTAGATGGATATCTATCACTCGAGGCTCTCTCATCTAACTTCCGTTTCATCGGTTCTTTACCTCTACTCTTAACTCAGAAGTCGGCCTGATGAAACTCATAGTCCTGCTCACACAGTTGAGCCTTACGGACTGTCTCTCCATATGTGGTGATATCCATGGGATATAACTTAGACCTAATGGAAGGTCTCAATCCCTCCATAAACCTGTAGGTCTTATGCTCTTCTCTCCTTAACACTTCTGGATCAAACCTGCTCAAAGTAGTGAACTTTGACTCGTATTGGCTAACCATCATATTTCCCTGAGTCAAGTTTAGAAATTCAACTTGCAACCTTCTCTAAGCAGTGCGTAGGACGTATTGTTCATTGAATGCTTCTACAAATATATCCATCCCACATTACCTCGGAATGTCTAGCCTTTAATACTGTCTGAGTGGCTTGCCACTAGGGTTCTGCCTCATCCACTAATAAATAGGTAGCCAATCCCACTTTTCCTCTCTCGGTACAAGTCATGTACCCGAATGACTTAGTGACCGCTTTCATCCAATTCTCCGCGGCCAATAGGTTACTGTCCCCCTTAAACTTAGGCGGATCCAGCTTATTAAATTCTTTGATCAAGGCAACACTATAATAAGCTGTAGGATCCTACCTCTTAGTAGCTGGGACTGGTGGGGGTTGTACCGTAGGAGTAAGAGGTACAGTAGGTGAAGTTGTTAGTACACTCGTAGCCACGTTCGAAAAGTTAGCCATAAATTGTGTGAACATCGCAGCCATGTTCTCCATGTGCTTTTTCATTTTCGCTAGCCTAGTGTTCGGGCTATGTAGTGGAGATGGAGGAGAAGACTGTGTTGGGGCCAGTTCCTTACGACCCCATCCCCATCCTCGTCCTCGTCCTCTATTAGTACCCCTCCTTCGAGTACTCATTCTGTTGATATCACTATCAGATAACACGATTTAGTATAACTTTAAACAGTTATACTACACATAATTATGTAAACAAGTATAGTACATTGGGGATATACTCTAATTCTATCTTATTAACATCGACAAACTTCAGTCTAACTGCTCTGATACCAATCTATGACATCTTCGTCACTATCCAAATACCAAATATCCTTTCATATAACATTACTTAGACTAGTTTGTCAATATCATCCTTACTTCTTCTTATGCTTTAGGCATTATTATCATAATATGATATTAATTTACCACATGAATTGAACTTTTCATTTATATATATATATATATATATATATATATATCTTTAAACCAAATACATCAAGATCTCAAATATATTACATATCCTATATCCCCAAAACACATAATATACATTACTGTAATATTGTAATGTACACTAGCCGAAGTACACGGCCAATTGCTTATACCTTCAAAGAATAAGTGGAAAGCGTGTCTCGAAGGTATATCAAAAGATCCCAAAATGTGCTCCTCTATCTGGAGCAGAAATTACTTCAAGTAATCTGTATGAAAAATGTTTGTAAAGGAGTGAGTTTACGCTCAGTAAGAAACATATGTAAAAGAGCGTACTATGTCACTATATGCAGTTTTCCTGCTTGGCTCTATAATGTCAAGTAAAACCATTATAAAGCATATAGCATATATCTTTCCTGCAAATATCAAATACAAGTAAAATCATCTCTTTCAAATACTTTCACGGATCTCAAAACGCATGAAATCACATATGCAATTACAATTAATTTCAAATGCCTTCACATGCTTTCAATTACTTTCAAATAGATGGGAGACAAATAAATTTTCAATATAATCATGCACCAAGTAATTCTCATAAGGATACAGCAAATATATCCCATAAGGGATAATACATGAGAGATCTCATAAGGATACCATAAATATATCTCATAAGGGATAATCCTGAGAGATATCAAATAAGTGGCGTACCCTTGCATAGGCCAGGGATCCTCCCCAAAGCCGAAACAAGTAAGAGACATATGGCCATTGGCTATAGCCCACAGTGCTCACTAATCAGGTGCTTACTGTGGGTCTGAGGACCGTACTATGGCTCCTCAGCCCAGAACAAATACAAATGATGTGCATGGTCATTATAGGTGTTTATAGTCTCCAAAACATTATTCATATAACCTTTGGCAAATACACATATACTTTCTTGAAATAGGTTTTCAAAACCTCCTTTTTCAAATGGGCAGTCGACTGGTCTTTAAGGCAGTCGAATGGTCTTTAGGGCAGTCGGCTGCTACACCATATTTTGCTTTATTGAATTTCTTTTCCTTTTTGAAATTCAAATATTTTATTTTTCAAAAATACATAGGGCAGTCGACTGGCCCCATATAGCAGTCGACTGGTTTTGAAACAAAATGCTTCCTAGAAAAAGTCAGTCGACTGGCTCCATACGCAGTCGGCTGTTTTCGCAAACAGGAAGTTTCTGAAAATAGGGCAGTCGATTGGCTCCCTAGGCAGTCGACTGGTTTTGAAATAGAATGCTTCTGGGAGAAAAACAGTCGACTGGCATCCTTAGCAGTCAACTGGTTTGAAACAGAATGTTTTATGGGAAAATAGCAGTCGACCGCTATATAGGGTAGTCGACTGGTTTGAGTCAATTTCGAAAATTATCACGCTTTGGTTGTCTCTAAGCAGTCAGCTGCTCCTAGCATTTTGGTAACTAGGAGAAACATCCGAAATTTACCATTTCCTGCACTTAAACAACTTGTACTTCATCCCAAGACATTTAAAACATATTAAAACATGCGGACATAAATTCCTTACCTCAAATAGCAAAATCCAATAGCTTGATTGCACCAACAATTTCCTCTTCTCTTCTGCACAGCTGTAATATCATAATAGCTCAAATCTTTAAGAAATCTATACAACCATGTTACACCAACTTTATACAACTCCAAACCATGCACGAAATTGAAAGAATCAATTTCTACTCTTACCTTTGCCAATAACCAATTCAACAACAATTTTGATCTCTTTAATTACTTTGATTCAGCTCTTCATATTATAGACCTACCTAGAGCTAGTGACAAGGGTCATTTTTCATTAAGGGAGCTTAACGAATCGATGACAGGTAATGGTGGTTTGTTAAGGTAGCTAAGATGGAAACTTAGGAAAATGGAAAAGGAACGAGAGGGAAGGGCTGAGGGTGTTGCTACCGACTTGGAGAAGATGATGGCTAGCTTGCTTGCATTAATTGCACATTTATTCCATACTCATCTCAGCCATTAACCATCTCATTAACCCTTTGACCATGTGACTATTTGACCTTCAATTCCTTTTATTCCATCTATATCCCATATAACATTTATACATCAGATTTTCATATTTATTCAATTCTTTCATCTTGTAACACTTTACAATTATGGGAAAATTTCAGGAAATTGGGGATTTCACAACTCCCACCGCTTGCCACCACACGCCATCAACCCCAAGCACCGAATCCATCAGACAGCCTCAGATTCTTTTCCAACCAATCCTTTCGAGCCCCAAAAAATCAACATTCCTAAAAACCTCAAACACAGAAGCACTACCATTTTCGGCCTCACTGCCTCCAACTCCTAAACAAATAAATCAGCCCCATCACTCGAGCACCTTTCAAACTCCATGCCCTCTTCCCGAAATCCATGCAAAGAAAACCAATACAACAACACAAGCCACAATCACCCCACAACAGTCCAAAAAAAGAGCTATAGCAAAAAAAAAGAAGAAGAGAAATCTAACAGAACCCAAAAAAAGGTGTCGATTTTTTTTGGGATTTTTAGGGCATTTTGGGATTCAAATCGAAGGGCGTAGTTCACCTAGGACTAGGGGAGACACATACTGAAATGAAAAGAATGTCCGATCAGTGGAGGTGGCGTTTTTGGGTTGCTTTTGACCGAGGTTTTTCTTAGATCTGGTAGTGTGTAGAGCTTATTAGGGAAATTTAAGTGGAGATTCAAGGTCAGGAGGTGGAGAGCTTTCGAAAAGTCGGAAGCTTTTCCGTTTTGGCCAATCGGCAACGGCGGTCAGTGGCAGCAAGCGGCGGTCCGACGATGGTCAGAAATCGCCTGGGAAGAAAGCCTCTATAGGCTCTGAAATTTTTTTTAAGAAAAAAGGTTGAAAATGAAGTAATAAAAAAAAACTTGGTCTTTTTTTATAGTGGATGTAAAAAAAAAGGGCTGCTGTTGAAAGACCCGACCCAAGTCCAGGACCCGCGCGCTTGGCCTGCCAAATGAGGAATATCTGCGCCCCACAGCCTGATCCGACCAGATCCACACGCCTGACCCGGATTGCGACCCGCTTCTTGGCCCAACAGGTCAAGCCCGTTAGCGTAAGCCCTTTGGCGTTTGGGCTTCATTTTGGGCTATTTTGAAAGACCTTTTTTGGGTTCTAAACCCAAATTAATTTGGGTATATCTCCACCCCTCTAATTTATTTATTTGTTTATTTATTTATTTTTCGTTTTTGTTAGATGATTTGTTTCTTGTGTTTCTAATATATTTTCATGGTAAAAATGAATATTTATTTGCATGTGAAATAGTTTAGGATTTATAATAATTTATTTAATTACATGGGATTAGCTTCAACAATAAAATTATGCACTTCTTTTGGAAAAATAAAATATAATAATAACAATATTTTTTTCCTTTTTTATATATAATTTTTCTTAATACTAGGTAAATTATTAGGTTTCAAAATATATTACAAAAATTTAAAATAAATATGATATCCGATGATGGGATGTTACGGAAGTCACAAGTAGTGATTCTTAGCTGATCCCTAGGTGAGAAGAGTCTACTAAATGTTACCAAAAGTATTGGAATATTTACTATGATTTTTCAATGCATGAGCTTTTATTCTCTAAAATAAAAAAACAAATAACATTTAAAAAGTAATAAATTTGTTAAATAAAATAAAGAAATCCATGTGCATCATACTATATGTTTGCATCATATGCATAAGTTTTAATTTCAAAATAAATGAAATTCTTCCGATGATGAGATATCGTAGAAGTAACAAGTAGTGATTCTTTGAATATCTCTAGGTGAGAAGAATTAACTAAATGTTACCAGAGTATTGTGATATTTAGCTAAATTTTTCAATATCGAGAGTTTAATATAAAAATCAAAATATAAAAGTCCTTTTATAAATCCATACACATCATACTTCTTTTATCAATGTCACATGCATCCTCAATCAATTATACAAATAACATGAGTCCTACCGAGGATGAGATTCTATTGAAGTCACAAGTAGTGATTCTTAAGAAATCTCTAGGTGAGGAAAGTTATTTCAAATATTACCAAAAGTATTGGAGTATTTGATTTAATTTTTCAATAAAAGGGGTTAATGTTTATTTCCAAAAATGAGATTTTCTTTAAATATATATATATATATATAATAATTTTTGTTCAATTATACAAATAACATGAGTCCTACCGAGGATGAGATTCTATAGAAGTCACAAGTAGTGATTCTTAAGAAATCTCTAGATGAGGAAAATTATTTCAAATATTACCAAAACTATTGAAGTATTTGATTTAATTTTTCAATAAAAAGGGCTCATGTTCATTTTCAAAAAAGTGAATTAAAAAAAACATTTATAATAATAATTTTATAAGCAATCACACAAAATTCTTTGAAATAAGCAAATTAGTTTTAAGCCAAGACTATTTTATTAAAATTAAGGGATACCACCTGGTTAGGATGGTACCGTTTTCTAACGGGCATTGTGAGGGTGCAAATCCTTCCTCACACGTAACCGTACTCTCGAACCTGATTTTGTTTTCCCAGGCCAAAAATTATCTTTTTAATAAAACTTAATTAATTTTGAGATTTTGTTAAAAGATAAATATTTTTAGGTGACTAATCACACCTAGTCAAAAAGATTGGTGGCGACTCCCTGTGTTTTTAAATGTTTTCAAAATCGTCGAGCGGTCGAGTCCTCGGACGAAATCGTTACGACAAGCACGATACATAATCCATAACTTTTGGGTTGTAGTAGGCTAGACATTGTACTATATTTCGTGTCAAGTCGTGCCAAACACGATCCATTAATATATTTTTTAGATTTTTATAAAGTTTTTATTTATTTATTTATTTATTTATTTTAAAGAACATGCACTATAAACAAAAATAAAAATAAAATAAAAAAGACACATAATTTATGTAGTTCAAGAGCATGCTTACATTCATAATGAAACATAATAGAATCTAACTATTAAACAAAGCATTGATATTTACATTCATAATATTTGGAGTATAATTATTACATACACCGCCAGTGAAGCTTTTTACTTCAAAAGCAGTGCTAGGATCTTGACAGATGTCTTATAAAAATAAAAAATAAATAAAATAGAACATGTGTCATGATCTTAACATTGCTTGTTAAGCAAAAAAACTCTACTGGCGGTGTATAGAATAATTGTCCATATTTAAAAAGAATGCCTACATCCACAAAAAATATAATAGTATCTACTAAATAAATATATATGTGAAATCTTACTTTATTTTTGCTAATCAATAGTTTGTTTCAAAATTTTTTATCCTAGTAAAGACATCTTAGATATTTTTACTCTAACTAAATCAAGTGTCAATTTTTTTTATCTAAATAATTTATGTTTTATGAGTTTTTATTAGTTTTGTAGTTTTATAAAAAGTGTGTGTATAAAGTAGCATATCAAACATTTTGTATTCAAAATAAAAGAACTATAAATTTATGTCCCAATAATTTAAATATTTCACTATTAGATTTATTTAATATAATATTACTTCTATAAATTGTCAATAAAACATCAAAAGTAAATATAATTTCATCATAAGATAAAAATAACATGAATACATCTAAAAAACTATCGATTTGAGCCCATTTATAAAAGTTATGCATTGCTACATTGTGGAACTTGAGCTTATGGGGGCGTTTGGTATTGAGAAAGTGAGAACTTTGCACTGTAAAGTAATTGACTGCAATCACTTTGCAGTGTTTGGTATCTCACTTTGCACTGCAAAGTGAGGACCCCACTGCAAAGTAATTGCAGCGTTGGCTGCAAAGCACTTTGCAGCGTTTATTGGCTGCAAAGCACTTTGCAGCCAACGCTGCAAAGCACTTTGCAGCCTTTAGCCGAGACTACCCTTTGCATTTGTCTCTTCCTTAGACGTTTTTCCCTCTCCATCAGCAGGCTTTGTTTCCCGCTCTTTCCCTTTCGCTCTTTCCCTCTCGCTACTGTCACTCTTTCCCTTCGCAGCTCTCCCTCTCCTCTGTATCGTCTTCGGTCTTTCCCTCTTTCCCTCTCGCTAATGAAAATAAATTTATACAAATAATTATAAAATTAAATATAAAAAATTAATTATATAAATTAATAATAATGTATATAAATTTATTATTACAATAAATTAATAATAATGTGTAAATATTAATTATACAAATTAATAATAATGTATATAAAAAATTAATTTTACAAATTAATAATAATGTATATAAATTTATTATTACAAATGATGATCAATGTCAACAATTATAATTTTATATTCTTTACATTTCAATAAGATAATTACATTTGTTATTAATTACAATGTATAAATTTTTTTTATACTTAAGGGTATTTTTGGAATTTGTAATTACATTACCAGCAAAGTAACTGCATACCAAACGCTGCAATGTTACTTTCCCTGCAATTTAAATAAAACTTTACACTGCATACCAAACGCTGCAAAGTTACTTTCCCAGCAATCACTTTCCCAGCAATCACTTTCCCAGCAATCACTTTACACTGCAATCACTTTACTTGCAGGTTACCAAACGCAACCTATGTGTTGTGTGTGCCAGCCCTTGTGTCATGTACTAGCACTAACCCTTCATAAATCATGCTATGCCAACCCATGTGTCTGAAAACTTTTATCCGACATAGATCATTTGACACCTTTACGTATGACCCAACATGGCATATTATCCATAATCATCACGGGTTGTGCCAACCCAAGCATGATACTTTTTTTTTATTTGGCAATCCATTAATAATTTTTAATTTTTTTATTATTTCTTAAAAATTATTATTAAAATAACATGTGAAATAAATAAAAATAAAATGAATAAAAAAAGAGAAATAATTTACATGATTCAACAAAAATGTAACATCCACGAGAGTGATAGCAAAATCGACTAAATAAATATATTAAAATTTACAATCTTATTACTTAAAAAAAAAAGTCTCACACATACATTCGAAAGATGTTATAAGACAATATTTTTATTTCATTTCTCTTTCTCATCATCTAATGATTCACATTTATAATGTGTTTTATCTTTTTGCTCAGGCTCCCTTTTCTAATTATTTTTTAAGTAATAAGTAGATTTATTTAATATAAGTTTATTTTTAGTAAACTGTCAATAAGAAAAAAGGCAAATATAATTCAGTACATGATAAAGAAACACGGATGCAGCTGAAAGGTCAATGGGCTGAGTCCAATTATAACCATTATAGACAGTTTTGGGTAGATGTGATGCGGCACATTTAGGCCTGTGGTCACGCCGTGTTAGTACATGTAACAGACGCTTTTTTTTTTTTGGTTACACATGTAACACATGCTGCTACTAGCCTTTAAAGAGTAGTGTCGTCTCGATCTACCTGCTTAAAAATTTGTAATTTAACACGACACACCTCTCTTTCTCTCTCTCTGTCTACCTTTCGATCTATCTATTTATCTCTCTCTCTATATATATATATATATATATGATTATTAGCAGTGGATTGTGCCAAATATGATCCACATCGTGTTGAATAATATTGTATCATGAACATCTATGATGACAGTTTAAGCCTGGATTTTGGTTAAAAAAAATTATGAATGACAATTTTTTATTATTTTGAAATTTATCCGTAAATGTACTAAATTTTTAATTACTGATCAATCTTTTTCACCCTAGCACATTAATTAACAACTTTTTGTTCCTTCTTTTCAATGGAGGTCCAGTAATTCTAACAATTAATTATAGACTGAAGGCATACTATGATGGCTAAACAATATTTATTTTAATTGTAATAGTTGACTCCTTATTTTATTTGAGATTTTTTTAATATTTATTTTGATTTTATTTAATTGAAAGAAATAAAGAATAAAAAAAAAGGGATCCTATTTTGCTTGGATTAAAACTCATTATTATTATTTTCTTATTTAAACTCTTACTGCTTTAGGAATGAAAATTTTGTTTGATCAAAATTCTATTGATTTAAGGATTAAAATGTTTACTTGATCTTGGATTAATCTCTATAAACACAACATTCTGGTCAGTCACTAAAACACACAATCAAGAAGCAATTCAGCAATTTTCAGCAAGAAAGCCCTTAGGAGCATTGCCATTCAAATATTTCTATTTTTTTTATTTCTTTTACTCTTGTTTAAACTAGGATGTCAATACTTTAATTTCAGATACATTCTTTTTTCATATTTGTTCATGTCTTGGGTTTTAACATTTCCACAGTGAGAAGAGCCACAGTCCGTACGATTTCCATGTTTACCGCCGCAAGCATCAGGGAATATTAGAGTTAAAGCAAGGGCGGCCATGAGCCGAAACAATGACGGTGGTGCTTTTGCCATTCTAAAGTTTTGGTGATAAGGAAGAAATTGATTGAGGCTAACATGTTTTAAGTCAAGGGGAATATGGAAGCATAGAAACGTATTTTTCTTACTTAGAAGAGAAAATCCTGTTTAAAATTCACAAGTCCTTATTTTTTAGGTAAAGTGCGTGGGAGAAGACTTTAATGAGCTAGGAAAATTTTATGACAAAATTGTTTGTTCTTATTTTTCTGAAAACTCGTACATAGACCCAACCATCAAGTTAGTCAAGCAAGTAAAGAGAAACAAAGGTGTTTTTTCTTTTAAGCACAAAAATGCTTATTTGTTTTACGATATGAAATTAATTCTATTCGGACTGAGAGTGGTAAACAGTAAGCCGACTTCAAGATTTGAATCATATCCAAATGCCTGGAGAACAAATTCTTTATTAAAAAATCATTTCCTTTCTTTCTTTATAGGCTCCCGTCAAGTTAAAGTGCTACATACCTAATCTTCGGGGACAAGTGGAGAACTAGTTATTAGAAAACCATTTTAATCAATTCATACTTAACTTTTATACCTAACTTGATCACAAACATCTTATAAAATCAATGATATACAGAAAAAATATTGATATATCTTGAAGAAAAAGTAAACTAAGACTTAAAACTTTCAATTGTCCTTGCTAGTAAAAGTTGCTTGAACTCAATAGAATGCATTAATCTAAATCAGATGGGCCACTGTAGGTTGGGCTCAATCGCACATATGCATGTTGAAATGAGCTTGATCCATTTCGGTCCGTCTCTAAACAAATCATAAAATGCAACGTAGCCTATAAGCTTTTTTACTAGTAGTGTGCGTTGAGAAAATTGATATTTTGAAAGTATAAAATAAGTTTTTAGATTGAAAAATAATAAGTTGTACATTGACTAAAATATATGTACATACCAAGGACATGAGTGATTCTATTTACACTCATTTTTTCTAGTCTTACACCCATTTTTTCTCTTGCATGAACAGTAATTTTGTGTAAAATAGGGTGTGAGAAGAAAAAAAATGGGTTTATATAGAATTTCTCCAAGGGCATTCAAATACCGTGAGGTGGAAATTCGAATACCTTTGAAAGTATTAAGATTGTACATATGGTTGGTGTATATATATAGCATTTAGTTCATATGTACTTAATATTTTATAAATGAGTACAAACTAAGGGTATTCGAATGCCTAAAAAGGGCAGTTGAATACCTAAGATGGATATTGGAATAACTAAGAGGCGTATTCAAATACCTTAAAGCTTTGGAATGAGGGAAAAATAAGGATACATTCTATGTAAAGCAATGTACATTCTACCTTAAGTGTAAGTACATCCTGCCTTATGTACAATATAAGGTATTCGAAGACTTTGAAGGATTTTATATTTTGTGTCAGATTTTTTTACTTAAGGTATTCAAATACCTTAAGAAGGGTATTCGAATACCTATAGAGATGGACATTATGTTTGAATGTTGGCTTAAGGAATTCGAATACCATAATTAAGTATTCGAATAATCTTTTCTAGAAGTCAAAAAATAAGTTTGTTGGACATATCTTTTCATTCCAAAAGTGGTGATTTTTGACCAAAGTTGTATGTAATTATCAAGGTACATTTCTTACACCTATTGGGGCCTAAAAATACTTCTAATAACATTCATTTTAACATATCCTTACAACTTTTTACATCATTTCAATCTAGAATTCAGAATAATTCTTCTTACACTCTTTTTTTTTTTTGGTTTCTTGGTTCAAGTGAGTTTATCAGAAAAGAAAAATCAAAGTGCAATTAGATTTTTCTAAAGAGTAGGCATTGTATGTTGAGAACAATATTTCTTAAATAATTTGTACCAGTGCGAAGAAACTCTTGTTCTTAAAAAAAGCTTCTTAGAAGTGCCTTGCCTATATAAGTTCTTTTTTAAGTATTCTTCAACATTGATTGCATTAGGCAACCACACTCAAATTTTATACAACAATTATATTGGGGTTTTGAAGTTGGAAAATCCAATTGCTTTAATGAAATTAAATTTTGGCTAATCAAAAAAGTAAAATAAAGTAAAAGGCAACAAATACAAAGCTCATGAAATGAAATTAAACATTTCCAAACTTATACTACATCTAATCTAGCTACAGCTAGTTTGTCAATTCATCCTCACAACCATGAACCTCAGTAGATGTTTCAAGAGGAAGTTGATGAAAAGGCTTGGGAGGCATTTTAAGGAGCTCATCATCACTTTCAAGCACCTTTAAGACTTTACTCATTGAAGGACGATCGGTAGGCATCATTTGTATACACCAAAAGGCTACTACCAACATTTTCTTCACCATTAATTTTTCAGCATCAGTAACGTCTCCTAGCTCTATGTCCTCTCCTTGATCCAACTGGTCATAAATCCATGATGGAAAATATATTTGATTGGTGTGGTCAGCAAATGCATTCAAATTCTTCCTCTTTCCTATCATTTCCAATAGTAACATTCCAAAACTATAAACATCGGCCTTGTATGAGATGCCTCCAATATTTTTGTAAACCAATTCAGGAGCAATATATCCTATGGTTCCTCTTACTGCAGTGAGAGAGACAATGCTATCGTCCACTGAATACAATTTAGCAAGACCAAAATCTGAAACTTTTGGATTAAAGTTCTCATCCAAAAGAATATTGTGTGGCTTGATATCAAAATGTAAAATTTGCATGTCACATCCTTGATGTAAGTAGTCAATTCCTCGAGCAACCCCAAGCACAATATCAAACATTTTTTTCCAACCTAAAATGTTCTTATTTTCTTCTGTAAATATAATTTTATCTAAAGATCCATTTACCATGAAGTCATAAACGAGAGCTTGTTTTGATCCCTCCACACAAAATCCAATAAGCTTTGTCACATTAACATGATGAATTCTCCCAATAGAAGCGACTTCATTTATGAAATCCTGTCCATTAGCCTTTGACTTGCCCAATAATTTTATTGCCACATAATGGCCACTGCGAAGCTTTCCTTTAAACACCGAGCCATAACCCCCTTCACCTAACTTATCTTTAAAACCTTTAGTCATTTTTTTAATCTCTCTAAAAGAATACCTAATGGGCACTAAATTGTTTTGGCTTTGAAGGAACTCTTCAATGGTGTCATCCATAGATAAATGTCTCCTCCTCCATTTGTATATAACAAGAGCAAGCAAACAAAGTATCCCAATCAAAGTCCTTGGTAAGATGACTCCACCTTTCAAGAAAAAAGTATTGGAGCACATTAGTATTAGTACTTGTGAAATCAATGAAATAATGTATTACCTATATTTTCAAAAAGTCTGTACATGCGACACTTGCATGCTGTCTTAAAATTAACTAGAATTTGGAAGAAAGGCATAATTCACTTTTTAGCGCGTTAAAATATATTTTGTTACTAAGATCTCTATATATAAACTTTAATATTAGAAAATTATTACCAATTAATTTGTGCAATTAATTAGTTAAGTTTGAAATATCAATTTAATTATTTGATCATATCATTGATGCCATATGTTTCTTTTCCTATACGATAAACATTACTCTAATATACTCTTTTACTTTAAAATCCTTAAAGTGCTTATATAGATTTTTTTAAAAAAAATTATAAACCAAGGTAAATATATAGATTGTGATAAAATGTCATAAGATCTTTTAACATATTTAATTAAACTTGAAATTTTTTTCTATTGCTTAATAATTTTGCTCTTGTGTCTATATGTATACACACACACACACGAAATTGAGACCAAAAGCATGCCTATTTTGTATCTTTAAATATGTTCCCATGATAGTAAATAGCATTGTTTCAAAGGATGAGATTAAAAATAGTGGTGGAGGTGAGATCTATTACTATAGTGGTGAGATTGTGTACTGTAGCGATAAGATTAAAATCAGTGGTGAAATATGTGTTTGGATGTACATGCAACGGTGGTGGTGAGATGAAATGTGGTGAGAAGAGAAAATGACCATTAAAGACATTAGACTAAAGTTTGTATATTTTTTTATTTTTATGGAATTAATAAATTATTAAAATTATTAAAATTTTTTTCATCAAATAATAAAATTTATTACTAATTTAATTTTAATTATTTATTAATCAATTTTATGTAATAAGATTTTATTTATTATATTAAGCTAATAGTCATTTAAAAATAAAAAAAATCAAAGTAAAAAACAAATTAAGTTGCAGGGACATTTTGTCTATGCACTAAATTTAAAGGAAAAAATGCAATAAAACTTTAAGGAAAATGAAGATATTTTTGGAAAGTTTTTATTGACAGGGAGAGTGTATCTCCCACCAAACCCCACTAGACCCTTAAGGATCCAATGGCATACTAAAGGTACAGCACGATGGAAATACTTCCACCGTGCTAAACCTTGGTGTGCCGAACGGCACTACGAGACAATTGGGTTTTGTCTACAATATTGGATTCCATCGCACTAGAATCCAAACGAAGCCTTAAGGCTGGTTTGGATGGGTGGTGAAATTGGCTTTAGTAAGATTGAAACAATGATGGAGGTCAAATTAGTTACTATAGCTATGAAATTGATCATTATAACGGTGAGATTAAAATCAGTAGTGGAATAGGTGTTTAGATGCAAACACAACGATGGTAGTGAGATGAAATGTAGTAAAAAGAGAAAATAACTATTAATGACACAAGATGAAAAATTACATATAATGAAATTTATCATATATATTTATATATTAAAATTAATAAGAAAATAGAAAATTATTAAAATTATTTATATATAAAAAATTATAAAATTTTACTAAAATTATTTTTATTATCAAATAATTCTTTTATTATTAAACATTTGAAAATCATATTTATATATTTTTTAATGTTATTTAATTCTTAGAGTCTTTAAAAATTTTATTTAAGATATAGTGATACACTATATTTAGTATTTTAAGTAATAAAAAATTTAATAATTATATATTATAAATATAAAATAATAATAATTATATATGAATTTACATATAAATAAAAAATCTCAAATAAAAAATAAAATAAAAATGAAACATCAAGAGTAAAAAATGAGAAAGATAATAAATATAAATATTTTTATAATCTTTAAACAAAAAAATAATTTAACAAAATAAAAAATAAAACTAAAAAAAATGCAAAAAGGTAATCCCCACCCCCACTATGGGGACTAGTGAGCCCACTAGATTTTGGCCGCTTCAATGGAAGACAGTGGAGACAGTGCAGTTGACTGTACCAACCGCATCCAGACAAGGGATGCCAAAATGCGCTTTTGTTTGGTTCTCATCTCACCGGTGTGTGACGAGAACCGAACGGGCCCTTAATGTATTACTTTTGCTAAATTCGAGAAAAAACATTTCACTAAATGCAAGTTTCCATAAATATTACCTTAAGCAACGTTATTAGGTAGTGGTTGACGTTTCCTTGTAGCAATGGTTCATTCTATCTTGTATTAATTCCATTAAATAATTTTTAGGTTCTAAATATTTAACCTTTATTAATATGGTTTATATTTAAGAATTAATATCTCATACACCGCTAGTGAAGTTTTTTGACTCTATAAATAAAATTAAGATCATGACACATATCACTTAAAAATATTAAAAAATAAAAATAAATAAAATAAGACATGTGTTTACGATTCTAAACCTGTTTGTGGAATAAAAAAACTCTACTAACAATGTATATGGTAATTATCTTATATTTAATGCACTGACAATATATAAATTTTATATATTGCAATTAACAATATGACACCACATTATCAAAGAACAAACTCAAAAGATGAAAGGATTTATGTTTTATACACTTCAATGTATAAAATCATATACATTATCAGTGGAGGTGTTCATATTTCGATAACTGACCAAATCAAATTTAATTTAGTTAATCGGTCAACCATGGAATTATTTTGGTCAATTTATGAAAAATATTTTGAAGGAATTTCTATATTTGGTTAATTCCGATAATTAATTGATTTAACCAAAATTTTAATTGAACTATAAGAAATTCAAAAATAAAACTTAATATATATATATATATATATGAAAACTAAAAATATATTTAATATTTGAAATATATAGGATGTTTTAAGTTTAATGTCGTTAGAGCTTTTAAATTAATCTTTGAAATTTAGATTATATTATTTAGTTTGTTTTAAATATGAGAAATTAAAATTAAAAAAATAATTTGACTTAAATGTATTTTATTATTTCAATTCATTTGGTTAATTAACCAAATTTAATTTGATTAGTTTATTTTCAATATTAGAAATTTTGGTTTGATCAACAAGAAAAATTAACTAATTCAGTTAACTTTGATTTTGACCAATTTAGTTCGAGATTAACTGAACCAGTCAAATTAATACTCCTAATTGTCAATTAATCGTGACATTGCTTATAAATTCATAAATTATTTAAAATGAATAATCATTCAAAATAATATGCCTAAATTTCCTAATTAAAGAAGTGACGTGATACGCATAAACAATGCACATGAATTATGCTTGATAACCCAAGTTAAAAGCCATTAAAATAATATTTTATGAATTTTAATTATTTAATTAGGCAAAACAAATCAATAACACTAATCAGTAATAACTACCCCCCTCTCTATTGGCTGCCGATCTGCCGCTAACTATCAATGGCATCTTACAGGTTTTTTTTTTTTGTAATTATAACCAAATTTTGCAATTCACTTCCATTAATTAAATTAGTTGAACATGTTCTGCCTTATCTGTATCTATATAAGAGAAGAAAAATGTATTCCACATCCCAAATCCTTCGTCATAGATTTTTCAGTTTTCCAATGAAATTAAATAAGAAAACTTGCAATATATATGATTAATCTAATAGGTTCCTTTAAGGCTAAAATATTAAAAAAACTATTGAACTTTGTTACTTTATTTAAATAAGCCATTGTATTATTATTGTATCCAAATAAGCCCTTATACTTTGAGTTATACTCAAATAAGTCTTTATTTCAAATAAAAGATTATATATGAATAGAAATTTATTCAAACTAATTTAACTAATCAAAATTCAACTAATTTGATTCGATTAAGTCACTTTTGAGTTTAAATTAATTTTTATAGGCCAGTTTATTCTATTAAGTCAATGTCTAAAATTACAAATTAAACTGACTAAATTAATTGATATTTTTTAAAATATATAATATATAATATACATAATTCAATATTACATAATATATTTCATGAAAAAAATATTACATAATATATTTTATCTAACCAACATTTTTTATGAAGGAAGTTAGGTTTTAAATCCAACTGAAAAAATTTATTTTTTTACTTCTATAAAAAATTAATTTATGTTAATAGCTCATTTAGGTATAAATTAAAAGTTAAGAGTTTATCTGGGTACAAATTAAAGTTTAAGGGCTTATTTGGATTCAAATAAAAGGTTAAGGGCTTATCTAGATGCAATAAGAGTATAAGGGCTTATTTAAATAAAGTGACAAAGTTTAAGGGCTTTTTTAATATTTAGCCTTCCTTTAATTTTTCTTTTTTTCTTAGGATTGAGAACTCAGGTTTTGCTCAAATTTCAGCATATGCAAATACAAACAAAGCTAAAACTTAAATGTACCTGTTATCCCAAGACACAGAATGTATGTTCCTGAAAAATAAAAATAAAAACAATTATTTCAACAAAGGAAAGAAAATAGCAAACTCCAAGAATAACAATATTAATGAAGTTTGGGAATCATACTGCTGTTAACGTCCCACACTTGGCGATTCAAAATGAAATTCACAAAGCTGCCCCAATATCTGCGCAAACCATACTTTCTGGAATATTCAACAAACCAAATTAAAATTTAAAAAGGTAATGTAAAAGAAAAATGACAGTTTGAAGTAACCAAGTCACTACTCTTATTTTCTTAACTTCATTATCAACCTAATTGCTATCAAGTGACACTTATCAATCTCATTTTGTTAAGTAGAATATTTTCAAGATAACATATTCATTTACAACTAAAAAGAAAATTTGTTACGTTTATGAATATTATTATATTCATTTCTTTAATTTATGTAATATTTCACCTGTAATTTAGTTCAAGTACAAAATTATAAATTGACGATTTGCACATCAATTATCAAATAGTGTATAAAATAGTAATTTACATTCAATTTTAAGGAAATTACATTTATGTGTGTAAAAAATAGTAAAAATTTGTAATTTTTTATATTGATCCCATTAAAATTTGACAATATAAAGTGTAGGGTCAAACAAATAAAATGTTCAACCATTTTTATGATTACAATATTTATATTTGGGTTGTAACAAAAAAGATTAATATTTAGGTTCCAAACATGATATTAAAATGTTTTTATATTTGGATATAAATATATAATGGATAATTATCCAATAAATCGTTAGTGGAGTTTTTTTTACTCTACAAGCGGGATTAAGATATTGACACATGTCATATTTTTATTTTCTTAATATTTTTAAAGGACATGTGCCATTATCTTAATCCCTATTGTAAAGTACTTCAAAAAAAATTCTTCTGGGTAAAAAAAAACTTCTTTGACTGTACATTAGTTATTAATCTATATATAATTTTTTAATAAGTTTGAATGGTGAAATGTGAAAAGGGTTAATGTCACTATCTGACTCCTGGACTATTGTTGTTTTTACAATGTAATACTATTACTTTAAAAATGTCCAATGTTGTCTCTGACCTATCAATTTGTTAATAAATGTGATACCTAACTTCAGATAAAAAAAAAAAATGTGATACCTAACTTTGTTTGTTTGTTTGAGTCTGATGATGTGCATAAACATTAGACCTGTAAGACGATGACATTTGAATTAAAATAACACGTGACATGTCATATCAAATTATTGATTGACCACGCAGTGAGTATGCAACTTGCCATACTAAAAATTAAAAATAAAAATATTATTTGTTTTTTATTCCTTCTCCCTTCCCGCTTCTTCTCATTTCCTCACCCTTATCCTCATTTATAGCCGAATCCACAGCGTAGCCAGAAACAAAATTCATTGGAATTATATATGTGTACTAATCTATATTATATAAATATTTTTATATTGTATTAAAAATAGTTTTTTGACTCCATATATGGAGTTAGGACGAGATACATGTCTTTTAAAAATATTAAAAATAAAATAATACACGTGTCATCACCTAACTTCACTTGTGGAGTCAAAAAAACTTTACTGACAGTGTATATAATAATTATTCAATTATTATATGAAGTAATCATTTTTAAATATATAAATTAAGTTGAAAATTGCTTGATTAATGATTTTATTATTTATATTTTAATTTGCAAAAGATATCCTTAGACATATAGAATTTTTTTTAATAAAAAAGAAATAAAAATTAACATTATATTTATATATAATAAAATGTATGATTTTACTTTTATATAGAACATTTATACATAAATATATCTTTATGAGAAATTATATACATCACATTTTATTTTTTAATACTTATTAACATATGATTATATTTAGAGAAATTACCAAATATACTATTAATAGAGTTTTTAAACTTCATAAACGTAGTTAATAAGATGATGCATATCCCTTAAGGAATAGTAAAAAAATAAAAAAACTAATTAGAAAATAATGTAGGATGCATGACAGTTTTTTAACCATGATTGTGAAATTAAAAATTTTCATTGTCAATGTATCAAAAACTAACCTTTATAATTTTACCAAAATATAAAGATTTTTTAAAATTTTCTTTGCAACCTAAATATTAATATTATCATTATAAAAATAAATAAAAATTTTATTTTTGATCATTTACCTTATATTTTTATGAAATTTATTGGCTTCAATATAAAAAATAAAAATTTTAATATTTTTTACATGTATAAATATAATTTGATTAAAATTCAGTAGAGTCAATTAATTTTACATTTTGTACGTGACTACGCCACTGGCCGAATCCGACCATATTCGAACAAATCCGGCCAAGCTTAGTCGAATCCACATTGACTTAGTCGACCAGCCTTTGAAAAGACCGAAAAATAATTTGAACAGGTCGGGATCCATAAGTTAGATCCCAAAAGATACGTGATACATGATATCTTATATTGACATATTCTTTATTAGGAATGCACTATATAAATATATATATATATATATATATATATTACATTATGATCATGTTTGGTGCATAAAATGATAGATAAAATAGGATGATAATTATTTTATATTATGTTTGATGCACACATTAAGGGGTAGATTGGATTGCAAGGAGGATTAGTTATCCTCCAAGTAGAAGATAACTCAATTCTCTCCAAAAAAGTGAGGATTATTCATAATCCCATAGGATTAGAAATAAATACTCATATTTTATTATTTTATCTTTAACATTTATATTTAAAAATTAACTTAAACATTTAATAAAATAGTAAGGATCTTTAATTAATTAATTAATATAATTTTTCCTTCTTTTTCATTTTTCCTTCTTTTTCTTTCTTGTTTTTGATTAAAGAAAAACTATAATCTTGATAAAATAATATTTTCTTGTACACATTTTTAAATTATTTTTTAGAAACTAAATTTTCAAACATAAAAATTATTATAAAATATATTTTTTAACTAGTTTTTTCTTACATTTAAATTTTTTATTTTTTCTTTCTTAATTTTTTCCTTTTTGCCTAAAAACAATGAAAGAAAAGTGACTGTTAACCATAAATTATTAGAAATTATATTTTTTTAATTCATCAAAATTGACTTATTAAATTTAACTTGTATTTTTATTTTTTTTGTTTTCTATATTTCCTTATAATTGACAGGAAAAAAAAAAGAAAGAAGATAAAGAAACCATAAAAATAAAGAAAAATATTTAAGAATAGTCTTTTGGAAAATTTGATGTAATTAAAAAATAAAATTATTTCCAAGAAAAAATCAATTTTCTAAAAATAAATATATTTAATTTACAATAAAAAATTATTTTAAATTTAAATCATATAAAACAAATAAAAATGAAAACATACAGAAAATGCTTTTTATAAAAATTCATTTCTTAACAAAATAATTTTTTTTTGAAAAAGTAATATAAATTTTTTAGAAGTAATTTTTATTAAAAAATCAGCTAATAAATTGAACTATTAATTATAGTATTATAAATAATATTTAAATTTTTAATTTTACATTTATATTTATAACAAAAAAATTATAAATTTAAATTATGTTACTTTAAGAAAGAGTACTTAAAAAAATCATTTTATACTATTTTTAATTTTACACATAACAAATATTGTGAAAGACATAAAAAATCATATCCTATTCTTAATCTTTGTACACACCAAACATAAAATAGAATGATATAATCTAATATTATCCTATCTATAATCTTATATTATCTTATCATATCCTCATCCTATGCAACAAACATGAACTATAAATTATAAATATAAAAAAAAAGAAAAACATTACAATATACATGATACCTGTAAGGAAAATTTTAATGTTATGCTACAATTACAGAATAAATGTGTTACAAAAATATTGTAACAATTCTTTTATGAATTTTTGTTGTAAAAAATAAAATTTTTTATGTTTCAAAAGTATTTTATAATTTGTTGAAGGGTGCTAGAACAATTTCTCTATTTAACTAATCCAAAAAATATTGTAGCTAAAAATAATTTCTTTGTGTATACAAAAGAGAAACAAAATAAAAGTATTAATTGCTCAAAAGTAGAAAAATTGTATGATTTGGAGACATTGAAAAAAGAATAAAGTAAATACTGTTAAGGTTGTTTACAATTTCCGTTGAGTGGAAGGCCCTTATGAATTTTTGACGGGCAAACTAAAGAGGCAATGGTAAAGTTGTTTTTTTTAAAGGCCTTTTTCTCTATTAGAACGTCAAAAGCTAATTCCAAAATGCAATCTAACCAAAGAAGTGGCTCAAATAAGAGTATCTTAAATTGGATCCAAAAAAAAAGAGTATCTTAAAAGGCAGAGATAATTACTGAATATTTAGTTAAATCGGTAAAGAAAAATTTATTCTCTTGGCAATCGTTTAATTTTATGATAAAAATATTTTAAAAATAAAACTTTAAATATATCATATAAAAATATTATATTCTTAAAATCATTAAAGATGTCTGCAATATTCCATAATCTATAATAATAACTATAATGGAAGTAATCTGTAACAAAAAAAAACCTATAATGGAAGTAATCACTTCGGAATCCGGATTGCAGAGTTCAATTTTTGTCCTATTTTGCACCATGTGTCAGCTGTTCACTGGCTGTCCAATATTTTTCAGTTCAGTTATTGGTTTTATTTTAATACCTTCGACTTTTTTTTTATTTTTTTAATTAAAGTTGTGTTTGATAAGAAAGATACAAAAAGATAATGATCGAAAATTTATTAATTT
The DNA here is from genome assembly GCA_031772115.1 of Heritiera littoralis. Classification (NCBI taxonomy): domain Eukaryota; kingdom Viridiplantae; phylum Streptophyta; class Magnoliopsida; order Malvales; family Malvaceae; genus Heritiera; species Heritiera littoralis. The sequence goes on along the minus strand of JAPDPK010000180.1, from coordinate 658,732 downwards.
AATTATTAAATTACAAAATAAAAAAATATTATAAAACTTAATAATTAGATTAATAATTTTTTTATCTTTATTTCTTTCCATCATTCTTATTAAGTAAAACTTAAGTCTTCTCATTAACTTTTTTTTTCCTCTTTTTTTTCCTTTATTTTACAATTAAGTGCTCATTCTTTTTTTAAAATTCAGTTCTCTAATATGTTTTTATTCAAATTTTTAATTATGTCCTGTAACTTTTTCTTTTTAAAGTTTTCAATTTTTTAGTTAATTCCTTTGATTCTTTTTCAACATTTTTTCTCAGTTATGCCTTTTAATCAATTTTTAGCTCTTGATTTTTTTTGTTAGGCACTCTAATTTGTGTTTTTAAATGGCGTTCAAATTTTTTTTCCAGCAACAAATAAATACTAAACATTTATACTGGCTAACTGACACAAGACAAATATTAAACATTTAGGTAATATTCACAAATACATACAAATTACACATTTTTCAAAAATTCATATAAATTACTCTTACAAGTTTTTTGTATTATAAAATCAATAAATGATTAATTTTTATATATATTTAATTTTGATAATTTAAAAAATAAATATTTTAATATTAAATATATATACTAAAACATAAAAAATATTTAACTAAATAAATTTTAAGTTTATTTAAATTAAAAAAAAATGTCCCCGGTGAAGCGGGGCATAACTCTTGTGAACATAAAAATACGAAACTCTACCAAAAAAATAATAAGAAACCATTAATCATATTATAATAATATTATAAAAGACAAAGCAGCAATAAACAAAGCAAAAAGATGATTCAATGATCTAATTAATTATACAAACTGAACCTAAGAAAATAAAACTGAAATCGTTGAAGAAACTTACACATCAATTTTGTTGTTGCAGGACTCATCGTAGGAACCCCAATCCAGCAAAATTCCCTTTGGTAGCTCCTTGTAGATATCCAGTGTAGACATCCCTGAGATGCTACGCGTGGAAATTGGAACCGCGGCTACGACTGTGCAAGATTGACTGAAATCAGATGAGTTGGTATTTTCATCTAAAAAATAAAGATAGGAACTTGGACGGGAAGAGCTACTGGATTTGGTGGTACAGCGAGAGGCTTCAACATAGAGAGAAGATTTCGCTGGTTTTGTGCAATTTACAAGATACATAAAACTGCCTTCAAGAAGCATATACGGACTTTCACAAAGATATAAGAAATTTGGGAAATTGAGAGGAAGGGAGTTGCAGTCATCCCCGTTGAGGCTTGCATCGACGATAAGCATCGTAGTATCTTGATAAAAGATTTCTTGGACAGAAAATTTTCCATTTTTCATGACCAAAGTAGTGCGATTGTTATTCTCACACTCCAATTCAAGCTTATGGTTACCACATTTTCGAGGTTGGGATTTTAATCGGAATGGATAACTGATATTCAAGTTTCCACAGAAAACAGAGCCGCAATCCTCGTTTCGATGCCTAGCGAGGCAAGCACCAGGGAATAGAATTAAAAACACAGCAAAAGCGGCCATAAGGCCAAACAATGGAAGTTTTTCTTTTAATTTTGGCATTTTAAAAATTTGGTTAGAGAAGAAGAAAGAATGGGGCTGCTAACTAGTCAAGGAAGTACATCCCACTGGTAATATATAAAGGCAATCAAAGGTCGGCAGCTTATGTAAAATATGGACGGAAGATTTTAACCAGTCAATTAGTCAAGCTTTTGGAAAATTTTACAACTTTTTTTTAAAGACGACTTCATACCAATTATTTTGTTATTATCAATTATCAATTAATCAATTAATTTTTTATTATTATAAGCCTATCAAGACACAACCTTGGAAGTTGAAAGTGTCATTGTAGATAAAGATTAGGATTGATAAAAACAAAATAACCCGTTACTAAACCCAAAGGATTGACTCAATGGTGTAAGATCTTGATGAATTCTTGAGTAAGAATGATCTATAACAAGAAGTTTCGTATTCGAATCCTCGTCATAATCATTTGGAAACTTATGAAGTATGGTTAAAATTTTTAATCAAGTCAATGTAAGCACAAATGATAATAAATGTAAATTTAATATTAATAAATGTTAAATATATTAACAAGGAAACACTAGGGACAGTCACTTTTACAGTCACATTTCAATACTTTTCATTTTATTAAGCCACGTTACTTTCTAGTTTTACATGAAAATCAGTTACTCATGAAAAAGTTGAAAAGCTGAAGTATGTGATGTTAAAAATACTTTTCAAGTAACTTGTAATAGTAGGTAACAGATTTTCACGTAAATCTGAAAAGTAACGTAGTCCAATAAAATAAAAAAGGTTGAAATATGACTCCAAAAATAACTTCTTCTAGCATTCTTCGCATTAAAAATATCATAAACATATGAAAATAAATATAAAACTAATATGAATAATCCTAAACACACGTGATAATCAATGTAAACACATTAAATTAATTTATTTATACTAATTTTAATTTTATTCTCATTTAATTTAAGTCAAGGTGAATATAAAAAGCAACTGTTTTTGCTTACTTGCAGAGAAAGTTCTGTTTCAAAAGTCTTGTCTTTTTTTTTTTAAGTCGGGCAAGACTTCAATGAGTTAGGAGAGAATTTTATTACAGTTTAATTTTTTTTTTCTTATTTTTCTGATAATTAGTACATAAACCCAACCCGTCAAGTAAGTCAAGCAAGTATGGACAAGTTGACTGACCCCGTAAGTGCTTTCTTGGAAAATCATTTCCTTTATCTGAAGTGTCAAGCACCTTACTTTGGGGACAAAGGGAGAACCAGTCAAGAGAAAAACTATTTTAATCAATCATACTTAACTTTAATACCTAATTTGATTGCAAACACCATAAAATCAATGATAAAATGCAAAAATATAGAGATGACTTAAAACTTTCAATTGTCATTACTTGTAAGGCTCGTCAACAGAGGCTTCTTGATAGTTGATCTCAATAGGAAAGACATAAAAGGAAGTGTAACCGAAGATACATTGCAAGATCGGAGTGAAGTTTTAAAAGTCAAGGAAATATGGAAGCACTAAAACATTTTCTGTATACTGAAAAAAGTTGACTAAAGGATTCATACTTAATGTGTTCAAACTAAATTCAATTATGACTCACAATATAATACAATCAACTAATTGAAATTTCAATAGACTCGAATCAAGTTTGTTCGAATCTGAGATGAATCAAAAATAAAATGATAGGATAATGAATTTAATCCATTTTAAAATAACTTGATATTCAATTCTGAAACTATTCGAAAATAAAGTGATCGGACTTTCGATTTAATCCATATTAAAGTAACTCAAAAATCAAAATGATTTAACATATGTGGCGATTCAGCTTGATTTTGTTTAAAACTAGACAAGATCCGAATTGAATTTTAAAAAAAACCCTCAAATTTAGACTTTTAATTGATTTTAATATTTTATTATAAAAAACAAAAATAATCTTATTTTTATTTCTAGAAACTATTAATATTTATAAATTTTAATCCTAAAAATATATGAAAAAAAAAAACAGATTAATATGATATCTTAATTCGGTGAGGTCTATGTTTTAAATCTTAAAGGATAATCTAATATAATCTATATAACCTACAATTAAAATTCCGTACTTCGGGTGTACAGGCTGTTTGGTTGATACGTGTTTAATTGCTTTGTTCTTCAGCCATCAAATTACATGGCATATGGCTGCTAGCCTCTGCAGAATTTAATATGAAAATTCAACACGTTAGCAAGTTTCACGAAAATTAAGATTCACTTTGAGAATATTTTACCCGGAATCACTTTACTTGGTGAATTTTAAGAAATATTAAATTCGCGTATTTGATTACATCGAAAGAATGTAAAATTTTTGTGTTTGGTTGAAGAAGCTTAATATTACCTAATAAAATGTTTTACTATAATGATCATATATAGTTTTGTTATTAGTTGTATCAAGTGAATAACACAGGGCAAACATTTAAATTACTTATTTATTTATTTAACGTATTAAATTGTTTAGTTATTAAATATGTAATTTATTTATTTATTAAGATGTAAATAATGTTTAAAAATACCCTTTGATAGCTTCATGTATCCAGCGTAGACATCCATGAGATATTATTAGCGGTAATTGGAACCTCGGCCACGACTGTGCAAGATTGATTGAAATCAGATGGCTTGGTATTTCCATCTAAAAATTAAAAGTAGGAACTTGGAGGGAAAGAGCTATTGGATTTGGTGGTACAGAGAGAGGCGTCAACGTAGAGACAAGATTTCGTTGGTTTTGTGCAATTTACAAGATACATACGGCTACGCCCTGTTGCATGAAAACAATGTTAGAACTAATTCGTCCACAAAACCCATTAGCACAATAAATTATTAAGAAATCTAACCTTGGGTGGGTTTGAGCCAAAACCCACCATTACTCCGCCATTTCGCCTCTGCCAGTTGAGGAAGACATCACCGGAGATCTATCAACGCTTGGCAATCCTCAATTTGCTCTGCCATGGTTGTCTGAAAACCAAATGGAGGAAGATGATGGTGAGGGAAAATAGAGAACGAGAGAAGAGAGGGAGAGTGCTACTGCTGTGCACTTCTTCCGTTAATTACAAGTGAATAATGGGCCTTCACTAATATAGTGGTGCCAGCAGTAGGGACCTCCCATAATTTTAGATCATGTATTATATCCGTCCCATTAAGGATAAATACATGTATAATATAGATATATTATATATACAATTATGGTCACACTTTATTCAAAATATACTACCAAATTAAATTATATGATATTAATTATACTTAATTAGTCCACAATATTGAGATAATTCAACATTCTCCCACTTGGACAATTAAGTTAATTAACGAAAGTATCATATATTATCAATATGTATTCATAAGCCCTCTAAATACATTGTACGAAAGGGTACAAATGTGTAGACTTATACATACTTTAACAACAAGAAGTCTTTTATAAACTTCAAAATGCATCATACTGACAGGGTACAAATGCGTAAACTTATAAAGACTACAACAAAAAATAGTAGTATTAGTGTGAAATGGAAATGATATGAGAATAGAAACAATATCCATTTCCATTAGGTCCATGCATCTAAACCGAATGATGTCTTGCTTCAACGGAAGCATATGAGACTAATATCGAGTGTCTCATCCAACAGAATGTCATATTCATCAAAATGCGTGCAAACAAAATATGCATATATGGCAAGTGGGAATCCATTAATACAGTTATAACTGATTTCATTACATAGAGCTCCCACTAACTTAATACGGCAAATAGCTCCATATGCTTCATACAAGTGCTATGTCGTTAAGGCACTTAAGCAGCCAAATTTTCAGTTAGCCAGAATGAGCTCTTTCACTATGTGCTCTACCATCCAATCAAGCAATGGATTCCATTATTTTCTCTCTAACAAAACCGAATGATGATATCTAAATATTTAGAGTGTGAGGAACTCCTAGTATTTTGAGAGAGAAAATACTTGCTGCAACATTACTACAGTACATCTCCAAGACTTCGAAATGGCAACCACACAAAACCAACCCTGGGACGAAATTTTGCAGCCTAAATGGCCCATCATATAACTTTACTACATGTTACATTTTTAGCCTCCACGATCAAGGATGCTGTAAGTGTTTGCTTTACACTTTCCAAAATATAGCTCCTTTATATCCACAAATATATATAACCAAAATAATTTTCAATATCTGGATAGCTTGCAAAATTAACATTAGAATATCTGACCAAACTCAGAATGTCAGATTTGTCAATATCCGAATAGTCTCTTTATAGCTTCCAGTTCTCTATTACAAGATCGCTCAAGTATCTCCGAAATACATCTATAATATACACAATATCCAAATGTGTATAAACTTGAGCATACAGTAATTTCCCATAATAAGGCATACATAACACTCGATATGAGCTCTTTCATTATCATCTTAAGGACTTTGAGATTTTCACAATATGTCACTTTTCGCTAAATTACGTCTTATTAGGAGAACAACATACAATAAACCTACTCAACACTCAATGTAGGTTCTATGAGACCAATAATGTATGCCTATCGATATGTCACGAAGAATATCAATTCTTAAAATGAAATAGAGCCTTACTTAAATTCTTCATTTTGAAATGACGTAACGACATGAAATGTCTCATACATTAGGTCAGTGCTACAGACTGCTATTTGATATCATCAATTAGAGCACAATAAGCACAAAACTACTCCTACTGACCTCGCAATGGATCCAATTATTAAATGATAATGTTCTCCTCAAAATGACAATCTCATTAAACTTTATATATTACAATCTGGATGCCTTTTAATGTTCATAAATGAACTCCTTAGGTTCGTAAACTGTATGTTCCACCTTAGGAACTACAAACTTTTAGGTTGCTTTATTTAGACATTTTACTATCCAAGATGTAACACCTAATCAAAATAAGTTACTAATTGTCATCATGATTCTAAAAGAATCTTAGGTAGAAACAAGAAAGAAGGTTTTCACAAAACAAATTCCTTCTTATTATTTAAAGCCTTGGCTAAATTTGGCTTTAAATCATCTACCTAATCTTTTGAGTCTCCTTTTGGTCTACAATGATGTGACAACTGAAATAGATCCCATGCATCCTTATACAACATAGATGCTTACTCATCTTGCGTGACTAATATCTAACTCTAAGAGTTCGAATCAGTATAGTCTACTGACAAATATCAGAAACAGAAGACATTTCATATTCATATTCTTCTGTAAGGTCAGGTGTAGGTTCAAAATATGGTATTGGGATCAACTGTTGATTCCTTTGGTTGTGGCTTTTCATTATCAAAGATAACGTATATATGGGACTGGCACAACGAAATGTATTTCAATAATGACTTTGTGGAGTTCACAACTCCCACTCTTTAAGTCATCCTCTAAATGGATTGCATTATCAGACTCAATAATTCTAGTGTCACATAATCAAAAAACAAAATCTAGAATTTTTCTGGCCGATAAAAAAGCCAACAGAATTGCTGCTGATAGTTTTCTCATCAAGTTTTCTTGACTATAGGCTATAGCTCTTTTGCCTTACCTTATAACCCTAAACACAGGAAGCGGCATAAAATCAGCTTAATGTCTGACTATAACTTGGGATGCATTTAGGAACTGATCTTGCTTGGAGATCAACTTTGAATGTGAATTGCAGTTTTAATTTCACTCCACCCGAATTTTAAAGATTTGGAGTGATCAACATAAATCGTACTAGATCAAAATGTACGATTGACTGCAACTGTAATCTCATTTTGTTTCAATATTCCAAGCACGGTACACTAGGCGTCAATATATATAATCTTATAGTGCACTTAACCGAAAACCGGTATATGATTTCGCCTAGCTTCATTATACCAAACATAATATTCATCACTACTGTCTGATCATTGCCTTAAGCAACACAACGGAATTAATTAGAATGCTTAAGGCCTTCATAAGATCAGATCTTTCACTCTATATGACCTACATCGAAATGGTCTTTAGTGAAAATGACGAAACATTTATATCCACTGACTACAGTATGTGAACATGATTTACAACTGTCGGTATATATCAGCTCCTAATCATCTCAATAACTTCTAATCACATCCTTGATATTAGCAGTAAGTTTTCCCTTAATACAATCTCTTCGTGTGCCTCAAAATGTCCGTAACTCTTATGCCACTATTTGATATATTTCTTATCTATTCTACTATGATTAGAATCAATAGTCACATCATTCGCAACTGAAGAAAATTTGCTCAACATTGAGGTACAAGTCTACTTTATATAATCCATTATGCAAGATGCCAGAATCAATGCATATGTTGTTACTAAGCAAAATACTTTTCTGTTATCAAGATGAAAAGTATCGATCGACAGTAATTTCAAAAATTGTCTTCAAAATGTAACAATAATCTGGCTATGTTTTCAATATGGATTCTAACTTTATAACCCCAATTCACAACAATTTTCCCTCATTTGATCTTCGGTAGCTTATGGCTTTATCAATAATAGCACCGGTATCCAACCACCAATAGTTAGAGGGCATATCTTCTAAATTGGATTCAAAATGAAAGGCTAACAGAATGCCTTTTTACACATTCCAATCTAAAGTATTCATGCAATCTACCCTCTTGTGCCCAAGATTATCATAGAAGTGGCACATATTGATATTTAGAGGTGTTAGTGGAACCAGAATGGGAAATAGACTTGGCAAATTTCTTCTTCTAAAATGACCTTCTATTGAGACCTTTTAATAATATTCCTTTTGGTAGTAATATTGGCATATGTCATCATTATGGCTGAATGAGATCTGTTAATTCAAAAGATCTCCCACTCTTGAATGACAATATCAATTTTGATATTAAAATGCCATACTTCCTTCTACATTAAATGAGATCTATAAAACTGGAAGATCTCCAATTCTTCATCCCAGAAGGAAGTAGTACTGAATCTGCCATATATGGAATCAAAATCCTATAGCAACCTTTATCCATCTTATGCGAACTATTTTCTAATGGCATCCATAAATACTTCTTGGTTATTTCTAATCGGAATACTTCCTCTGATGTACTCTTTCATGGTGTACCTTATATAATCAGAGAATTTTCACTTGAGTGTTCCTGAAATTTCAAATATTTTGTCCTCAAAGAGCTCACATTATTGGGTGTAGAAGATAGATCGACTCTTGGGACTACTTCCTAGTTCAATATGTCCCTAACCGTAGAGAATAATTCATACTATCTATCTAATTTGATCCTGCAAGAAATTCGATATGTGATAGTTGCACAATATGGAGGCTAGTGGAATGACTCGATAAATTCCACAATACACTACCGAGGATAAGACAAAGCTAGTTGAATACAACCTGAATGATCGCCCACCGATAGGGTAGGAAGACCGTGTCATATCGCAACCAGAATCCTCTCAGTCCCAAGCATCTCTAAAAGCAACTAACAATCCGACAGGGAGAGACTAGCCACTTCTAAAGATCTCAGTAAATTATGTAATTGCAACTATCACTATGCATTGCCTTATTATTATTATATCCTTAAAATTATCAGAATAAATCATCAAGAAAATCTTCATGACCATTCTTGCGACAGGCAAGTACTAGTCAATCCAATTAATGATTTATAATTTTAAGAATATTCACATAATTAATTGACCAAAATTGATTACATCCAAAATATGCAATTCCTGAAGCATATGTAGTAATTTCAGGTCCAACATTAATTAATTAAAATAATTTTATATAAATGTGAATATTCAAATAATAAGACAATATTAATTTTAGAGAGTTTATTTGTTTAAATAAATTATTAACGAAATGGGTAGACCATAATCCAAAATAGCTCAACAAAATACCCAAATAATTTATTTAAACTTATTTAATTAGGCCAAATATTAGTAATTTATGGGCATAAGTATATATATTTCAAAATTAAGTGAATTATGAATTAAATGAGTAATTAAATTTCTAGAAATTACTCCAAAATTAATTCCTCCAAAATTCACTTATGTCACATTAATTTTGGGCTTAATAACTAATTATGGCTATTAAATATCCAAAATTGTCAGAATACATAAATAAATAAATAAATAATTATATGACCCATAATTAATTAATCAAAATGGCCAATTAAACTTTAATCCAAAATGGCCTATTAATTAATTATGCAAAATAGTCACTAATTAATTCAAATTTAATGGCCAAATAAAATTAATCAACCAAAATGGCCCCTAAATTAATTAAGCAAAAATGGCCAAAAAATTAATTAATTAAATTGCCCAAAATTAATGTTATACCAAATGACCAATCATTAAAATAATTAAATAATTATGCCCAATAATATTACATAACTAATTTGGCCTATATTAAATAAAATTATAAGACTTAATTAGATTAATTTCAAAATCTAATTAAATAAAACAAGATGGCCCTAAATTAATTATTAGGCCCAAGATCTATTTAAACTGAACAAAAAAAAAAGAGCCCAAAACCGTTGGCCAAAAAATCAGGCCAAAATAAACCAAAATCGGCCCAGAATAAAATGGCCCAGGAAAAAGGAAATTTTGGGGCAGAAAAAAAATTTTTTAATTTAATTTTCATATGATACACGCGCCCGCTTCATTACCATTGGCGCCGCGGGCGCCTCTTGTGAAGGAATGCACGCGCCCGTCATCTTCTTCGCCCAAAACGGGCGAGTTGCAGAAAAATGGGTCATTTCGACCCGACCCGACGTTTTCTCCCTCAATTCAACCCCATTTCACATCTTTTTCATGGAATTTTTCACACATTATCATCCTCAACTAAGATTTAGCAATATTTTGGCTCAAAAATACATAAATCATTTGGGTATTAAATAAATCCGAAAAATACCCAAATATTATAAAATGCACAAATTTCATTTTTCTTCAAAAAAATGGCTAATGGCTTTATTGTGGATAAGCTCTGATGCCAATTGTTAGAACTAATTTGTCCAAAAAACCCATTAGCACAATAAATTATTAAGAAATCTAACCTTGGATGGGTTTGAGCCAAAACCCACCATTACTCCACCATTTCGTCTCTGCCAGTTGAGGAAGACATCACCGGAGATCTATCAACGCCTGGCAATCCTTAATTTGCTCTGCCATGGTGGTCTGAAAACCAAATGGAGGAAGATGATGGTGAGGGAAAATGGAGAACGAGAGAAGAGAGGGAGAGTGCTACTGCTGTGCACTTCTTCCGTTAATTACAAGTGAATAATGGGCCTTCACTTATATAGTGGTGCCAACAGTAGGGACCTCCCATAATTTTAGATCATATATTATATCCGTTCCATTAAGAGTAAATACATGTATAATATAGATATATTATATATACAATTATGATCACACTTTATACAAAATATATTACCAAATTAAATTATATGATATTAATTATACTTAATTAGTTAACAATATTGAGATAATTCAACAAACAATACAGGTTTTCACGGCCATTTAAATTCAAGAAACTGAGAGGAAGAGAGTCGCAATAATCCCAATCGAGGCAAGCACCCGGGAATAGAATTAGAAATAAAGCAAAAGCAGCCATGTGGCCAAACAGTGGAAGTTTTGCTTTTAATTTTGGCGTGTTAAAAATTTGGTCAGAGAAGAAGAACGAGCATGGGCTGCTAACCAGTCAAGGAAGTACATCCCACTAGTAATTTATGAAGGCAAGCAAAGGTCGCCAGCTTATGCTAAAATGGGGACAGAAGATTTTAACCAGCCAATTAGTCAAGCTTTTGGAAATTTTTACGACATTTTTTCCAGAAGACAGACTTCATATCAATTATTTTGTATAACCATTTATCATTTAAACAATTATGTTTTTATTATAATCCTATTAAGATGCAACCTTGAGGGTGTCATTGTAGATAAAGATTAGGATTTATAAAAGCAAAAGAACTAGCTACCGGATAAGCATCATATTTATATGGAAATTTATACAGTAAGATCAATTTTTTTTATTTTATTATAAAGTTAATATAAACACACACGATAATAAACGTAAATTTAGTATCAATAGATATAAAATATGTTAAAAATATCATATAAACATAAAAATAAAAATAAAATTAATTTTAATAATCGTAAACACATGATGATAAATATAAATTTATAAAAATAATTTATTTATACTAATTTTACTTTTCTTCTGATTTATTTAAATTAAGGAAATATAAAAATATCGAAACAATTTTATCTTACTTGAAAGAAAAAAAAAAAGCCCTGTTGTCAAAATTTTTTTCTTACAGTTTCAAAAGTCTTTTTCTGGACTTTAATGGGTTAGGAGAATTTTATCACAATTTCTTTTTTGCTTCTTTTTATCTTTCTAAAAATTGGTACATGAACCCAATCCACCAAGTTGACATAATTCCAACCCGTCGAGTAAGTTAAGCAAGTAACAACAAATTGACTAACCTTGAGTTGTTTGGATCATAGAAACTCTGTTTTCTTACTTGGAAAAAGAGAAAGTCTTTTTTTCAAATTCAAAAGTCTTTTTGTTTTAATTAAAGTTGGGGAAGACTTTAATGGTGAAGAAAATTTTATCACAGTTTAATTTTGATTTTCTTATTTTTTCTGAAAATTACATAAACCTAACCTGTAAAGTCAGCGAAGCAAGTAATGACAAGTTGACCGATATCGTGTTAATTTAGATGGGTAATGCAATTAGTTCCGTTGTGCTAGAAAACAAAAGCGACACTGAGATGAGTTATTATAATAGTGAGATTCAATGCTATAACGGTAAGATTAAAATCATTGATAAAAAATGTATTTAGATATCAATGCAACAGTAGTAGTGAGGTGAAGTATGGTGTAAACGGAATGGCTTCTAAAGACATTATATTAAATTTTATATATAATAAAATTTATAGTATGTATGTTTCATATTTGTGAAATTAATAAATAATTAAAAATATATTAAAATTTTTATATGAAATAATATATTTTTTAATAAGTTAAAAATATTGAAATAATTTTTATATCAAATAATATTTTTATTATTAAATATTAAAAATTATATATATGCATACATGTTATAGACACTTCTTTTTTATTGGATTATTTTTAATCCTTGTTCGGAACTAAATAATTTTCTTATAAGTCCAATTTTTTATAATAAAATCTCGAGATTTGATTCAAAAATTTTCTAAACTATCCATTTAGATATTTTTATTTGAATATATATATTTGACTTAGGTTTTATTTTCATTTTGGATTTAAATTACAATTTTAGTTTATGATTAGATTCGAACATGGTTTGATAATTAAAAGACGCATTTAATTTTTGTTTTTAGTTTTATTTTATATTATATTTAGAAAGGAATAAAAAAGAAAATTCATAATAAAAATAAGAATTCAAAATGTAGAAAATAGGTTTCGATTTCTTGGAGTGTTTAGATTATTTCATGAGAGAATTAAAGAAGAAAAGAAGAAAGATTCGGGCCGGCTAAGCAAGTGGCGCTGGCTCCACGTTGGTGAGGAGGTTGGAAGGACGGCTGGACTGGTGGAAGAATGAAAATTAAAGAGAGGTGATTGTTGACAGGTTTACTACTCTTTGACTTTTATCTATTTGTTTATTGGTTTATCAATTTACTATTTATTTGATTTGGATGGTGCTGCCAACTTATTTCCGTACGTGTAAATATCTTTAATTATTTATTATATTTTGTAGGATTAATAAACGATTCATAGTTATTTGACTTGTAAAAGATAAATTAATTAATAAGATTAAACTCCCTAAGTTCGTTTGTAAAAGCAAAATATGCTATAAATTGATCCAATTGTTAATTTTTTAGATATATATGTTATTCTTTATTTTATGATAAAATTATATTAACTTATATTTTATTGACAATTTATAAAAATAATATTATATTAAATAAACTTAATTGTGAATTTTAAATTATTAGAATACATATTTATAATCCATTCATTTTGAATACAAAAATGCATATATGCTGTTATATATATATATATATATATATATATATATATATAAACTTTTTATAAAGCTACACTACTGATAAAAACTCATAAAACGTAAATTATTAATATGGAAAAATTTCAACTTGAATTAGTTCCAGTCAAAATATCTAAGATATATTTGTTAAGATAAAAAAAGTTTGAGACAAACTAGTTACTAGCAAAAATAAATTAAGATTCAAAAATAGATACAAATTCAATATAATATTCAATACCAACGCAAAACAAAATTAAATTATTTGACTAAAAAGATCTCTGCTAAAAATTTGAAACATTGTTTATCATCATAAAAAGGGCCATGATTTAAATCAAAAAATGTAGCCTAATTAAAATAAAGGACTACGGTTTTCTGTGACCGTAGTCTAATACTCAAAATATTTGACCATGAAGCTATAGTCTTGTATATGGTATTAAAAATTGTAGTCTATAGTACATGAGAAAAAATTATGTCAAAATAGGCTACAGTTGAAAAAAAAACTGTAGTCTTTTGTCATAGATTATGGTTTTTTAAATGTAGTCTATAAGCTTTTTTACTAGCAGTGAGTGTTGAGGAAAAAGATGTTTTGGAAGTATAAAATAAGTTTTTAGAATAAAAAATAATAAGTTATACATACTAAGCTTTTTTACTAGTAATGAGTGTCGAGAAAAAAAATGTTTCGGAAGTATAAAATATGTTTTTAGAATGAAAAATAATAAGCTATGCATATTGACTTAAACATATGTACATATCAAGGGCATTCGAATACCATGAGATAAGAGTTTGAATACCCTTGAAGGTATTAAGGTTGTACATATGATTGGTGTATATTTGCATAGCGTTTAATTCATATGTACTTAATGTTTTGTTAATGAGTACAAACTAATGGTATTTGAATACCTAAAAAATGGTATTTGAATACCTAAGAGAGATATTAGAATACCTGAGAAGGGTATTCAAAATACCCCTAATCTTTGAAATGAGAAAAAAATAAGGATACATTTTATGTAAAGAAAATGTACATTCTGCCTTAAGCGTATGTACGTCCTTCCTTGAGTTTATGTACAATGTTGCGTATTCAAATACCTTAAAAGGATATTCAAATATCCTGCAGGATTTTATATTCTGTGTAAGATTTATTTTACTTATGGTATTCAAATACCTTAAGAGGGATATTCGAATACTTTCAGAGACATACATTTATTTGAATTTTAGCTTAAGGAATTTGAAAATCCTTTTCTAAGAGTCAAAAAATAAGTTCGTTGGACATATCATTTTATTCCAAAAGTGAAGATTTCTCAACAAAGTTGTATAAATCATCAAGGCACAGTTCTTACACCTATTTGGGTTCTAATAACATTCATTTTAACATATCCTTACAAAATTTTACTTCATTTCAATCTAGAATTTAGATTAACTTACACATTTTCCTTTTGGTTTCTTGGATTGCTTTAAAGAGTAGGCATTATATCCTAGGAACAACATGTGAGAACCCCATGTTCTAATACCCAATATAAGTTAAAAAGTATAGAAATCGAAAAGCGAGAGTTGATCACTAAGATTTCTAAATAAAGGGTTTGTTCGATAAAGATCGAGAAAGTACACAATGTGGGCCCCACAAGGACTTTTATTGTTTTAGATCGAAATGAAAACCTAGAGTAAGGATACTTGAAGTGAAATATTAAGATAGCAAGAATCTACGTCTTAAAATTCCCTAGTTTGAGCATGTTTTGAAAATTGTGCATTAATTTCAAAAATGACGGTTACATCCATAGGCTTATGAAATTTTCGTAAATAACAGTCAATCTAATTAGAATTAAGACCAACCAATAGTCATAGGTTAATCTTCATGTGATGAAGCCTCATGTCATATCAAATTGCAAACTAAATATACGAAGAATTGGAAAATTACGTGATTTGACAGTTAGGACTATTTTGGTAATTTCATCCTTTTTATCGGTCAAACCTTATCAAAGGCCTATTCAATGGTTAGAATAGGTTAAATAGATATGTCTTATGATTGAATAAAATATTTTTGAAGTTGAATTGACTATTTAAACAGAAATTGAAGTGTGAAGGGCAAAATAGAAATTTTAGAAAAAGCTAAGGGTATTCTCATAATTTATCACCCAAGATTTTCTTTTAACTACACAAATCTCCTCTTCTTCTTATTTTGGCTGACCACCATTGGAGAAAAGAGAGATAAAGCTTGGTTTAGAGAGAGAAAGTGATAGAAACCTTAGTGTATAGGTCCTAAACCTAAAAACACATTAAAGGAAAGTTGTTCTAGTCAATGAGCTCTATCATATATCTCCAAATCAAGCCTTACAGTGGCTATTTTCATGGTGAATTGGCTCCCTTCATTTTTGACCATGGTGAAAGAGGTGAGACAAAGCTTAAATCTTGTGTTTTAATAGTTTTCAGCTATGTGTTTACGGTGTCTAAGCATGTATTTAAGCTTGAATTAAAGTAAAACCAGAAGAATCAATCCCTTGAAGTTTCGGCCAAGGGTACCCATGCTTGAATGTGATACTGTTCAATGTAAAAATTGTGTAGAATCAATCTAGAGAATGAGTAGAACACGTATAGGGCCTTAAATTGTTAACACAAACTATGTAAACATGTATAGGTAACTCGGCCAAGTGAAGGGCATGATGAAATCATGCTCAATTCAGTACAAATTGGGTCCTAAATACTATATAAATTTATATAAGACTGCTGGTGAAGTTAGAACTAAAAAAAGAGGTGTTTTGACTATACTTGCAGTTTTGGCATTTGATATAAATTAGACCGAATTTTCTATTGTATTAGAAAATATAGAAGACCTTACTGTCTATTGTATTTGATCTAAATTTGTCTGTCTTTTGATATTGTTTTGCAGCTTCGAATTAAGTGGCATTAAGGAAAACGATAAGCGAACATATGCTTGCTTATCTACATTGCTTATTAGAGTTGATTTAGTATACTAAATTGTAACTAAAATTGGTAAGGGATATATATATATATATATATATATATATATATATATATATATAAAAGATATAGGGATATTGTGACTGCATTGATATGATTGAAATCTTGCGTAACTAAACTATGAAACTATTTTAAGATCGATTGACTGGACTGAGTGATTTGAATTGGTTTATTAGATTGAGTGATTGATACTGTGACTATATTAGGATTCAAAAACTAGAATTGTGGCTTATGAATTGTGTTTTAAGTGCAGGAGAGCTACGATAACTTGTACCATTATGCTATCGAAATTTCGTAAAACAACTTTAAGACCCTACACTGTGAATAAGAAATTTTGTCACTGATTTTGTAGACTTATGAGCTGACTAAAGATATGTTTTGATTGAATAATTGTTAAATGTAAAGTGTTTTCTAATTGGTCTATAAAATGTATCATTTAAAATTTTGAATGACTGACTGAAGTGAATGTCTTAGATTGATTGACACTATTTTATTAGAAGTTCTAATTGTCTAACTAAAGTTAATGTTTTGAGTGTTTAACTGAAGTAAATGCTTTGAATGTTTTAAATTAACTGACATGGCTTTACTAAAAGTGTCTATTTTCTGGCTTAAGTTAATGATTTGAAAGTTTTAAATTTAACTGAACGTATTGAATGAAATATTTCAATTTTTGAACTGTGTGATTTTAAAATAAAACTTGGTTCCCAAAAGTTTATATTTTTACTGTTGAGGTGGCAAATCTCTAGCCAATCCAGGCACTCCCTGGCCGTAATAATAAAATCTGCATTTACACTATGTATTATATTTTGAAAACATAAAGTATGGTTTTATTGTTTTCATGCGAACCGAGTAAATATTTTGAGACTTCAACTCCCTGTAGTTGCCTTCCAGTAATCTTGCAGTATTTCTGGCTCTAATTCTGATTTTGAACCACTAATTAACCTTAGTCACATCTTTAGTACCCACTGCTGTCACCTGACTAGTGCACATTGTGAACCTCTTATGACTATGGCTGTATGTCCACATTTCTTTCTATATGGGAGCTAGAATGCATGATTTTATTGGGATACTACCAGGTCACCACTAAATTGTGATACTATTATTTATTGAATTGTTTACTAAACTGTTTACTGGATTGTTTGCTGAATTGTTAACTAATTGATTACTGAATTGTTTACTAAACTGTCACAATACTATTTTATTGCATTGTTTACTGAACTGCATAGAACTGTTTATCGCACTATTTACTGAACTGATTTCTGAATTGTTATAGTACTATTTCCTAAACTGTTTACCAAACATTTACTAAACTGTTTTCTAAATCGTTTATTGAACTATTTACTGAGTGTTTACTGACAGGTCACTAACTTGTTACAGAAAAATTTATAAACTATTTATTGAACAGATCACTGAACTATTTACTGAATCATTACTGATCATTTATTGAATTGTCTACTGATTATCTGAATTGCTTATTGAACCATTTATTAATTTTCTATTGAATTATTTTACTAAATTGCTTACTGAATTGTTTACCGGCTATATACTAAATTGCCTACTGAGACGTTTTTTGACTGTTCGAATTGTTTACTGATTGTTCACTAATCTGTTTACCGAACTGTTCACTAATCACGTTTTGAAATGTTTATTGAGTGATTTATTGAATTGATTATTTTACTGTTTACTGAATCGTTTAAGAACTAATTTACTGAACTAATTACTAAACTATTTACTGAATTGTTTACTGAATGGTTTACTAAGGGACCATTATATTGTTGACTAAATTGTCTACAAAATGATTTACCAAAGGTTTTACTGAAGGGATTACTGTATGGTTTACTAGCTGTTTTATTGAGTTGTTTATTGAGTGCTTACTGAATGTATACGCACATATAACATAGTTTTCTATTAATTTTAAATTATAAATGATTTAATAACGACCGTTCATCGTATAGTGTTGCCACTGAAGGATTGAAAGATTTTTGACATTGATTTGATATGCATGAATTTCTTCTCTATAAAGTTTTTATAAATTCCTTATAGTTGGGTTTAAGGACCAAGACAAGTGAGGTGCTCTAAAGCATCATTCTATATTCAACTTGATATTTCTAACCGATTATAGTATCCTTTCTGATGGAGTGCCTAAACACTGATTTTAATATTAAATATAAATTTATAAGCATGTTTTTTATGCACACATATAAGATAATATCAGCTCTTTTATATATATTTCTTACCGGGTGTAAGCTTACCCCTTCCACCTTACAGATAATTTGCAATAATAATTGATTTTTAAAGGAAGGTTCTAATAAGATTTCTACAAGGTCTCAATATCATACCTGGCAGGTATAATTGCACAGTTACTTTATTATATTCAGACATTTATTGTACAGTACTTTAGTATTTGAAGGGATGTAAACAATAAACCCAAGGAATTTGAGTGTCACTTATAATCCTTTGCCATTGGTTATTTATAAAGTTTGAAGTCGAGGTAATACATGCTGTAATTGACTATACTAGGACCAATTTGAATAGTTAGATATTGATTTAGCTAAGTAAATTTTAGCTAAGTAAATTTTAGCTTACTGTCAGAGTGAGGACACTAAGCATAACCCAGCTGATTGAGTGAAAATGAAAAAAGTCAGTTCTAATTTTTAGAAATCTAGGTGTAACAGAAGTTGGTATCAGAGTGAGGTTAGTTCGATGTGCTTTTGTGTTTGTAAGTCAGAAATGATATACATCTCTTAAGTGCTATATCTGTCTAAATGTAAATTTTGAATGACGTCTTAAAAATGTATTGAGATAATTATTTTATATAAAAAAAAAGTGATAAAGCATAGCAGGGATATGAATAGATAGTGGCATTGAGTTATTGAAGTACAAGTACTTGAAACAAATTTGGAGGACCAAATTCTTTAAGGAGGGAAGAGTGTGAGAACCTCATTTCTCCAATACCAAATATAAATTAAAGAGTGTAGAAATCAAAAAGCGAGACACTACAAAAAAAGGGACCTTCAACGACGGAATTAGCAACGAAATTTTTCATCGCTAAAAGTTTAATTCCGTCGCTGAAGCATTTTAGCGACGGATTAGCGACGAAAAATTTCTGTTGGAAAAATCACTGTCGCTGATGCTCATTCCGTTGTTGAAAGTACACTCCGTCGCAATTCCATCGGTAATTAGCGACGGAATTTATACTTATCAGCAACGAAAATTTTCTTTCGCTAAAATGAAAATCCTATCATTACTAATCCATCGGTAAAAGTATCAGTGACGGAATTTTCCGTCGCTAACTCTATCACTAATTTTATTTTTATTTTTAGATTTTATTAAAAAATTTCATCGCTAAAAGCTTTTACCGACTGGATATTCCGTTACTAATAATAAATTTATTTTTTATGTTATTAAATTATTTCGTCGCTGAATGTTATCAGTAACGGAATATTCCGTTGCTAATAATAGAAATTTTCTGTCGCTAATGGTATTTGCAACAAAAAATTCCGTCGCTAATGCTATTATTTCCGTCGCTAATTTTCTTGAACTCCGTCGCTAATGCTATTATTTCCGTCGCTAATTTTCTTGAACTCCGTCGCTAATGATATATTTTTTTTCATCCTCATATTTTATTTGTGCATTTCGCTACCAAAATGTTAAATTCCAAAATTCTTTTCAAAAGATTTTTGAAATATATCTAAATTTATCTTAAAACCCTAAATTCATGACTATAGCAACATTTAAATTAAAGACCTTAATACATAAACATAAAATATCGATAAAATTCATACATAATCATAAAACATGGTTAAAATTCATAAAATCCATAACATCTCTCAACAATCATGAAATTCTTAAAATGATGCCACTGTAGGAGAGAAAATGATGTTATTTCCATCGTGATCACAATCCACCAAAGCACTCCTTATTAATAATAAATAACCTACAAAAGCATAAAAACTACATATTAAAAATTAAATATTATTTTCTTTTAATAGAAAATAAAAAAATAACGATTACAAAACATACAGCTTTCGTTACAATACGTATTAAAACTATTAATACAACAATATATACATTTATGCAAAGAAAATATATAAATATATATATATATACATATATATATATATATACATATATATATATATATACATATATATATATAAATATATATAAAACAATGTGTGTATCTCAAATTAAAAGAAATTAATAATACTAATTCAATCAATCTATTAATATCATATAATTAGATACACTAAAACAATAATAAATTTTCATAATTAATAATATTTAACCAAATTAAATTTACATAAATAAATTTATATATTTAAAATCTAACAAAAATAAATATAAACATTTAAATACAAATTTTCTAATAATATTATTATATATACAAATAATATACTATTAAATGTGTATATATATATCAACAACATTAAAAGCATTAGTAACTAATCAAACAAATAAACAACAACAAAGTATATATATACCCAAACAAATAAATACAAATATATGCAAAAAATAATATATATATATATCTATATATATATATATATATATATATATATATATATATATATATATATATATAACAATGTGTATATCTCACATTAAAAAAAATTAATAATACTAATTCAATCAATCTATTAATATCATATAATTAGATACACTAAAACAACAATAAATTTTCATAATTAAAAATATTATAACCAAATTAGATTTACTTAAATAAATTTATATATTTAAAAGCTAACAAAAATAAATATAAACATTTAAATACAAATTTCCTAATAATATTCTTATATATACAAATAAAGATATACTATTAAATATGTATATATATATATATATATATTATATATATATATATTTATATATCAACAACAATTAAAGCATTAGTAACTAATTAAACAAATAAACAACAAAAAAGTATATATATACACAAATAAATAAATAAAAATATATGCAAAAAAAATAAATATATATAGACAACTAACTTTGACATACACAAATAAATATATACAAATAAATAAATATATACACACAACAAATTAAAAATATATACAAATATATGCAAAAAAAATTAATATATATAGACAACTAACTTTGACATACACAAATAAATATATACACACAACAAATTAAAAATATATAAACATAACTAAATATATATATATATATACAAAGAAATAAAAATATATAAACAAATAAATAACAAACTAATAATATATAAAAAGAGAAAATATATAAAAATAAAATAAACTAACAATATAAAAAATTAAATATATATTTTTAAATGTAAAAATCAGAAATAAATATATAATACCACTGTGAGGGGCGACCAGCGGTTGGGGGGCGACTGGCTATTGGGGCGGCAGCGGTTGAGACCGGTGGGGGGAGGCGAGGGGGCAACACACTTTTGTTTCTTTTTTTTTTTGAAGACATCAGGAGAGGCGACCGGTGGCGAGGATAGGAGGAAGGGTGACCGGTGGCGACTGGACAGGGGAGAGAGAGGCGGCGACTGGAAAAAATTAAGAGGGGGACTAAAAATGGCATACACGGGTGGGAAAGAGAGAAAAAAAAGAGGGAATTTGAGAATTTCGAGGAATTAGCGATGGAAAAATTCCATCGCTAACTAGATCTGACACACCTTTCGATGTTTTAGCGATGAAATTTTTCCGTTGCTAATTCTGTCGCTAAAGACAATTAGCGAAGGATTTTTTGTTGCTAAATTTCGAAAATTTTTTTAATGAAAATAAAAAAATAACTGTAAAAGATTTTGCGACGGAAAAATTCCGTCGCTAATTTTTGATAGTTTTATAATGAAAATAAAGAAAATGATTACAAATATTTTGCGACGGAATTTTTTCCGTCGCTAATTGTCTTTAGCGACAGAATTAGCGACGGAAAAAATTCCGTCGCCAATCTTCGATAGTTTTATAATGAAAATAAAAAAATGATTACAAATATTTTGCGATGGAATTTTTTCCGTCGCTAATTTTCGATAGTTTTATAATGAAATTAAAAAGAAATGATTACAAATATTTTGCGACGAAATTTTTTCTGTCGCTAATTTCGTCGCTAATTGTCTTTATTTTTATAATGAAAATAAAAAAATGATTATAAATATTTTGCGACGGAATTTTCCGTCGCTAATTCCGTCGTTAGAAACAATTAGCGACGGAAAAATTCCGTAGCAAACTCTTATGACTGGTTTCGGATGTAGCGATAGAAATTTCTATCGCTAATTCTGTTGCTAATTTTTGGCGGTATTATATAGTACCTTTCGCCATAATTAGCGACGGAAAATGTTTCGTCGCTAATTACTGACAGAATTTCGTCGCTAATATAAACGTAATTTCCGTCACTAATCCGTCGCTAATACCATTTTTCAGCGATGGAAAAATTTTGTAGCTAAATTTTCGTCGCTGAAAGTCTCTTTTCTTGTAGTGAGAGTTGGTCGCTAAGATTTCTAAATAAAAGGTCTGTTTGGTAAAGATTGGGAAAGTACATAATATGAGCTCTATAAGGACATTTACTGTTCATATCGAAATCAGACCCTACAGTGGGGGTATTTGAAGCAAAATATTGAGATAGCAAGAATTCGCATCTTAAAATTCTCTCATTTGAGCATGTTTCAAAAGTAGTGCAATAATTTCGAAAATGACAATTACGTCTATAGACCGTGAAAATTTTCGTAAATAACAATTAATTTAATTTGAATTAAGACCACAGATAGTAATAGGTTAATCTTCATTGATGAAGTCTCATGTCATGTCAATTTGTAGACTGAATCACATGAAGAAGTGAAAAATTACACGATTTGACGGTTATGACTATTTTGGTAATTTCACCTTTTTTACTAGTCAAACCCTATCAAAGACCTATTCAATAGTTAGAATAGATTAAATAGATATGTTTTATGATTGAATGAAATGCTTTGGAAGTTGAACTGACCCTTTAAATAGAAATTGAAGTGTAAAGGGAAAAGTAGGAATTTTTTAAAAAGCTAAGGGCATTTTTGTAATTGCTACCCAAGATTTTTTTAACTATAAAAATCTCTTCTTCTTCTTATTTTGGCCTACCAATATTAGAGAAAAGAGAGAGAAAGCTTGGTTTAGAGAGAGAAAGTAGTAAAAACCCTAGTGTATAGGCTCTAAATCGAAAAACACACTAAAGGAAAGTTGTTATACTCAGTGAGCTCTGTCACATACCCCAAATCAAACCTTAGAGTGGCCATTTTCATGGTGAATTGGCTTCCTTCATTTTTGGCCATGGAGATAGAGGTGAGAGAAAGCTTAAATCTTGTGTTTTAATGGTTTTCAGCTATGTGTTTAAGGTGTCTAAGCATGTATCTAAGCTTAGGTTGAAGTAAAACCATGAGAATCAATCCCTTGAAGTTTTGACCAAGGGTACCCATGCTTGAATGTGATACTATTTAATGTAAAAATGGTATAAAATCAATCTAGAGAATGAGTAGAACACGTATAAGGCCTTAAATTGTTGAAACGAAGTGTGTAGCCATGTACAGGTAATTCAGCCAAGTGAAGGGCACGATGAAATCATGCTCAAGTCAATACACTGTATAAATTTATATAAGATTGCTGGTGAAGTCAAAATTGAAAAAGGAGATGTTTTGACTATACTTGCAGTTTTAGCATCCGGTATAAAAGTAGACCAAATTTGCTATTATATTAGGAAATATGGAAGACCTTAGAGTCTAGAATATTCATTGTAAAAGGGATACTGAAATTTGACTTCGTTTTGATATTATTTTGCACCTCTAAAGTAAGTGGTATTAAGGAAAACGATAAGTGAACATATGCTCACTTATCTACATTACTTACTGGAGTTGACTTGATATACTACACTATAACTGAAATTGGTAAGGGGTATATATAAAAGACATAGGGATACTATGACTACATTGATATGATTGAAATCTAGCATAATTGAATATTGAAACTGTTTTGAAATCAATTAACTAGACTGAGTGATTTGAATTGATTTATTAGACTGAGAGATTGATATTGTGACTGTATTAGGATTGAAAAATTGGAATTGTGGCTTTTGAACTATGTTTCAAGTACAAGAGAGCTAGGGGTAAATAGTATTGTTATGTTACCGAAATTTCGTAAAACGACCCTATAACCCTATATTGTGAATAAAAAATTTAGTCATGATTTTGTAGACTTATGAATTGATTGAAGATATGTTTTGATTGATCAATTGTTGAATGCTTGTGTTTTCTTAACATTTACCTCTTGTTTGTGGTTGATTTAGATGGGTAGATGATTAATATGATTATGGTTTAAAATAAAAACATGTGTAAATCAATTTTGGATGCTTGATCATGGTGTTGAGTGTGTGAGACGTGAATGCTTGAGGGGGGTTGATTGTAGTGGTTGTAAATGGCGTGTAGGACACTGGTGAATGGCGTTAAGATGAAGTTCTAATCGTGATTATAGGATGTATTTAACAAAAACATGAATTTGGGTGTGTATGGCGTGACAACAAAAAATGGGGACTGACTTAAGTGTTCTTGATCGACTTTGATGAAGCTTGGCATGGAAGTCAAGGAAGTCAAGAAGAGGGGCTGATGTTGGTGTGAAAGGAGGGAAAATAAATGCTGATTGTGTGATGGCTAATGGCGTGATTAAAGGGCTGGAAATTTTGTAGTAGGAAGGTGCTGATGGCCTGAAGGAAAGTCAATAATAGAGGCTAGTTATGGGCTAAAGAATAGCCATAAAAACTTAATCAAATAAAGACATAAAATAAGTCAAAGATGGACAGCCGGTTGAAGAAAAAATTGAAGGAAAGAAATGTTGACTTTTATTGCTTTAAAAGGTGGAAACATGGGCTGCTCATAAGATGATTATAATCTAAAAAAATAAAAAAATTATGTTTTGTTAAATATAATTATGATTATAAATGAACTAAAATAAGAAATTTAAATTAAGATGTAAATTCAGTTATGGTGATAGTTTTGCAAAATACGGAAGTTGGTATGATGATGAGAAGTATTCAGCCATGTTGTGGAGGTAGATGATAATGATGAATTCTTAATTTATGGAAGGTGTTTGATGAATATACTAAGTGAATAGAAAATGTTCATAAAGTTAGAGTTGAGGAAAGAAGAGAAACAAAGTGTAGAATTTATAGATGTACTGAAATGGCAAACCTGTTGCACTGTCCTGTCTGAGCCCCATTTTTAAAAAATTCAGTTTAGTGGTTTTAAAATGAGAGAAATTTAGTAAACTTATGGTAGATAGCCTTATGAGTTAGGAGAAATTCAGTTTTGGAATCACCTAATTTGGATTTTTGTAACTCAAGATATGTGCAAATGAATGCAGGGCACTCTGCCTAAAAAACGTGAACCAAACAGCTAACTTTGAAAACTTGTAGAAAATAGACAAGATTGAATTTGGATGCAAGCCATATATTTCTGGAAAGGTAAATGAGTTAGAAATAACATGGGTTTGGGTTTGCACAATATGGACAACCCTGCATTAAGATATGAATTTATTTGTGTATAGAGGTCAGTAGACTATCCGCCAGAATGCACATGAAAATAGAGTAATTTTGAGGAATTAATAAAAAATGATTCAAAAATGATAAAATTATGTTTACCATTTTGAATAGGGAATAGAATTAAGATTCATATGATTCTAGATTCATAATTTTTGGACATCCCTATAATGAGTAATGTAATTTTTAATGTGCAACAGTCAGAAAACCATCATGCCAAATGGATAGAATTGGGTTGATCTTTGGAAACTTGTTGAAATTAACATAGAATGAATTAGAAAATAGGCCTTACACCTCTGAATTAGGTATTAAGTTAGGTTACATATAAAATTTATGATGTATTAATTTGAAACCAATATGTTCGATTATGAGTAGCAAGGCATCGATAGGTCAGAAATTCTTGAAAAGAATAATGCTACTCATATGGTGAGATGGGGTGAAGAGAAAGATTTCAAAATGCAGAATATTCTTTATAATTGAAGAATTAAATTTTAACTGTAATTCAATATGATTTTGTAACATTTAGTTCGGGAGATTAAAAAGGTATAAGTTGTACTGTAAACAATACTACATTGTACGGAAATAGAGGTAAGGAACACATATAGAAGTTGCTTATAAATGTTTTACGTGTTTTTTTGGAATTTTCGAAAATTCAATTCTTAATTGTTTCCCATCAATTTTCCAAAAAGGGGAAAAATAATTTATTCACAAAACCAAATGTGTTTTTAAATGGCATGGTCACTATGCTGTGTGCTGAATTATGAAATACAGTGGTTTGGAACAGAATTGTTTATCGATACTGAAATATTACTACAATGACTTCAGATTTACTATTTATACACAATTTATATACTGAAAAACAATATTCAAATAATTATGTTATTTAATTTTTACATGTGAAAGAGTACCAGCATGTTCTTTTTACCCATCTATAGTGAAGTGGAATATTTTCAGAAGTGAAAATTGAATTGTAAATATTTTATAAATTTTTAATTCAAAACTGGTTATATATTTTCATACCAGTTATATATTTTCATACATGTGTTTATGAAGTGATTTCCTTTAAGGGATTTATACTGTTTATGAACTGTTTTGAGATTGTTAGGCCTCATATCATGCTCACGTGTCATGTGTTCATGTGTTACTATTACTGTAGCTGATTGACCCACGAAATCATCAAATTGTCCCAAGGTCACCTGGCAAGTGTACTCTGAGGACACTTATAGACTATGGCTATAAGTCTCACGTGTTTACTATTACTGTTAATACCTTCGAGGACTACTATTCTCCCTTCGGGGACTACTATTACAGCATGGTATACTTTGGATGATGCCAGGTCTCCTCTTACTGTTATTGTAAATCATACTATTTTACTGTATGGTTGCTGGTACTAAACGATTTACTGTTACCGAATTGTTTACTGTAATTGAACTGTTTATTTCGACTGAATTGTTTACTGTTACTGGAAATTGAATGGTTTATCATACTGTTTATAATTGAACTGTTTAACGATAGTGAATTTCTTCCTACTACATATCTGATCACTGCAGTGTTTTTAATATTGAATAATTTATGACTAGATTTAAAGTAAGTACTGCATTCGTACTGTTTACTGGTATTCAAGTGATTACGGATACCAAACTGTTTATTGATATTAATATGCTACCATACTAATTATTGAACTGTTTATTGACAGTAAACTGAATTATTATTACAGAAACGGTTTACTGTGTACTACAATGTTTTCATATATGAATCACAAATAGATTATATATTAAAGTACTTATGATATGATTTCTAAAACCTTTTCATTAATATTTTTGATACTTTTATATATGTTTCTTACCGAGCTTTCCCCAAAGCTCACCCCTTTACTCCTCTCTCTCCTTGATAACTTTTTAGTGTACGTGTTTACCAATGTTTCCAGACTTGTGGGAGAAGTCAGTAGAAGTTAAAAGTAACAAAAGAACATGTACATACTTACATTTTATATTCAGACATTTAATTGCACAACAATTGTATTTATGGAAAGGAATGTAAATTTTGTAGTGGGATGTAAATAGTATGGATAAATATTATACTGTAGATACATTAAGTTTTCGATTTATTTATTTAGTTGATGGGATAGTGAGTTGTTGGAAAAAAAATGTGAAGTGTGCTTACACTAGCACCAAATGCAAACCAAACGATCGTAAGTGAATAAGTGTTTTAAAAAAAAATTTTGGTTCGAAATTTTATATTTTCAGATGTCACATCAGCCCTATATGAGATGCCTCCAACATTTTTGTAAACCAGTTTAGGAGCAATATATCCTATTGTTCCTCCTGTTGTAGTGAGAGAGACAATGCTATCGTCTACTGAATACAATTTAGTAGGACCAAAATCTAAAACTTTTGGATTAAATTCTCATCCAAAAGAATATTGTGTGGCTTGATATCAAAATGTAAAATTTGCATGGTAGTCAATTCCTTGAGCCACCCAATTATAATATTGAACATTTTTTTCCAACCTAAAATGTTCTTATTTTCTTCTGTAAATATGATTTTATCTAAGGATCCATATACCATGAAGTCATAAATGAGCGCTTGTTTTGGTCCCTCCACACAAAATCCAATAAGTTTCGCCACATTAACAAGATGAATTCTCCCAATAGAAGCAACTGTATTTTTATGAAATCTTGTCCGTTAGCCTTTGACTTGCCCAATAATTTTATTGCCACATAATGCCCACTACGAAGTTTTCCTTTAAACAATGAACCATAACCACCTTCACCTAACTTACCTTTAAAACCTTTAGTCACTTTTTTAATCTCTCTAAAAGAATACCTAATGAGCACTTAATTGTTTTGGCTTTGAAGGAACTCTTCAATGGTTTCATCCATAAATAAATGTCTCCTTCTCCATTTGTACCTAACAAAAGCAAGCAAGCAAGCAAAGTATCTCAATCAAAGTCCTTAGTAAGATGACACCTTTCAAGAAAAACATAATGGAGCACATTAGTACTAGTAATTGTGAAATCAATAAAATGCTCTATTACCTATATTCTCAAAAAGTCTTTACATGTGACACTTGCATCCCTTAAAATTAACTAGAATTTGGAATAAAGGCATATTCACTTTTTAGTGCATTCAAAATATATTTTCTTACTAAGATCTCAATGTATAAACTTTAATATTAGAAAATTATTAGTAATTAATTTGTGCAATTAATTAAGTTTGAAATAGAAATTTAATTGTTTGATCACATCATTTGTAAGAACCGCAATTTTCTTAAATCGGTCATATACTTAACATGTAATTGTGAGTATAGATAATGCAATTTATCGAAATGAAGTTTTTTTTTGAGAATAGAAGTCGAAGAAGACATAAAATGTACATGTATGTCGTATATACGATATACGTTAAATCGATATAAATTGAATATGCGGATTAGGCATGCAATTTTACATACATGCTTAAGCTGAATTAAATACATATGTATAAATACATGCTAATCGTAAAAATAAATAAATAGATAAATAAATTAATGTAAATATATGTAGATATATTTGCATATATATATATATATATATTTATTTAGTAAGTGATGACATAAATGAAAAATAAATATGTAAATACATTTATATATTAGATATATATACTAAGATGAAAAATATATAAATAAGTATATATATATATTATTAAATATACGTTTCTTCTTTATATATATATATATATATATATATATATATATATATATATATATATATTTATTTATATATATAAAATTTAAGTTGGGTCGGTGGGAAAAGAGAAACATTTCCCACCAAACCCGATGCTTAGGTTTGCCTTGGCAGACCTATATGGTACTACAAAAACAATATATTAGAGAAAAGTAAAGAAAGAGCGGAGAGGAAGAGAAGGAACCGGACAAAGACACAAGAAAATAGAGAAAAGAAAGCAAAAAAGCTACTGCCAAACCAGGCAGCAGCAGCTAAAAGAAATAAAGAAGAGAGAGTTCTCGGGTTGAAAGTGATGTGAACCGATGCTGCCAGTGGGAAGAAACGAGAAGGAAGAGAAAAAGAGAAAGAAGAAGAGGGAAAAGAGAAGACTAGGGGTCGACGTCGGCCAAGAGAGAACCGACAGTGAATAAAAAATGGAAGGAAATCAGGCACCGGGTGTCATTGCTGGTGGCAGAAATAGAGTGTTCTAAGCAGTATTTAAGGCTGCTCATGGTGGATTTTGGGAGGTTAGAAATGAGGTTGTTTGGCACTGAGTTTGTAATCGAAGGTAGGCAACAAATAGGGGAGGTACGAGAGGCCATTTGGGTGGTTGCTGAGTGCCAAAACAGGGCTTTGCAGGGTCCTAGTCAGGCGTGAATAGCATGCCATGCGTGGCATTTCCAGGTGTTGCTTTGATGGAGGTTCAAAGCAGGAGACCCGACAAGCTGGCTAGGAGTGAAGTGTTACTGGTTTAGGCATGGTTTTGGGCTATAGTGAATGACTGTTTTCAAAGCTAAAAATGTGGCTTGTGTTGCTTTGGTGGCTGTAAAGATATTGGAACAGCGGTGGACAGAGGTTATTCCATGCCACTAGGGTGGCTGTGTTTTAGCCGATCAAAGGCTGGTGTTTGGTCACTTCAGATGTTGGTTTGAGAGGCTAGACAGTGGCGTTTGTAGCTTGTGTAAGGGTGCATTGGTTGATCTGAAAACATAGGCAAACCAAGGCCATGTTAAAGGAAAAAAAATAAATAAATAATAAGCAAGAACGTGGAGCGGGGGTCAGAGCAAGGGATTGAAACACGATGGTTGGGGATTATTTGTGAGGCATTGAAACAAGCTAATGAAGGGCAAAACGGTGACGTTTGAGAGGCCGTGCCTAGAGCTAAATGAATGGAGAAGATGGTGATAATGTTGCTGATTTGTGGACAGTTTACTGCCATCCTAAGTTGAACCAAGAGTAATTAGGCCAAGAGTGAAGGAAAGAAAAGAAAGAAGAAAAAAGAGAGGAAAGGAAATATATATATTTAAAATATATATTGGCTCGGGTTTATAGGTAAGCCTATACCTTTTAACTTTAAATATATACATACATATACACATTTGGAAATTGATTGAATTCATAGCGAATAAATTATTGATGTTTAAGAGTGTACGCATGTCAAGCTCGGTGTAGGCGCGAAATTCGATGCATGCGTGCAAAGTTCGGATTACATGCACGTTAAATTTTAAATCGGTAAGACAATTCCGGAGTGCCATAGATTATAAAATTTAATTAGGGAATGACTCTTGTAAATTGGCACTAATTTGATATGATTGTGTTTAAAGGTGTGGAATGGCGTTAAGGCGACAACCAAGCCCGGACTAGGCTCGACACATGAGCCTCGAGCAAAAGAGTCGGTAAGACATTTATATAATGTAGAAGTAGAGTTATATTGTATAGATTGATATATGGCTTCTTGGGGATTCGAATACTTAAGATTTTGACTTAGCTAGTAGTTACAATATAGTATAAATCGAGATCATTGATATGACGTAATATAATGGTATTGGATAAATTACGGTTGCACAGATCGATGAGGAAATTTTTATAGCTATTAAGATTATCTATAGAAACAAGCAATAATAGTAAATCTTGATGAAGTACTAGTTGAGCATGCATGAATGCCTCAGAATGAAATTTAATATTGTGGAGAATAATGGATATAAGATTAAATATTTACGTAGGATATGAGAATGGATGATACCATGAACTTACGATTAAACAAAGTGAAATGCAAGTATGGCATTGAGCCCGTTAAAGATATATATGTGATTTCAAGATAAATGTTCTAATGTGGTTTTGGGCCTATAGGCATTACTAGGTCGAAATGACATTGCATTGTTGCACTTAACGAACATTTTCTTATACTGTTTCAAGCTTATGCTTTTGAAATTGCGTCGTTAGCACACTTTCTTTATGATTTGAGATTTCAAAAGAATGCATTCAGTTAAAGCTTATTTACATATCATACAATATTGATTTGTTTTCTTGAGAGAAAGAGTATATAATGTATATGATGTATTTGAATACGTAAATGATCTTAAAAAGTTATTATATACTATATACTACCTTCGTGAGAAAAGTTAAAAGTTTAAACGTTTTATGAGACTATTGGCACCCTAAAAGAGTTAAACTCAATAAAGCATAGTGGAAACCGCCTAATTGGAGATTACTCATTAGGTAGAGATGCTTGTCCGACAATAGTCGTGGACAGGACTTAGTCACACCTGATCAGTGGGGATGAGAAACATGAGGTCTATGGCCATAGATAGCGCCCTAGTTGGTTCTCTGAATGAGACGATCAGAAGATCTTCGACCGCCCTTTTAGCTTAGCTTTTAGTCTGTGGTGAGGGTGATAGGGATTTAGCCTAGTCTTAAATCGATACGACATGTAGTCTAGAGTATGATTTTTATTGATATGAATTCTATACTTGACATGATTTTCATAGTACATGAGACTGTACATGTTTTAGACATGTTCCAAAAGTGAACATGAAAAGTGAATATGAAAACGTTTTGAGATGTATATGTTTTAGACAAGTTCTAAAAGTGAACATGAAAAGTGAATATGAGAACGTTCTGAGACTGTACATGTTTTGACATGTTCTAAACGTGAATATGAAAAGTGAATATGAAATGTTTTGAGATTGTACATGTTTTGACATGTTCTAAAAGTGAATATGAAAAGTGAATATGAAATGTTTTGAGACTACACATGCTTTAGACATGGTCTAAAAATGAAAATAAAATGTTTTGAACATTACGTGTTTTTAAACGTGCCTTAAAAGTGCAAGTGATATGATATGCAAATAGTACGTACTTTAAAATGTCTTAAAAGCGAACATTGAGTCTAGCTATAAGCTTTGGACTTAAGTAGTGAAATGGTTATCGAACAGTGAAAGATTTATCGAACAGTGAAATGATTATCGAACCATGCATAGTGTTTTGTATATGATATTGTTTTATCGTGCATGAATGTACTTTACTTATCAATGGCATAGTATTAGTCTTTTACATGACATGTTTTGAGATTACACTGGTTCTAAACATGGTTGATACTATTTGTGATATGATTTTTAATGATGTTCTGGTTTTGAAATCATGAGTAAAAATTTGCTCATGCATGGTGAACCTTGAGCTTGAGCATAGCCTAAGCCTGGAGACATGTTTTTGGAAACTTTGGCTTGCTCTGATGATTATGAAGTGATGTCTCACATTGTTTGACCATGTAGAATGTAGTATGAAGGGATTTAATAACTTTCATGCTTTTGCTCATGCAGTGTACTTTATATTCACTACATGATAGACTAAACTCGTTATGTGTAGACTACATGGAGTGTGATATCGCGATAGAAAATGATATTGTGGATTATTATTTGATCAAATGTTATTTATTGTGGATTTATATCGAATGAATAATGTATATTAAGGATTGATATTAGGTTGTATGAGATGATATCGATTGAAATGACAAATTATGATCGCAAACTTTGAGGTTCATGCATTGCATATAGAACAATATAATTCTAATTCTGCACTTATATAAATGACTTACTGAGCCGTGGATTTGCTCATCCCCTTTAATTTCACCTCTTTTCAGATTATTTGAGTTAAAATCCGTCATGAGGGTTTTTGAGTGGGACTTCGGAGACAGTATCTAGGCTTGGCACTAGCCTTTGTTCTCCGAACCTACTTGGTTGCTTTTGACGTATAGATTCCTTTGTATATGCTTTTAATTACAGGTAAATTTCTGTACAGTACTATAGGATGGGATGTAAACTAGGATAATGAATGTTGATGTAACATTCTAATATTATATGATGTGCATGTGGTGACTAGTAGTGGATACTAGGACTGTTGAGATGATATACAACTGATGAATATAATATGGACTGTGGAAAATGTTGTTCTATTATATTATGAAAATTTGCAGGTAGTTAATTGGGAAAAACTCAAAATATAAGGGGGATATTTTCAATATGTTTCTAAGAAATAGTAAGATATGAGATATAATTGATATTCCCCTATCTTAGAGATTGATGTAAATCATAATTGAATTAAAGAATGAAGGAAAGTGGTTTAGTGACTATACTGACACCGAATACAAACTATAAAATGAAAAGGAAAAATTTAGTTCGTAATTTCACTAAGAGGAATAAATGTAAGTGTTAAGTGAACGTCACGGCTTTCGGGGTCATGACATCATCAATGCCTTACTATTCTTTTCCAATATGATGAACATTACTCTTATATACTCTCTCACTTAAAAATCCATAAAGTGCTTATATTGATTTTTTTAAAAAATTATAAATCAAGGTAACTATAAAATGTAATAAGATCTTATAATTTTGTTAATTAAACTTGACTTTTTTTGTTGCTCAATAATTCTCCCTACAAAATTGAGACTAAAAGCATGCCTATTTTGTATCTTTATATATGCTCTCGTGATAGTAAACAGTATTGTTTCAAAGGTTTGGTTAACAGGTGTCTATAAACACAACTTAATGATTATTTAATCACTATTTTAGGAAATAATTTCATATTTAGGGTCCACTTGATGGATGGTTAGATTATTTTTCATTAGATTAAAAATAGTAGTGGAGGTGAGATTAATTACCATAGCAATGAGATTGTGTACTATAGCGATAAGATTAAAATAGTGGTGGAATAAGTGTTTGGGCGCACACGCAATGGTGGCGGTGAGATAAAACGTAATGAGAAGAGAAAATGATTATTAGGGACATTAGACTAAAGTTTTATATAGTTTTATTTTTGCAAAATTAATAAATAATTAAGATTTATTAAAATTGTCTTTATCAAATAATAAAATTTATTACTTATATGGTTTTAATAATTTAGTAATAATTTTTATATAATAATAAAATTTTATTTATTATATTAAGTTAATAGTCATTTTAAAGTTAAAAAAAACCAAAGTAAGAAACAAATTAACTTGCAAGGACATTTTTATCTCTTCACTAAGTTTTGAAGGAAAATATTGCTGTAAAACTTTAAGGATAATGAGGGTATTTTTAAAAAGTTTTTATTGATAGGGAGACCGTATCTCTTACTAGACCCCATTGGATCCTTAAGGGTCCAGTGGGATACTAAAGGTGCAACACGGTGAAAATGCTTCCATTGTGTTGCACATTGGTCTACCAAACGGCATTACGGCATGATTGGGTTTTGTCTATAATGTTGGATTCCATCGCACCAAAATCCAAATGAACCCTCAAAATTAGTTTAGATAGGGGTGAGATTAGCTTCAGTGATTGAAAACAATGTTGGAGGTGAAATTAATTACTATAGCGGTGACATTGATTATTAGAAGTGGGATTGAAATCAGTGATGGAATATGTGTTTGGATGTGAACATAGCAGTAGTAGTTAGATAAAATGTAGTAAACTAAGAAAATAATCAATAATGGCACAAGTTGAAAATTTATGTATAATTTTGTAAAATTAATAACAAAATTGAAAATTATTAAAATTATTTGTATAAAAATATTTTAATTTTACTAAATTTATTTTTATTACCAAATAGTATTTTACTATTAAATATTTGAAAATCATCTATATATATTTAATGTTATTTAATATTTGGAGTAATTAAAATTTTTATTTAGTATAATGAAAAATTGAGTTCCTGTGAAATATATTAAACTAATTAAAGATATGTATGGAGATGCAAGGATGCATGTGAGGACATGTGGAGGGTAAACAGTGAGTTTTCTATTAGAGTGAGATTACTTTAAGGGTTAGTACTAAGTTCATTCTTATTTACGGTAGTAGTAGACGAACTGACAGAATTCATCTAAGATAAGATGCTTTGGTGTATGTGTGACAACTACAATTTTCAACCTCAGTTAGTAAACCGATTTATTTTAGACTTGTATAAGTTAATATGAGGAATTTGAGAGTTATGTAAATTTATTTAATTGAACAATGACTAAATTTTAGGAATTTACTTAAATTTGAAAATTAAAGATTTAAATAAAGGATATATATATATATGTATATATATTTTGAACAAAAGTATACATATATATTAAAAGGAAAAAGAAATATATATATATATGTAAATATAATGAAATATATAATTAGTAAAATATATTATATATATATATATGTATAAGTATCAACTATAATATAATAAATATTATATGGTTTATTTACCAGATATACTATACATATATATTTATTATATATTAAATAAATAAAATCAGATTTAATATATATTTATTATATATAAATAATTGTAATATTATTAAATGAAATATGCTTTAAATAGTAATATTATTCACGTACATTAGTAAAGGAAATTTAGAGATGGAAATTATAAAACAAAAGAACATGACAAATATATATGTATATAAATATATATATATATATATGTATGTATATAAATATATATATATATGTATGTATATAAATATATATATATATATATATGTATGTATATAAATATATATAGATACATCTATATATATAGATACATACATATATATATACATACATATATATACACATACATACATATATACATACATACATATATATATTACACACATACATACATATATATATATACATATATACATACATACATACATACATACATATATATATATATTATATATATATATATATATATATATATATATATATATATATATAGAACTAATAAATTTAGATCTAATGCATATGTGTGAGCTATTATATATTTCAAATACTTATATAACAAAAAAATGATATAAAATATAAGTATATACAAGACAAAGCCATGCGAATAAGCTTAGGTATATTAGTGATTTATGGCTTCTCGAAGAGGCCGACCCTCTACCAACTCCCACTATCTCTTATCTCATTCTCGGCAAAGCAAGGGAGTTGGAGAGAAGCCACTGTCGACTGGTAGCTGGTGAGGAAAAAGAAGTGAGCAGAGTGTTATACACGTTAGGAATTGATCAGGAAAGGCTGGTGAAGACCGAGAGAAACCAGGTGAAGAGGCTATGGCTTGGTTGGGTAAGAAACGCAGCAGGCTAGGCGGTTTTTGGTACGGTGCTGGCTTTCAATGCTGCTGGAAACAGAGCAGCATTGAAATGCTTTAAAGCTGACCCAAGCCAAGAGAAAAAAAGAGTGAAGAAGGCTTCTTCTCGGCATATGAACAAAGAAGCAAGCGATGAGGAAGAACCACGTGGAACAGTGGTGAAGCCTGACCAGTAACGAAGCTGAAATAGAGACTAATATAAGGGAGTTCTCGATTGGCTTTTAGGCTGTGTACGAAGACTGGTTTGGGGTGGCATTGTGCTGCTCGGAGCAGAGGTCTTCAGGCTACGTTGAATGCCTAAACAGAGGGGATTTTAAGGTTTTATGGGTGGCTGAAGGTAGTGGACAATGAAGATTAAAAACGAGGTACTGTTAGGTTGAAATGAGGGCTGATCAGCAGTTTCTTTCCTCGGCAAAGGCGGTGCTTCAGCAAGGGAGAAGGCATCTGCTACTTGTGAGTTATAGGGACATACACGGCTGAAGCAAAATGAAGTTTCAATCTTGGGTAGGAGAGCAGAACAGGGGCATTCAAGGGAGGCTCCATTCGGGTCTTCAAGGGCTGAACCGAAGGAGGTTGGAAGAAAGCCTTTCTCAGTGGGAATTTTTTATTGTAACCGAGTAGAAATGAGGCAATTGCAGACTGCGTATAGGTTGGTTGAGGGCTGTGTAGTGCGGCTTGTAATGTAATTTTGTGAGCTGGAAAAGGAAAAAAAAAAAGAGAAAAAGAGAAGACAAGGTATTATCGTGCTGTACAAGGGCTGTTAATAACAGTCGTCGAGGAGGCTATCTTCATCCTTAAAATCTCGAACCGGACTGTGCCTTAAACATAGCCATGTGAAGGCCGAAAACAAGAGGGTTTTTCTTTGATTTGGACACTCCGAGGGGAAGGAGTGATGCAGACTTCAGTTAAGGAAAAAACTGTTCAAGGTTAGGAAAAAAAATGCTTTAGTCAAGATTTATATATGCATCCAAATAAAGATATATATATATATATATATATTGTTTGATAGTGGAGATTTAATTCTTGGCATAGAAATGAACTT
This sequence comes from Heritiera littoralis, assembly GCA_031772115.1. NCBI lineage: Eukaryota > Viridiplantae > Streptophyta > Magnoliopsida > Malvales > Malvaceae > Heritiera > Heritiera littoralis. The sequence goes on along the minus strand of JAPDPK010000180.1, from coordinate 620,611 downwards.
AGGTAATATTGGTTTTTTTTTCTTTTAGTTATGTGCCTTAGTATTTGAGTAAGTGTGATGGGGATATGTGATTGAATTGGTTTGTAGTGGTCTAGATTGAGGTGGAAGATTGAGTTTCAATTTGGAGGCACGAGGAAGAAAATTCATAAGCATTGAAGTAAGTGGATTAAGTAAAGTTTCACTGGTATCATCTTATAGAATATGTTTAATTTTTATAAATAAATCACTAAGCTCTTAAATTAAGTGCCGCGATCCTACTAATTGAGCTATTAAGGTAAGATGTAAGGTATGATCAAACTATGATTCTAGATGATGCTTGGGCCAGGATTGAAACTATCTTTTCTGATTTGTCTACTGTGGCTGGCCAAACTTGCATGTTATGTGAAATAAAATGTTTAGGTATTAATTTATTGCATGAATCTTGTCTGTCTAATCTATTTAAGTGTACGTGTGCATGGTCCGCATTAAAATCTCATTAGGTAACCATGCAAAGTACATAGATGTACTCCATTGAGGTATAACTAATTCACGTATACCATGTTTTGGCTCGAATTGTTGTATACATAAGCTTTATAATACTCGGCATCACACTTTAGCTTAAAAAGCATAGTTTTGAACTAACTCTGTAACAAAAGGTTTTTATGCATATTTGGAAACCTTAAAACTATTTTGATCTACGTTTTGAAAACTGCAAGCCTAGTAGGCATAATGATGTACCTTTGATTTTGGCATCATATTCCATCTTGTTAAATTAAGTTTCGATCAGTAGCTCATTTTCTGAACTAAAGGAATTCGATCAGTTATCAATAATTCATGAATCGAAATTAAAGGATTTTGGATAAGTACTCAGTTTTCTGTTTTATATTTGATTTTGGGTAGATTCGTTGACCTTCAGGTCACACAATGCTTGTCGAGTTTCGCTCTAGGTCCTTTTGCCCTTTTGTCGAACTTTGTGCTCTAGACTTTTAGTATTAGTATCTACGCTTTATGAGCCTCATGCTCTAGGTATTATTAGGCTTGTTTGAAAAACCAGTAGACAAGTTCTAGTTTTGAATTGAGTAGTGAGGATGGAGTAAATCTATAGCCATAGTTAATGTGTTGCTTGCGACACTTATCCATCACTAGCTAGGATGGATATCAGTATCAGTATCAGTTATCAGGGATCTTTGCCTAAACTTTATCACTATATGTTTTGATTTCAGTTTAAGTTAAGTATTTGAGGCTTTATGCTAAACTTTATCTATTTATGTTTTGATTTCAGTTTAAGTTAAGTATTTGAGGGTTTAGGCTAAACTTTATCAGTATATGTTTTGATTTTAGTTTCAGTTCAGTGATTTGAGGCTTTATGCCTAAACTTTATCAGTATCTGCTTTCATATCATCGTCAACTTTCAGTATTTTAAGGCATTTTGTCTAACTCTATCAAGTATCTATTTTCATAAGAGTATTTGTTTTGAACTCATGTGCATAATGACCATGATTTGAATTCAGTGTATAGTGATTTTTTTTGAACTCATGTGCATAGTGATTGTTTTTGAACTCATGTGTATAGTGATCGTGTTTTGAACTCGATGCATAATGATTATGTTTTAAACTAAGTGTATTAAAAATCTGTTTGGTTATTTATATCAGTTTTTAGCGATTTGAATGTTTATGCCTAATTTTATTTATTTTTTAGTTTTAGTACGATTATCTATTTTGAACTAAATGTATCAGAAAATCTTTTTTGTTATCAATATTGGTTTTAGTATTTTAAGGTTTTATACCTAACTTTATCAATTATCAGTTTCGTACGTTATCTGTTTTGAACCATGTGTTTAAGGAATTATTTTTATATCAGCATTGATTTTAGTATTTCGAGGCTTACGCCAAAAGTGATCAGTAATTTGTTTTCAATGAAGTACATAATGATTCTCTTTCGAACAAGTACATTGTGAATCTGTTTTGAATTATGCATAAGGAATTGTTTTTGAACCAAACACATTATCCATTGTTATCTTATGCATTTTGTTGACATTGTAGTATTGTGGTGAGTGATCGTGTCTTTTCACTGTCGTGTTGAGGCTTGGGGAAATGGGGTACCTAAGGTAGCCTTTCAACTAATACCCCATACAACCTCAACCTTCAGTTGTGAGTTTAGACATATAGATCCAGCATCAGGACATAGTATCATGTATACATATCACTTTATTTTTTAGTCATGCATACACTTGCATGTAGATTGACATGAGCCTAGCATGCATTTACTTAAACTACATATTGAGCTATGAAGTACTCACACCTTTTTCCACCATCGCAGACTATCTGAGCTAGGCTACAGTTTAAAGCTACTGTGTGCACCATCAAGGACCGTACCTAGTCTAGGTACATACCAATATCCTTCGAGCCCTACTTTTGCTATTTTCGAGGTATGCAAAAGAGTATCATTTTGTTTACATGTGCGCTCTATAAACATTGCACAATACAGTTTATAGATGTATTATAGGATGTAACTTAGGATCGTTTTAGAATCTTTTAAGCAATAAGATGATCGAGTGCGATCTTGGAATATGATTTGTATTGTGATGGGAATGGATGTTATTGGATATGATATATAATTGATGATTTGTTGTGGATATTAGGATTGTTGGGTATGATTGAGCTAAGATAAATGAAAATGATTTGCAGATAATTTATCTGGGAAAAATCTTAAAATATAAGGAAGAATATTTTTAAGTTGTTTTCTAAGTAGGAATATCTTATGGATTAAAAGTGATTATTACATGTCGTAAAGAATTATTTAACTTGCCTTTGGATTAAAGAATAAGTTAGTATAGTTGAATCGAAATTTAAAAAGATAAGTGAAAATCATTTAGTGACTACATTGGCATCAAATACAAACCATAATTTGAAAAGAAAAATTTAGTTCATAAATTTGTTAAATAGAATAAGTGTAAGTGTGAGGTGCATGTTACTTCCTTCGAGTCATAACAATATGATGTTTGCAAATGATATTATCCTATGTGCAGAGACTAGGGTGAAGATCAACACGAAGCTGGAATTATAGAGATAGACGCTAGAATCAAGAGGGTTCAAACTAAGCATAGTAAAGATTTAATACATGGAATGTAATTTTAGTTCAAACAAAGAGGAAGAGCAAAATGTAGTAATGTTAGATAGGATGGTGACACCTAAGCAGGAAGATTTTCGATATCTGAAATCGATAGTACATATAAATGGAGAGATTGATAGTGATGTGACCCACAGGATCCATGCTAGATGGAGTAAATGAAGAAGTATCACAGGTGTGTTGTGCGATAATGGAATTCCTAAATAGTTGGAAGGCAAGTTTTACAAGATAGTTATTAGACCAACATTTTTATATGGTAGTGAAAGTTAGGTGATTATGAAACTGCATACACAAAAGATGAGTGTAGCAAAAAATGTGAATGTTGCAATAAATGTATGAATATACAAGAAATGATAGAATGAGAAATGAAGACATTTGCAAAATGGTTAGAGTGATACCTCGAAGACGAGATGTGTTAGAGTCGTTTACATTGGTTTGGACACATACAATGTAAACTTGTAAATGCTTCAGTTAGGAGGGTAGAGGCTATGAATGATGAAAGAAGGGTCAAGACTAAAGGAAGATAAAAAAAAGTCTTGAAAGGAAGTAATTTGGAAAGATATTGAAGTATAAGAGGTGGATGAAGACATTGCCTTATATAGGAATGCGTGGAGGAGGAGAATTCATATGGACGATTTAACGTGATTTTAGATATTGGTTTATGTAGCTTATCTCAGTCTATTGGGATAAAGGCTCTAAGAATGATGATGATGATAGTGATACACTATATTTAGTGTCATAATGTGTCAAGTTCTAAAACCTTACTAAACTTGAAATTAAAGAGTCACTAGCAACAATTCAAATTTAAGATGTGATTGGTTACCTATTTAAATTAAGGGTAAGGCATCAATTTATAGGGAAGGATTAGGACCCCTCAACACCCATCCTAAAATGGTACTAACTAATTTAGTGATATCCTAGAGAAATCTTAACTAAATGGTTTTTTTTTTTAAATTCAAATATTTAAATATTGGATAATTTCTAAGAAACTCTCCATCATTCCGGTGGAATTTCTTAAAGATATATCCTTACCTCAAGAGTATCCAAAAAATCTCACTTGTCTTTTTTAGAGAGACGCCATGGTTAGATATATTAAATTTCTTATGAATTATTCTTAAATTAATTTTATGTTTTATTCCTATTTGTATATTTTTATCTTTATTTTATAATGTCTTTATTTTCTATTTAATTTTCCCATTTTTTATTATTTTTATCTGTTTTTATTTTCTAAGATTTATTTTAATCTTATTTTAATCTTGTATATTTTTAAAATAAATATCAATTATTCTTATTGAAAATTTTTGTGAAATTTGAAGAAAATATTTTCACAAAATAATTTTAAAAGTTTCAAGCATTTATGACATCTTATAATTCCATCATAGGGTTAATCTTCATTTATTCTCAACTTATTTTTTTTAACTTTCAATTTTATTATAAATTATTATCCCTTGACATGTCATTATTAATATTTAATTTATGTTTTATATTTTATAAAATAAATATTTATTATTATTTATATTTGTATTTTCAGGAATAAATATTGACGGCTGACGGTTGGAGCGCGGACGAGCTGGTAGCTGGAGCGGCGCTGCGCAGGGAATGCGGTGAAGATGTAGCAGGCCGAGCGCTGGACAGGAGTGAGCGGTGGATGTGGCGTGAACAGAGCTGGGAGAAGGCGAGATAGCTCGGTTTCGACGTTAAGAAGTTGTCTGGTAGTGCAAGGGTACAAGGCGTGATGAAGAAGATGCAACTGTTTTACTGGACAGTGGCGAGCGGCAACAATAGCGATTGATGCAGGGATGCTCGGGTTAGGGAAGGTGATGGTCAGGTGGCGATGGTGAGGAAGATGATGGCTTAACAGAGTAGCAGCATGGAAGCAAGGCAGGGATCGATGATGGATAATGTTGCTGGGCAGTACGTGATGAAGCTGATGGGGTGGTAAGGTGGTGAATGGCCAGCAACGAGAGAGCTAGGCATGGCTCGATCTTAACTGATCTCCTAGACTACGGGGTTTACTCTATCCCTCTTACAGTCAAAGGTTAGTCTTTAACTACAACTAAACTACTTTATTTTATCTTTATTTTATATTTTTTATTTTAATAATGATCAAATATGAATTCTAATACTAACTCTAACTCTAATTTAAAAATCTAAAAATTAGTAAATTAATAAATCCTGTCTTAAATAATTATTCTATTCTGAAATTATAATTTCTTTTCTTTTTATTTTTTTATTTATTTATTTTTCCTAAATTAAAAACTCTTAATTTAATTCTAAATTAATTCCAATATATGTCTTAATTAAAATAATTTTTCTAGCCTAATGTTAATTACAAAACCACTTTATTAATCAAATTATTATTTTTATTTTTACAAATTAGTACTTGAACAAAATAGGGTGCTTACGTTTAGGATTTTAAGTAATAAAAAATTAAAAAAATTATATACCATAAATATAAAATTATAATTTATATATGAATTTACATATAAATAAAAAATCTAAAAAAATGAAACATGAAGAGTAAAAAAAATATGAGAAAGATAATAAAATATATTTTAATAATTTTTAATCAAAAAATTAATTAAAAAAATTAAAACTAAGAAAAAAGACAAAGGCGGAATCCCAACCCCCCACACCGTAGAGACTAGTGAGCCCACTAGACTTGGCCTCTTCTATGGAAGATTGAAGGGGCAGTGCAGTGGATCGGTACCAACTGCATCGTCACATGGGATGCCAAACTGCACTTTTGTTCGTAGGTTCTCATCTCACCGGAGTGTGATGAGAAACGAACCAACCCTATGTATTAATTTTCTTTTTGGTTACACCTTAATGTTTTACTTTTGCTAAATTCGAGAGAAAACATTTCACTAGTTGCAAGTTTCCACAAGTATTACCTTAACCAATGCTGTTAGGCACTGGTTGACATTTCATTGTTCCAAAGGCTCATTCTATTTCATAGTAGTTGCATTAAATAATTTTTAGGTTCTAAACATTTAACCTTTATTAAAATATTTTATATTTAATACACTATCAATGCATAAATTTTATAAACTATCAATCAACAGTATAATACCACATTATTAATGAACAAATTCAAAAGTTAAAAGAATTTAATTTTAAACACTTCAATGTATAAATCTTATACGTTATTAGTAAGGGTATTCAAATTTCAGTAACCGACCAAATTAAATTTAATTTAATTAATCGGTCAGCCACTGAATTATGTTGGTCAATTTATGAAAATTATTTTGAAGGAATTTCTATTTTCGGCTAATTCCATTAATTAACCAAATTAACCAAATATTCAATTGATATACTAAAAATAAAACTTAAATATATGAAAACTAAAAATATATATAATATTTGAAATATATATGATGTTTTAAGTTTAATGTCGTTAGAGCTTTTAAATTAATATTTGAAATTTAGATTATATTATTTAGTTTGTTTTAAATATGAGAAATTAAAATAAAAATATAATTTTACTTAAATGTATTTTATCATTTTGATTAATTCGGTTAATTAACCAAATTTAATTTGATTAGTTTATTTTCGAAATTAGAAAATTTGGTTTGATCAACCAAAAAAAATTAATTAATTCAGTTAACTTTGATTTTGACCAATTCAGTTTGAGATTAACCAAACCGATCAAATTTCATAAATTGAAAACTATTTATATAAAAAAATTATCAAATTGTACTAAAATTATTTTTATTATCAAATAGTACTTTTATTATTAAATATTTAAAAATCATATTTATATATGTTTTTTAATGTTATTTAATACTCAGGGTCTTTAAAGATTTTATTTAATATATAGTGATACACTATATTTAGGATTTTAAGTGATAAAAAATTTAATAATTATATATTATAAATAAAAAATAATAGTTTATATATAAATTTACATATAAATTAAAAATCTCAAATAAAAATAAAATAATAATAAAACATCAAAAGTAAAAAAATTGAGAAAGATAATAAAAATAAATATTTTAATAGTTTTTAAACAAAAAAATTAATTTTGACAAAATAAAAAAAATTAAAAACTAAAAAAAAGGCAAAAGGGTTGGTAGCTTGGTGTCATGTATTGATATACAATTCACAATACCATATCTTATGTGTGAGATCTACATTCCTTATTACTGTTATAATCCATTGTTCATGAAGTTAACAATATTGGGTACCTTATATCTATTCAAATGTTGATTTCTTCGTAGGTATGAACATAAACCGAATGGTGGGCCCCACAAAATCCCTAGTGTCTTGATGAAGGTGAAACTTGGCAGAGTGAAATTTTAGAACTAAATAGTGTGATGATAAGAATCTGCACCTCAAAATTAATTAATTATGCATATTTCAAAAAATGTACAATAATTTAAGAAATAACGGTTAAGTCCATAGGCCGTCAAAATTTTCATGAATAATGGTCAAACTGAGTTGACTTTCGACTTATGTAATATAGTTTTAGGCCATGTAAACTGATAGAATAAATCAAGTGTAAAAGTAGGAATTTGCATGATTCAACGGTTAGGCCTTTTTTGGTAATTCCACCTAAATGATCAGTCAAACCCCAATGATAGCTCTACCAATGATCAGAGGAAGTTAAATAGAGGTGTTTTATGATTAAATGAAATATTTTGAAGGTTGGACAGACTGTTTTCAACTAAGTCAATCACTAAGGGCAAAATTGGAATGTTACTTTAAGTATAAGGGCATTTTGGTAATTTCACATGGAGATATTTTAAAAATAGAATTTTCTTCGTCTTTCCCTTCTCCTTGGCTGGCCATCATCTTCTTCTCATAGTATCTTCCATAACCACAGCTTGGAAGAGAGAGAGACCTACCAAAACCCAGAGAGAAAGACACCGAAACCAAAAAATCTCTTCACCAACCCTGTCTAATTTTCAAAACTCTACATTTTGATACTTAAATCAAGGCCTAGAGTGGCCATTTGCATGGTGAAGGGCTTCTCAAGGAATACGGCCAAGGTGAGAAAGGTTAGCGTAAACACCTTTTTTATTCAGACACATTTTTGGTAAAATCAAATTTAAACTTAATATTAATTCTTGAACGATTGTATTTCAAAATTTGATTTCAAAAGTTAATTTGAGCTTTTAAAATATTGGATCTCAAATTATATTATATATAAATATATTTTTTCTTAAAGTTGACTAAGCTTTAACTATGAATTTTGAAAAGGAATCGACATTTGGATTTGGAAACTTTAGAGAAATATTGAAAGACAATAAAAAAAATGTGAAAATTAAAAATAAGATTCAGCTGGAATTTGGTTTTGGAAAGAAATCTCGAAAGTTGAATGCTTGTTTAAATTTTTTGGAAAAGATATCAAAAATTTGAAGAAAATAGAAAGTTAATCAAGGGAGTAATGCGAGTATTGGATGCAATCTTCTCATTGATTGAGATTTAATTTAATTTATAAATAAGAGGAGAATTGAATGAGAAAGGGGGCGGAGACGGCTTCTAAAAGAAAAGCTAAAAAAAAAAAGAAAGAAAGCAGCACACGGGCAGAAAAAGAGGGGAGAGAGTTGCTATTTTTGTATGACTTTGAGAAGCTTGCTGCGGCCTCTTAGGACCGCCACCTTGCTATACTGAGCCTCCATCACCACTGCTACCTTAGTCTCTATTCCCAAACCCGTTTGTTCATCAAGTTCGCCGCACTACCGCTTGTACTACAGCATACCAGTTCTGCTTGATTGCATCTTGTTTCAAGCTGCTGCTTTGGAGCCATCTCGACATTGCCTTGTCGTCATTGTAGGGCTCGTTTGGAAGAATAAAGAGACGTGGGAAAAGCTTTTGGTAATAGGTAATTTGCTTTGACATTATTTATTTTATGATTATTACACTGACATGATAATATCTTTTATTGTTTTATTTATGCTTGTAAGAGCCAACCAAAAGGTATGCCTTTTATAATATTCATTCATTGCCGATGTGATTGTTCCTTTGTTTATTTTATATGCTAAAATATTTTTAGCGAATGGGATTGGCATTTCATTGTTGATTTTTCGCTCATTTACTTGCTTATTAAACTTGGTTTGATTGAAATTGATCACTTGATTTGGCAAAGTACTCACATAGATTTGATGAAGTGCTCATTTATTCATCCGCTTACTTGTTGATTTGTTGAAAATATTGGTTCGACCATACTTATTAGCTGTTTGCTTTGTACGTACATGGAGCAGACCGTCATGCTTTATTTGCTAATTTATTAATTTGCAATTTTTAGAAATAGGTCTTGAACAATTGTAATGTTTTGAAATGTAAAGAGCATGAAATAAGGTTATATATATTTCTTAAAATTTAATTGTAAATTATCTAATAAATATGAAAATAAATTGAGATTATATTGATGATGACATTTTAAGAAAGTCAATTGAGACATCTGAGAAATGTCTAGGTGAGAAAATTCTTTTTTAAGTTGAGCCAAATTGATAGAATATTTTTGAAAGAATTTTCAATAAAATATAATTCATGTTTATTAAATAAATATAAATAAATGAAATAAATAAAATAAAAATAAATTAGATAAAGATTAAAATTAAAGAAATATAAATAAAATTAGACAAATAAATAAATGAACTAAATAGCTTAGAAAAAAAACTATAAGAAATAAAATTAGCTAAATAAAGGAGTAAATGTAGATTATGCCAATGACAAAATTTCGAGAAAGTTAATTGGGACTCCTTGAATATTTTTAGGTGAGAAGATCTCTTTTAGGTTGAGCAAATCGATGGGAAGCTTTTAAGAAAATCTTCAACAAACCATAATTCACGTTTATTTTCTAAATAAATAAATAAATAAATATATAGATAAATATAATATGAAATAAGATCAAAAAAATATAGAAGTTAATATGGAGTCAATGTTAAAGCCAAAGTTAGAAAAATAAAATCTTCATGAAATCTTTAAGTAATCTTATGATGAAATTAAAGAAAGTCAATTGAGACTTTTTGAAAATCTTGAGATGAGGGAGATTATTAAGATTGGAGCCAAAATTGATGGAAAAATCTTAGAAATATTCCCCATATATAAGCATATTGAAATTAATATAAATACAAGGCAAATTGTAAAGATAACCTAAAACTAGTTGGTACCATTTTAGTATGAGCGTTATGTGGGTGCTAATCCTTCCCTACGCATAACCGTATTCCCGAATCCTCGTTTCTTTGAACGTAAACCAAGTCTTATCTTTAACTTGAATAGGTGACCAATTACACCTAGGTTTTGAATGGTTGGTAGCAACTTCGTAGTTTTAGTGTCTAGCTATTAGGTTTCCTGAAACTTAAAACGTTAAGATAGTTAGAAAGCTTAAGTTTTTCAAGGTTTTATGATTATATGCTATGTGTTTAAGATGTTTAGACATTTATTTGAGCTTAAATTAAATTAAAATCATGGAATTTAGTACTTTAGGGTCTCAACCAAGCTTAATTAAGCATGAAGATGATGTTGACTCATATGAAAATGATGTAGAATTAATGTAGAACAAGTGTAAAGCATGAAATTAAGCTTAAATTGAAGAAATGAGGTGTGTAGGAAGCTAAACACAATTTGGCCTAGAGAAGGGGAAGTAGAAATCATGCTCAATTCAATGTGTTTTGGGTTCTAGAATAATGCATAAATTCATACGAGATTGATGGCGTAGTCAGAATTGAAAATGGAGGTATTTTGGCGCTAGTTGCAGTGTTAGCACTGCTAAAAATTAGACTAAATTTAGAGCTGCAATAGGCAATGTACTAGTACTCAATGAGTTAAATATTCTTTGTAACTGAAGTTTGGTGAATTAACTGTATTTGTATGGTGAATTGCAGCCTAGAGGCTACAGTCCAAAGGTCAGAAGGTGATACTAGTGCTAATGAGTGGAACATCGAGAATTTGATAGGTTAGGGATATAGGTATGAAGCGTAGGGATACTGTGTTGCATTAATTTGATAAATTCCACCTTTTATGAGATTTCAAAATTGATGGTTTGATTGTGTTAGCTCTACCGAGAGGAGGGTGAATCGGTTTTTCTACTTATTTTTAATTTTCCTAACTCTTAATGCACAATTAGAAATAAATAAACAATAATGAAATAAGTGCAGTAAAAAGAGTAAGGGAAAGAGAAGCAAACACAAGTTTATAGAGGTTCGGCCAATCTCTTGCCTACGTCCTCTCTCCTTGAACTTCTTGTCAAGGTTTTGATTAAGCTCTTCCTTGAGAATCCTTACAACCACTTGAAGGTGTGGCAAGACCTCTTACAATGTTTCTTGAGAACTTAGAAATCTCCTTCTAAGCCTCTCCCCTTGTATTACTACCCACACTCTACAATATCAGACCTTACAAGGATAGCTCACCCCTTTGAATAACAGAATTTTCAGTAAATGGGTGAGGAACTATAAGAAAGCTCACAAATGGAGTTACACAATGAAGATTTTCAGATTTGATTTTCTCTCTTGAAGCTTGAAGATGTTTGAGTGCTTGTTCTGCCTCCAAACTTCATAAATGCCTCTATTTATAGTCCACCAAACGATTGGAACAGTTGGTGAAGCATTTAATGTATTTCTTCCCGTTGAAACCATCAGAAACTAGCCGTTGGAGTCAGATTTCGAGCAAAGGGATCGATCCCTTTTCTGGGGGGATCGATCCTTTTTCTCCAGAAAGCTTTTCAAACTTCTCCCGGGTGGCTTTTGAAGCATTCTGCCTTTTTGGGATCGATCCCTCTACAGTAGGGATCGATCCCTTTTCTCCAGTAGGCTTTCCTGCACTTCTTTGGCTGCAATTTTATGGCTTTTTGTGATTCTAAGTCAGTTTAAGACCATCTAACACTTTTTCTAAGAGTGTTTATTGACTTTTTCAATTGAAATCACAATCCAAGACTTTGTTAAAATAATTTCTATCATTGAGTTCATTCAAAGCAAATTTACTTGTATAAAAATAATTTTTAAGCTTACTTGAGTTTTGTCATTTTCAAAATACTTGTCAATTTAAAGCTAACAATCTCCCCCTTTTTGATATGACAAAACTTAAGGTAAATTTGCTTATATGTTTGAAAATTGAGATTACTTAATTTTTGAAACACGTTGCTCCCCCTCAATTTAATATTACTTAATTTTTGAAAAAAAAAACATTGCTCCCCCTCAATTTAATATAATTTTACCATATTAATTCTCCCTCTTTTTGTCATAGCAAAAGAATAAAAACAGAATGAAACAAATAACATGGAGAAATGGTCAGTGGTAGAAGTCAATTTAAAGCAACAATGGGAGACCAATAATAAGCAGAATAAGCAGGAGCATGAGCAATGAGATAAAGAGAAACAAAGAGTAGCCCAACGTCACTAAAGCAAAAGTAATGTCAAAGCAAGTCATAGTCATTAAAATAAAACGTAGATAGCACAAACACAGTAGCAAAAGTCTCAAGAGACAACTAAAAAGCATAACTAGCTGGATGAGACGCATGCCACAAAGAAGAGGATCAATGCCTTGGAAAGGTCTTGTGATATTGCTCAACGAAATCTTCGTGTTGCATGCGGACATCCTGAATTTCATCGAATAGGGCAGCTTGGGTGGCCTCGATGTGATCAAGCCGCTGACCCACGTCATGTTGAAAGTTTTGAAGCATATGCATGATCTGGTCGAGAGAGGTTGACGTGGAGCTGGAAGGTGCAGAAGATGTGGTTGCTGCAGGTGTGTCGGCTGCGTCCTCTCCTTCTCCTCCGACTGGTGCCGGAGCATGTTCGGGAGATGCAGGCTGTCCATGACTCTTGACCCACTCAAATGTGTCACCCACTTGACGGTGATACCACCCTAGGTTATGGAGAGTGGAGAGATTGATGGTGGTGCTGGGATCCGAAAGTATACCGACCTCACATGAGCAGTCAACGCCTTTATAGAGTAAGTAAAAGGCGAGAGGCTGAGGGAAGACTATGGTGTGTACCTTGCCATGAACAATCTTCACCCAATCATGAAGGATAAAGTGTAGGAGGTCCGGTTCTTCGCCATTGGGTTCATGAATATGATGGAGCCAAAAGCGATCAAGTTTTCGAAGATGAGAGTATCGGGTGCCAAGAGGGCGGAGATTCCAGGAAATGATGATATGGAGGAGGCGTGCGAAGACAGGAAGGTCACTGGCACGATTATCCATAACAGGAAACACTAAGGGGACGTCGATAGTTTCATAGATAGAACCATTGTTAGAAAGTCCAAAGGCAAGAGCGAGGGAGGCTTTGGTCATTTCAATAGTTTTTCCCATGACATAGGATTGAATCCCTATGACCGTACATTCATCATTTGGGTCATAGATAAGTTCGGCATTGGAAAAGAAAGCACGAATGATGTTTGAGGGAACTGGAGTGTTGATTTTGAGGAACTGGGTCCAATGATATTCATTAAACTTGGCCAGGTAAGGAAAATTAATGGATTCGAGGAAGTCGAAATCAATAGGACGCCAGTGCTTAATAGGCATATTGGCAAAGTTTGCTAGAAATTTGGTTTTCTCATTGGCATGGCGAAAGCATCTATTAAAGGTGGTTGGTATGGAGGAGGAGGAGGAGGAGGAGGGAGCACTGGTCTTACATTTTTGAGCAGTATGTTTAACTTTGGGAGCCATATGTAGTGGAAAAATGCAGGAAAGTTCGTTGAGGATTTTTACCGAACAGGTAGTGGGCACGATTTTGGTGAACGAGGGATGAGGATATGGGAAAGATAAGAGCTAGCCAACAACAGAGAGCCACAACCCAAGATGCATGGAACAAGTATGACAGTGAAATATTGATGAACAACTACAAATAGACTAAGTATAAACCCTAGAAAAGAGACAAGTGCCAAATGAAGTGAAAACCTAGATGGAAAGGAAATCAATGCAATATATGCAAGTGGGTAGTCAAGACATGATGAAATAAACTAGAAATGCACGAAAAATTGAATGAAAAATGTGAGAAAAACTTACAATTGAAATGTTGGGTGAATAGTAACCATGGTGTGGAAGAAGAAGGAAGAGAAGAGAAGATGAAGTTTTGTGAGGAAATAAGGAGGGGAAATGAAAGAGATGAAGAAACGAGGAAGATTGGTGAAGAAATGAAGCGATTTGGTGAAGAAATGAGTGAGATCAAGAAGATTTTGGGGAGAGGAAATGGTGGGAAGGCGTTTAGAGGGAAGAGGAAGGTGAATAGTAAGGAAAGAGTGAGAGGCGCGAGGTTTAAAAGTACCCGCGAAGTGCAATCTGGCCCGAGGGGATCGATCCCCTATAGGAAGGGATCGATCCCTTCTAGGCAGAATGCCTCCTGGGCTATTTCTTCACCTATTCTGATGCTATGGGATCGATCCCATGGTAAAAGAGATCGATCCCTCATAGCAGAAACCCAGATTTTTGGTCTGATAGACTTGGAAATCAATCTTATTTTGGAAGAATTGTCTCATCAGTCACTTGCCTCATTTGCAATACATAAAAATGATTTGAAAACAATGGAACTTATGCATTTTTACTATTTTAAAATCAAAATCTGGTTGTTGCCACTTGGGATGCATGAGATGTGAGTGGAAAACTACAGAAAAAATGCAGAAAAGTGCAGAAAAGTGCAGAAAATTGCATGAGTGTGCAGAAACAAAAGGTGACCATGGCTGTGATAGTGTCTTAACCATTGGAAATGGGTTTTGGCTAATGAAGGGAGTTTAACATGATCAAAACACACAAAATTCAACAATTCAATCTCAAAAAGCTAAGAACATGAACAGTAATATGGTAAGTTAAGGTCATGAATTGCAAGTGGTAATTATATTCTTCAAATTTCTGTCTTGCAATTAGCACAAACCAACTTAAGCCATTTATTCAACATCAAATCAATTCAAGGAGCATTCATAATACCTAATTCACTTCTAAGAATGCAAAATCTCTCCTTGTCCAAGGGTTTGGTGAAAATATCAGCTAATTGGTGCAATGTATCTACATACTCTAGAATAATGTCCCCTTTTTGCACATGATCTCGTATAAAATGATGTCTAATCTCAATGTGCTTGGTTCTAGAGTGTTGGATGGGATTTTTTGTAAGATTGATAGCACTAGTGTTGTCACACTTGATGGGAACTTGGTTCATTTCTATTCCATAGTCTCTCATTTGTTGTTTAATCCATAAAACTTGAGCACAGCAACTTCCGGAAGCTATATATTCAGCCTCGGTTGTGGATTGAGCTACGCTATTTTGTTTCTTAGAGAACCATGAAATAAGCCTACTTCCTAAGAATTGACATGTTCCCGATGTGCTTTTCCTATCCACTTTGCATCCACCAAAATCCGCATCGGAATAAGCATGGAGATCAAGTGTAGAATCTTTAGGATACCAAAGTCCTAAGGAAGAGGTGTCTTTAAGGTATCTAAGGATTCTTTTTACTGCTTGTAAGTGTGATTCTCTAGGAGATGACTGAAATCTAGCACACAAGCATACACTAAACATTATATCGGGTCTACTAGCAGTTAAGTATAGCAATGAACCAATCATAGACCTATATAGTTTAGTGTCTACGCACTTTCCTCCTTCATCCTTATCAAGCTTGATGTTTGTGCTCATTGGTGTAGAGTAAGGTTTAGACTCATCCATTCCAAATCTTTTGAGCAAATCTTTAGTATACTTACCTTGATTTATGAAAATACCTTCTTGGCATTGTTTAGCTTGAAGTCCTAGAAAGAAGGTTAACTCTCCCATCATACTCATTTCAAATTCACCTTGCATTAATTTTGAGAAATCTTTGCACAATGACTCATTTGTAGATCCAAAAATGATATCATCCACATAAATTTGAACTACTAATAAGTCATCACCCTTAGATTAGATAAACAAGGTGGTGTCTACTTTGCCTCTTGCAAAACCTTTTTCAATTAAAAACTTTGAAAGTCTTTTATACCAAGCTCTAGGAGCTTGTTTTAATCCATATAAAGCCTTTGATAGTTTGAAAACATGGTTAGGAAACTTTGGATTTTCAAAACCGGGAGGTTGTTCAACATAAACCTCTTCATTTATGTAACCGTTTAAAAAGGCACTTTTTACATCCATTTGATATAATTTAAAATCCTTGTAACATGCAAAGGCAAGTAGCATCCTAATGACTTCTAATCTAGCTACCGGAGCATATGTTTCATCATAGTCTATTCCTTCTTCTTGCCTATATCCTTGAGCCACTAGCTTAGCCTTGTTTCTAACAATAATGCTATTCTCATCCATCTTATTCTTGAATATCCATTTGGTTCCAATGATGGGATAATCTTTAGGTCTTTCCATTAGTGTCCACACTTTGCTTCTCTCAAATTGATTTAATTCCTCTTGCATGGCCATAATCCAATTTTCATCTTTCAAAGCCTCATCCACATTCTTTGGCTCAAATTGTGACACAAAAGCTACATGTTGACATATATTTCTATAGGTTGACCTAGTTCTAACTCCAATGTTTGGATCTCCAACAATATCATTATCCTTCACATATCCAAGTTCTCTAGGACACCTAGATTCTTTCTCAATTATTTCTTGTTCCATGGACTCCTCATTTTTGTTAATATTAAGATCTTCTAATTGTTCCCTAACATCCTTATCTTAAGATGGATCAACTATAGGTTCATCAAAGATCTTTACTTCATCATCAAGATTGGTTCCACTAGTGATATTTGATTCATCAAAGATTACATGTATTGACTCTTCTACTACAAGTGTTCTTTTATTGAAAACTCTATAAGCCTTAGAATTTAAAGAATAGCCAAGAAAAATACCTTCATCACTTTTAGCATCAAATTTTCCTAGGTTATCTTTACCATTGTTCAAAACAAAACATTTACATCCAAATGGGTGAAAATAACTTATGTTAGGCCTTTTTCCTTTATAAAGCTTGTTGACACCTAATTTTGTCCCATTTTTGTTATTATTATTATTATTAATATTATTTTTATTTTTATTTTTATATATATTTTGTTTTTATTTTATTTTATTATTATTATTATTTATTATTTTTATTTTCATTTTTATTATTGTTTTTATTTTATTATTTTATTTTATTTTTATTTTGTTTTTTTTTGTCCAGTCTCCTGTCACCCATCCACCAACTCCTGCCACCGGCAGGTCTGCCACCACCAGCCACCCCTGCCATGGCTTCCCCCGAGGTTGTCCATAAGCTCTGTCACCCATCCCATCTCAACCACCACCCGAGACCCCTCTAAAAAACCCCATCTGGAACCCCCAGACGAGGGAGGAGAGCCCAAGCTTCAATTTCATCCTCACAACCCGAGACCTCTGGTAGCCAAGCCAGCCACCACCGAGACATCATCACTATCACCGAGCCACCACCGGGACATCATCACTATCACCGGGCCAACCACCCGAAACAACCCAACACCCGAAACCCCTTTTCCCCCCCAAGCACAAACCCAAGCACAAACCCAAAACCATCCCTCACAGAACCACAACCCCAAACCCACGATAAAAACCCGTAGCCACCTTTACACCCACCTGCAAAAAACACAAACACGCGCGCACACACACACACATATCAACGACCAACAAACCGCAGCCACAACCAAACATCAACCAGATCTGAAAAGCAAAAAAAAAAACAAAAATAAAAAATAGAGGCCGAAGGTTTCGACCTCAGATCCGTGGGGTTGGTGGCATTTTCGAGTGAATCGGAGGTCAGATTTAGGCTCAGGTGGTGGAGAAGAGTCGGAAAAGGGGAAACTTTTTGTGTTTTGGCCACCGGAGGTGGTGGCCGGCGGCGGCTCACGGCGGTCCGGCAGGGCCGGAAATCGCCTGGCCGGCAGAGAGCCTTGAGAGCTCTGAGATTTTTGTTGAAGAAGAAGGGAAAATGAGAGAATAAAAAAAAAAGCAAGGCTTTTATAGCCTAAAAAAAAAAAAGAAACTGAGGATCCGCGCTCCCGCCCGGCCAGCTGAGAGGGAAGACCCGCGCTGTCGCTCCATCGCCCGACCCGGATCCGCACATCCGACCCGACTCCAGCTCTCTTCGCGACCCGCGTGCCCAGCGAGGATCCGACCCGCTCGCCCAGGCTTGACCCGCCCCGATCCGCTAGACTTGGGCCTTGACCATTGGGCCTGTTTTTTTGACTTTTTTGGGCTGATCTTCCTTTGGGTCCAAGCCCAAATCCCTTTTGGTATTTTTTTTCTTCTTTTCCCATTTGTTTATTTACTTATTTATTTATTTGTTTTGTTTAAAAATAATTTAATTTAAAAATTTAAAAATAAAAAAATAATAATAAATAATAAATAAAAAATTTAAATAAAAATTATTATTATTATCATTATTATTATTATGCTTTTTATTGTTATTACTATTATTACTATTATTATTATTGTTATTATTGTGCATTTATTATTATTATTATTATTATTAGTATGATTATTAGTGCATGTTGTAAAATAAAAATTTTTGAAAAATTTTCATTTATTTGTATTTTCATTAAATTATTATTATTATTGATTAGAAAATTTATTTTAATTAAATAAAATTCCGATGATGGGATGCTACGGAAGTCACAAGTAGTGATTCCTAGCTGATCCCTAGGTGAGAGAAATCCTACTAAATGTTGCCAAAAGTATTGGAATATTTAGTATGATTTTTCAATAATTTAAATTTTTATAAAAAAATAAAAATGAATAAGTTTTTTAAAAAACAAAGAAAATTAAATAAACTATGAAATATAAATTCAATGAATTTCCGATGATGGGATGCTACGGAAGTCACAAGTAGTGATTCCTAGCTGATCCCTAGGTGAGAAGAGTCGTACTAGATATTGCCAAAAGTATTGGAATATTTAGTATGATTTTTCAATAATTTAATTTTTTTGATAAACATAAAAATAAATAATTTTTTTTAAAAGAAAATGGAAAAGGGAAATTACTAATAAAATTTAAATTCGATTAAATGAATTTCCGATGATGGGATGTTATGGAAGTCACAAGTAGTGATTCCTTAACTGATCCCTAGGTGAGAGAAATCCTACTAAATGTTGCCAAAAGTATTGGAATATTTGGTACGGTTTTTCGATAATTTAAATTTTTACTAAAAATGAAAATGAATAAGTTTTGTTAAAAATAAAGAAATATAAATAAATCAACAAATAAATAAGGAAATTTGAAATTAAAAATTCATTTGCATCATATATTATTTGTTTGCATCATATGCATCCATTTAATTTCGAAGCAAGTGTGAATTTTCCGAGGATGAGATTCTGTAGAAGTCACAAGTAGTGATTCTTAAGAAATCTCTAGGTGAGGAAAATTATTTCAAATGCTGCCAAAAGTATTGGAGTATTTGATTTAATTATTCAATACAAAAAGGTTCACATTTACTTTCGAAAAATAAAGTAAACCAAAATAAAGTTACAAATAAAAAATGATTTTTAATAAAAAGATTGAAATAAAAAGGAATTATTTTTAAATATTAAGATAAGACCATTTTATTAAAACCAAAGGATAACACATGATTATTATGGTACCGTTTTTTAACGGGCGTCGTGGGGGTGCCAATCCTTCCCCACGCGTAACCGTACCCCCGAACCCGATTTTTGTTTTCGCAGACCAAAAGATTATCTTTTCAATGAAACTTAATTAATTTTGAGATTTTGTTGAAAAGATAAATGTTTTCAGGTGGCCAATCACACCTAGTCAAAAAAGATTGGTGGCGACTCCCATTTTTGTTTTTTAACGTTTTTCAAAATCGTCGAGCGCGAAGCCGTTACGACAGCTTGGCGACTCCACTGGGGACGCTTTTTGAGGGTCAAGCCATTCATTAATGATGTGTTATCCAAAGTTTTAATTTAATAGTCTTGATTGATATTTAAACTTAATTCACTTGGATTTTGAACATAATTTTGTTTGCATTTGCATTTTATGTTATTTATTTTATGTTTCATATTTGTATATATTTGTTGTTAATAAATTGTTGAGGCATTTAGGATAGGGGTAATAATTTAATTTGAGTCTAACGTGTTCCTTCATACACACACTTGCACTTGCATCTGCATAACATGAGCTCTATACCCGGGTTCAGTCTTTCTTAGGAGGGAGTAGAGTACCTTTGCTCTCGTGAGGTAATCACCTCCGCAATGGCAATCGAAATACTCCCACTCAAATTAAATCTTACTAGTCCAGTGTGGATGACAGTGAGATAATTTGGGAACCTTTTTGACCTTTTAGAGACCTAAACCCAGCATGTAAAAGGCCCTAAGAAGCTAATTCTAGCTAGAGCCATGTCCGATTTTTGTAGAAATCATCCCGAAATTAGGACACATGAGGGAACATTTTACTACTTTTTTTTTCATATCATAACTCTATTGATTTCTCAAATTCATGCTCTCATAAAATCAAAAGATATTTGTTTTCAAATAAAATTTCACATTTTTACAATTTTATAGAATAAAACAAAGATTTATTCGGTTTTTCTTCTTTGTCAGAAATAACATGAAAATATTCCTTCATTCTTTAATACAATTTGAAAAATAACAATAATGTTTTTTATTTCTTTTAAACTAATGCATAGACATTAAAAAGAAAGAGGAATTTTGATGAGAAAATAAAAGGTAAGTGCATTGTTACATTCTTTTAAAATAGATTAAATAAAAAAGGAAATTAAAGAAAATAAATTGTGGTGTGGAAATAAGATAATTTTGAAAGAAAAGATAGGAAAAAAGAAAAATTTTATTCTTAAAAAAAAATGGAGAAATCATCAAAATTTAAAATAAAGAAAAAGAAGAGAATTCATTCATTGAATTTAAATAAGAGAAAATTTTGGTTCTTTTATTCTTAAATTTTAGCATGGCATATTTCATTACATTAATGCATTCACATCACATAATAAGGAAGATATTTGTTTTTTTGGAGTAAAATAGGTCAAAGATATGGGAGATTAATTAGAAAGCTAGACTATTTTGGAGAATAATCGAGAGGAGTTTGGACGTGATATACGAGAGATGAAGGGAAAGCTAGCTAGGATAATGCAGATACCTGAAAGTTTTGGAGAGGCTAAATTGGTTCATTTTCAAGGATCATTGTTGTTCCCAGAACGACTACGTGTTGAATCATTAGCAAATGGAGACCAATTGACTTGTCATATAAGGAGAAAGGACTGATTGATGCAAAGTCCTCGATTTAAGGGAGGTGGCTACAAATTTTTTATAGGTTTGCATTCACTTCTTTCATATGTGCATAACATGATTTTGGCAGAAAATAATAAGGCTAACAATAACTGTTTCCTTAAAGAAAAAAATATAAAAAAAAAGGGGAAGAGAGAAAGAAAAATAGTGGATCAAAACAAAAGAATGGACAAATGACAATTTTCAGTTTATAATTTCCCTTTTTGCTTTTTTAGTATACAGCTTGTGATACTCTGAAATAACAACAGAGTTGAATTTTCTTTTTATTTCACAATTTCCATACAATAAAAGCATCACATTAGCATGGCAAGCATGACATCTAATTTTAGGTTGTGACGGATTCGGTGTAGATACAGCTCGATCATCGAAAAACTTCGGAGATAATTTTGGACCATGGAAGAGACAGAAACGAGTCGAATGGAAAGGATGGAAAAAGCTCAACAAGAAATGAGAGAGCAATTGTCACAGATGGCAGGTTTGTGGGAAAAGCTGAACAATGGAAAAATGGGAGAATTAGCTACTCAAGAGGGGCATCAGTTGCGAAATGCTGAGAATTCTTTTTGTCCAATTAACAACGGCTCACGAGAAACCCGATCATCTCAAGAGCCACAAGCAAATCCCACCGAGGGTTATGTGTGCCCTAATATGCCGTCTGCAGTCGACCCTAGTCAATTTCAAGGGCACGCAACTCTCACCATGAACCCCCTCGAACCAATTCGTGTTGCCAATCTGCATAGCCACAAAGAGCAAGGGATGCCACAAGTGGAAGGAGGCTCAAGTTCCCAACAAAAGATAGAGCTTATAGAAGAAAGGCTTCGGATCGTTGAAGGAATGGATTTTCATGGATCTTTAAATGCTGCCGGATTATGCTTAGTACCTGGTGTGGTCATTCCGTCAAAGTTTAGAGCTCCAGAATTTGAAAAATATGATGGGACCACTTGTCCAAAGGCCCATATCACTATGTACTGTAGAAAGATGGCAGCGCATGTGCATGATGACAAGCTGTTGATCCATGTTTTCCAAGACAGCCTTAAAGGATCTGCTGCTAGGTGGTATACACAACTGGGCAGGGCCGATATTCACTCATGGGAAGATTTGGCAAGGGCATTTGTCGCCCAATATAAGCATATTGTGGATTCGGCCCCAGATCGTTTATCTTTACAAACTATGGAAAAGAAAGCTACTGAAGGCTTTAGAGAATACGCCCAGAGATGGAAGAATGTTGCCACCCAGGTCCAGCCTCCCCTCACAGAAAAGGAGACTGCGACTATGTTTCTTAGTACCCTCCAAGCACCATATTATGACAGGATGATTGGGAATGTTACTAAGAATTTTGCTGACATGGTGGCCTCCGGAGAGATGATTGAGAATGCAATCAAAAGGGGCAAGATCAAGATAGATGACATTGCTCATAACAAGTCAGAAAGAAAGGAAGAAGAAGTACAAGTTGCAACATTGAGGGGCAATTTCCCAAAAACACTGCTCCATCTCATCCCTGTTTGCCTCACCCATCATACGGTCCAACCTTGAATAATGCCTCCTATGATTCTTATCCTTTTTCACCAGTCCCACAACCAGGATTTCCAACAAACTCTTGTCCTCCAACAATTTTTCATGCGCCTATCTTCATGCCTAGACCAGTAGCGCAACCTCCTCAACAATCAATGAACAACAGAAAAAGATCGAGAAGCAACCAAGGAAAAATCCCAATTCCAATCTCCGATCTTTTGCCCTTTTTGATAGAAAATCAATATTTGGCCCCTATACCTTTGAGAACAGCACCGAACCCACTGGCCAAGAGTTATGACCCGAACAGCAAATGTGACTATCACATGGGGGCAATTGGGCATGCAACAGAAAAATGCAGACAGTTGAAAGAAAGGATTGAAGAGCTCATCAATGGTGGAATCTTGACTCAAGAACTCATGGAACAATGGAAGTCCACTTTGGTGTAAAATCATGGCATTTTGGCAGATCAATCGGGAGGAAAACGGAGATTTTGAGATTTTGAAGTCTGTATTTTGTTGAAAAAATGCTTGTCATTCTCGTTGGCCTAGGTGACAATTGTATGAGCACAACCTTTCGCATAATTTATTTTCCAGTGGCATGTGACAAGAATGTCTCTTTTCTTCACATTAATGATAAAAATGATTCCAACAAAATTGGTGATTACTGTCAAAGATAAATGTATTGAATCATTCTTGGATCACATCTCAACAGAATCTAAGTCAGTCGAGAGCCAAAAAGCTAAATTGGGGCATAAGATTTTGAAAGTTCTATTTTGTTTTCACTTTGACCATGATAGGGCTTTACTGTTAATAATTGTCAAAGAAATGATTGATTTGCAAAAACTTTTCGAGAATTTTTTGGAAATCAATGACAATCTCAAAGATTCTGGACAATGGCGGTCGATCGTGGCAAGATCATTTTGAAACACCTTTCCACCTAGATTCTTGTACAAATCCCAAATTCTTCAATCCTGTATTCCCTAGATGCCTTTTGCCCACGTTTTGGGGCAAGATAAAAAAAAAGAAAAAAAGAGAAGAAAAAAAAAAGGAGAACCAAAGTCGAGGATTTTTCCATCAATGTTCATCTGCGTAATACCTCGAGCTACGCATCACCTGTTTCCTTAAATGAAGATGTGGTGTGTGAGGTCAAGTTCTATCATTATGGTACATTACAAGAAAATTTTGTTCAAAAAAAAAAAAGAAAGAAGAAAAAAAAAATGAAAATGAAATTGATTGTGACATCATGCAAGCATGATATTCAGATGATTTCAAAAGCCAAAGGAAAACTTATCCTAAGAATTGCTTTTCGATGGAGGCATCTTAATTTGAAATGATGAATGGCCGTCTTTCACATCCCATTCACAAATATAAACATTATCCTGTTGCTACCCCTTTTGAGCCTGATAGTTTCTTTCATAATAAACCTCCTCCAAGGACCACCCTCCACACTGGGGGGCATGTGCAGAAAATAGCTTTTCAAAGAAAATAAATGATTAAGCTTTTGTTTTCGATCAAGTAAGATTTACTGTGTTTCGGAAATCTTGGATAGGAATCAATAAAAAAAAAAAGAGAAAAAAGAAAGAGAAAGGAGGAAGGATACATGTGAAAGTACACAAAGAAAGATGCTTCAAAGGATGAATAGGATCTTGAAAAAAAAAAGAGAGAGAAAGAAAAAAGAAGAAAAAAGAAAGAAAAGAAGAAAAGGAAGGGATACATGGAAAATTAGAAAAAGAAAGGTGCTTCGAAGAGTGAAAATGATAGACATCTATGTGAGAAGAAATGATCCTTGGATTGATCACCTTCAAACACATTTTGGGCCTATTTATCCATTCTTTCAAAACCTTGAACCATGGCCTACGTTACGTACTTAAAAGTCCATTTTGATCAAATGTGGATGCTTGTATCAACGAGCTCTTCTTTGGAAAATCCTCACTATTATTTGGTTTGAATGAAATTTGAATTCTTGAATGCATGGTGGAACAATCGAAAAAAAAAAGAGAAAAGAAAACAAAAGAAAGAGTAGAACTCTAGGGTGAAAACTCAAAAAGGGCAGTCTAGAGCAAACGATGGACTCTTAGTGCAACCCATTAAGCAGTGACATGAATTGAAAACATGGAAAAAGAACCAATAGTCCTTGAGAAATCCTCGAGATATCCAAAGATTTTAATATCACATGATTGTCCGACATTTTTCTCAAAAGGTTTGAACCTTTCTTCTTGTACACACTCTTCCTAAACAGAACAAAAAAACCCTCAATCATTCATGCCTGATCTTGGCATTTGAAGAACTCCGTTATTCGGGAATTTAAGAGATTGTCGAATCAAGTTGTGAATATTTTTTTTCTTTTCTCATTCAAAATTTTGTTACCAAAAAAAAAAGGGAAGAAAAACGATGGTATTTTAAGAAAACCATTTTGAGCCAAGAAAGGAACCATTGTTGTTAGATAAGTGGCAAGGTATTCCCCAAATAAAACACTTGGCGCATCAAACTTTCAATTGTCCAGTTGAAGAGTTCCGAGTAGGATTTATGTCACTCATCTTGAAAAGTAATCACTAATATTTTGAAAGAATCAAACATCACTTGTGAAATTTAGATTCAATTCCCTCCTGGAAAATAGTTATGAGAAAATTTTTTGCGCTTTTCGTCAAAAGGCTATGATGAGCACCAGAACCCTGCAGAAATGGGAAACAGAAAGGAGTTTTCATGATCATATTGGGGGCAAAGAAAAAAAAAGGCAAATGATGTGCCTCTTTGGCAAGATAGGAAAGAGTTTTGAAGTTAGAAAATGTACAGGATTGAGTGCCATGCATACATACACAATATCATACAACATCAACATTGAAAGTTTTTGTGTAAAATTTTCAGATTAAAACATATTTCTCAAGCTGAAGACTCAATACCATTCAATCAAGATTTCAAAGGTTATGCAACCTTTTCCAAGAAAAAAAGAAAAAAAGAAGAAAAAAAAAAGAGAGACAAAAAAGGAAAAAAAGAGAAAGAAAAGAAGAGAAAAGAGAAGAGAAAAAGAGAAAAAAGAAAAAGAAAAAAAAAAGAAAAGAGAGAGAAAGAAAAGAGAAGAGAAAAGAAGAGAGAAAAAGAAGAAAGAAAAAGAGAAAGAAAAGAGAAGAGAAGAAGAGAAAAAGAAAAAGAGAAAAAAAGAAGAGAAACAAAGAGAAGAGAGAAAAAGAAAAAAAGAGAAAGAAAAGAGAAGAGGAGAGAGAGAGAAAAGAGAAGAAAGAAAAGAAGAGAAAGAAAAAGAAGAAGAGAGAAAAAAAAAAGAGAGAGGGGCAAATTTGCTCATGATAAAGAAAATTACAAATCCAGTTTTACCAGTGCCATGTTTAATCAAGATTAAAGATTGATTTTCAGAAGACAAGCAAATTTTAAGTCCTCCGGGCACAAATTTCAAAATTTCAAATCCAATTCCAAGTCCTCCGGGCACGGATTTCAAACACTTCAGACCAATTGTAAGTCCTCCGGGCATCAATTTTAAAATTTTCAAGTAAAATTTAAGTCCTCCGGGCACCATTTCTAAGTCCTCCGGGCAAATTTTAAAGTTTCATCGCCTTTGCTGCAAGAGGAGCACTTTTCAGAAAAAGAATTTAAGTCTTCCGGGCACAAATCATAAGTCCTCCGGGCACAAATCTTAAGTCCTCCGGGCACAAATTTCAAGTCCTCCGGGTAAATTTTTAAAGTTTCATCGCCTCTGCTGCAAGAGGAGCACTTTTCAGAAAAAGCATTTAAGTCCTCCGGGCACCAAATCTAAGACCTCCGGGCAAAATATTTAAAGTTTCAATGCCTCTGCTGTAAGAGGAGCACTTTCCAGCAAATCATAAGTCCTCCGGGCACAAATCTTAAGTCCTCCGGGCACAAATTCCAAGTCCTCCGGGCAAAATTTTTAAAGTTTCATCGCCTCTGCTGTAAGAGGAGCACTTTTCAGAAAAAAAAATCATAAGTCCTCCGGGCAAAAATCATAAGTCCTCCGGGCACAAATCTCAAGTCCTCCGGGCACAAATCATAAGTCCTACGGGCACAAATCTTAAGTCCTCAGGGCAAAATTTTTAAAGTTTCAATGCCTCTGTTGTAAGAGGAGCACTTTCCAGAAAAAGCATTTAAGTCCTCCGGGCATAATTCTAAGACCTCCGGGCACAAATCTCAAGTCCTCCGGGCAAAATTTTTAAAGTTTCAATGCCTCTGCTGTAAGAGGAGCACTTTCCAGAAAAGCATTTAAGTCCTCCGGGCATAATTCTAAGTCCTCCGGGCATAACTCTAAGACCTCCGGGCACAAACTTTAAGTCCTCCAGGCAAAATTTTTAAAGTTTCATTGCCTCTGCTGCAAGAGGAGCACATTTTCAGAAAGGAATTTAAAGTTTCATCGCCTCTGCTGCAAGAGTAGCCCATACAAAAAAGAAGAAGAAAAAAGAAAAAGAAAAAAGAAGAAAAAAAAGAAAAAGAAGAAGAGATTAGGTCATAAGCCGGACAAAATTAGTGTCTATTGTCTTTGCTCTATTACTGATCCTCAGCAATGAGCAAAGAGGGGCAGCTGTTGACACCTAATTTTGTCCCATTTTTGTTATTATTATTATTATTAATATTATTTTTATTTTTATTTTTATATATATTTTGTTTTTATTTTATTTTATTATTATTATTATTTATTATTTTTATTTTCATTTTTATTATTGTTTTTATTTTATTATTTTATTTTATTTTTATTTTGTTTTTTTTTGTCCAGTCTCCTGTCACCCATCCACCAGCTCCTGCCACCGGCAGGTCTGCCACCACCAGCCACCCCTGCCATGGCTTCCCCCGAGGTTGTCCATAAGCTCTGTCACCCATCCCATCTCAACCACCACCCGAGACCCCTCTAAAAACCCCATCTGGAACCCCCAGACGAGGGAGGAGAGCCCAAGCTTCAATTTCATCCCCACAACCCGAGACCTCTGGTAGCCAAGCCAGCCACCACCGAGACATCATCACTATCACCGAGCCACCACCGGGACATCATCACTATCACCGGGCCAACCACCCGAAACAACCCAACACCCGAAACCCCTTTTCCCCCCCAAGCACAAACCCAAGCACAAACCCAAAACCATCCCTCACAGAACCACAACCCCAAACCCACGATAAAAACCCGTAGCCACCTTTACACCCACCTGCAAAAAACACAAACACGCGCGCACACACACACACATATCAACGACCAACAAACCGCAGCCACAACCAAACATCAACCAGATCTGAAAAGCAAAAAAAAAAACAAAAATAAAAAATAGAGGCCGAAGGTTTCGACCTCAGATCCGTGGGGTTGGTGGCATTTTCGAGTGAATCGAAGGTCAGATTTAGGCTCAGGTGGTGGAGAAGAGTCGGAAAAGGGGAAACTTTTTGTGTTTTGGCCACCGGAGGTGGTGGCCGGCGGCGGCTCACGGCGGTCCGGCAGGGCCGGAAATCGCCTGGCCGGCAGAGAGCCTTGAGAGCTCTGAAATTTTTGTTGAAGAAGAAGGGAAAATGAGAGAATAAAAAAAAAAGCAAGGCTTTTATAGCCTAAAAAAAAAAAAGAAACTGAGGATCCGCGCGTGACCCGGGATCCGACCCGGGTCCGCGCTCCCGCCCGGCCAGCTGAGAGGGAAGACCCGCGCTGTCGCTCCATCGCCCGACCCGGATCCGCACATCCGACCCGACTCCAGCTCTCTTCGCGACCCGCGTGCCCAGCGAGGATCCGACCCGCTCGCCCAGGCTTGACCCGCCCCGATCCGCTAGACTTGGGCCTTGACCATTGGGCCTGTTTTTTTGACTTTTTTGGGCTGATCTTCCTTTGGGTCCAAGCCCAAATCCCTTTTGGTATTTTTTTTCTTCTTTTCCCATTTGTTTATTTACTTATTTATTTATTTGTTTTGTTTAAAAATAATTTAATTTAAAATTTTAAAAATAAAAAAATAATAATAAATAATAAATAAAAAATTTAAATAAAAATTATTATTATTATCATTATTATTATTATGCTTTTTATTGTTATTACTATTATTACTATTATTATTATTATTATTGTTATTATTGTGCATTTATTATTATTATTATTATTATTAGTATGATTATTAGTGCATGTTGTAAAATAAAAATTTTTGAAAAATTTTCATTTATTTGTATTTTCATTAAATTATTATTATTGATTAGAAAATTTATTTTAATTAAATAAAATTCCGATGATGGGATGCTACGGAAGTCACAAGTAGTGATTCCTAGCTGATCCCTAGGTGAGAGAAATCCTACTAAATGTTGCCAAAAGTATTGGAATATTTAGTATGATTTTTCAATAATTTAAATTTTTATAAAAAAAATAAAAATGAATAAGTTTTTTAAAAAACAAAGAAAATTAAATAAACTATGAAATATAAATTCAATGAATTTCCGATGATGGGATGCTACGGAAGTCACAAGTAGTGATTCCTAGCTGATCCCTAGGTGAGAAGAGTCGTACTAGATATTGCCAAAAGTATTGGAATATTTAGTATGATTTTTCAATAATTTAATTTTTTTGATAAACATAAAAATAAATAATTTTTTTTTAAAAGAAAATGGAAAAGGGAAATTACTAATAAAATTTAAATTCGATTAAATGAATTTCCGATGATGGGATGTTATGGAAGTCACAAGTAGTGATTCCTTAACTGATCCCTAGGTGAGAGAAATCCTACTAAATGTTGCCAAAAGTATTGGAATATTTAGTACGGTTTTTCGATAATTTAAATTTTTACTAAAAATGAAAATGAATAAGTTTTGTTAAAAATAAAGAAATATAAATAAATCAACAAATAAATAAGGAAATTTGAAATTAAAAATTCATTTGCATCATATATTATTTGTTTGCATCATATGCATCCATTTAATTTCGAAGCAAGTGTGAATTTTCCGAGGATGAGATTCTGTAGAAGTCACAAGTAGTGATTCTTAAGAAATCTCTAGGTGAGGAAAATTATTTCAAATGCTGCCAAAAGTATTGGAGTATTTGATTTAATTATTCAATACAAAAAGGTTCACATTTACTTTCGAAAAATAAAGTAAACCAAAATAAAGTTACAAATAAAAAATGATTTTTAATAAAAAGATTGAAATAAAAAGGAATTATTTTTAAATATTAAGATAAGACCATTTTATTAAAACCAAAGGATAACACATGATTATTATGGTACCGTTTTTTAACGGGCGTCGTGGGGGTGCCAATCCTTCCCCACGCGTAACCGTACCCCCGAACCCGATTTTTGTTTTCGCAGACCAAAAGATTATCTTTTCAATGAAACTTAATTAATTTTGAGATTTTGTTGAAAAGATAAATGTTTTCAGGTGGCCAATCACACCTAGTCAAAAAAGATTGGTGGCGACTCCCATTTTTGTTTTTTAACGTTTTTCAAAATCGTCGAGCGCGAAGCCGTTACGACAAAGCTCATAGGGAATTTTCTTTAAAATAGGCCTTACCATAGCTCTATTTATGACATAGCAAGAAGTATTTATTGCTTCAGCCCAAAAATATTTAGGTAAGTTGTTTTCACAAAGCATGGTTCTAGCCATTTCTTCTAATGTTGTATTTCTCCTTTCAACTACCCCATTTTGTTGAGGAGTTCTAGGAGCTGAAAAATTATGGCTAATGCCATTTTCATTGCAAAATATATCAAAACCAATATTTTCAAATTCTTTTCCATGGTCACTCCTAATACTAGAAATAGAGTAACCTTTTTCATTTTGAACAAGTTTTGAGAAAACAATGAATTTTTCTAAGGCTTCATTTTTCACACTTAAAAAGAACACCCTAGTAAACCTAGTGTAATCATCAACTATGACAAAACCATAGTGTTTTCCTCCTAAGCTAGTGGTTCTAGTTGGTCCAAATAGATCTAAGTGGAGGAGTTGAAGTGATCTAGATGTTGTAATACCTTTCTTAGGTTTAAATGATATTCTTTTCTGTTTTCCTCATACACATGCTTTACACACTTTATCATTTTCAAATTATAGTTTAGGTAAGCCAACTACTAAGTCTCTTTTGGCTAACTTAGACAAAACATGCATGCTAGCATGGCCTAGTCTTCTATGCCATAACCAAGGTTCATTTTCTCTAGTGGCCATAAAACATACATTTTTGTTATTAAGCTCATTCAAATTAACAACATAAATATTTCCTTGTCTATGTCCAATAAAAATAATTTGATTAGTTTTAGCATTAACAACATTGCAACACAAGTCATCAAACACAACTTTAAATCCCTTATCACACAATTGACTAATACTAAGCAAATTATGTTTTAAGCCTCTAACATACAAAACATTCTCAATAGTTGAGGAAGAGTTACCAATGGAGCCAATTCCTTCAATTTGTCCTTTGGAGTTGTCTCCAAATGTGACTTCTCCACCACTTTTAGGAGCTTGAATTGGCTCTTGTCACCTGTCATGTGTCTTGAGCATCCACTATCAAGGTACCAATGCTCCTTGGACTTAGCCTTGTAGCAATACTCTTCCTCCTACAAACACATTAAGCTTTCATCTTAGGTACCCAAATTTTCTTGGGTCCTTGAGAGTTAGTACTAATAATTTTTGATCCTTTAGGGATCCATTTCATCTTTAAGGACTCATCACTTGACTTTAAAACATGTTTAGGTACCCAAATCTTGACAGCCATTTTACCTCTAATCATGGTCTTCCTAGAGGTGCATGCTTGTGAAGAGTGTCCTAGTTTATTACATAATGTGCACAAAACAAATTTTCTATCTTTAACTAGGAAATTTTTTAGATGAGTCTCTTTGTTAGATGCATTATAGCCTAACCCTTCTCTATCAAAGAATGCTCTTTGGGTTTCTAGCATATGATCAAGTTTTTGTTGGCCCATGTAAAACCTAGAAAAGGAGTTTTGCAAATTAATGTTCTTTCTATTTAATTCTTCTATTTCTAGATTTGCATTCTCTAATTTCTTCTCACATTCTAATTTAACATTCATAAGAATTTCATTTTCCTTTTTCAACTTAGAAATCATTTTCTTATATTTCACATTCATGCATTCAAATTCATTTGCTAACTCATCAAATGCATCTTGTAATTCATCAAAAGTGTAATCATTAGTATCTAATGAGTTAGATGTTACCTTCTCATCTTCAAAGGCCATAAAACAAAGGTTGGCTACTTCATCTTCCACATTCTCTTCATCGGAGCAATCACTATCACTCCATGTAGCCACCATTGCCTTCTTCTTTGGTTTCTTCTCATTTTGCTTTCTATAAAGAGGACAATCAAATTTAATATGACTAGGTTTTTTGCATTCATAACAAATAATTTGGTCCTTTTCTTTCCTACTAGTTTCTCCTCTATTAAAGTCTCTCCTAGGGGGTCTCCTAGAGTTTCCACTAGCTCTCATCCTCATAAATTTATTGAATCTCTTGGCGAACATGGCCATTTCTAAATCCTCTTCATCACCACTTTTATCATGATCATCTTTTGATTCCTCTATTGTGGTGGATTTTAGAGCTACTCCAACTTTCTTTGGGGGATCTTGATTTCTCTTAATTTTCATCTCATAAGTAAGTAAGGATCCCATAAGTTCATCTAATGAGAGTGTATGAGGGTCTTTGGATTCCTCAATAGCAATGACTTTAGCTTCCCATGATTTAGGTAAGCTATTGAGTACCTTTTTCACCATTTCTACATTAGAATATGTCTTGCCTAAGGCT
This sequence comes from Heritiera littoralis, assembly GCA_031772115.1. NCBI lineage: Eukaryota > Viridiplantae > Streptophyta > Magnoliopsida > Malvales > Malvaceae > Heritiera > Heritiera littoralis. The sequence continues at coordinate 588,138 of JAPDPK010000180.1, read as the reverse complement.
TTAAGACCATTTATGATGTCAGTAAACCTAGTAAACATGTCACTAATTGACTCATCATTCTTCATTCTAAACAATTCATAGTCTTGAGTGAGCATGCCTACTTTTGTCTCCTTGACTTGTGTGGTTCCCTCATGTGTGATGGCTAGTTTATCCCAAACTTGTTTAGCATTCTCACATTGGGAAACTCTATTATATTCATTTGGTCCTAATGCACAAAACAATGTGTGCATTGCCTTAGCATTAAGTTGTGCCATTCTAATATCATTAGTATCCCACTCATTTTCTTTCTTTGGCACATCCGTCCCATCTACTTTCTTAATAGGGACAAGGGGACCTTTAACTATAATCCTCCATACTTCATAATCATTGGCTTGAATAAATAGCATCATTCTAGTCTTCCAATAAGCATAGTTTTCACCATTGAAGAGTGGAGGCCTAACCGTAGAGTGTCCCTCTCCTACCAAAGGTGTAGACATACTAGTTTGAGCCATTAGTGATCGTTTTACTCGATAGATGTTAATCTAATTCAATCTCGAGCCCAAGCTCTAATACCAATTGTTGGTTCTACCGAGAGGGGGGTGAATCGGTTTTTCTACTTATTTTTAATTTTCCTAACTCTTAATGCACAATTAGAAATAAATAAACAATAATGAAATAAGTGCAGTAAAAAGAGTAAGGGAAAGAGAAGCAAACACAAGTTTATAGAGGTTCGGCCAATCTCTTGCCTACGTCCTCTCTCCTTGAACTTCTTGTCAAGGTTTTGATTAAGCTTTTCCTTGAGAATCCTTACAACCACTTGAAGGTGTGGCAAGACCTCTTACAATGTTTCTTGAGAACTTAGAAATCTCCTTCTAAGCCTCTCCCCTTGTATTACTACCCACACTCTACAATATCAGACCTTACAAGGATAGCTCACCCCTTTGAATAACAGAATTTTCAGTAAATGGGTGAGGAACTATAAGAAAGCTCACAAATGGAGTTACACAATGAAGATTTTTAGATTTGATTTTCTCTCTTGAAGCTTGAAGCTGTTTGAGTGCTTGTTCTGCCTCCAAACTTTATAAATGCCTCTATTTATAGTCCACCAACGACTGGAACAGTTGGTGAAGCATTTAATGTATTTCTTCCCGTTGAAACCCTCAGAAACTAGCCGTTGGAGTCAGATTTCGAGCAAAGGGATCGATCCCTTTTCTGGGGGGATCGATCCTTTTTCTCCAGAAAGCTTTTCAAACTTCTCCCGGGTGGCTTTTGAAGCATTCTGCCTTTTTGGGATCGATCCCTCTACAGTAAGGATCGATCCCTTTTCTCCAGTAGGCTTTCCTGCACTTCTTTGGCTGCAATTTTATGGCTTTTTGTGATTCTAAGTCAGTTTAAGACCATCTAACACTTTTTCTAAGAGTATTTACTGACTTTTTTAATTGAAATCACAATCCAAGACTTTGTTAAAATAATTTCTATCATTGAGTTCATTCAAAGCAAATTTACTTGTATAAAAATCATTTTTAAGCTTACTTGAGTTTTGTCATTTTCAAAATACTTGTCAATTTAAAGCTAACAGATTGGAAATGGTGAATTGGACTTGTGGTTTAAATTGTGTTTTTGTGTAGAGAAGTTAAGATAGAAAGTATCATTACATTGCCGAAATTTTCTTAAACAATCTTAATTACCCAAATGTGTCACTTGGCATGATTTTTAGAAGTAAAAGTAGGTGGTTACATGTGTTTGAAATTAAGCTTCTAAATGTGGCATTGTGCATACCAAAGTTGCAACTCTGTTTTTGAGTGGACTTTTACTAGTTTTTACACGTCTCTTGATGCATTCATATTTTTATGTCTCTACAGTACGTATATAAAATATTTTGAATGTTGATTTCTGAACTGAGAATATTTGGTGAATTTTTATACTTCAAGTATGATTATTTCTAAAATTGATACTTCATGGATTGACTGAAAATATGAATTACTGAATTAATCTTCGTAAAAGAACCTAGAAATGATTTGTGAGCTATTTTGAGACTGTTGGCCCCATAGCTACATGCAGGTACATGCATTTTCGTTCTGTTCCGATGTTGTCAACCTTAGTCTAGTCTTTAGCTCCCTCAGTTGTCACCCGACCAGTGTACACTGCAGCCCTTTTTGACTATGGCCATATGTCTACTTATAGTGCGTGGGTCTATTGGGTGAAGACTAGTCTCCATTATTTGATTTTACTAGGGTGGTAAATCCTTGGTTAACATAGATCCAGACACTCCTAGACTTGATTAGTTACTGATTTTGTTTTACATGTTAATTATGCTTTATGATTTATAATATACTTTATGAGTTATATTATGCTCTATGATTTATTATTTCTGAATTGTTCATCTGAAAGTGATTTATATTGTTTATAGATTGTTTTAGAACTAAACTTCTGAATGTTTATGATATTGCATGAGGAAAGTTATTAGAAATGTTTACTGAACTTAGTAATGGAATCAAATATTTTTGAACTCCCTATAGTTGGAATTAGATGCTAGGACAAGTAAGGTGCTTTAAAGCATCTCTTTGTACTCAGCCTAATTATCTAATCCATTATAGTGTCTTCTTTTTGAATTTGTGCCAATAGTTATTGTTTTCCATATATGGAATATGATTATTTTAATACTGCATGTAGTTATACGTTGTAATCAGCTTTCGTATATATATATATATATATATATATATATATATTTATATTATATATATATATATTTCTTACTGGGCATAAGCTCACCCCTCTTATTTTCCTTCCAGATTATCTACAGTAAGTTCTAGTCTGTTTAGGAGAACTTAATTTTAGTATTCCTCAGGCGATTTTCTCATATCTGTTGAGGTATACGATGCAACCTTCTATGTATTCAAACCTTTATGTACTGTGCTACTTGTATGTAAATACTACTTGGGATGTAAATTTTGACGTAGGGTGTTGAATGAAATTTTAAGCTCAGTTACATTCATATTTTGGTATCTCAATATCCGAATCTTGGATAAGCTGGGTAATAAATTTATTTTGAATGCATGTTGACACTGCAGACAGCCCAACTGAAAATGATTAAGATATATGTGAAATAGTAAGAATATCTAATATCGGTATGTGACATTATGTCTTACTTATCTATGGATGGGCTGTCAGTAGTGTCTTCACTTCATAATTTGTACTAAACAATTATTTATTTTTCATAATTAACCCAGGAACTACACTTTTCAACTAAAATATATAACATTTCAAATTCTCATAATAGACTTCTTGTTTTGATTTGCATCCTAAGTATAGATGTATATACTCAAAGTACTATGCATGTAAGTTCGAACATATAAAAGTAATTTCGTATACCTCTACGGAAATCGAAAATCCACTTGAGGGATACCAAAAGTGAAAATCCTCCTAATCGAGGCCGAGATATTACTGGAAATAATTTGGAAAGAGAATAAGGGGGTGAGCTTATGAGATTTGTATAAAAGAGCTTATGCCTAGTAAGAGATTTGTATAAAAGAGCTTATGCCTAGTAAGAGATTTGTATAAAAGAGCTGATACTATACATAACTATAAGTAGGTATCAAAATATACTCTTTTACATAGAAAACATGAATCACACAAATGAAGCATAGTGTGGGAAAAGATATTAAAATCAGTTAGATAACTAGGCTGAGTATAGAAGGATACTTTAGTGCACCTCACTTATCCCAGCATCTAAATCTGACTGTAGGAATTTCTATTGAAAGTGCGTAGTGTAATAAACATACATAATTCAATAGCTGTTCATAAACTATACTTAGCAATTCATTTGACATTTCAAATAAACAATTTAATATTTTCTCCGTAAATAGTACAGAATTAGTTTCCTAGAAGTGCTGGATCTATGTTAATTAGGGGTTTACCACTCAGTGAAAACTAAACAGTGGAGATAAGGCATCACCCAGTAGACTCATGCATAATGACATATGGCCATAGTTAAAAGGTTGTTCATAGATGTACACAGGTTAGGTGTCACCTGGGACATTAAATGATGGGACTAGGATCACTCAGCTACAGTAACAGTAGAGTGCATGTGCTCATAAGCAGCTATAGGGCCAACAGTCTCAAAATAGTTCATAAAACAATACATATAATTTACAGAGGTAAATTCAATAATATATATCTTCAGTCAATCCATAAAACATTCAGATCAGTAAATCAGTACAGTTGAAGAATAAAAATTCACCAAATATTCTCAATTTAGAAATGATTGTCCAAAATATTTTATTCATACATAACAATAATATAAGAACATGAATATAGCACTAACGGTATAAAAATCGTTAAAAGCACTACGAAAAATGGAATTACAAAATTTTATACACGTTTATGAACTCTTGAACTCTAACTCCCAAAATCATAATTTCGAAGTATTTCAAGTGTAAATACCCTAGTAGATGATGGTTTTGAAGGTTTAGTGCGTTTCACAAAATTTCAGCAGCATAACAGTATGAATCACCCTAACCTCCCTGCATGAAAACGCAGTTTATAAGCCCAATTATAGTGCAAATTTCCAAGCCAAATCTCAACACTTCAACTCATAAAAGGCACTTTTAATTAAAACATACACCACAGTATCTCTACGTCTTCTATACTCATCCCTTACCACTTAGTTTGCTGTAGTGATACTCATCAGCACCAGTGTCGTATTCCAACTTCCGAGCTGCAAAGCACCGTACAAACAGATCAAGTCATCACACTTCAATTATAAGGAATCATTAACTCTTCAAAACCTATTATATTGCCTACGTTAACTTCCATTTCAGTCTTTTTTCACATCAATGCTAACACTGTAACTACCATAAAAACACTTCTGTTTTCAGTTCTGATTTCACCTACGGTCTTCTATTAATTTGTACATTATTCTAGGACCCAAAACACATCAAATTGAGCATGAATTCTACCTCTCTTTCACCTCGACCGAATACCACAAAGCTTTCTACAATTGTGTTTTCTTCAACTCAAGCTTAAATTCATGTTCTACACTAACTCTACATCATTTCTATATCATTTTTTCATCAAGCCTTACCATTCTCATACACAATAAAGCTTGGTCAAAACCCTAGGATGATGGTTCTCATGGTTTTAATTCAATTTAAGGCTAGATACAAGCTTAAACACCTTAAAGACATAGCTTAAAACCATTAAAACATGAAAATTAACTTTCTCTCACCTTTTTATGCTTGGTTGAATATGGAAGGGGAGCTTACACCTTGATTTTGGCCATTTTGCACTTGATTTTGGAATAGGAGATAGAGCATTAAAAACTAAATAGCTTTGGTGAAGACAGTTTTCAATTTCGGTGAGTTTTCTGTTTAGTTTTAAGCTTTCTTTCTCACCGTTAAGCCTTGGCTATGGAGGTTTGAAGAACAAGAGGTGGCTGCCGAAATTAGAGGAAGAAGAAGTTGGAAAGTTCTTAAAAATAATAGTTTATGGTATAATTATGAAAATGCCCTTACACTTAAGTAATCTTCTAATTCACCCTTCATGGTTTGACTTCGATTTAAATAATTAGTCTAACCTTCAAAATATTTTATTCCATTATGAAATACATCTATTTAACATGCTCTAATTATTGGTTAAGCTTTTGTTGAGGTTTGATTTGGGTGAAATTACCAAAATAACCTTAACCGTTAAATTGCGTAAATTTTTACTTTTACTCTTGATTTATTCTATCAGTCTACATGGTCTAGAACTTTATTTCATGAGTAATTATTTATCACTGATAGTTGGTCAGAAGTCAACTCGGTTCGACCATTATTCACGAAAGTTCTATTGACCTATGGACTTAATCGTCATTACCTAAATTATTTACACGTTTTTCAAAACATGCATAAACAAATGAGTTTTAGGTGTAGATTCTTACCACCACAATATTTGGCTCTAAATTATGTGTTTGCTAAATTTCTCTTACTCTGGGACACTAAAACTCCTGTGAGGCCCACCATTTTTTTCCCTTTACTCTTGCAAAGTAGAGGTCATTTAGATGATTATGAAACATTTATTAATAGTATGGATGGTAAATAAATGAATATCACACTTGGAGCGGTAGTTATGAATCTAAAATTCAAAGGCATATATTACACAATAGAAGCAAGCATAAAATGAATAATTTTGGAAAATCTTGGGAGGAGATTTAAAAAAAAATAAAAAGAAAGAATGCTAAATAAAAAGAAAGTCACAATTGGATTGTTGATCTGATTTCTAATTTTTCTCCTAAAATTCCCAAAAGAATGATACAAATGAATTGGTTGAATAAGTAAGAATAGCTTTTGTTAGGATGAATTTGAATTTTGGAAGTTGAGAGGGAAGAAGAGAGAATAGAATAAAGGTAGTTAGAGAGAGAATTCTAGAATATGGCCAATCAAATGCCATTTCACTCAGTATTACTGTATTTATAGTCAAAGCTGAGTCAGCTATAGTTGATGTGTAAAAGAGAAAGTGTCTAACATGTAAAAGAAACATCAATAAAATGGAAATACAACTAAAAGAGAAAAGCCTTCTTATATAGCAACAAATAGAAAAGTCCTTCTACGCATCAACCATTGAAACCTACAAGTATCAAATACCTCCCCTTCGAGAAAATCTTTATCCTCAAGGATTAAAATGTAGAAAATGCTGCTAAAGCTAAGACCAATCTTCCATGTCGCATTGTCCGGGAAGGAATTGTTCGAATGTACCAAAACCTTTGTAGTAGCTTGCCCTTCTTTTTAACCATGCGCCTATCCAAAATAGCTACTGGTTCCTTAACCAAAGTACCATCTTCCTCCAATAAAGGCAATTGGTGTTGCACAAGATAAGAGCCAACATGTTTCTTCAACTAAGAAACACGAAACACAAGTTGAATCTTAGCACCCAAGGGTAGCTTCAGATGATAAGCCACAAAACCAAACTTAGTCAACAGCTTATAAGGAACATAATACTTGGCAGCCATTTTCAAACACAAATGGTTTACCATAGACTTCAGACGATAGGGTTGGAGTTTAATATAAATATAATCACCGATGTCAAAACTCCTATTAGACCTATTGTGAGTTTCACACTTCCTATTACTGTTATATACTGTTAATGAAGTTGGGAAGATAAGTTATCTCATAACTGTCCATATGCCTTATGTTTCGTAGGTGTAATGGAGATTTAGACTATGGGCCCCACTGGGACTTATACTGGTCTGATGGAGGTGAAACTTAACAGTATCAATAATTGATGCAAAATACTAAGATGGTAAGAATCTACATCTCAAAATTCCTTTGTTTGTGTATGTTTTGAAAAACGTGTAATAATTTTGAAAATGATGGTTACGTCCGTAGGTCAAGGAAATTTTCATAAATAATGGTCTATTTAATTTGATTTATGACCAACTAACAGTCATATGTTAAATTGTAGACTGAATCACACGAAAAAGCGAAAATTATGCGATTGGATGGTTGGCTATTTTGATAATTTCGCCCTTTTGACCAATCAAACCCTATCATAGGCCTATTCAATGATTGGAACATGTTAAATAGATATGTTTTATGATTGAATGAAATATTTTGGAAGTTAAACTAACTATTTAAATGGAAATTGAAGTGTGTAGGGTAAAATAGGAATTTTTATAGAACTTAAGGGCATTTTGGTAATTTACCCTTAAAGATATTAAATTAATTAGATTTTTTTCCTCTTTTCTTCTTCATTGTTAGCCATCTTCAGATTCTCTCACTTTTGCCCATTGTTAAGCCTCTTGAAGAGAGAGAAAGCTTCTAAAAACCCTAGTAAACGACCTCTAAACCGAAAACCGTCTAAAGCAAACTTGCTTAACTTTTTGAGCTCTACAACATACCTCTAAATCAAGCCTTGGAGTGGCCATTTTCATGGTGAATTGACTCCTTCCATTTTCAGCCAAGGTGAAGAAGGAGAGAGAAGTTTAATTCATGTGTTTTAATGACTCCATGCTATGTGATTAAGGTGTTTAAGCATGTGTTTAAGTTTGAATTAAATTGAAACCATGAGAAACACTACGCTAGGGTTTCATCCAAGAGTACCCATGCTTGAATGTGATATTGTTCAATGCAAAAATTGTGGGAAAACATGATTAATGTACAACCAGATTTTTAGGAGATTTTGCAACAGTTTGTATCCCTAGAATTTGGCTGGTTTGGTTAAGAATATTCCATAAATCATGGGATTTGATAGCCTAGTTAGTTTCTTTTTCCATTGCTAGGGTTATTATATATATACATAGCCACTTTGTACATATTTTCTTAATGAGATATACACCAGAAAATTCTTTTGTTTCTCAATTTACGTCATGGTATCGAGAGCTTTAGGTTTTTTCTTAGAAATTAGTCACCTTTTCAGCCTTCATTGCTGATTTTTCTGCAATTTCTTTTTCAACCTTCATTGTTGATATTTTCTGCAGTTTCTTCTTTAGCCTTCATTGCTGATTTTTTTGCCTTAGGCCTTCATAGCCATTTTCTCATCCAACCTTCATCATCAAAATTTGTTTCTGTTTATCTCTTTTGGCTCGATTCTGGTTCTCTTATTCCAGGCTTCATCGCTGTTTTTTTGCTCTGTTCTGCTTTGTTTTCTAAAGAAAAAATAAAGTATTTCAAGTGTTCTTTTTCCAGCCTCATAGCTAGATTTTTCCTCTGTTCTTCATCATTGGCGGTTTCTCTTTGTTGCTTGGCCTTCGTTGCTGATTTATCCCTGATTCTCACCAGTCTTTCAGCAAGTATTGACTTGTAAAAAATGTCAGTAGTTGCATAAGCAACCACTGCAACACCAAAGGAGTCAGGGAGTCTCAATCAAGAAGAGGTCAAGAGGCTGAGATCTCTAATTAGTAACCTTGACAAACCTTTAGGTACTTGTTCATTGGTGTATTCAAGTAAGTTTCCATCCTCTATTAGATTAAATGTCTCGAATACAACCTTTGCCAACTCTTGGATCATGGATTCAGGAGCTACCGACCATATGACCCACTCACCAAATGTCTTTTACACATACTCCCCATGTCCAAGCAATAGGAAAATAGCCACAGCTGATGGTTCTTTGACTATTGTAGCAGGTGTAGGAGATGTTAAAATAAGCCCATCATTGACCATAAAAAATGTTCTTCATGTCCCTAGATTATCCACAAACCTTGTCTCTATCCAAAAGCTTACTTAAGATTTATGTTGTAATGTGATTTTTCATCATAGTCATTGTGTATTTTAGGACAAGGATTCAGGGAAGATGATTGGACATGCTAGAGAATGGGATGGGCTCTACTACCCTGAAGCACTTAGCTAATCAAATATTACCAAGGGCAAATTACCTTCTTCTTTTGTTTCAGAACTTTATTCATCCAATAAAGACAAAGTTTGGCTTCACCACTGTCGACTTGGACATCCATCATTTAGAGTCATTAAAATTTTGTTTCCATCTTTATTTCAAGGTCTAGATGTTGAGAGATTTCATTGTGAAGCGTGCGAACTTGCTAAACATAAACGTGTACCTTTTCCAGTAAGTAATAACATAAGCTCTCTTCCTTTTTATCTCATTCACAGTGATATTTGGGGTCCTTCTACCATTTCTAATGTTTCTGGGGCAAAATGGTTTGTGTCATTAATTGACAATTGTACTCGTGTTACTTGGATTTTCTTGCTTAAACAAAAATCTGATGTTAGTACTGTCCTCCCAAATTCTTGTTCCATGATTAAGAACCAATTTGGAGTCAATATCAAAAGGTTTAGTTCAGATAATGCTAGGGACTATTTCAATCAAGTCCTAACTCTTTATTTTCAAAAGGAAAGGATAGTACATGAGTCATCCTGCATTAATACACCACAACAAAACGGAGTTGCAAAAAGGAAAAATGGTCATCTCCTTCAGTCAACCCGAGCTCTCTTATTCCAAAAAAACATGCCTAAATCCTTTTAGAGGGAAGCAGTTCTTACAGCCACTCATCTTATAAATCGTTTGCCTTCTAGAGTCTTGGGATTCAAAAGTCTAATGGAAACACTCTCAACATTCTATCCAAACATACAGACTACAAATAATCTTGTCCCTAGGATATTTGGGTGCGTGTCATTTGTCCATGTTCATAGTCAAAATAGAGGGAAGCTGGATCCAAGGGCATTAAAATGCGTATTTGCGGGTTATTCCTCAACTCAAAAAGGGTACAAGTGTTATCACCCTCCATCAAAGAAGTTCTATGTCTTAGTGGGCGTTTCTTTCAATGAACAAGTGCCTTACTTCACCACAACTTATCTTCAGGGGGAGAATTCCATACTTGAAGATAAGGATAGGGATTTCTTGCTTGATCTGTCGTCACTTCCAATGTCTGTGCCAATATCTAAGTCCATGTCAAATCCTATGTTTGAACCCGTGCCAAATCCTGTGTCTAAACCTGCGTCCGAAATTTCAGAACCTGTGCCAAATCTTGTGTCTAAACATGTGCCCGAAATTTTAGAAAATCCCACTCAGCCGTTGAAAATGTGAGATTTGGCAAGGTGTACTCAAGGAAGAAGACGGTTGTCCCTGAATCAATGCAAGTCCAAGAATCCAACCCAGATCCTGAGAATGAGGTAACAATTTTTAATTCTTCATTGCAAGTTAATATTGAATCTCATGTAGGCGATGATGACCTAGACCTTCCCATTGCTGTTAGGAAAGGAACTAGAGAGTGCACAAAACGACCTTTATATCCTCTTGCACACTTCTTGTCCTTCAAATATTTTTCGCCGTCACATAGAGCCTTCCTGGTTAGCCTGAACACCATTGCCATCCCTACCACCTTATCTGAGGCGTTGTCTAATAAGAAATGGAAACAAGCCATGAATGTAGAAATAGAGGCATTGGAAAAGAACAAAACGTGAGGGTTAGTGAAGTTACCAGTAGGAAAGAAACCCGTGGGGTGTAAATGGGTCTATACAGTGAAATATAGAGCAGATGGGTCAAGAGAGAGGTATAAGGCAAGGTTGGTGGCCAAGGGCTATACTCAAACCTATGGGATTGACTACCTAGAGACTTTCGCTCTAGTTGCGAAAATGAATACTGTTAGAATCTTAGTGTCATTAGTATCTAATTATGGTTGGGAGATACAGTAGTTTGATGTCAAGAATGCATTTTTGCATGGAGAACTAGAAGAAGAAATTTATATGGAGGTCCCACCAGGTTATTGGAATAATTTGGATGCTCATACTGTGTGTAAATTGAAGAAAGCTTTATATGGACTTAAGCAATCACCACAAGCATGGTTTGGCAGGTTTGTGAGAGTTATGATTGCCATGGGGTATAGTCAAAGCCAATGGGATCACACACTGTTCATTAAACACTCATTTTCAGGGGGCGTCACAGCACTCTTAGTGTATGTTGATGACATAATAGTGACAGGGAATGATGATAAGGAGAGACAGCTTTTAAGTCAGTGTTTGGCTAAGGAGTTTGAGATCAAAGCATTAGGAAGGCTGAAATATTTTCTTGGGATTGAGGTGGCTCACTCTAAGCAGGGCATTTTTATCTCCCAACAGAAGTATGTTACAGATCTCCTTAAAGAAACAGGCAAGACAGCGTGCAAACCAGCAAGTACTCCAATAGACCCAAATCTTAGACTTGGAATGGCAGAGGAAGACGTTGCAATAGATAAGGAAATGTATCAGCGTTTGGTAGGAAAACTCATTTATCTATCTCACACACGACCGGACATAGCATATGCAGTAAGTGTGATTAGTCAATTCATGCATAGCCCAAAGGAAGTTCATTTGCAAGCAGCTCATCGAGTGTTGCAGTATCTCAAAGGGACGCCAGGGAAAGGGTATTATGTTTAAAAGAAACAGAGGTTTGGTGCTTGAGGCTTACACAGATGTTGATTATGCTGGGTTAGTAGTCGATAGGAGGTCAACCACAGGATATTGCACCTTTCTTGGTGGTAATCTCGTGATGTGGAGGAGCAAGAAACAACATGTGGTAGCACGGTCTGGTGCAGAGGCAGAATTCCGAGCAATGGCTCAAGGTGTGTGTGAACTACTTTGGTTAAAGATCATCTTGGAAGACCTGAAGATCAAGTGGGACGGCCCAATGAGACTTTATTGTGATAATAAGTCTGTGATTAGCATAGCTCACAACCCGGTACAACATGATCGAACGAAGCACATAGAAATTGACAGACACTTCATCAAGGAGAAACTGGAGAGTGGGTTGATTTCTACCCCTTACGTGTCTACACATGGCCAACTTGCAGATGTGCTTACTAAAGGGTTAAGTAGCTTAATGTTTCAGAGTATTGTATCCAAGCTGGGACTGGAAAACATCTATTCACCAGCTTGAGGGGGAGTGTGGGAAAACGTGATTAATGTACAGCCAGATTTTTAGGAGATTTTGCAACAGTTTGTATCCCTAGAATTTGGCTGATTTGGTTAAGAATATTCCATAAATCATGGGATTTGATAGCCTAGTTAGTTTCCTTTTCCATTGCTAGGGTTATTATATATATACATAGCCATTTTGTACATATTTTCTTAAGGAGATATACAGCAGAAAATTCTTTTGTTTCTCAATTTACATCAAAAATGATGTAGAATTAGTGTACGAAGTGTATAGAATGCGTATACAGCCTCAGATTGTTGAAACAAAGTGTGTAACCTAGTGAAGTGAATTCGGGCAAGTGAAGGGCATGATGAAATCATGCTCAATTCATTGTAAATTGGATCTTAGGATATTGTATAAATTAATATAAAAAAGCTAGTGAAGTCAGAATTGAAAAAAGAGGTGTTTTGACAATGGTTGCAGCGCTAGCATCGGTATGGAATAGATCAAATTTGTAGTTTTGCAGTAGGCAATGTAGTTGATTGTAAGCAGTTATAAACTTGTTATAATTGAAGTGTAAAGAATTGATTGTGTTTGTGTGGTGTTTTGCAGCTCAGAAGTGAGGTGTAAGACATTAGTGCTATCGAGTGATTCAACGAAATCTGAGTAGTAAGGGATATATGTAAGAGATGTATGGATACTATGTTGTATTGATAATGATTGAATTGAGATTGTTTGTGATCGGTTACTGTAAATTGATTGAGATTGGGAAACTATGATTGTGGTTATTGAACTGTGTTTCTAATGTAGGACGGTCAGGATTGATCGTACCATTATGCTGTCAAAATTTCATAAATCGAACCTTAAACCCTAGAATCACAAGAGTAGACTATAAATGTAATTGATATGAAGCTAAAAAGTGAATGAATTGAAAGTTACATATCGGTCGCTAGGAGTGTCTAAATTTGTAACTCAGTTTTCGAGGCTAATTATAATGATTTTCTCAGTTTTCAAGATACCTACGAGTGCTAGTGTCATTCTTATACGTAAATAAAACATTTTGAACATTGGATTTTGAACTAAAAATATTTGTCAAATTTTTATTATTTCAACTATCATTGTTACTGATTTTACTAAATTATGGACTAATAAAGATTTGTTTTATTGAAATGATCTCTAAAGAGTGTTTCTACTATTTTATAAACTATTTTGAGATTGTTGGCCCTATAGCAGTTTTCAGGTTTATCATGCTATACAAAGTGGTGAGTGTACTTTATTATTACTAATTGACCTTAATCACATCTTCAACACTCACAGTTGTCACTTGACTAATGTTCACTATGGACCACCGTTGACTATGGCCATATGTCTTACTGTTACATTCTTTTGGGATAATGAAATTGCATGATTTTATTGGGTGTTACCTGGTCTCTACTGTACTATTACTGAACTGTTTTATCGTACTGTTTATTGGGTGCTCACTGAATATGATCGACTGAACCGATTTACCGCATTGTTTACTGAAACTATCTATCACATCATTTACTGATTGATTTACTAAACTATTTACCAAACTGATTATTGCACTGCTTACTGATTGAACTACCGAAGTTTTACTAAACTAACCACTGTACTATTTACTGATGTTTTATTAAATAGTTTATTGAACTAATTATCATACTGTTTACTGAAGGATCTATTGAAATGTTTCATCGAATTGTTTATCGTACTATTTACCAAATGAACTGTTAATTGTTTACTAAATTGCTTAAGTAATGGTTAATTGAAAACTGTATCACTGAACTGTCTATCGAGCAAACTATAGTAAACTCCCTATAGTCGAACCCAAGGATCGAGACAAGTGAGATACTTCAAAGTACCCTTCTATACTCAGCTTGGTTACCTAACCGATTATAGTATCCTTTTCTATAGAATGCCTAAATACTGAACTAATAATGATTCTGATTGTAGGAACTTGTTTAAGATATTCACATATAATTATGAATAATATTAGCTCTTTTGTATATATTTCTTACTAAGACGTAAAAAGTGGGTCTGGCTACCTTTTTGTTGATCGATGTGGTAGAGCATTGGTGGAAGTCCACCAAGACAGTGTTGGGTGCTAGACATCCAGTAGTGACCTGGGGTGTGTTTATGGAGGCCTTCAATAAGCAGTATATTCTTCGAACAGCGCAGAAGAGGTTACAGGCTGAGTTTCTAGGTTTGGTACAAGGAACCATGATAGTGGACCAGTATGAGTCCAAATTCATTGCACTGAGTCGATTTGACCCACAGATAGTTAGAAGCAATAATCATGGCCTGCTTAAGTTTGTGCCATGCTAGCTAAGTTAACGCAATCCACTCAAAAGCATCTTTCTTGACCAATGCATTGAGAGGTTGACCAAGAAGGCCATATGTCTCACATACCTTTCATAGTGGCCTATCAACCCTAAAAAAGCTCTAACCTCCTTAACTGACTTTGCATAAGGCCAATATTTGATTCATTGAACCTTATCCACATCCATAGCAACATCTTTTTCTGAAATAATGTAACCCAAGTACTGCACTTGTTTAGAGCCAAGGTCATATTTAGATTGCTTCATAAACAACTGATGTTGCAGCAACAATTGAAAAACTAGCTCCAAATGCCTCAAATGATCTAACTAACTCTTAGTTTAAATGAGTTCCTAAGGTAAGGCTAAAAGATGCTATTCATAAGGTTTTAAAAGGTGGAAGGCACATTAGTTAGTTAGCCCAAAGTGCATAACAAAAAACTTATAGTGCCCTTGATAAGTTTCACAAACATCTTATGAATATCTCCTTCAGCCATTCTGATTTGGTGATAACTAGATCTTAAATCTAGTTTAGAGAAGTAGCATGAACCAACCAACTCATCCAATAACTCTTCAATCAATGGAATAGGAAATTTGTCCTTAATAGTCACCCTATTCAATTATCGATAATCAATACAAAGCCTCCAGGACCCATCCTTCTTGACCAAAACCACAGGAGAAGCAAAAGCATTGTTACTCCACCATCTGATAATCGATTTGATTAAAGAAACCATATGCCTTGTCTTAATATGTATAAATAAAAGAAAATGTATTAAGAGAATTAGTGGACACAACATTAAGGGAGATTAAAACAAAACTAGGGACGTTTTGCTTGGGGATTAATGACATGCATAAGAAAACACATCGTTATTAACGACTTGGGGGGAATTATGGGAGAAACTGTGAGACATAAGGAGATGGTGCGGCATTATGCATGAAGAGGATGAGACATGTGTCTAGTGTCATAACTAAGTAAACCTCTCTTACATGTTCACTTTGCTTTCTAATTAAAACAAAAACATGAGAGAAACTAAAGGGAAGCTATGGGTTTCAAGAGAAATAAAAGAGAAACAACGACTTTAGATGAACACTTAAGAGAAAAACCTAGATGAGCCATGGTTTCAGGAAATAATAGCAAACCAATTGAGGAAAATTGAGTGAAGTCTACTATTGAAGCTTAAGGAAAGGGAAAGGAAATTACAAGCCTAAAAACTGAGAGACAAAGGGTGTAATCTCATTAGGTGTTCCTTTGATTTCTCTTATAGATGATTAATACTTAAAGTTTTTTTCCTAGGTACTTTATGGGAGAATCGGCCTTGGCTAAATCTTAAAGCTAAGAGTTTTGCATGTTGGTGAAACTTAGGTAATCCAAGTGAGAAGATTAGGCCAAGTGTAGTTCTACAAGGGTGAGAATTGATTTTTAGTAGATTTAGTTACTTTGATGACACTAGCTAATTATCTATGTGAAATAACTGTAGGTGACAAAAGGACTCTTTGTGAGACTATCAACCTATTGGTGGTAGTGAAGGTAAAATTCAATTAGCTTACCTTATTTTTAGGAAATTGATCTAGTGATTAAAAGTTGCCAAGGATTTTATAATTTTTGGTACAGTGAAGAGTTAGTGTGGCAAGGTGCTATTGGAGGTGCTTAAGCATATTAAGCTTTGAGAAGTGCTTTAGTAAGTTAATCTTACAAGTGTAGGTTATTTCATATAGTACAGTCTTGTTGAAATAAATAATATATATTTATTGACACTTGTGGATTTATATGAATACATATATATTGATACTTAGGGATAAATATATAAATATATAAAAATGTAATTGATAGTGAGAATATAATATGAAGTTGATATTGTGGTTATATTGTCAATACTGAGATTGCGGATATATTGAAATTAATGAGATTGTGGATATGTTGACTATGCTAAGATTATAGATATATTGACCTTACTGAGATTATGTATATATTGTTGTGATCATGATTGTGGAAATATTTAGATTGAATTGGTCTTGACTTTATGCATTAGGCTAAGTGTAACATATGATAATGCATGTGTTGCATGTATCATGATTGCATTATTTAAAAATGCATACTAATGATTTTGGATCTCATGAAACATGCTTTGAAATGTTTAGCATATAATGGATTTTATATGCATAATTATTCAATGTGTTTTGGAGTGGCATGCATGAGATCATACTGCTTTCTTAATGTTTTTAAGATATGTGGCATTCCCTTTTTGCGATTGAAATTTGATATAGCAATGGGATCAACCTGATTAAAGTCACTAACAAGGCAACCGAAGTAAAGGTACTCATAAGGCAATCACTGTATACTGTCGACAACTAATTGTATGTACTTTGGTTCATACATGATCAGTAGAACTAGAGAAGCTTATGGCCATAGGTTTCGTCCTTTGTTTCCAAAGACGATAAGGCTCACTGCTAGCTATAGTGTGGAAGTCTTTATTGATAAAGCTAAAGAGTATGCCTAATTCTCTACTATACTCAATGTATTGTTTTATCGATTTAATATTTATTTATCGTATTGGTTTAATGTGATCAATCCATTATTTATCGATTGAAATATTAATGACGGTACTTTTAAATGTGCACAATGCATTGGTTTTATCGAACGAGAAATGATTGATGGTGATTATATCACTGTAAGTAATGCATTGTTTTATTAATTGTAAATGTGTACTGTAATAGTATTGTTTTTAAAAAAAAATACATTGTTTTATTAATTGTAAATGTGTACTATAATAGTATTGCTTTTAAAAAAGCTATGCATTGATTTATTATATATACTGTGAGTTTATAACTTGCATCTATTTGTCATGTGCATGGTCTTATAACATGTGACAGTGATTGCAAGCTCATATAAGTGATTAAAGAATATCAGGTATGTGAGTTAGTCATGTCATAAGACTTATGTTTTTATGTATGTAAAGTGATAGTGGATTCTTTAATGAGATTGTATATCGAGCATGTGATATGTTGCTAATATTGAGGATTATATAATGGAATATTATATCAAACTTGTGATATGTTATTGATTGTGGAGATTGCATAAGTATAGAAAGTGTCTACATATAGAATAGTATGATCCTAACTTTGCCCTTTATGGTTAACTTACTAAGCTTTAACTCACCATATCCATTGTTTTCCCTACAAGTTGAACATTGAGTTAGATCGTGAGCTTGGCATCAGCTTTGCGATTTTCTACTTTTTGCTATTTGTAGGACATTGTAGGGCATATATTTATTTATTCATGCGATGTGATGTTCAGGCAATTTTTGTGCTGGCTTGTAGATGGGGATGTGTACTAGGATAACAGATATTAATTTGATAAATTATTATATATCAAGACTATGAATATTGATTGATGATGATGAATTGTTTGTTTGTTGATATCCTTGCTGATACATAATATATGCATGTATTTGAATGAGTATGTTATAACTTGGGACCCTAGATAAATGCCTTAAATTAAGTCAGGCAATTAATTACTTGAACAAATGATGTTGCACTGCACACTTGACAAATATAAGTATGAAAAGAAAAAGTTAGCCCTAAATTTCGCTATTCCGCATAAGTTAAGTGCCATGTCACATCCTTTGAGGCATGATATACTTTGCCTAAAAGACAGTCATTTGACACAACATTAAATTGTCAATGGAATACATAGCAACGATGGTCAATATGCTTCGCTCAAATTAGATTACCATGCACTTTATTTCAACTAGCTTCACTGTGCATTTCATTCAAAACAGATTCACTATACACCTCATTAAAAATAGTTACACTGTACACTTAATTCAAGCAGAATCACTACGCGCGCGCACAGTTCAAACACAATCACCATGCACTTAGTTCGAAAACTATCATTATACACTTGGTTCGAGAAACATTCACTATGCAGTTCGTTCGAAACACAATTACTATGCACTTAGTTTGAAATACAATTACTATGTACGTAGTTCAAAAAAGATTCTTATGCACTTCATTTAAAATGGATAAACTCACGAGAATAGAAAAGCGTTATAGCTAGGCGAAATGCCTCAAAGTACTACGAATGGATATAGACATCAAATAGGTAACTAATCACTTTATGCACAAGCCTCAAATTACAAAAAACGACTTTAAAACCAATCAATTATCACTTTTTGACAAAAGCTTCAAATCATTGAAAATGATTTTAAAACAAAGCACTTATCACTTTAGGCTTAAGCCTCAATTCACTAAAAACGATGATTGTGGGAGTTTAAGCATGATGTTAATCACATAAACACTCATTGATAAAGAAGTTTCACAAGCGACACAACACTATGGCCATAGATTTATTCTAGTATCAATGAACAAAAAACAAAGATTTATTCTAGTCTCGTTGCATAGTCGAGAGCTAGGACTTATCTGTTGCTTTTTCAAACAAGCATGATTTACCTAAAGCACTAGGCTCAATATGTATACTACAATGCAGTAGTCTAGAGCACAAAGCTTGATAGATAGGTAATATAGAGCGAATATCGATAGGCTCAAAATGACCTAAAGGTCAAAGTGTACATACACTAGTAGTCTAGAGTAGTGAGCTCGATAGACGGGTAATAGAAGCTAGAGTGAAGCTCGATAGGCTCAAGTAACTCAAAGGTCAAAGTGTAACATTCCACTGGTAGTCGAAGCACAGAGCTCGGTAGATGGGTAATAGAACCTAAAGTGAAGCTCAATAGGCTCAAGTGACCCAAAGGTCAAAATGTAACACTCCACTGGTAGTCAAAGCACAGAGCTTGATAGACGAGTAATAGGACATAAAGCAAAGCTCGATAGGCTCGAAGTGACTCGAAGGTCAAAGTGTAACACTCTACTAGTAGTCTAAGGCACAGAGCTCGATAAACAAGAAATAGAACCTAAAGCAAAGCTCAATAGGCTCAAAGAGTATTCTTGCACTAAAAAATGGTTTGAAAATAGATTTCTCGTTAGGGTATAAAATAGGCTAAAGCTTGTAGGCTAATCCGTTAAACACGCAGTCTTTTAAGGGTTGGCTTTTTTTAGGCTGGTTTTTAACATATTAGCCTATGCAGGTCGACAAGCAAGTCGGTTCACATAGATACAAGCAAGCCTATGGATCAGCCAACATTTATAAAAAGCTGGCCTACCCTAAGCCAAGCCTAAATAGCCTGCGGCCTGCCTATATCCTAAGCATCTAGGCCCACCGAAATCATTACCTAGATAGCCCTCACTGAAGCAAACCCAACCTAATGTTTTTGGCCTTCTCTCACTCTATCATTTAGCCTCACCCTAACACCACCGGCCTCTCTATGTCACTCTCACTTGATCTCTGATCTCTCACGCATGCAATCACTCACAAAAACCCACTCTCATGACTTTCACTTACCACTCACAAAGGGGGTTCAGTAGCATTGCTGCATCGATCATCACTCTAAATCTCATCTTAGTCTCACTCACTAGTTGTGAAATCCCCAATTTCTTTTAATTTTTCCTTTATTTGTAAAATATTCCAAGTTAGAAAGATTTGGATAAATGATATTAAAAAGTTGCATATGTGTATTATAGGTAAAGGAGGACACATACCAAGTGGCCCCACAAGATAATCTGTAATCCAGACAAATCTTGAAATGGTGAAATATGAATCGTGGGCTCAAAAAACCCAAGTGGTAAGAAAACTTCTTGAAAATGTTGAAATTTAAGTGATTGTATGATTAGGGGCATTTTAGTTATTTTACCCTTATTGTTGCCCAATCTATGATCTTAAAGTCAAGGATTTGATTTCTATATTATTAGAAGATTATGATTATGTGAAATTAATTATGAAAATCTGAATAGCATATAAGTGACATATGAGACATGGAAGGAATAAGAGAAATTGAATGGTCAAGCGTCGACAGTCAAAGATGAGGTGTATAAATGGATAAATATGAATTAAATGAGATGTTGAGGTTGTCATCTTCACCATAAAGGGTCAGTAGCCATTTGCTCTTTCTCTCAAAATCCTCCAAGTTTTTCTTTATACTTATCTTGACAAACACTCTTATCCTTTTATCGAATCGTTAAGTTTACTTAATGAAGATTGATCCTCATCACTAGCTCTAGCTATACTTGTAATTTGAAAGGCTAAATCCAAGGCTTTAGGAGTAGCTTGTTGCTGTCATTTCTAGTCACTAACAAAGGTAAGAGATGAAGTGATTTCTTTTAATTTGATCTAAGGTTTGGAGTTGTGTAGAGTTGGTATAAAGCATTTATAACCTTGAAATGAAAGATAAATTTTGAGATTTTTAGGGGTTTGGCCAAAAGAGGGTTTATACTACATAAAGATTTTAAGATGAAGTTTAGGTGTTAAAATAAGTCTTGGAAAGGTTTGATTTAAATGGAAGTTTGATTTGTTAATGATTTTGTGGTATTTGCAGCTTTGAAGAAGTGGAAAGGAAATTCATTGGTGCAACCAAACTGCTGTATATGGTGGTATTTGAGGTAAGCAATATGTGTAATGGATGTAAGGTGACATGTTTGTTTTGGTGCATGATTTGGTATTAAATGAAGTTGATTTGTAAGTGCAGGGGATTTAAAATCTTGGTTTTACTCCTAGTTACGATTTGGCTACGGGAAGTCGACTGCCTTAAATAGCAGCTGACTGCCCAGAGACAACCGAGACGTAGTTATTTCCGAAATTGACTCACGCCAGTCGACTGCATTTTCTCTGAAAACATTCACAAAAAGTATTCTGTTTGCAAAGCCAACCGGCTGCTATGGAGCCAGTTGACTGCCTTGTTTCCAGAAACATTCTGTTTGCAAAACCAGTTGACTGCTAAAGAGCCAGTCGACTGCATTTTCTTGATAAACATTCTGTTTGCGAACCAGTCGACTACCTTATTGGTTTTCGAAATATGAAATATCTGAATTTTAAAAAGAAAAGAAATTTAACAAATCGATATATGTCATAGTAGCCGACTACCCTGAAGAGCAGTCAACTGCCCTCTTTGAAAATATAGTTTCAAAGCCTATTTGATATATTTGTATTACCAATGAGGTATATAACAAATGTTTTGGAGATTATTGACGCCTTTGGTGATCATGCATATTATTTGAACATTATTTGTATTTAGCTAAGAGACCTTAGTCCATCCTTAATATCACAACTGTCACCTGACTAGTGTTCACTGTGGGTTATCGACTATGGCCATTTGTCTCTTATATGTGTTTGGCTTAAGGGAGGATCCCTGGCCCATACATAGGTACGCCACTTTATATGTGCATCCCTCACGGGATTTATTTGGCATCCCTTACGGGATTTATTTGGTGCATGATTCTATTGGAATGTTAATCGTCTCCCACTCTATTTGAAGATTATTTGTATATGTGATTTCAAGTGAGTCAATATATATGAAAGTATGTGAATTATTTGAATATATGCAAGTGATTTGATACATATGAAAGTATTTGATTTATTTGATTATATGTTTATATGGTATTTGACGAAATTATATGGCATATGTTTTATAAGAATCCTACATGACATTATAGAGCCAAGTAAGAAAACTGCATATAGTGGCATAGTACGCTCTTTTACATATATTTCTTACTGAGCGTAAACTCACTCCTTTACAATATTTTTCATCCAGATTATTTGAAGCAACTTCCTGCTTTTGATAGAAGAGCCTACATTTGGATCTAAAGTATTCCTTCAAGGCACGCTTCCCAATTTTCGTTGAAGGTATAATTATTTGTTATGTACATCAGACGGTGCTACAGTACAGCGATATATATTAGATCATTTGGGGATGTATGTTGTGTAAATTGTTATGGGAACCATATGTATAATGACTTATATGATATATGAGAATTAATTCTATTTGAAATTGGTATCACTATATTAAGTGATGGAATATAAGTATAAGAAGGAAGAAGGATGACTCGACAAACAACCTAACCAAACTTACTTGAAGAAAAATTTAGTTGGTATTTGATTAAAAGTGGATGTAATGGGTCGTTACACTAGTCACTACAAGCTACTGTGATTTTTTGAAGGGGAAGATAGATCGAATGGCTGTGGCACTAACGATGAAGAAAAAGAAAGGTTTTTTTTTTTACATATAAACTGTAGATGTAGGCATACACTCATTCATTATGGGCCATGGCATCTGCAGATCTACTAATCTAAGGCATTTTCTCTGTGATTGATTATTGTTAATAACCTACAGTAAAAAGAACTCTGTGATTACTATTTCAGTAACCCACAGCTAAAATGGAAAATATCAATTTTGGTATGCCATACTGTAGTAACTATTATACTGTTTAAAAAAGAGAAATTTTTGGATGCACTCTGATAGTTAGATTATACACCATGAACTACTTTGGTGCTAATTTGCATTTACTAAGGAAGTTTGTTTTTCTCTTGTAGGTAGTACATTTGTACTTCAAAAGGAATCTCAAGGTTTGCAAGTGTATGGTGGAGTAGTTTTGATTAAACTCAGTCATTTCTTCTAGCACAAAATATTAAGGTCATGATTCTTTAATTCATAATAGATAAATAACTTATGTTTTAAAAATTTTAATTAAATCATTGATTTTTCATTAATATATTTGATATTAATTGAAATTTTATGATTATTTTCGGAGTCCCGCTAATGTCTATGAGCACTTATTAGTTCAAATGCTTTGAAATTTGTTGTGTTGTATGTTATATGTTATGCATATTAATTGAGATTTTTGTTTTTTTGGTATGTGTTGTTGACAGTGATAATATGATATCTTATTCTCAAAATCAAACTCTGTATAGTGATAATATTAATGTTGTTAGTGATAATAAGGATGAGATTAATGAAGTTGAACTTGAAGAATGTTAGGTTGAAATTGAAACAATTGAAAAGCAATCAAAGAAAGATAGAAAGAATACTTCATAAATGTGGCAATATTCTAAAGAATCTATTATTAATGTCGATGATGGTAAACCACATACTAAATGTAAAAAGTTTGGGATAGTATATAAGGCGGGTCTTTCTCAATATGAAACTTTATTCTGAAGGCGTCATTCGCGTTCATGTAAAAAGATAGTGACTTTAAGGCAAAATGATATCTCTAAAATGATAATTGAGCATCAAGGAAAGGTGAGAAGTAGAAAAATTAATCAATTTTTTTTTTTTGAGAATTAGTAGCTGAGGCAATAAATAGTAAGGCATGACCTCTCTTTCTTATTTGAATATGATGGAGTTAGGAATGTGTTAAAGTATTTAAATCCTGAGGTGAAATTTTATATCAAGGATCATTGCTGGTTTTGATGTTTGGAGACTTTATTTGGAAAATAAAGAGAAATTAAAAGAATCTTTGGCTCAAATTCAGGGAGAATATGTCTTACTTCTGATTTATGACTGCTTGCACTAATGAGGGGTACCTCTGTTTAACTGCTCATTGTGTTGATTTAGATTGGAAGCTAAGTAGTAAGATTATTGCCTTTTCTGATATGCAACCTCCACATTCAGGACATGAATTATCTAAAAAAGTAATAGAAATTTTAAGGGTAAATTCCATTCAACTCCTTAACGTTTGACCATAATCCAACTTTGGTCTACTATTTTCAAAAATGGACACTTTACCCCAAAAATCTTAACAGCATTAATAATAGTTAATAGAATATATGATTGTTATTCGTTTTAAAAATGGACACTTTGGTCTATTCGTTTGATTGTTATTCACGAAAGTTTCTCCAATCTATAAACAAAATCATCATTTTTTAAATTGTTTCACGCTTTTCAAAATATGATCAAATGAGGTGATTTTGAGATGCAGATACTTGCTATATCCATATCTTACCTTAAATATCATCGTTGTTGGGTCTCACTTCGATCTGGATAAAGAAAGTTCTAGGGGGCCCACATTGAGTACTTCCCTGATCTTTATCAAACAAACCCTTTGTGGAGATATCTTGGAAATCAATTCTCACTGTTTGATTTCTACACTCTTTTAGCTTATATTAGATATGAGAAAGACAGGATTCTCACAAGATGATTCTACCAAACCTTACTTAACCCACTTACCTTATGCCCTTCGCAAGTATCCTTTTCAAGCCTTTGAATCGAAACTTACTACTTCATTCCAATCAAAGCCACTTTGAAAATCTTCTTTAGCCGAGTTCCATGTCGTTCATACCCGTTAACATTTCCAAGTAAATTCCTACACCAAGATTTCATAATATAACTAACAGTTATTTCATTACATACCATATACAATATATTATAACCCTAACATACACATATCACTTATGCTACATGACAATGAGATGCCAAATTCTCAATCCTTATCCTTACCTTTAAGCCATTGCATAAATTTTCTAAAGTTCCCTTATATATCATAATCACTTCATAACATCCCACATAACATGTATTATTATGGTAATTAACTCAATTTTATTGACTAAAAATGTAATATTAACTATATTTAGGTAAGTCACTTACCCACACTCATCCTTATCACATGAATCACATATTCCACAATGTAATACTAACCAACATTCATGTAAATTACTTACCAAAAATGTCTCAAGGCTAGCAACCTAGTCTCCCAAAAGCTTAGTCAACCTCAATTCATCCCTTGGTCATTCTCTACAAATTAAATTTCATATACATATTGACTTTGAAAATAATCAAATAAATTCTATAAAACTTCATAGAATTACCAATTTTTATTAATTTTCTCACTCATTTTCATCTTAAAAATTTTAGCAAAATTCCCAAAATTTTCCTCTCTTTCTTTGCTACCGAACTACCCAAAATGGTCTCCCTTGCCTCAGCTTAGCTCCTCTATCCAATAGCTTCTACCTTTAGCCTAAGTCAGCCCTTGTTTCTCCTTGTTTGGGCTTTTAAACAACACCATTTCAGCCCCATTGGGTTGTATCTCAGCCACTAAAAAGTAACAGCTTGCTGCTACTCAACAAAACAGACAATGGAGCCTTAACAGCCTTAGTCTCCCCTGCCTTGGCGCCCCTTGTTTCTAGCCAAGGATACAGTCCAATATTTTAGCCTTCCAAATAGACTTTGTTCAGTAGCTATCCGATCCCTGAACATAGTCTTAATAGCCAATGCCTAATGGGTCCCGATGGCCCTTATGATTGGCTTACATAGCATCTCTTGAGTCTCTCTTTGTTCTTCGGTTCAGGGTCAGCTTGGCCCTTGTTTACATTTTAATATTGTTGCTTGTTTCCTCACGAATAGTAGATGTTCAAGGGGTTTCTTCAGTCGAGACACATGTCCCTCTAACCACCTTGCTGTAGTTCGGTTTCTAGCTAAAAGGTTCAGCCTGTCCTGGACATTTTCCTAGTCGCTTCACGCCTGTTTATGCCAAGGAAGAGATGGCCCTAGTTGTTGTGTTCTACCTCAAGTTTTCGCACCACCGTGGCTCTGTTAGCACTCTCTTTTTCGCTTCTTTTCTTGGCTAAAAATGAGGGAGGGTTGAGTGAGAAAGTGAGGGAGGTATTGTGTGTAACAATGGACGATGCAATGAGACGGAGAGATGAGTGTACTGTGTAGGGTCAGTAAACAAGATGAAGCCAATAGAATAGGTATATGTGAGAAGGAAAATAAAAAGGGAAGGCATAGGGTTTAGATCCAAGGTTCGACACCCGTATTCCTCCCTTGTACCTCTCTATGAACCAAAAAAAGTAGACTGATGAGTGCTTTGTCACTAGGGATGTAAATTGATCGGGTACCCGCTAAATTTGGGATACCCGAACCCAATTAACTACTCAATTATTTTTTTTTATGTTACCCGAACCCTAACCCTATAAAATATAAAATATCCGTTTAACTACCCAAACTCGTTAAACTACCCGTTTATTAAGTCAAAGTTTGACTTTTAATTTTAAATTTAAAATCAATTTTGGAATAACTTAATTAAAACATTATATTAATAAATTTAATTTAACTCATAAAAATAATTTAAAGTTAAAAATATAATTATAATATATAATGATTTAATTTAATTAAATAAAACATTAATTATAAATAATTTATATATAAAAAATATAAATATTGTATTAATTAATTATTATTTATAATCGGGTTCGGGTAGCGGGTACCCTAAGGTAACTACCCGAACCCGTGACGACTAGTAATTTCCCTACCCGAACCCTACTCGAACCCGATTATATACTACCCTAACTCTATTTAAACGGGTCGGGTAGCACCGGGTACCCGTTTATAAGGTGCCCATTGCCATCCCTATTTGTCACAAACCCATATATTTTATTCAAGTTTGTTGGGAATTTTCCCACCACTTAACAATACCTTTTTTTAAATTTATATATATTATATTAATAATATATTTTATTTATTTTAATTAAATTTCCCTTTATATATATATATTCATACAATTAAATTCATACCTTTATATATATATATTCATACAATTAAATTCATACTTTTTTAGTTTTATTTCAAATTTTCATTCATACTTTTTATCTATTTACATTCCCTTATATGTGTAAATTTCCCCATACACATTTATATTTACTTATATATATATATATATATATATATATATGTATATGTGTGAAAACTCGTTAATTTATACTGTACATGTACGAAATAATAGATTTTGAATAAATTTTTTATATTTTATAAATGTCGAAAGAAATATGTGATAGAATCGAAAATTTTGAAGTTGTACAAGGGCAAAATTAATTTTCTCATGAAGTGGTCCAAGTGGACCAAATAAGCCATAATTTGGCTTAAGAAGTAAATTAAAATAACTAAAGTTTTAATTGGAAAAATGGGCTGAACCAGAAAGTTACTGTGCAATGGCAAATGAAGTAAATATGGTGACTTTAGAGGGCTTTTTAGTCTTTAGATAAATGGAATCAAAAATTTATTAAATTAAATAAAAATTTAGTTTTGGCCAATCAAAATAATCCAACAATGCAAGCTTCATTTATTTCTCCAGCTGAATGCACCGCCTCAGCCATTTTCTGCATCAGTCACGTTCTGTTTTCTTCTGTTTTCTCCTCCACCGTTGCTCATGATCCAGCTCCGAAATCACCATGCTTCCATCGCCAAATCGGCTAAGTGTCTTCATATAATCTCATCCTCACCTCCCTAGCTTCTCAACCATCAAAGAACTTCAGCCAAAAACGTCCAAAAGAGGACTCCCCTACTGCTGGACAGTGGCGTAAGTCAGGTAAGAAAAATTCTTCAGCTCACGTTTCAAGCATTTGAACCTTTAGTTTATGATGATGTTGTTTAAGTAAATGATAGATAAGGATAAATTTTAGAAGGAAAGTGTATAGAAATTTCTTAAGGCTGAAACCCTTGATCGTATGTTAATAACTGAGTAAAATGCTGTTTACCAGAACTGAGTAAAATGCTATATGCGTGTATGGCATAAATGGATGAAGCAGAATTTCTGCTGTGTAAATGGTTTGGTGGTGTGTCTGACCTGGAAAATCAAGAAGAAACATACAATAAAAAAATTATATACATATAACAGAGAACTCTACTGTCAGCTGGTGTTGTAAAATTTAAGAGTAAATATGGTGTGTGAAAGACGTGGAAGCAGGAAATAGATGCTGAAGCCGAACATAAAGGGCTGGCTGAACCGAAACAAAAATAGAAACTTAACTAGTGTGGAACAAATTTAATGAATGGTCAGCCATGAGTGTTCAAGGAAGCTTCAACGGAGGGTTGTGATAGTGTGAAAATATAACAAAAGAGGCTAAACAGAATAGGAAACACAAGCTGAAAACCGAAGGGAAATTGTAGAATGATAAATTATTATTGATTGATTTAATAGAGATAGCATGAAAGTCAATAAGAGAGGCTAGAGAGGCTGACTTTGGCATGGAAAGGAAGACTAAATCATGAGAAAATGACTATGAAGCAAATGGGCAACAATAATGGCCAGGGTGACGTAAATGAGAAGAAAGAAAATGCTGATTTGTGACGTGGAAAGAGGGAAGAATGAGAGCTGAAATTTGTGCTCACTAGTCAAGAATAAAAAAAAAAAAAAAGGGCTGAAATGGTGGACAAATAAGAAAGAAATGAACATGTTGTTGCCGTGAATGAGGAGGAAAAATATAGACTGAAAAAACTGAACAGAAAACAAAAGGAAGATTTAATGGTTATGTTGACCGAATAGAATTGTAGTAAAGGTTGGCATGATAGTCAACAAAAGAGGCTAAATTTAAGAACAAATATAGTCAACATATGAGGGCTGCCGATTATGGAGGAAATAAAAGGAATAAAATATTACATTTTATTCCTTAAATGATGGAAATTTACAAGGAAAATGGCAGCACATTTATGTGGTATATTGACTAAAAAAATAAAACAATAAAATTAACCCTACAAAGGTCATTCGGCCATAGAGGAAGAAAGGGAGAAAGAATAGTCATTTTTAGCTATGAGAATTTACTTATACTTACATTTTGATATAAATCATAGCTTAAAATAAAAGGATAATTAAGCTAATGATTTTGGTAAATTAAATTGCAGTCGGAAGTTCGATGTTTCTGTGGTGAGAAAGCGCGATCTCGATACACAGGTAAGAGACGCGTGTGTAGATTTGTAGGGATATCCGAATGCATGATTTACGTGCTATGACTTTTGTAGATACTTAATTTTGGAAACTAATATTTATTTCATACTATAGTAAAAGACAACATCTTCTTAGAATAAATACTTCACAAGAATAATTTCTTCAGAAGAGCTTCTACACAAGAACAATCTCTTATCAGAAGAGTTCATTACTTTTAGAAGAACTCATTCACAGAATAGCTCTTCTCAGAACAGCTCTGCTCGGAACAACTTTTTACAGAACAACCTGTTCTCAGAATAACTTATTTAAATAACAGCACTTTCAAGAAGAAGTGAAGATAACTCCGGAATAGGGCAGGGTTCTTGAGTTATCTTCACTATTGGGATGTCTTGGAGAGTTTGGCTTGGTGGATCAAATATGGAGATAGTTAAGAGTTCTTCTCTTAACCTTTCTCTGAAGTTTGAGTGCTCTTCCATATTTCTTTCAGTACACCTTCTCCCAAAGCCTAAGTGCTCTTCCATATTTCTTTCAGTACACCTTCTCCCAAAGCCTGAGTGCTCTTCCCTATTTCTTTCAATATAGCATAACTTCCATTAGACAAAGCATTAATGCTTTGTAACCGCCAAATTCTCATTATTACGTTATTAATACCAAAGATATGTAACTCTCATTCTCTACTCCTATATATAGAGGTTCTTGTTACCATTGAAAGGACTTTTGGCAAATCACTAATCCATAAACTCTCTCTCAAATCCTCTCTACACGTTTCTCTATACAGCCTTGTTCTCAGCCTTCTACCACCACCTGCCGCTGCACTCATTCTTCAGGGTCTGCTCAGTCTTCCTCTCGCCGCCTCCCGGCACACCCCTCTACTGGTTTGCAACGTTTCCTCTCCACACAAAAGAACTCATCTACATTTTGGCGACTCCACTGGGGAGGAGCGATTGCATTGAGTAGAACATCTTCAACCTTAACTTTGCCGGAAAACATGGAGAGCTCTACTGGAAATCAGGATGCTCAGCCCCTGCCTACATTCAAGAGTTGATGAAGATGATCCAAGCTTCTCAAGAAAGAATGCAAAAGTTGGAAGACACTATCTCCCAACTCACATCTTCCAATGCCACAACTTCTCAAGTTCAATCTGTCACTCCTATTACTGTCGGGAATGAGAACACTTCTACGGCAATAGGGAAACCAACGATGCACCTGTCCCGGAGGTGTTGAAAACATTGGTGCAAATAACACCACTACTGTTGGAACCTCTATTGTGACTCTTCCTTCATCCACAGCTCAAGGCTTTGTGACAAAAGAAGAGCTTCAAAGGTTGCTGGAAGAAAAGAACAAGAGTTTGAGTTTTTCTGAATTTGATCTCAAGTTACCTTACCCTGCTAGTGTGGCTGCTAAGCCATATCCCAAGGACTACACTAGTCCAAGTTTAAACAATTCAATGGCAAGACTGGTGATGCTGTGAGCATGTTATGAAGTTCGTGGAGACTCTTGGTGTAGCAGGACTGGATGATGATTTAAAGTTGAAAGAGTTTTCCAAGTCTCTCACTGAAAAGGCATACACCTGGTATGTCAATCTTACTCCTGGTTCTGTAGAATCCTGGAGTCAAATGTGCAGAATGTTTGGAGAAAGTTCTTCTCTACTCAGGAGAAGGTTACTCTTATTGATCTGGGAAGAGAGCATCAAAAGTCACGTGAAGATCTCATGGAGTATATTCAGCGCTTCAGAGAAAGAGTGTTAGATATTCAAGACTCTCATGACGAGAAAGAGTTAGTTAAAGTCTGTATTCAGGGGATGTTTGATGAATATAGGGTGCATTTGGAGAATTTACCACTCCCAACTTTTGCTACTTTAGTTGAAGCTGCAAGAAGAACCAACAACACTGTTCTTAGGCAAAAGGGAGTTAATCGTTTCACTAGAAGAAATACTCCTACAGTGAACGCGATTCAAGGAAGAGGAAGAGAAAGAAGAGGCCCTCCTCGTCCTAATATGCGCCCTAGAAGAGAAGATCCAAGAGGAAGGCAAGATGATGATGCTGAATCTCCGCCATTCTCAGTTCCTTTGGATAGAGTGAAAGCACTTATTCAGGAATGGGTTAGAGATGGAAATATCAACTTGCCTTATATTCCACGTCCACCAACAGCAGAAGAGAGGTCCAACCCAAGGTATTGTGACTATCATCGAACAGTTGGCCATCCACTCTCAGAATGTAGGAATATGAGGAGTTTATTTCATAGGAGAGTACAAGCAAGAGAAGTGTTGATCGGTAACAATGGAGTTCAGAATAATCCACTTCCAGCTCATCAAAATCCTAGAGGACATGTGAATACTATTATTCATCATGATCCTTTTCCTTCTCCTTCACTACCCAATTCGAAGAAGCACAAGCAGATAGTATGGTGACTTCTTCCATTGCAAATTCACTTATGAAAACTCCAAATTTCAGGCATTTCTTTGATCTACTTGGGTTTTCTGAAGCATCAAAAAAGAAGCTGCTATTGCTTTAGTCAGAATAGGAGGGCAACAATACGGAGAGTGTAACATGGTGGGTCGGCCTATGGGAAGAATGGCAAGTGGATATGAGAATGCCATAGTTTTTACGGAGGCAGATATGTGTACTTCTCATCCTTATCACAATAAGCCACTTTATGTGGAGAGTGTTATCAATGAATATCCTATCAGAAGAACATTCATAGATGACGGATCTTCTGTGAATCTCATGCCTTTGTCTACTCTGAAGGCAGTCAACATTGATTTGAAGAGTTTACGACGTCCCATAACAATCTCTTCCTTTGACAGTAAAGAGATTTCAACTTTGGGACAAGTGACAGTGAATTTCAAGATGGGACCAATTCAAGATCAGACTTGCTTTCATGTGATTGATGCTGATGTAGCTTACCATGTTCTCATAGGAAGAAAATTCTTGCATACTCACAACATCATCCCATCTTCTCGCCACCAGTGCATTAAAGGTCATTGGAAGGGGAAGGAAATTTTCATTCCAGCTACAAAGACTCCATTTGAGCGGAATGAAGTGAACTATGCTGAGGCATCTTTCTTTGAAGATTCAGCAGAGGATGGAAACATCTATTGAAGACCTATAGGTGTTCCACTTCCAAGATGGGAAGACCTCTCTACAAAGGAAAATAATATTGGTGAGAAGAAGAAGAAACGTCGAGGTGGAAAAAGAAGACGTGGAAATACTTTTGAGAACAGAGATGAAAAGGAAGAAAGACAATACTGGAGTGAGTTCTTATACTCGTGAAGATGGAAAAACTATCTATTGCTTATGATGGGACGAGGGGTCTGGAGAAAAACCTTCTCTTGACCCCATACAATGGAAACCTCCTGATGAGCAATTAACTTGTTCTCAAGTAGAGGTACGAGAAAAGGAGAAAGAAGAGATTGAGCCTGCACCAGAACAACTTCAAGATCAACCTAAGCCACAAGGTGATGAGTTAGAGGAGATTAATATAGCCAAGGAAGAAGGAGAAACAGCAAAGCCACTCTTCATAAGCAAAAACCTTTCAAGTGAACAAAGAATCATATTGATTCAACTCTTGAAAGAATTTCAAGATGTTTTTGCTTGGACTTATGAACAGATGCCTGGGCTAGATGAGAATCTGGTTACACATGAATTGCACATTGCTCCTGGAAGTAAACCAGTGAAGCAACATGCTCGTGTGTTTCGTCATGATATTGAAAACCAGATCAAGGAAGAAATCAATAAGCTTCTCAAAGTTGGGTTTATCAAGCCAATACATCATCCTACTTGGTTAGCCAATATTGTTCCAGTAAAGAAGAAGAATGGCACAATTAGGGTGTGTGTAGATTTTAGAGATTTGAATAAAGCATGTCCCAAAGATGATTTTCCTCTTCCAAATATTGATACTTTGGTTGATGCAACAGCTGGTCATGAAATGTTTTCTTTCTTGGATGGATTTAGTGGCTATAATCAGATTAAGATGGCTCCAGGTGATGCAAAAAAGACTGCTTTTCGAACTCCATTTGGAAACTTCTATTATACTGTTATGCCTTTTGGATTGAAAAATTCAGGTGCAACTTATCAGTGTGCCATGACAGCTATTTTCCATGACATGATGCACGATTGTATGGAGGATTATGTAGATGATATAGTTGTGAAATCCAAAAAAGCCTCAGATCATTTTCAAGATTTGAGAAGAGTGTTTGAACGGTGCAAAAAGTGTAGGTTGCGAATGAATCCTCTGAAATGTGCATTTGGAGTTTCAGCTGGAAAGTTCTTGGGTTTTGTGGTTCACAGAAAAGGCATTGACGTTGATCCTACAAAGATAAGTGCTATTCAATCTATGCCACCTCCAGTGAATCAGAAACAACTTAAGAGCTTGTTGGGAAAAGTTTCATATATCAGAAGATTCATTCCAGCCTTGGGAGAAATAATAGTTCCTTTTCAAGCTTTGTTGAAGAAAGGAGTGTCATTTGAATGGGGCGAATGGCAGCAGGAAGCATTTGACAAGATAAAAAGAATCTTGACTTCTCCAGCAACCATGACTATGCCATTGAAAGACCAGCCAATGATATTATATCTCACTTCTACTCCACATTCTATTGGTGCTTTACTAGTACAAGAGGTGGAAGAGCAAGAACGACCTGTGTATTACTTGAGTAGATGTTTACATGGTAGTGAGTTAAATTATTCACCGATGGAGAAACATTGTCTCGCATTGGTCTTTGCTACTCAGAAGTTGCGTCACTACTCTTTGGCTCATAAACTTGTGGTGGTGACTAAGTCAAATCCTATCAAATATTTGCTCTCTAGACCAGCTTTATCTGGGAGAATAGCAAAGTGGCTTCTTTTGCTTGGAGAGTTTGACATATCAGTTGTTCAGCCAAAGGCCATCAAGTCTCAAGCACTTTCAGATTTGTTAGCACATTTTCCATCCCAACATGAAGAAGAAATACATTATTCTATTCCGAATGAATTTCATGAAGAAGTTTGTTGTGAATATAGAAGAAGGGGAATGGAATTTATATTTTGATGGTTCTTCCACAACTTCTGGGGAGGTGTTGGCATAGTTTTGATTCCACCAAGTAGAGAAGTTGATTCCTTGATAGAGAGTTTAGAGTTAACCTCCTCTCATTTGAGTAGAAACAACATCTCCTTGGATGATGAGTCAAGAAGAGAAGGATACTCCTTGATTCCTGGTTTAGAGTTAAACTCCCTAGAATCGAGTAGAGAACCTATCTCCTTTGCCTTCAAATTGGATTTTCCATGCACCAATAATCAGGCTGAGTATGAAGCACTTATTCTGGATTTGTTCGTAGTTGACTCCATTGGAATTAAAAATCTTTGTATTCATGGAGATTCTAATCTTATAATTAAGCAAGCTAATGGTGAATTTGCTTTGAAAGAACAGATGTTAGCTTCTTACAGAACACTTGTTCAATCTTTGTGGAAGAAGTTTCAGAATGTAAGATGTGAGCATAGCCCAAGATCTACAAATCGGTATGCAGATGCACTTGCTACCTTAGCTTCCAAAATTCAGATTCCAAAAGAGAATGAAAGTATCACTATGTCTGTTGTTAGAAGAACTTTACCATGTACAACTAGCGAATTATTTCAATCTCTTGAGTATGAAGAAGATGAAGATTGGCGTTCACCTATCATTGAGCAGTTCCTCAAGCCTACTTCTGCTAGTATTTCGAATCTGAAACACTTCCTCTTAATCCAAGGTGTTCTATACCATAGAAGTGCTAATGGAGTATTAGCAAGGTATGTTTCTAAGCATGAAGCTCAAGAAAGATTAAGCGCAGCACATGAGCAGTGGTGTGGTAAAGAAGGACCTCCCTTACATCGCCTACTTCAAAGAGTTGGATACTTTTGGCCAACCATGTCTAAGGATGCTTTGCAAATTCAGAAATCATGCAGTAAGTGTTCTGAACCTCCAGATGTCAAAAAATGTAATTTTATTGGAAGTGCTGGAGATTGGCGTAGGCCTTATATTGATTATCTAAAGAATGGAGTTCTTCCAACCAATTATCATGATGCAAGACAGTTGAAAAGAAGAATTCAAAGGTTTTTTATGAATGGAGATGATCTATTCCGAGTCTCATTTTCAGGAAAACCATTGAAATGTGTTTCTCCAGCTGATATGCATCCTCTGTTGGAAGAAGTACATGGTGGGAGTATTGGAGAACATGAAGGAGGCAGGAAGCTCTATCAGAAGCTCTTAGATATTGGATACTACTGGCCTACTATGAAGCAGATGCTATGAATCACGCGAAGAAGTGCTACCCTTGCCAAGTTCATGGCAATGCTATACATGCGCCAGCAGTGGAACTACATAGCATAACAACTCCATGGCCTTTTCATACTTGGGCATTTGATTTAATTGGTCCCATAAGTCCACCTTCCAAAGGCTACATATGGATATTGGCAGCAACTGAGTGTTTCACAAAATGGGTAGAAGCTATACCCTTGAAGAATGCAACAGGACCAGCGGTGGCAAACTTCATCAAAGAAAATATCATTTGCCGTTTTGGGATACCCAAAAGGATTTTCTCTGATAATGGAACCCCATTTATCAATTCCAATGTGAGAGAATTGCTTGCACTTTATGATGTTGATCATGTGAAGTCTTCTCCTTATTATCCAAAGGGAAATGGTCAAGCTGAAGCCACCAATAAGACTTTGCTAAAGATACTTAGTAGAATGGTTCATGAAGAACCAAAATTATGGTGTGAAGCTCTTCCAGTGGCATTATGGGCATATATAACTTCAAAGCATGGGCCAACAAAAGCAACTTCGTTTTCATTGGTGTATAGAACGGAAGCTGTTCTTCCAGCTGAAATATTAGTTCCTTCTGCAAGGTTAGCTCTGGATGCTGAACTGGATAATGATGCTTTGCGGATGATAGAACTAGAAGCATTAGAAGAAAGGAGAGATAAGGCGAAGAAGAATTTATCAGTTTACCAAAGGAGATTGAGTAGAGCTTATGACAAATTAGTGAAAAGAAGAAATTTTGAAGAAGGTGATTTGGTACTTCGTGCTACAGAACACATTAGAAGAGGAACTCCATCCTCTAAGTTCAGTCCAAAATGGGAAGGTCCATATATTGTACATGAAGTGAATGACAGTAGCTATTGCAAGTTGATGAATCCAAGGACTAATGCTATCACAACACCCATCAACTTTCAATACATCAAAAAATTCCATGTATGAGACTCATACTTCCACTCTCTTGTCAAGTTTATGTTATTCAATAATAAATCAAGTTCATTGCTTCTACTTTTCTCCGTAATGGAGTTTAATAAATGAGAAGTTTGTTTCACTAATAGCCGCAGCTTAATCGCTCATATTTTGGCTATATTTTATTACTTACAATCTAGCCGCAGCTTTATCGCTCATACTTGGCTAAGAATTATTATACAATGACCGCAGCTATATGCTTTTCTAGAAGGATTGAATCAATCTCCTATATATCGAGTTGAGAGATAGTCTCTCCTTGATGTAAAGTTGAGAACGGTTCTCCTTGGTCGCATACATGAACATACAATTCTCTCTACGAAAGAAGAGAAAAGAAAGATTTGCTATTGATAAATAGAGGAATAAGAGTACCAATATTATTGCAAAAGATCAAAAAAGTTCCAAAACAAAGAAATATTGAAACAGAATTGCAACAAAAGAAAACAAATATCTAATTAGCTACATAGCTCCAAAGAGAAGAATTACTACTGCTAAACTCTGAAAAAGAATCTAACTTCTGCAGCAACTCAACTTGATGATTCTTTAGTGAGGCAATCTCCACTTCTATTTCTTTTAACTGTTCTCCTACCTTCTTCTTCTCAACATCAATGGAAAGGAAGGCTTTAGCTTTGGAAATGCAAATGTCAATACAATCAAGCCTAAAACCAGCCTTTACTGCATCATCCATAAGTCGCAACATCAACTGTAATTTCTCTAAAGAAATAGAAGACACTGGAACATCAGCAACCAACAAGGCTTTCCCTAACCCATCCAGTATGTAGGAAATAAAATCTTCACTTTGGAAGATACAAGAATCCCAAAATTCACCCCCTTTCTGATAGATGACCTCCAAATGCTTCACATACTGAGACTGAACAGAGAAACCATGAAAATCAACTCTAGCTGTAACATTTCCAGAATATGTTCCAAAAGTATCAAGGGTATTAGTAGCTTCCCCGTTCTCTGACACTGGGGGGGAAGAAATAACATCAAGAGCAGCTGTAGCGATAACAGTGTCAGTTTGAACAGGTTGAGCACTTGGAACAGGTTGAGCACTTGGAACAGGTTGAGTACTTGGAATAGGATCAACATTTGGAACAGGAATAGCTATGTCAGCCTGAACAAGTTCAACACTTGGAACAGGATCAGTATTAGGAACATGTTGAACATTTGGAACATCTTCCAAGATAGCAACTTCATCACTCTGAATATCTTCCTCAATTCCATTAAAGAAATCATCAGCACTTATGTCGAATAGAGAAGTAGAATTCTCTAGTTGAACATCATCAGCTCTAGAAAAGGCATCATCATCAGACTCTTCAGAATTCATAAAATGCTCGTCACCAGATTCATTGTCATCATCACAAGATGTCTCATCATCATTAACAAATTGCTCCTTTCGAATTGATTTACCCTAAAAAAAATAAGGGAAGATGAGAAAATGACATCAAAAGAGATAGTAAAGAAGAACAAGAAAGAAAAAGAGAACAAGAACAACTTACTTTTCCATGTCTAGTACGTGAAGCAACGATATCAGAAGACTCCTCATCTATCTGATCAACACATTCTTTTCCTTTTCTTCTTGAACATGAAGGGATCAAACGCAATGATATGTCACTTTGAGTAACATCAACAAGAGTAAGGCGTTTTCTAAGATCAGGAAGAGGTATACAAAGAGCTTTCCAATCAGAAATACACTGACCCCAATAAGCTAGCCATCCTGAACTATAATAGCTACGCCTATCAGAAGCTGGTACAACCCAAAGTTTGATCTCCTTACGCTTCTTCTGAACCTCATCAAAAAGAAAATCAGAAACACAAGAAGAGAAGTCTTCATCCAAACGACTAAAAGGGGCACGTGGAATCATTTGATCATATCCAAATTGACGAGCAACTCTACACATTGAGTATACTTCAACAGAACGAGAATCTCTATCCAAGCCTGTATAGGTACTTTCTATCATAGAGGGTAAGATGACAGGATTAGTCCACAAGTAAAACTCAATCTCTTCCTTACTTAATTGAGATTGATTTTGAACACCATAATAGGAATCTGGATTACCATACCCATTCTTCTTACGCAAGTAAGGACACCAAGTGAATTCCTTCATCATATCCAACACCTCAAGAACACATCTCCTTGCACTCTGATTATGCCAAGCCCAAGCTCTATAATTATTCTTAGAAAGAGGTCCAGAAGAAGTCACAGATTGAGGACTTTGATTAGGTATAGGAGCACAAGTACTAAACCTCTCCCATAAACACATTTGAATGAAAGAAACATCAATGTACGTAAGAATTCTATACCGACTAGCTGATTCTTCAGTCTTGGAAGAATATAAATCCAATCTTTTATAAAGAGAACCCAAATAGAAAGGAACCAGAGAAAAGCGCATACCTTTAGCAATTTTAATAGCTATTGGAATAAGAGCTGGACTAATACCATCATCTGGACATCCTGGGAAGACATGCCTGGCTAACCATATTATTAGTAGTGCTTCTAACTCATGCTCAGAATCTGGAAGATCAGGAGAACTACTTTCACCTTTTCTAGGTTTGAATTTATGAAAAAATAATCCAATCCAGTTAGAGAAACGGGCAGCCTTAGATCTCTCTTTTTGACGTTTGAACAAATCACAGAAGAAACTACGAGTCTTCTCTTCTTCCTCGGACAATTTGATGGAACAAACATTATGTCTCCCCAGACAAGGAAGTTCAAGAAGAACACGTACATCCTCAAGAGTAAAAGTGAATTCTCCCCAAGCAGTAATCATAGTATGAGAAAAAGTACTCCATCTGCCAAAATAGCACGCCATACATCCATTCTTCCTTCTCTACGAATGCGAAGTTTTGAGGAAACTAGTATAGCATCAAGTACTCCCGCTGAAGATAGAACCTTTACATGAGCAGGATTCTTCATTATCTTATTCACCCAATCTTCCCAACCTTTAACAGGTTGAGAATTAGAACCAAACTTAGTTAGAGACAATGGGAATTCTCCTCGTTCAAACCTAAATTTCAGAATAGACTCGCCCGGAATATGAGTTCTGAAAGTTGATGCTTCAAGACTAATACTTAGCCAAGAATGGCCAACTAGAGGATCAGGATAAGAAGCAATTCGTCTACCACGAACCTCTTTCCAGAAACGATCTTCTCCTCCTTCCCTAATGATCTGATCTGACCAATCTTCAGGAACAGAAGGAAGCGCACGACCTTTTCCAACACGAAGACGCATTTTCTTGTCAACAGGAGCTTCAATATTAAAATCTTCAGAAGTCCTATTTTTTTTTCTTTACAGGAGCTCGAGCAGCAAGAGAAGGTTGGCCGTATTGAATCTTTGTCATTGGAGAATAGCTACAAGAAATCAATAACACAATTCAGATAAGTACAAATATCCATAAAGATATATATATATATGTACACATAAAAAAAATAATAAAAAATAAAATAAAATAAACCATAAAATATTTTTATTATTTTTTTCTTCTTTCCCTCATCTTAAAAAAAATAATAAAAAAAATAAAAATAAAAATTACATTATACTGTGTAAGAATAGCGCCGGCGCGCTGTGCACCAGTGCGCAAGCACGCAGGAACAATGCTTGGGCATTGTGCACTATGCGCAGGTTGATTCACGAAAAAGAAAAAATATTAAAAAAATTAACTTGATTGCTTTCTCTGTCAAGTCCTACTTTCTCCCATTAATTACTTTTGCATAAAATGACAAAACCACACACAATTGCAACGTACACACACCAAAATATAAAAGCAAAAGATCCTACAGATTCAAGTAAATATTAATTCAAGCATATCATCAAACCCTTCTACTCTTTTGCTCTTTCTTATTCTTCTTTTATTTTCTTTCTTCAAGTACGAGAAAACAAGAAGTAAAAAAAAAAAGTCAGCTCACCTCCTTACTCTAACTCCAAATTAATTTTTCCAAGTAAAGGTCATAAAAAATATATATATTAAATGATAAAAAAATAAAAAAAAAATAAATCAGACAAATAAAAAAAAAGATGAAGAACACTTACTTCTTCAACTAAAAACCAAAAGAATGAAAAGAAACTATTGCTCTCTAGTTTTTTATGTGAGAAAATTTTCAAGAGAAACTTTCATATTTATAAGACATAGAGTATCAAGATTTTAATGATAAATATTCAGAATCAAATCTTCTTTTAATCTTAAACATTTATTGTCCTTTTAAAAAACATAATCTCTTTAAAAAGAAAGTTAAAAAAAAATTATATTTAAAACAAAAAAATGTATATATATATATATTACTCACAATTCAATAAGTTGAAATACTATATTCTTTTATTGTCAAAATTTTGGAATTGTAATCTGTAGCATTAATTCCTTTTCAGAAGTCAACTTCTAAATTGAAACACACGTGGATAATGAACTTCTAAATTGAAATTATTCAACAAGCTTTTAAATTTACATTAAAAAATATAGGTATCTATTGAATTCTTAAATTTCTATTTAAATATATATATTTAAATGAATGCACTTGGAAATGGCTAGTGCAAAACTTGCTGCACTTGTCAATACACAAAGACGTATGGGAGAAATTCCAAGGTATATAAACATATTCATTTAACAAAGTAAAAAAAAAAAAGAAAAAGACAATTCCCACCTTTTCCGGTTGCATCAGCTATTCTAAAAATTAATAAATGTCCCTTTCCAATTTGAAGCTCACAAGCCATGAGCTTCCAAATTGAATTAAAACAAATCCTGCGAGCATCAAACACAAAGATCGTGGGCGAATCAACCTGCGAGGAACAGTACAGCTCGTAGAAACAGTGTTCCTCGAGCTACAAAACTTCAGTTAATGGGAATAGTCCTGTAAGCTACAAAATTGTTATTTTTATAAAATGAATGTTTTTATTTATTATAAGATTAAGCAAACTAAACAAAGACTTATTCTCAAATTTCTGAAGAGTAGTTTCTATTCACTTGTTCTTAAAATTTTAAGGAAACATAACTTACCTGTTCCCAAAATTGTAGAAAAAACAATCTAACTGTTCAAAAATTTTGAGAAAAAGCTTCTCACTTGTTCTTAAAATTTTAGGGAAACGCTTTACATGTTTCCAAAATTTTAGAGAAAAACTTCTAGTTGTTCCTAAAATTTTAAGGAAAAAACTTCTTACCTGTTCTCAAAATTTTAGAGAAAAGCTTTTAGCTGTTCTCAAAATTTTAGAGAAAAGCTCTTACCTGTTCCCAAAATTTTATTACCTGTTCCCAAAATTTTAGGGAAAAGCTTTTAGCTGTTCCCAAAATTTTAGAGAAACACTCTTACCTGTTCCCAAAATTTTAGGGAAAAGCTTAAGCTGTTCCAAAATTTTAGAGAAACATTCTTACCTATTCTCAAAATTTTAGTAAAACACTCTACAACTTGTTCCTAAAATTTTAGGAAAAAGCTTCTAGCTGTTCCCAAAATTTTAGAGAAACACTTTATTCACCTATTCTCAGTATTTTAAGGAAAAGCTTTTGGCTGTTCCCAAAATTTTAGGGAAACACTTTTCACCTATTCCCAAAATTTTAGGGAAAAGCTTCTAGCTATTCCAAAAATTTTAAGAAAAAGCTTTTTACCTGTTCCCAAAATTTTAGGGAAAAGCTTCTAGTTGTTCTCAAAATTTTAGAGAAAAGCTTTTACCTATTTCCAAATTTTTTTAGGAAAAGCTCCCTATCTATTCCCAAAATTTTAGGGAAACACTTTTCACCTGTT
The DNA here is from genome assembly GCA_031772115.1 of Heritiera littoralis. Taxonomy (NCBI): domain Eukaryota; kingdom Viridiplantae; phylum Streptophyta; class Magnoliopsida; order Malvales; family Malvaceae; genus Heritiera; species Heritiera littoralis. The sequence continues at coordinate 546,002 of JAPDPK010000180.1, read as the reverse complement.
CCCAAAATTTTAGGAAAAAGCTTCTAGCTATTACAAAATATTGAGGAAAAACTTCTCACCTGTTCCCAAAATTTTAGGGAAACACTTTTCACCTGTTCCCAAAATTTTAGGGAAAAGCTTCTAGTTATTCCAAAAATTTTAAGAAAAAACTTTTTACCTGTTCCCAAAATTTTAGGAAAAAGCTTTTAGTTGTTCCAAACTTTTAGACAAATGCTTCTACCTATTCCCAAAATTTTAGGGAAAAGCCTCTAGTTGTTCCCAAAATTTTAAGGAGACACTCCTTACCTATTCTCAAAATTTTAGAGAAACGCTATTACTTGTTTCCAAAAATTTTAGGGAAACACTTGTTCCCGAAAATTAGAAAAAAGCTTCTAGCTGTTCCAAAATTTTGAGGAAAAGCGAGAAATTTTAGAGAAAAGCTTCTACATGTTCCCAAAATTTTAGGAAAACACTCCCACCTATTCCCAAAATTTTAGAGAAAAAGTTTTAGTTGTTCCAAAATTTTAAGAAAAAGCTTCTCATCTATTTCCAAAAAAAAAATTAGAGAAAAGTTTATACCTATTCTCAAAATTTTATAGAACTGCCTTTTCTCACTTGTTTCCAAAATTTTAGGAAAATGTTTTTCTTATTTATTTCCAAAGATTTAAAGAAACACTCCTTCTAAATTGTTCTCATTTGTTCTTAATCTATGCATAGAATATTTCTTTTCTTTAGAAATTTCTATGCAGGGGGCAACACAACATAAGCAATTATTCCATCAGGCAACTGTATAGTAAAACAAAAACTTATTTTGCTAAAAAAATTTATGCCAAACAATTATTTGGCTAAGAAAATCTCATTCATCATTAAAAATTCATACAGGGGGCAATAATAAGTCTAACTTAAATAATTTCAATACAAGATAATAAGTTTTAATAAAATTATTATTTTTCCAAAAACCCTTTATAGTACTAATGCATGAGAATTTCTTATACTAAGAATTCCCATGCAGGGGGCAAAATGTAGATACTTAATTTTGGAAACTAATATTTATTCCATACTATAGTGAAAGACAACCTCTTCTTAGAATAAATACTTCACAAGAATAATTTCTTCAGAAGAGCTTCTACACAAGAACAATCTCTTATCAGAAGAGCTCATTACTTCTAGAAGAACTCATTCACAGAATAGCTCTTCTCAGAATAGCTCTGCTCGGAACAACTTTTTACAGAACAACCTGTTCTCAGAATAACTTATTTAAAGAACAGCACTTTCAAGAAGAAGTGAAGATAATTCCGGAATAGGGCAGGGTTCTTGAGTTATCTTCACTATTGGGATGTCCTGGAGAGTTTGGCTTGGTGGATCAGATATGGAGATAGTTAAGAGTTCTTCTCTTAACCTTTCTCTGAAGTTTGAGTGCTCTTCCATATTTCTTTCAGTACACCTTCTCCCAAAGCCTGAGTGCTCTTCCATATTTCTTTCAGTACACCTTCTCCCAAAGCATGAGTGCTCTTCCCTATTTCTTTCAATATAGCATAACTTCCATTAGACAAAGCATTAATGCTTTGTAACCGCCAAATTCTCATTATTACGTTATTAATACCAAAGATATGTAACTCTCATTCTCTACTCCTATATATAGAGGTTCTTGTTACCATTGAAAGGACTTTTGGCAAATGAGCTAATCCAGAAACTCTCTCTCAAATCCTCTCTACACCGTTTCCTTTATACAGCCTTGTTCTCAGCCTTGCTCAGCCTTCTACCACCACCTGCCGCTGCACTCATTCTTCAGGGTCTGCTTCAATCTTCCTCTCCGCCGCCTCTCGGCACATCCCACTCTACTGGTTTGCAACGTTTCCTCTCCACAACAAAAGAACTCATCTACAACTTTATATGAATTATGGAATATTGGTTTGCCTCCAATTACATGAAATCTAGGTTTTCTGGTTGGTGAACTGTGTTTATAAGTGCAGGGGGCTAGGATTCGGGCAGTCGTTATATTGCCGAAATTTATTCAAAATATTTCTAAAAATATTAGAAATTATTTTGGTGCATTATTGATATTTTCCTAGCCTCGAAAAGGACGAATTAAATCTTTTTCATAAATGGTGGAATTACCGAAAAGTAGTGATTTAATATTTATGATACCAATTTCGGTAAAGGTTTCACTACTAAAAATCCATCCCACGTGTTTTATGGTGAAAGGTGTGATTGGTGAAGTAAAATGGTGAATAGTAAATATTTTATAATTATTTTCAGGATGATATTCACTATTCTATTTATGGTTTTCCTTTATGGATAAAATAAATTCCATCACATGTAATGATTTCCATAAAGGCTTCATCACTGTGAAATTATTGTTTTGAGACTAAAATGTCTCTGCATGTGTTTTATAGCGTGAAATGTGTTGGTGAAATTATTATTGAATTTGAAAAATAAATAATTTATTTTTTCATAAATTATGAAAATATTGGGAATTGATTTCCAATAATTTTGAAATTCGAATGTTAAAAAGGAAAGTGTGGAAACATGTGTATATGTGTACTACGGTGAAAAGGTATAGTTATGAGAATTTTATTTCACAGTAAAATGATTTTATAAACTGTTTTCACCGTATGTGTGATAACCGCAAATTTCTGAATCTTTATATTACTTATTCGAAAATTTAATTTTTAATGCGAAAGATAAATTAAAGTAAATAAAGGAATTATTTACAAGACGGAATATTGTGGAAATTCCGAAAATGGAGGAAGTGACGGAATTGGGAAATTCGAGTAAAAGAAATTAAGTTGGAAATAAAATAAGGAATAGAGGAAATTTAATTTGAATAAATGGAAATCCAAATTAAATAAGAAAATGAGGAAGAAAATATATATTGTACATACAATATATATTGTATTATTTCATTATATAAATATATATAAATGTTATTCTATTTTAAAGTATATATGTATACATAATATATATTAGATATATATATTTGTAATATATAATATATATACATATTTTTGTATATAATACATATATAGTACTATACTATATATAAAATTATATATAGTATAATATGTATATAATAAAATTAAAACAGAAAAAAAAAAAGAAGAAGAAACAGAATCGGGAACTCCCGATTTTGCCTCCCGCGTGGAAGCCGGCCACCGTCGGCCGGCCGACCGAGGGCGAAACGAGGGAGCCGAGACCATCGCCGGCGAGCGAAGAAGAGGAAGAAATCGACCGGTGGCGGAAAGGAGAAAGGAAACAGAATCGGAACCGGAACCGGAGGAAGCCAGAAAAGAAAAAGAAAGAGGATCTGGCGGTGCCGGCGGAATTGGCCACCGCCACTGCCACCGAAGCATCGCCGGAGGAAGAGGAAGAGGATGGAGGCCACCCGAGGCGCGGTGAACGGCGGAGGAAGGCTGACGGAGGAGGAGAAGAAACCGAGGCAAAACCGAGTAGATTCGCCGCCGTGCCGTCGATCCAGGCCGAGCTGAGGCACCGGCAAGTTCGTCTCAACGCCGGCCAGCTGAGGAGCCACCGAACCGCCGGAGAACCGATCGCCGGCAAGGAACCGGCGAGGAGGAACACTGACCGGTCTGAACCGGTTTGACCGGGAAAGGAAGAGGAAAAAGAAAAGAAAAAGAAAAGAAAAAGGAAAAAAGAAAAAGAAAAAGAAAAGAAGAAAGAGAGAGAGAAAGAGAAATAGGAATTCCGGGAATTTGAAAATGTGAAATCCCCCAATTTCATGCAATTCCTCCATAATTGTAAAGCATTTTGGCTTAAATGAAGTAAGTAAATATGAGAATTATAAAGTATGAAGGATGTATGGAATATGGAAGAAGTAATGAGATGAAAGATTAAATAATCAAGTAGTCAAATAATATTGATGTCAGGAAAATAAAGGGAATAGGAAGAGAGAAGACCAATTAAATGAATATGAAGCTTAATGTATGAATGATGTATGCATGATGTATGGAAGAAATATGAAAGTTGATGGTCAATAAGACAAATGATTTATTAGGTTGATATCAGAAAAATATTAAGAGTATGAGACAAGAATTAAATCTGAAATATTATTGGAGATTAAATGGACAAATGGTCTTGAGTCAAAAAGGAAGAAGAGAATTAATGGGTCAAAAGAGTCAAGGGAAAAGTATGGCTGAGATTGAGGATAGGATAAGAAGGCAATTAATGAATGGCATGACTCACCAGCCCAGCCATCACCCAACGTCAGCCTATCTTCCAGCTCTCCCTCTCGTTCTCGCCCTCTCCATCTCCAAGATTCCAAGTCTTTCTTCCATAGCTACCTTGACAAACACCCTTGTTTAGTAACCAAATCGTTAAGCTTATTTGACGAAAAAACGATCCTAGTCACTAGACGAGGCTATATCTGAAGTTTGGTGGATTGATTCCAAGTATGGAAGGAGATCTCAAAGTTTGAGATTTTGGTCACTAGGAAAAGGTAAGAGAAGAAGATGATTTGTTCAAGTATGTTCATGGTATGGGGTTGTACTGAATTAGTATAACATGTTTATGGCAAATTCTTAAAGGTTTGCTTTGATATGATGATTTCAGATTTGAAGGAGTGAAAGCTAGGGTTACGCGCCAAGTGATTACGCGTTTCCGAAGGAATCAAGGTAAGGAATTTATGTAACGGACGTAAGGCGGCTATGTCCGCATGTTTTATACTGTTTTATGTGGTTTGGAGAAAAGTACTAGTTGGATTTGGTGCATGAAAAGATGCATTTTCGGATTTGTCTCCTAGTACCAATTAGGCTAGGAGCAGCCGACTGCCTTAAAGGGGAAGTCGACTGCCTAGAGACAACCAAAACGTCGTTTTTTCGAAAACCGATGCAAACCAGTCGACTGCTATGTATGCCAGTCGACTGCTATTTTCCAGAAAAGCATTCTGTTTCAAACCAGTCGACTGCTATATGAGACAGTCGACTGCTATTTATGAAAATGCATTCTGTTTCAAAACCAGCCGACTGCCTATAGGACCAGTCGACTGCTATTTTCCGAGATGCATTCTGTTTCAAAAACAGTCGACCGCTATATGTACCAGTCGACTGCTATTTATGAAGAAGCATTCTGTTTGAAAACCAGTCGACTGCTATATGGACCAGTCGACTGCCCTTATGTGTTTTCAAAGATGAATATATCGAAATTTTAAATGAAAATAATTTCGATAAATGAAAGTATGAAGCAGCAGCCGACTGCCCTATGAGGCCAGTCGACTGCCCTGTTTTGAAAAGAGGTTTTCATACCTATTTTCCAAAAGTATGAAATGTCATGGCTAGAAGCTACATGGCATATGTTTTGAGATTATGCACTTTCATGTTTCTAGTAGGGGCTCTGATCAAGTCCTGAAAATTATGTATGTTAAGGGCTGAGGACCATAAGTCAGGCCTCAGTTGCTACAGGGGACACCTGACTAGTGTTGACTGTAGCCACCCGCAGTTGGCCAATCTGTTTATGTTTCATGTTCGGCTAAGGGAGAATTCCTGGCCCTACGGGGTACGCCACATGATTATGATGATGATGATGCAGTGCATAACTCCACAAAAGTATGAATAGTTTTTATGTTATCAAAAACTATATGTATATGCGATTTCTAAGAATAAAGAAATCAAAAGTACTTGGTTTACTCGTACAAGAAGTTTTAAAAGAAGTATATGAAGTACGCTTTCAAGAAAGTATAAAATGTTTTAAGAAAGGTATGTATGTATGTAAATGATATTTCAAAGAAGTATTTGAAATATGTTTTGAAGAAGTACACGAAGCATGCTATGTTATAAAAGCATGTAAAGTATGTTTTAAAGTATGTTATGAAGTATGTTTTAAAGTAAAGAAGCATGATGTATGTTTTAAGAATACAATGTATGTTTCGATGCAAGTTTATGAAGCATGATGTTTTAAAGGAAGTATAAGAAGAAGAAGTATGGTGCATGTTTATATGTATGCTATATTTGAAAAGAAGCATACCAAGTATGATTTGACGCATGATGTTTTCACGAAAGTATGTTGCCTACACCATTTGAAAGAATTATACATGGTTGCAAACAATGCATGCAAGAGGTTTATGATGCATGCTTTATAATGCTTTACATGACATTATAGAGCCAAGTAGGAAAAATACATATAGAGGCATAGCACGCTCTTTTACATATTTTTCTTACTGAGCGTAAACTCACCCTTTTACGAACATTTTTCATACAGACTATCTGAAGTAATCCCTCGCTCTAAATAGAAGAGCCTACGAGTGGATTTTGAAAGTTTACCTTCAAGAGACGCTTCCCAAGTAGTATAGAAGGTATACTTATGTAGTTATGCAAAGTAAACTTGTAATTCAGCTATGGTACAGTACAACTAGCATTCATGTATATAAGATGTCGGGGATTTAAGTTAAGATGATGTATGAGATCCTGTGGAAACGGATGGTACATATATACATGTATCATTAGTCTGTTTTATTGTAATTGAATTAAATATATTGAGCTCTTAGATAGTAAGCTTAAGAAAGAAAAGTATGATTGACATTGACAAGCAAATCTAACTAAGTTTAAGGCAAAAAGGATAAAAGATGAATAAGAAATGTATGGTGATTGGGACGTCACAGAAAAATTCCCGAGAATTCAAAAATTACGGGAAATCCTAAGAATTATGAGAATTGGTAAGAATCCCAGAAAATGTTAAATTATTTAAATAATTTATTTATTTAAATAATTATGGAAAAATTCTAAATTTTAGAATTTAATTTCCAGAAAATTTTCTTGATGACTGAGCCGATGGAATCGGGCGAGATAAACACGGGCGTGACCTTCGAGAGGCAGTCGCTGACCCGAAACAGGTAAGGGAGACATGTGCCGCCTGTAAGGATATTCAGCCACATGTTTTAAATTATGCATTTAATTTATAAATACAATTTATAATGATTAGTTTTGAAAATTTGTGGTGATTTATCGGTTTCAAATTGTGGTGAAATACCAGTTGAGAAATATAAACTGTATTTTTTGTGCAGGAGGCTAGCCAAATCGACAGCCGTTATACTGCCGAAAAATTATCGAGTAATTACTAAAATTTACCGAAAATCATAATAAATGATTTGATTTCACGTGAAACGATTTTTATGTACAAAAATCGAAAAATTAAGTAAATTTCATAAAGCATGAATATAATGATAATTGATTTTAAAATATTCATATTTTCGTGAATGGTAAAAAAAAAGGAAATCACCGAAATTTCATTCTGTAGGTGATATTTCACATGAAACGAGAAGAAAATGAGAAAGAGACTGAAGTGAATATTTTTATAAATATTCTTAAATATTCACTAGATTTCATATAAAATCTTTATAGTTTTAATTATGGAAATAATTAATTATGAAAATTCCATAAAGGTTAAGAAATGATGAACAACTATATTTTCGAGACTAGAGGTCTCTACACGTGTTTTTAGAAGAAAACATGGTGATGGGAATTTAAAGTTAGAAAATAAATATTTTATTTTCATAAATTATAAAAATAATCTATTTGAATTCCGATAATTATAAAACCATGTTTTCGATTAAATGCACGGAAAAGCATACATATGTGTTTTATGGTAGAAAAGGACAGTTTTGCCCTTCTATATTTTCAGTGATGATTTTGCAAACTGTCTTCATCGCAATTTATAAAGAAATGTTTGAAGCATGAATTTCGTTCCGAAATTAATTCCCATAGTCTTTTGATAATTAGCTAAACGAACCTTATGATTTCTATGCATATTTTTCAATAAACTTTTTATGTATGAAAGTAAATAAGTATGTTTTCCGAAACAGTGATCGGAGTGGCAAACCCCTGGCTAACTTAGACCCAGGCACGTCCGGTCCTTACTATTTTGTACCAAATGTATAATTTAAGAAGTTACATAAGTAAGTAAGATTTGAGACTAAGGCCTTCCTATAGTTTATGTTATTGCTTGTCATGCTTGCCATATTGTGCATGTTTCCATCCCTTGTGGCATATGTTTAGCCCACGTCGTGCATGTTCTCGCCCACATTGTGCATGTTTCCATCCCTTGTGGGTATGTTTGTCCTTCGTGGTGCAATGTTCGTTGTACGACCCTGATCAGGTCTACAGCACATACCATGGCCATAGGTATTCTGTTCCCTCTGATGTTCTGTTCCCTCTTCGGAGGAAGAAGTAAGTGTCATGACCCGCATACTAGCTATATGATATCGCCTAGTCTCCATGAACTGTATGATAAGTTTTATTAATTATGATGTTAAGTTTCTAAAGTATGATGCATGTTTGAAACAAGTATGAATTTTAGATATATGTATTAAAGAATTCATACAATGATTTAAAGTATGAAATGCATTATTATGGCATTTGTTTTCTGCATATATCGATACTATGACTATTTTAAATGCATTTCTTACGGGGCTTTAGTACGATACGGTTATTAATTTAAAAAGAGAAATAAATGTTTATTCTAAAAGAATAACATAAGAATTATTTCTAAGATAGAGATAATCGAAGAAGAAATTATCCTATGATTGGATATTTATAAATCACTGTACTGTACTGTTTTTACTGTACTGAAGAGAAGAGAAAAGAAGTAAACCACTGTTTTTATTTCTAAACTGCCACGTGTTTTAAAGTATATTGAAGTGAAAAGAAATAAGTGGTTTACTCTGTGGAAAAACAAAAATTATATCGTTTTAAAAACAACGAAATTAATATTCTTTACAGTTGCTTCTAGGTTCCGGAACAAGTATGGTATTCTAAAATACCTACCTTATTCTATCTGGATCCCTAGCTGACTGTAGTATCCTTCCTACATGTAAGCCTAGAGCCAGCTAGGAAGATTTTAAAGAAAATGTAAAAAAGAAAAAGTATTTTCAGCATATAGATAGCTGAATATCAAGTGTGACATATAACTCTCTTACTGAGCCGTGGTTTGCTCACTCCCCAATATTAACATTTCAGGTTTTGATGATTGTGAGATCCAACATTTGTGGATTACGACTACCGACTGAGATTTATGAGGTATGATCAATTATTTTCTGTATTTAGACATGTGTACAGTACTACTTACTTATAGAATAAGATAGGGGATGTGTATAATCTAAATTATTATATGAAATTGTTTAACATTAAGTGTAAAGTGAAGTATCACAGACAGCCCAACCGGATAAGTTGCGTAAAATAAGGTGAAAAATGTGGTAACGGGTCGTTACAGTATGATACTGTGATTTATATCTTTATGGATTTTCTGAAAGATGTTATTGATTTTACATAATTCCATAAAGGTAACGAGATTTCACCTATACTGTTTTGAGACTATTAGGCCCCATATCATGCTCACGTGTTCATGTGTACCTTCTCATGTGTTGTGCTGTTAACATTAAGCCGTCTTTAGCGGTCCCGGCGTCACCTGCTCAGTGTACGACCGAGGACACTTATAAACTATGGCCATAAATCTCATGTGTTTATTATACTGTCCCTACAGGGATCTCACGTGTACCTTATTATTCCCTACAGGACTTATAGCATGATATCATCAGGGTGTTGCTTGGTCTCCACTATTATTCCACGTGTTATTATTGGTTTTGGTGATAACTATCGAAATATACTGTTTATTGTGATGCTTTATCACTGACTGGTGAAATATGTGAACGAGTGTTTTATTGCTACACGTGTTTTAAGTGATTGATTTTAATGGTGAAAATCAAATAATTTCCTAGTGTTGTTCACATGATTTAATAAATTATTTTATTTAAACATGTGATATTTTACATGCAGTAAATATTTTAGTGAGTTTATATTAAAATAAATTTTTACTCCCTATAGTCGCTCTGGGTTTCCGGGACAAGATAGGTATTTCAAAATACCTTCCATGCTCCATTTGGATTTCCCAACCGACTATAGTATCACTCCCTTGTAGAGTGCCAGTTTATAAATAGGAAACTAAAGGTTTTACTGCATGTAGTCTTCGAGGTATCAAGATTTGCATACAAATTTCTTACTGAGTCGTAGTTTTGCTCACTCCAATATTTTATCTCCCTAGATACTTTGCAGTGACCATTTGAGGTATTTCATCCGAGGATTAGAGGCTGCATATTGAGCACCCCGAGGCAGCGCTTCTAGATCCCAGAGGTATAATTATTTTAATCTATATGTTCAGACTTATGATTTACAGTACTGCGATATTGTATTAATTATGGGGATGTAAGTATTGATCACAAATACAAATTGTGAATATTTATTTTTGTTAACTATATTGAGTTACGGATATTGTGTTTCAGTGAATAAAAAGAATAAAATAAGATATCTCAGACAACCTAACCTATCCATATGTTGTGAAAATGTGTAAAAAGGGTAAAATACTGTGTACTTGGGATGTGACAATATGCATTTTATAATTATGTGTATGAAACATAAAACATACCTATATGTAAAATTTAATTTCCTGTTTGTCCATTCAGAATATATACACATACACGTGTATCCTTGTACATATATATTTATATATGCAAGATCATCATTATCATCATCATCATCATCATCATCATTGTTGTTATTATTATTATTATTATTATTATTATTATTATTATTATTATTATTATTATTATTATTATTATTATTATTATTATTCCACTCGGTTATTCGTATATATTTAGGTACGTATGTATACATGCATGTTACATGCACTAATCGGTGCATATGTTAACATTCATATCGAATTACGTGTTTTTTGCATATAATTTAGAGTACATTGTATATATAGTATATGTGTACATTTCACTCGCATAAATGGCTTATATAAATATCCAAAAATTCATTCTCATAGTTTTGGACTAATATAAAAACATTTAAATTCCCGAAAACACTTAATCGCACTTAGTACATTTACGATTTATACTTGGGTACAAAATTGGAGTAGGAAAATTCACTATTATCACATGGTGCCCACTATTAAGGAGTATATGGTCTTGCTTTACAATAAGGAATTAGACAAATGTAAGATCTACTAGAGAATAAGATTAGTCATCACAAGTGTTTAGCCCAAATGATACATGTCAACATGCAAAAAGTTGACCAACATATCAAGAAGAAATTGGAAGGTACTTATTTGGGTTGGAATTTCCTTCGAAGTTGTTTTAGTAAGTAGTTAACAGACGAGAAAAGTATAAGTTTAATGGCACCAGCTATTTATGGGTTGGTGGTCTTCCTTAGGTCTTTGCAGTATGTGGAGGTTATTCTTATAGATCTCGTTGAGCAACATGGGAATGAGGTGAATGTTACTCCAATTATCTTGGCCGAAACATTTAGATCTTTGAGCTATTCTCGCAGGAATGGAGGAAAACATTTCATTTGGTGCATGTAATTATTATATATGTGGATGAAAAGTCATTTTAAGTGTAAAGAAAGTGAATTCAAAGATGCTTATTTAAGTAGTAGTCTTCCTATTAAGGAATTTTGTAAAAGTGAATAGCTCAAGTCCATACAAAAAAGGAATGGGTTTCGACCATTTATAAAACAACAAGATAAGAAGTAGTTTGGTTGGTACCATAGATGCCATGAAGGTCAATGGCATATAAATGTGGTGGACAGCCAGATCCCTTTATTAGGCATGTGAGGAGCATTACTTACTCTCCCATCTTGGTATAAAGACAGTAAGGATATGACGAGTTTATCCCTATGACCAATGGACTCAATCAAGGGGAATACTCTTACACTGAGAAAAAGGCATTAAGGAAGATAAAAGAAGATGTCAAAGCTTGGAAAACAGCTTGTAAGATACAAAAGGGAAGATTTATAGATAAAGTCTCTCTTGAATATTATGTTTGGCATGCTAGACGAGCCAAGGATATTTTACTCCCTCTTGAAGAGGACGAAGCAATCCATGAAGGGTTTATACCTCGAGACCCCATGATAGATTTGTAGATTGCCAAAAGGATATTAGGGGAAAGAAAAAGGACTTAGAGAAAGAAATTAAAAGGATTAATTATGAAACAGAGATAACGTTAGGAAAAAAGGAGCAAGCATATACAAGGGTTCATCAAGAGAAGTACAAGTTGATGGATGAAGTTAGGTACTTGAAAGAAAGGCTCTTAAAGTCTAAAAATAAGCATTTGAAAGAATAGAACAATCAACTCAAAGCTGAGGTACAAAAAAAAGAGGTCGAATGTGAAGAACTTGAAGCAAAAGTTATACAGATACAGATGTGTTTGCAAGGTGCACTTAATAAATCCGAAGAATACTTACAAATCCTCCAAAATGTGGGTAATGAGCTGAATGACATAAATAAGAGATACAGTACATTAAGGAATGCTCGTGATTCACATCTTTTGATGTCTATGATTGAACTGATCAATGTCATGGCCCAGAGAGCAAGGGATATTGAGGACAGAATAAGGGATTTGAAGCTTGGAGTTAGCTTACTGATTAAACATGGGATATCACATCTTTTGATATTGATTGTTGCTGGACGAGATTCAAAGTCACTATGGCTTGGTCAAAAGGCTTAGTTGGTTGCCTTAGAGTTTCTTTATGGATGCAATGGATTTTCAATTTTGTTAAGCAATTGTTATAAGACAAGTTTCTATATGTATTTGATTATGAGACACGCTTTTATGCAATAAAATTTTCGTAAGCAACTATTATGAGACAAGGATTTATTATTTACGCAATAAAGTTCTTATGAAGAATTTAATTTTTTTTCCTTTACAAGCAGTGCATACATGTATTTAAACATACAAATTTTCATTTCATGTGTAAAAAGGTTTATGAATGCAAATGTTGAGAATAGGCTTAATTCTTATGCAAATAGATGTATGTGATGAGTATGATATGTTTATGCATAAGTTTGATAAGTATGAGAAGCAAAAAGTAATAAAAAACCTATAGGTATGATTCGACCTTGGTAAAGGGCATTATGGTAATTTCATAATTTTAGTGTCATCTCAATGTTGTGTTGTGATAAGTAGGTGCTAATGTGATAAGTGTAATTGGAATGATCAAAAAGTAAGAAATATTAGCTTTTGTTACTTTGTTACAATTATGACTTGAAAGCAAGTTAGCTTAAAGTGTGGTGTCTAAGTGGCATTAGTGAGTGTGAATATGATACGAAGCAATAACTAAGTGAATGGTGGCTTATTGTAGGGATTAGGCCCTTTAGTGGTGGAAACAAGTAAAGCTACTAAGTTTAGGGGCAAGTGAATTAGCTTGGAAATTGGTAAGTTAACCATGCAAGATGCATGTTAGCATCATCAGTGTAAGCATAATTAATGAGTTATTGATTTAAATGTTATTGAACCATATATTTGAATATTATGCCAATACTGCGTATTAGGGCATATTAGCTTGATTGCGGTGCATGTGAACTATATATGTGTATGAAATTGATATGTGATGTAATTGTGGATATAAACTTGTACATGTGTTTTGAACTTGCAAGCTGGGTAGTGCAATATAATAACCCGAACCTAACAACTTGAATTCTAGAAATTAGAGTACAAAATGTGAAAGTCTAGAATAGTGAGTTATGCTAGGTTTGCATATTGCATTCTCGAGCATAGCATGACAATGACATGATTTTAAAGCTTGCATTAGTTTATACTTATTTGTATAAAACCTTTAAAATCCTACTTTTCACATGTTTTGAAATCTTTGAATCTATTGAGTATATATGTGTTTTCAAGTAACGCATATATTTGCTTTGCATTCACATTGTTATTTGGTTTCAAAATGTGTATAAGAACTATTTGCAGCTATGTTTTGAAGTGTACTAAACATATGAATATATTGAGTCTATACGAGTTTTCGAATAAAGCATATTTTGCTTTTATATCTATTATGTTATCATACTTTAAAAATATACCAATACTATTTTATAGTTTTTAAGGCACCCCATATCGATATTGAAACCAATAGAGTAACATGGAAACAGCCCAAGTATCACATACTCCGATATGGGCACTATAAGGCTTGTCAGACAATTAATCCTGGCAAGTTCTGGTCTTAGTTGATCACTAGAACTGAAGATGACAAGGATCTATGGCCATGAATATGACGAGGCTCACTATATTGCTCTAGTGAGAGATATGGATTTCTAGTCATAAGTAACATCCTAGTTTTTGAGGTATGACGAGGCTCACCGAATAGCCACGTGAGATAAGGGATAAGTCTCTATTAGTTACTTGCAAGAGAACAACCAATTTGATTTGACAAGTATTAAGTATAAGAATATTTGATTTGACAAGTATGCAAGTATTTGATTTAATGAATATAAGTATACGAGTATTTAAATTAACAAGTATAAGTTTATGAGTATTTGATTTATACGTATATAAATATTTGATTTGACAAGTATTTAATTTATAAGACTACAAGTATAAAATATGCTTACAAGCATTTGATTCAATTACGAATACATGACACGATTTTCATTTGATTGAAAATAAATTGTTTTATTTAAACTGTAATTTCATTGACTTAATTAGTACTACATTAATCATATCATTGAATTACTAAAGTGATAGGACAATATAGTGTGATGTCAGATTAAGTGGATGATGAGGTATGTTGCATCTAAACTTATATCGCAAGTGCAAGTATCGTTCCTACATGGACTAGTTAAATTCGTTTTTAGCTAAGTACTAAAATTGAGCATCTTTGATTTATCCAAACAAACAAAAAGTCCTAAATTAAATTAACTACTAAAATAATAAAATTTAAACATGAAATATATTGGTAAATTAAAATTAGAAAGCATGAAAATTAACATGTCATAAATTAAATTAACTATATTTACCTAAGTCCTTATTAAATATTATTAAACTAAAACTAAAATTACCTAAAAACTAAAAAATTAATTTATAAACCAAAAAGCTAAGAAAATTAACTAATTAATCGAATTAAACTAATGCTTCAAACCATTGTAATCTAATGAACTATTATAAAACATAAACTTATTAAACTTAAACAAACTGTAGCATTGTTTCCTGGCTTCCATGCACATGCAGCACTCAGCAAGCTTCACATACGCGCACAAGGCAGCAACATCTTCCTGCTCCAACAGCCATACATGCCGCAAACAGCCAGCTTTGCATGGCGTCCACCAGCAAATCGCACCCAGGCAGCACCTCACAAGTGGACCAGCTCCTGCACCGTTTCAAATGATACAGAATAAAGAAAGCGGAGAAGCAAAGAAGCAAAAGAACAAAATCAGTAAGAGATAACTAATCCCAGAACATGAATTTCAAATATTAATGCAGAGAAACCGAAGTATGGAATTAACTAAGAAGTGATAACGCAGTAAACTAAAGAAAAAAAAAGAGTATGAAAAGAAAACTAGAAACCGCAATTTTATTGACCACAATTGAGAAGAAACTTTAATTTTAATGTAAAGAACTTAAATAAACTGAAAACATGTAGTAAAAATAACAACGCAGAAACGTAGACAAAGGAGAAGCCACTGTCAGTAGCCCTCCATACTCCTTCCAAGCTGCCGCAGTCTCTTTAAATAGGTAGATATCTAGGAGCTGTTTCTTTCCATTTCAAGCTAAAATTCCTTCTCTTGATTTTATCCAAATCTTCTTTGTACTTCGGTCTCTTTATTTTTCTTTTCTTTCCCTCTTTCAAGTGGTCTTCCTTTTGAAGCCAAATAATCTCCAATTTTATCTCATGGCGTTTCTTAATTCACCTGGAAAGCTATTCCATGGACTTCATAACCACTTTTAATTGAATTTTCTTGAATTTCTATAATGTTCTTGAATATTCTACACATGAATAAAAAGTAAATAAATGTGGAGAAAATAAATAAAAATTTCCAAAATTTATTCAAAATTAATGTAATAATATCTCATAAAAATAGACATTTTAGAGACTTATCAAAGTACTTCAAAGTATCCTTCCATGTCCTACCTGAGAGACCTTAACAACGTCATGGAGTTAAAATGTCGGGATAAATAAGGAAGAGTGATTAAAAGTTAGTAATAGAGTACTATGAGTTAACGAATACGAGTACTAAATACAACAAGTTTATAGTGTTATTGCATTGCATGCATTTAGAACAGTGTGCGGTATGTTACTATCCTTTGTACCTGTATAATTACTTACTTGGCTTTTTAGCTCACTCTCCCATTGTTTTCATCACCAGTTAAGCTGAGGAGTGCAATACTGCAACACAATATCTGACTTTGTAAGTTTTCAACTATGAAGCTCTTGTAGTAAATATTTAGTATAAGTTTTTACTATTTAAATGATGTTATTTCTAGATAGTTTTCTATAGTACTATAAGTCGGGATGTGTATATGGTAAAAAGTGAACTTAAATTGTAAAAAGTGTCATCGTCGGGACGTAGACAAAATTTATTGGAAAACATGCCCAAAACGTAAAAGTAATGTATTATTTGATTAGGAATTTTTTTGAAAGGTCAAACAACCTCATTTTATAGTGAAATTTAAATATGTTATAGATTACAAGTTTTATGAGTGCTAAATTTAGAACACAAATTGATTGTATTTGACTATTAATCAAGGTTATTGAGTAAAATGTATTAACCCAGGATTTACCACTTTTACATGGGAATTGTTTTTTATGTTAGTTTATATGAAATTGGACTAGGACCTTAGGCAGGTAGCACAAAACTACATCAGATGAATAGTAACTCGATGATATGATATGAAACTGCTGATATGACAAAATGGTGTAGAGAAAATTAAAGAAAAAGTAAGCCCAAAAATTTAGACTTCTGCATAAGTATAGTATAAGTGACTGAACTATTACATCTCTCGAGATGTGACATTTATGATTTTGGAACATATACATATACTTTGTGTACGTTGAACTTAAAAATAGAATGATTCTAACTCTATTGTTATATGATTAACTTATTGAGCTTTAGCTCACATCCCTCTATTATTCCTTTCTGAGCTTGAGTTAGACTATTTCTAATTAAGTATTGAGCTTTGCTATGATAACCGCAATATTCGACTCATAGTAAAAAAAATTTAACATATTAATTTGAAGTAATTTGGATTATTATTAATGTTGGAAGACATATGAATTGAAGTAATTAAATTATGTATAAAAAAATTTTAAATTGAGGTTGCTATGGATACCTTATAATGGGTCAAGTGATTAATAAATGGAACATATATAAATATATATTTCAATACACTATCATAAAAGAGATTAACCATTTAATTAATGGATTTATATATGATGCACTGACAGTGTATAGTTTCCATACACTGTCAATGCACCAGATATTGACACCTCATCAATAGGCCCTTATATGCAAATATAAATAAATTTTTTTAATTTGCCCATAAGGGCCTATTGATGAGGTGTCAACCTCTGATGCATTGACAGTGTATAAAAACTATACACTGTCAGTGCATCATATACAAACTCTTAATTAATTTACCGAGTTATGAGAATCGATTAAAGTGAAAATTGAGGATTAAATAAAGTAAGAACTATGAAACATGGGCCATTGTGTAATTTAATTTAATCTATAAGGTTTTAAATGTAACAAAATAAATGTTCATGGGATCTAACGAGGAAATAAGGAAAGCTGTGGGTAAATATTATTAATGGAGTGAAATTTTAAGAGAATTACGGAAACTAACCCCAAGCTTCCTCAGGAAGCTTGGGACGCCTTAGCTCTCGATTTCATCAGGAAACCAGATAAAAAAAATAATAATGAAAGAACAGTGAAAGGAGAAAAGAAAGAGTGCTGTGGGTGAGTGCAGGCCGACCGAACAGTGGCCGGAAAAGGACTTGGCGGACGGCAAGGAGAAAGAGGATGGAAAAAGACAAAAGAGGGAGGAAAACCGGTCATTTGCTGGGCTGGTTGCAACAAAGAAAGAAAAAGTAAATAAGAAGAGGAGGGGGCTGAATCGGGTCTGTTACTAAGGAAGACCGATCAGGTGAGGCAGCGGCTAGGAAGATCGAGACAAGGCAAATCCGGGCGAAGCTAGATAGCGGCAGTGTAGGGCCTGAACGATGTTGAGTCGAAGTGGAAGCTACGTCAGGTGTTCGGGGCAATGTTGGCAGCACTGAAGGAAAAGGAAGAAGCAAGGGAGACAATGCCTTTTGGTGCTAGTTTAGGTTAGATACTTGTGGCTTTAAGGGCTGAGAAAAAGGAATGGAAATGAGTTGTACTGTGGATTGTAGGCGTTGTTTAATGGCTGAAGTTGCAAGAGACTGAACAGGGGTGATTAGAGATGGTTTAGGGCTATTGAAACTGATTGAAGATAGGGCTTTGGAATTGAGTTTGAGAGTCTAAATAGTGGCGTTTAAAGGGTTGAAAATGGCTTGTCTTTAATGATGATTGAGGGCTGAATCTAGTGGTCAGAAACAGAGGTGAACGGTGCTTTGTTGGACTGATCTTTGACACACCGTAAAGGGCTGAATGTGGTTGTTTATGGGACGGTCTTTGAGGCATCGTGAAGGGCTGATTTAGGCTAAGTCTTGGGTTGGTGTTTCAGGGGCGGAACAAGGTCATTCTCGGCTAGTTCAGGTGCTTTTCATGGTGGCTGTTTTATCGCCATATACAAGGCTGTTTTGGGGTGGCTGGACAGGGGCTTTGAGGCTGAAATGGGGGCTAAAAAAAATTAAAAAAATAAAAAAGGGAGGAATCGGTTCTGGTTATGGGCATTATAGGTTATTAAAGGCTAAATTGAGGGACGAACTATGGTTTTTAAAGGCTGATTTTGGAGTTGAGTTGATCGGCTGTAAGGCTAATTGAGGTTGGGAAATGGTGCCGAACCGTAACTTCCTTGGCTAAAATATGGTGCTTTAAAAGGTAGCAATTTAAAGAGGCAGAAGCTTGCGACCATTGAGGCTGGTTTGGCTCTGTATAGGACTGAGTTGGTGCTGATTCTGGACTGTTTTGGGAAAGCTGATTGGTGCTGAAGTAGTGGCCTTTAAAGGCTAGAATGCTGAGCTAAAAAGCTGTTGTTGGAGCTGTGTTTGTGGCCTAGAAAACAAAATTATTTCAGGATTAAATCTAGGACTAAGGTGGGGTGTAAAAGGGCCGTTTGAGAGCTTGATCAATGGGGTATTGGTGCCAGCTTGTGGTGGCATTTGAAGGACAGAAAGGGAACTATTTTAAGGTGGTAACAAGGGAGGGATAAGGCTGATGTAGAGAGTTGAAATGGGGTTGATGTGTGGGAAATGAGTGATTTTTAGAGGCTGCCAACTTCGGTTTGAAAAGCTTAGTTTGGTGCTTGAAACAAGAGGGAAACTGAGAGGCAGGGAAAAAAAAGGAGAGAAAAGGAAAAGAAATTCAGTCCTTGGCTTAGGTTAATATAGGAGGATTGGTAAGAGCGATCGAACCTTGTTGTTTTAATATTATAAAAATTTAAGTAGAAGTATATTTGATTGAAACTAATTTGATTTAATGATATTTGAACGTACAACGCATTGCTATGATGATGAACATAGGTTTTGTTAATCTTGAAGTGCACGTGCTAAGCTCGGACTCGGTAAGACTTTTATATAAGTCTACAGATGAATTATATTGTGTAGGCTTTATAAAATCGATAAATTGATTAATTTTAATCCCATGGATAAAATTTGGTTATCGAGTTGAAAATGAGATTGAATACCAATTTAATTGAATTATTGATGGAATTAATGATGATTATATGATATGACATGAAATTGAATATTGAGTAAGTAATTATATGGCTGAATGTTGAATTGTGAAATTATTGATGGTCTTAGATAGGTAGTGATGATATTAAAATTTAATAATTTCAGTTCCTTGATTGTGTAGTAGATTTGAACATGATAACATTGATAATGCAAGGGTTCAATATTTTGATGATTTATCGTATTATTTTGTTGAGCATACATGAGATGCTAAAAGGACCCATACTGGTGGTGGGGGTCTAGAATCAATATTGTGGTATGCAATTGATGGTTGTGATATTGAATTGTGTCAAATTTATGACTTGTGCATGCTTGATCTAATTGAAATTGAGGTTAAGTCTCAATATAGTTTAATCATTAATGGATATAAATAAATAAATGTTGAAATTGTGATTATATATAATTTTGGAGTAGATTATGAATAAGGATATCAATATACGCAAAATTTGGTATTTGATAATTATAGATTATTGATAAGGATACAGACATTGCATTATTAGGTATTTGGTGATTGTATAGAAATATAATATGTATATATTCAAGAGATATTAAGAGGACCTGCACTGTTAGTGGCAGTCTTAGTATCAAGATGTTGGATGATAGTATAAGTTGAAAGTACCTACATGAGTGTGGTATTAACGATAATTATTGTTACGTCGTTATAATGCTGGAATTTTATTTGATGGAAATCAATATCGAGATATTGCGAATAGTTATTAATTGTGAATGGGTTTATTGAGTCGAATCGAGGTCAAATTGATGATGATATATCATATATGATTGCATGGCATTGTAATTGATAGAGATATGAGGTTTCATGTAGTGGGACTGCATTTACTTAGTGTTGCTCATATAACAGTATTTGAGCTCGTGTTCCATTTATGGCTTTCAACATGCATATCATATAACATGAGTTTTATCAAAATGTATTGGTTTGAAATGCATATGTGGACATGATTGATTTCTATAAATGTTCAGCTTGATTGAAAGAAAACATGATACATATTTATACATATTCAAATGATTTATGAACAATATTGAAAAAGTTTCTATGTTTTCTTAAATGATTGAACTAAAAATATTTGCTAAACAATTTTTGAGATTATGGCATGTGTATATTGACATTAATAAAGCATAAATGGACACACTTGAGTGAGCGGTGCTCCTAGACATATATGCGGATTTATTAGATGGGGTTTTGATAAGGTTTTTAGATGTGTCAGATGAGTTTTGGCATAAGTTTGGACTCATTTGATCAATGAGACCAGAGTTTACCATGACCATAGGTATAGCTCTTTTCCATTGCGGCCTTTCCGATCCACTGATAGCTATAATGGAATTAAGATTTTATTAATGGATTGATTGGACGTATATGGTATGATATAATTATTTGGACGTATACGGATTTGATATAATATTTGATTATGCCATATCTTCACTGAATGGATTTGACTGATTGACTATCATGTTTTAATTTGAAAAATCAAGTTTAATACTGATTTATGATATTGGACCTTGAGCCTGTGCACAGTTTTGGCCTTGGTGAATTGAGCTTGATGCATTATGCATCCTGAATCTTGAGCTTAAGCAGGATTTAAACCTTGATATATGTTTTGAAACAAGTGATAATATCAGTATTTTTAAATGGTTTTCATATTGTTTGAATATTGATTTATATATTGAAACTTATCACTATTGTGTTCTCTTATTCATTATGCTTTACAATCACTGCATAAGAATTTGAAAACATTGCACATGTGATGCATGGGTGGTGATATCGAGACAAGTAATGTCATTGTGGATTGATATTGAATCAAGTCATTGTTAATGTGGATTGATATTGAGTAGATGATGAATCATATGTACTGATAGTGGGTAAGTGATTTGCATTGTGAACTAATAAATGTTGAGATTGATATTGGACTATAAGATGGACTATGGTTGCTTTTATCTGCAAGTGTCAGGTACGGAAATATTAAGGTATTTCCAAGTACCATACTATCCATATCTTAAAATTTTAGCCTATCTAGAGTCTCTTAGGACATGATGTCAGTATAAGTATACAATAATTACAACTGAATAGTATATATGGATTGTATTTTGAGGATTCATGCATTGCATGTAGAACAATATAAAGTTACTTTTACACTTATATAATTGACTTCCTAAACTCTCACTCACTAAATTTAATTCTAAACTTTTTCAGATTTAAGCACAGAGTTGGAAATATTTCGGATCCGTCTGAAATACCTTCATGGCTTGAAAAATCATCCCAACACTCAAAGCGACACTTGTTACTTGATTTGGTATACATATATTCTTCTGTATATATTTATTGTTTCAAGCTAATTTTTGCTATAGTACTATATGATGATATGTAAACTAAGATAATGAGTCATTATTATTATTATTATTATTATTATTATTATTATTATTATTATTATTATTATTTCCTGACATTCTTTGACATAATGTATCGATCTTGGATGGAACTCAACTACTGAATGCCCTTAAGATTATAAAGTATGTTTAAGTTTGATGATATAGTGATTGTCAAAGATTGATACATATATGAACTGGAAGATAGTTGTGGTTATCTAAGACTGTATAAAAAAGATATTGTCTCTACAAGTACTAGACTAGGATCTTGAGCAACTAGTTCTAAATTAAGAAGGGAGTTAACAATTTCATATTGACGCTACTCACACAAACAAACTTGATAAGTTAGGAAACAATGAAAAATTTGCTCGAAATTTCCTATGCATCCACAAAGGTTAAGTATCTAGTCATGGCGTTCGGGTTGTGACATTTGCAGACTAAGTCTCGAGGCACTCTGTCACGACCCGAAGATCGCGACTTTCACTTCATTCTTATACTTTTCTTAGTCTACAAATTTATGGACTAAATTTTTTCTTTTTCATTTTAAAGTTTGTATTCGGTGTCAGTGTAGTTACTATACTATCTAGGTGACCTATAGTCATTTCATTGAAATATTAAACTAACACGAAAACGGTCTTAGTTACATCCCGACTTGTTAAATAGAATATGTACTGTGCATCAATTTAAGTCTTACATGCAACAAGTATTTTATAAGAAACATATACCTCAGAAGACTAGTACCAAGTCCATACACCATCTCCGATGCCCACTTAGCAGCTCACATGGCAGATGTTAACTTCAATAGTCTGAAAGAGATGAAATTTAGTGGGGTGAGCAAAACTACGGCTCAGTAAGATACTAATATAAATACAAGAGTAGGATTACACTGTCTTAAACTGCAATACTTAAAACTTGCAAGTTTGCAATTACAGTTAATCCTTTCTCATTGATAACATATCATTATCTCATTTCTTGTCATCTGTCTATTACTTATACTTTTAAATAAATCATCATGATCATTTTTTCAGACTTCTCGTCCTTACACTATAGTGCATCGCACGACAATCTGTCGTATCCAAATTGAATGTCATATACTACTAGTCTATATTTTCCTCTATCTCGGAGTACATCATGTCCAATTGAAGCATCATATCAATTCACTTTATGTTTCATAATCGTACTCCTGTAATCTATCATCTCCTATCATTTTTCATGTAGAGAAATCATAATCACAATAGTGTAAGTTCACAATTCTCTTCATATCAATCTTATGTTTATGTATCATATCATGTCATCGTCTAGATGAAATATCACTACCACCGTGTACTATCATCACATGATTCAATATGTACCGTATAAAATTTGTTTTCTGTATAAAACATTCATTTCAAATCATGTTTCATGCAGTACATAATCATGTACGAAAGTCATGTAATTTAGAATCATTTGACATATGCTTTAAAACACATTTCAAAACATATGCAATCTCTATTCATATCATGTGTGGTATAAACACATGTACATCATTTCATCTGTCATGTCAAATAAACATGGTTTAAAACATATAAAGTCTCAATTCATATAATACGTAATATAAACCATGTTTCAATCATTCAATTTCAATCATTTCATGTATACTGTAAAACATATCATGTCTAGAGTTTCATATATAATAAATCATATTCTAGACATTCTTTAGCATTTAGTAAGAGACTAGGCATGAATCCCTATTCTATTATCATATCATCTCTAACCCATTGTAGCTATCAATGGGATAGTTTCCCTCGAAGGGTTCTCTATCTATGATCATAGATCGTCCCAGTCCCACTGATCAGCTGGAAACTGAGGAGTGTGTCCACGACTATTGTCGGACAGCCTGGAATGATCTCATCAGGCAACATTTACATGTACGTATCATATATGTATAAATGGGGTTCCATGCCACACAGGCAGAACCACACAATAAATACATACTCTGTGCCCCAAAGGCATATGCCACTCAGGCATTCAATAGGGTACCTGTCGTCTCAAAAATCGAAATCTTTTGATATATCATTTTGAATTCATTTAGACAGCCCTCATAAAAAAAACATTTAAAACCGAGTCTTTTCTCAAACCAATGCATAATTAAATCTCATGTTCAATCTGTACATGTCATGAATAATGTTAAAATGATATTAAACATCAAGGTCTGTGGCTGTCTCATCATTTCAAATATTTACTTTCACTTAAAAGATTTCGATGCATCTCTTTTTAAAATATCACTTTTTCCTTTAAAACAACATGAGATCATATGCCATGCATGAATGATTTTCTAAATATATCCAAATGTAGCTCAATACTCGTTCAATCTATTGTTGTGCATATTATGACATCAGACTAAGGTATGTCTTCAGTAGCTTCAATTTCTTATTCAAACTTGATCATGACACGAAAGTCATCCGTTATTCATTCTACAATTACACACGTCTTTCCTAGTCCCCAATGGCATCACTAAAATCCACAGTACATTTGTCTGTACGTTTATTCAAATACATTTCAATAACATCCATAGACTATTAGGATCATTCTAGTATATTTTTCCATCAAAGATCGCAAACTACCTCAAGCTTTCATTCTCCCCTTTCATTATTTTGCACATTAATTAATCAATTCCCAACATTAGCTTTACACATACAAAGTTAACATGCCACAATCAAACATTGATTCGAATCCATTCTATTGACAAAGATATTCCATAATGTAGTATTTATCAAGTACCAAGTTCTCTAAATCTCATTTCATTGCTATTATTTTTCTCAATTTCAGCCTTATGGTAAATTAAGATTATATTGTCATATTGCCAGATAGGTCATTATCCACACTTACAATCCTCTAGCTTCGGGGTCATAACACATCAAAATGTCCATAAGATTTTGCGATCTACTTTCTCATGATCATTATCTCAATCATACCACTAAAACGGTCCATTTATTTGAATCTATCAATTCTATAATCATCACTTTTCAACTATGATCTTCTCTTCAAAGCAATATCATATAATCATCATTACATCCATCAATACTCCAACTATCGAGATTCCACCTCAATTTCTGCTCGATAGTCAACTTGCAATATTAAATAACTCGAATTATCGACTCTATAAGATTCACAACCAAATTCCTCACATTATCGTGCTCATCCATTAACCTTCTCAACCATTTAAAAATCAATTTTTTTTTCTATGACACAGTAAGATCCTTTCAAGCTTATCTTCGATAATTCTTTCAGGATTCCATCTAGATGAGAACTTAATATTTTTTTCCTTAAACATTTTCGTGAAAATTTCAACAGCATAACGGCTTAATTTCCTCTAAACCTCCTGCAAGGAAACACAATTTATACTGACAGCCGTTAATTCTCACCAATTTTTACCTCTTACTAAGACCCCCACCATCAATTGTGGGTCCTCTTAGCATTTTTAATATTAATTTAAATCAATTCATCACATATAAAAAAATCATAATTCCATTAAAATCATTCCATCAGAGCATTATATAAGATCATAAATCCCACATACAATATAATGCTACTAATGCTTTATAAAAGTATCTTACTTGGTGTTGAAGCTTAGCGCCTTGACGAGCTCCTAGCATCGTCGGACACCAAATCACGTCTTTGTCACCTCCGCTACAATTTCAACAACACCAATGGCACTTGCATAAATACATATTAATAAACTTATTCAATAAATATAAATCAATTTATTGTTTCTTCCTTACCAATTTCTTTTCCTTTTCTTCTTTTTCTTTTTCCTTTCCTTCTTCTTCTTTTTCCTTCTTTTCTTTTCTTTTCTTCTTTCTTTTCTGTTCTGTTTTTTTTTTTCTGGCCTGAACCGGTTCGGACCGGTTCAGGCCGGTTCGGGCCGGTTCACTTCTACTGGCCGGTTCTGTGACGCCCTGGATTTACCGGACTCCGCCGGGGGGGCCCAGGCCGCATCACTCATCCGTACTGTCCGCTCTGGGTTCTAGAGGTGGCCCCCGTCACACAGACGTGGCACTTAGCCCCTCACGGATTTATCGGGAATAAATTCCCAATTCGCGTCCGCCATGACTTGAACCCCTTACCACTTGTAAGTGTCAAGTCATGACTAACCATTGGACCTGCGTCACAATAAAACGCGCGTTTTATTGTGACGCCCCGGTGTGCACCCGCTGGTCCACCGACCCGAGCCACCGCCCCAGGCGGGTCACTCATCCGTATTGTCCGCTCTGGGGTGCACCACACAGGCCACCGCCCCTCACGGATTTATCGGGAATAAATTCCCAATTCGCGTCCCCCAGGAGGTTCGAACTTAGGACCCTTAAGTACCTAGTTCTTACACTCCTGGTACCATTGAGACAAGTTGTCTCAATGGTACCAGGAGTGTAAGAACTAGGTACTTAAGGGTCCTAAGTTCGAACCTCCTGGGGGACGCGAATTGGGAATTTATTCCCGATAAATCCGTGAGGGGCGGTGGCCTGTGTGGTGCACCCCAAAGCGGACAATACGGATGAGTGACCCGCCTGGGGCGGTGGCTCGGGTCGGTGGACTAGCGGGTGCACCCCGGGGCGTCACAGGTTCGGCCTCTTCCCGCCGGCATCACCGCCGGTTCGGGCCTCCCTCAGCTGCCCACGGTTGTGGGGAAGCCAGATCTCGCCTCGGTTTCACCCCATCACCGGCGACGGCGCCGGATCTGGGTCCGTGGGTTTCGGCCCTTTTTCTTCCTCTCTTCTCCTTCCTCCGCCGTTTCCTTCACCGCCGGTGGCCTCCTTCACCTTCGTTGGTCCTCGCCGGTGGCGTTGGTGGCGATGCCGGCATCTGGATCAACCGGCATTCCCTCTTTCCTTTTTTTTTCTCCTCTCTTTTTCTTTTTTGTTTTCCTTTTTCTTTTTCCGCTTCGGGTCGCCGCCGGTCGTTTCTTCTCTTCCCCCTCGCATCGCCGGTGACGACCCTCTCCTTCCTTCTCCTCTCTTGGCCGGTCGGCATTCGCCGGCTTCCCTTCTGTCTTGTTTACGTTTTCTCCTCTGTTTTAACAGAGGAGAAAACAACGTGGGAATCGGGTTATACCGATTCCCCACTTTTTTTTTTATATTTATTTTCATATAATTATATATTTACTATATTTGATATATATATATATATATAATTTGTATAAACCATATATATATATATACTTAAATTTAAAACACTATACATATATTTCATATATATATATTTATATATATAAGTATATATTTCATATATAACCCTTTATATATGTATACTTTAATTCAAAATTCTATATATATATATATATATATATATATATATATATATTTCATATATATATTATATATATACATAAATGTACAAAAATTTACATATATATATATTCCATATATGAATGTATATATTTATTCAAAAATATATTTATATAATAACCTTATATAAATATAAAATTACATATTTTTATTTCTTATTAAATTTGGATTTCTTTATACCCAAATTTATTTTCTCCATTTTCTTATTTAATTTAGATTTCCATTTATCCAAATTAAATTTCCTCCTTCATTTCTTATTTCCAATTAAATTTTCCTTTTCATTTCTTATTTAATTTGGATTTCAATTTGTCCAAATTAAATTTTCTGGATACCTTATATTTATTTAGAAAATTCTCGGTTTTCACACACTCGCAGTTACATCTTTGGTATATATTTTATCTGTAAACATGTTTTTATTTTAGGCAGTTTTTCGACAATACTGTAGTTTGGGATGTATATTAGGTTAATAAGCCTTAATATTGTCAAAGATATTGTGTATAGGATGTAAATAAATTATTCTGCTAAATTTAGCCCTACTAATTAATAAATTGGTGATGTACACAAGTATATAATTTGGATAGTCAAACAATTTTATTTTTCGATAGTTTCTTGGCAATTTTTTTGAATTGAGATGTTATTTAGGCAAATGGATATTCAAATTGTGAAACATATCCCTTCTTGCACGCAAATAAATTTACAACCTTAAATTAGTTATTATCAATAAATTAATCGATGAGTATGGAAATTATTATTTGTGGTTACAAGATGAACTTGTGAGTGAGATTTTGATAGGGCAAGAGCCTTAAACTAAGTTAGGTAGTCATTTGCTTGATATTGTCAGGATACACTGAGCGAATGACAAATTTAGTGTAAAAAAAAAGTTTGCTCACGAATTTGTAATTAGCATAATTTAAGTGTCAGAATATTGTTATGGGGCATGACATTTTCGGTAATGAATTTGATTGAAAACCTTGAAAGGCTTAAGGTACAGGATATAGGTTGGGAGGCAAACTTCTATAAATTATTATGTATTACTTCTCTTCCCTATAATCTTACATTACTTATTATATATTGCTTTATCTATTACTTGTTTGATTTTAGCATAGTTAGTATAGTTAGTACTTATGATACAAAAGCCTTACGTTAGCAAAAGATTAAGGAATTGGTTTACCCTCCATCTTGGTTTTTTGTGAGCCAACAACATGGTATTAGTTAAGAGACTAAGATGGAAGTAATAGAATAGAGAAATATCGAGAGAATTTGGCCTTCAAATAATGGGGATTAGGGTTGTAGCTCAATAATGGGGTCATCTGGTGGTTTGATGTGTATTCATCAAACTGTTGGTGATTGTGAGGGATAGATTCATCCTAATTAAAGGAATGTTGGTTCAACATGATTTTGAGTTTGTTTTGGTGAATATGTATTCCTCGAATGAACTCGAAGTTAATAACAGATTGGGGAGGAGCTTTTAGAACAAAAAAGGAGTATGGAAGGAAAGTAGTACATTATATATTATTTCAAAACTATGAGATATGCGGAGGAAAGAATGGTATGTATGCTCTAAAGGAGCTAGAGTGAACGAGTTTAATGAATTAATTCTTTAAGGTGACAAGAGATGATTCTCATATGTAAATGGTGTTATGTGTTAATGTATGCCCTAGAGCCAACTCACTTAGTGAGAAGCATGTTACCATACCAGCACATTGATCACTTGTGGTAAGTGACATAAAGGTTTCTATTCACTATTTAGATTGATAATAACAGGGATTATTTGTCTCTAAATATGATTAAGCCAATGGAGCAAAATTGGCCTTGCAAGGGAATTATAAGGGTCATAATTATGACATCCTTTAACCATCAAAACCTTATTCCTTAGCCTTTCCTACTCAATGTTTATCAAGAATGAGCGTTGATAATGCACTCAAGACTAGCATATTTTACGCCTTTTACTTGTAAAGTAAGCAATTGATCTCATAAACTGAAATATGCAAGATATTTGAGAATAACATGCGGGTGCCTATTAGAGAACAAGTTCATTGAACATAATCTGACATGAGAATTTCATTAAGTAGTATTCACTGGAGTATTTATGGAAACATTCTAACATGATAGCTATGTAAGTGATCTTTTGACTTATGACACCATGTCATCTTATATGTGAAACGTCACACTTTGATTTCATCATTACGGGTATGGAAGAGCCCAATGCCTAAAATGAGGGTTTTTTTTGTGTGAACTGGATTGTATGAAGGTGAATGAGTGGTCTAGAGAGGATCCATCACCTAAGTGAATTTTGGGGATATAACTCGGTTGTTCTTGACTTGGAATTGACTTGATTAAATCCATGGTCATGGTATAATAAATTAAGTTAAATAGTGATTTCACTTAGATTCATTAAAGTCATTTCTTGACGTTGCAAAAACTAATATGAGGAATTAAAGTAAGTAGACATTGCACCATGCTTATTTATTCCTTTAGATATAGTTGATAAAAGGATGTTAATTACACTGAGAGGCTAATCGCTGAGAGGCTTCAAGTTGAGAATCACTCTTAACCTCTCTAACATTTAGGCGTCATGATGCATTGCTAGATGTCTTTCTCAATCTATGAATAAAATAAATATTTAATTCATTGCTAACTTGTTAGAAGTCTAACGAGTCACATACAAAAGATTAGTATATGGATTAAACTAGAATGGAAAAATTTTAGGGAAATTTGGAATTTCCCATGGACTTATTAATTATTGAAGTTAAAGAGTTTAATTAAATCAATATGCCTAAACTATTGGATTTAATTCATAAGGGCCAACTTTAATTAAAAGGTTTACTTAAGTTGTGGGTTCTTTTAACCTTAAAGGGTTTAATGAAAAGTAGTACATAGGCATATGGATTTGAAATAAGCCCAAAGGTCATTGGGATTTGGTTAAACCCTAGCCTATAATAAGCTTATCATGGTCGGTCTCCTTGTATATAAATAATCATCTAGTGGGTGGCAAACTTTAAGGGAGAAAATACGATTTGCAACAAGCTAGTGTAGCTTGTGCCTAGGTCACCTCCTTTCCTTAATCACTCACTCTCTTTCTCTCTCTCTTTCATGTCTTCCTTTTTCTTGATCAAAAAGAAAATTGTTTTCTTCATGGTTCCTACCGTTCAAGAGATGGAGAGATTAATAAAGGTGAGTTTATGAAATTGAAGTCACTAGCATGATGACAACGATGATGGAATCCAACCTTACTAAAGGTTCTATTACTACTTGTATGGATTATCCTTAGAGGCTGGAAACATAGATAGCTTACCCTGTGATTCAAGACAAGAAGATTAAGCATCATCAACAAGGAGTAAGTCCTAGATTATGATATCTAAAACTTAAGCATGTTTCTTGAAACATCTTTTATGATTCTTGATATTTATTTACATGATTTACATGTTCTTGATCGAAGAGATTTATTGAGATTGGTCTCTTGATTGTAAAATTTTGAATTTTGCCTATTATTCCATTGCGTTCATTGTGATTTTATATGTATAATTGACTTATGCATGAGCCAAGAAACTTACATTATACTATTTAGAGTAGATATATTTTTGTTCTTTTGGCTTTCGGTCCTTATTACATAGGGGTTTTACAGTTATAAAATCTAATTATTAAGCAAAAAGAAAAAAGGCAACAAATATAAAGATAGAAGGGTGAGATAATGAAATGAAATTAAATGTTTCCAAGCTTACACTACATCTAAGCTGGGTTTGTCTACAGTAAGGTTATAAAATATCGACCTTATTGTAAGGTCATGAGATCTCATGAGATTTTCAATATCTCATGAGAAATTGAATAAATAATAAAATTTCAAAAAACATGTAAATAATGGTTTAACAGGTCAACAGGTAAATTTTAATTTAATGAAGTATAATATAAATTACAATTTTATCCTCTAAAAGGACAACAAGATATTTAAATTACATTTTTATCCATTCATAAAATAATTAAAATTACATTTATATCCTTCAAATTATGAAAGCAAATTATCTAATATATTAAATTTCATAGTTTTTTTGTTGCTTAGATTGATTAACATTATAATAAGGCAGCCATGCTACTTTAGAGAGAGAAAATAAAGAAGAGAGTATTTTTTAGAGAGAGTATGTAAGGTTCATCTACCTAGGAAAAGAGCGTTTGTAGCCCAAATACTTTAGAGCAATACTTTAATACCTTTTACACTTATTGCCATAAATTTTATGGTTAATTATCATAAATTTATGCTTCTTATAATGTTTTTTACGCTTATTTTCATCAATTTACTATTAATCACATTAATCTTATGGTTAATTATCATAGATTTATACTTTTTATGGTATTTTTATGTATATTCTCATCAATTTTATGATAAATCATATTAATTTTAAGGTTAATTATTATATGTTTATGTTTTTTCTAGTATTTTTATGCTTACTCTCATCAATTTACGATGTGTTGACAAAAAACTTTTTTACGATTAATCTCATAAATTTTACGATCAATTATCATATTTTTTATATTTTTTTTCTATTGCTTTTACGTTTACTCTCATCAATTTTATGATTAATTATTATAAATTTATGCTTTTTCTAATGTTTTTATGCTTATTTTCATCAATTTTATGGTGAATTTCATAATTTTACAATGAATCTAATAAATTTTATGATAAATGTTATAAATTTTAAGATGAATGTCATAAATTTTATAATGAATCTCATAAATTTTACAATTAATTATTATAGATTTACGTTTTTTCTAGTTTTTTATGCTAACTCGTCAATTTTACGATGAGTCTCATATATTTTACAATGAATCTAACAAATTTTACGATGAAGGTCATAAATTTTATAATAAATATCATAAATTTTACGATTCATGTAATAAATTTTACAATAAATCTCATAAAATTTACGATGAATAACAAAATTTTTATGGTGATTTTTATAAATTTTACGGTTAATTATTATATATTTATGCTTTTCTAGTGTTTTCACGCTTACTCATCAATTTTACGATGAACCTTATAAATTTTATGATGAATCTAATAAATTTTACGATGAATCTCATAAATTTTACGATGATTCTAATAAATTTTACGATGAATCTAATAAATTTTTACGATTCATGTCATAAATTTTACGATAAATCTCATAAATTTTACGATTAATTTCATAAATTTTACAATAAATCTCCTAAATTTTACGATAAATCTCATAAATTTTATGCTTATTTTAGTGTTTTTACTCTTATTCTTATTAATTTTACGATTATTATAATCAATTTTGCGATTAATTTTCCCAAGTTTAAAAGATTTTATGCTTATTATCATTTATTTTACAATTAATCTCATAAATTTTATGTTTAATTATGATAATTTTTATGCTTATTCCATCATTTTCACTCTTATTCTTATTTATTTTACGAAAAATCTCATTGATTTTATGATTAATTATCAGTTTTAATGTTAATTTTCTTTTATTAAACTAAAATTTAGTTTTTTATACATGGGCAGTCGAATGCCCGAAAAAAGCATTTGACTGCCCATATATATTTTGAAACAGTAAGTTTAAAATAAATGAGCAGTCGACTGCATACAATGGGCAGTCAACTGCCCATGTATTTCATTTTTTGCTAGTCCACCGCCATATCCTCAACTGCTGTCGCCATTAGCAATGTTGCCATTGATACAACAAATTAAACTTGGTTCACAGCATATCATTTCCTTTGAGATTGATCAGATCATTCATTCCTTTAATAATTCTCTCAAAGCTTTCTCAGTCTATATCTTTCCAATCTCAGGATCACCATTCTCTACTTTAGCCGCAACAAAAAAAATCGTCAACCATTTTCTGTAGCGTCTATTCATGACAAACATTTCCTTGTTCACTCCCTTAATCCTTTGCATTTCTCCTTTTTCCCTTTAACCAAGTTCCTTTGCGCTTACCCACCTCGCCATGTGTCTTGTTTTGTCATTTTCCCTTGCCAATTCAACTCTCAACATTTTGCAAATAGAAATGGCAACACCGAGAGCTCACAATGTTCTTAGCCAAGTAAACACCATGGTGGCTTTTTCTTGTGCCCTTCTAAATATACCGATCATTTTATTGCATTTAGACAATTTAAAATAGAAAAACTAATATGAATGTCATAAATTTTATTGCATCGTAAATGCTTTTTTATTGCATCCTAAAGTCGATATTTTACGACGAATGTCATAAATTTATGATAAATATCATAATTGTTACGATAAATCTAGTAAAATTTATGATAAATGTCATAAATTTTACGATGAAACTAATAAAATTTACGATGAAACTAATAAAATTTACGATAAATGTCTTAAATTTTACGATTAATGTCTTAAATTTTACGATTAATGTTATAAATTTTACGATGAATCTAATAAATTTTACGATGAATCTAATAAATTTTACGATTAGTGTCATAAATTTTACGATGAGTGTCATAAATTTTACGATAAATATATGTGTGTGTGTAACATTAGTGATTGATTGAGGACTTATATCATCAATTTATTGTTGGGAAATTATTTAGTGGGCCTATATATATCAATTAATAAACATGGCAGCTTCTGCATATTTTATTTCATTTTTAGTTTTCTTTCCTGCATTAGATGAAGATTATGTTTTCTTTCTAGTCATTGATTTAATATTTTTGCATTTAATTACTTTTGCCGCTGCTTTATTATTCTTGTATTGCTGTAGGATTATATTGTTGCTATCTTGAGCTCTTGCTGCCACGATTACTTTGCTAAGTTTAAGTGCATAAATAAAATTTACTATTAAATAAAAATTTAAAACTTAACTACTAAAGTATTACTGCAGGATTGTATTAGTATTAAATTTAAAATTAAAGACAATTACAAGGAGGCTTTTGCCTCATGGATTCACGCAAAGCAAATAAAAAAGTAGGAACTTCATCCAAATTTTGGGACCCTCCACATCTTTTGCCTTTGCCAAACCATAAGCTACCTTGTTCCAATCTTGTCTTATGTGAAGGATATTACGGTAGTTGAATCTTTGCATTAGGTGCTTTACTAAATCAATAACAATACCTGCAACTGAATGATCTTCCATATTTCTAAGTACTATTGAAATCGTAAGAAGTGATAAATGTTAAGTTTAAGAATGAAGATTTATTTTAAAATTTAAATTACAGGTTAGTATAGTTAATTTCTATCTCTAGATTAATTTAAGTAATTTGGGTTAAGTTAGAAATTAAAATTTAGTTTGCATGATTAGATTATTAAGTTTAAAGTTTAAATTTTATTAATAGCATGTTAAATTTTTTATGCTCTTAAATTTGCTCGATTTTAATTCATATTTACCTTATTTGTTTTTATAGTTAATAAAAAATTTTCATTTAATTGAACGGATTTTATAAAAAAATAAAATAAAAGTTGTATATGATGGTTACATTGATAATACATTTTATAATGATAGTTTGAAAAACTTGCTGAATAGGTTACCAGGTTAAAACTTTTTTTATCTTTAAAATTTAATCAATGGTTGAGATTAATTGTTTCTAATCTAAAGGTTATTAATCACTGACCTTATAATAAGGTCAAAATTTATAACCTTACTATAGAACTTCCCCATCTAAGCTAGTTGTAGTTAGCTTGTCAATTCATTCTCACAACCATGAACCTTAATTGATGTTTCAAATAGAAGTTGAAGAAAAGGCTTGGGAGGCATTTCAAGGTGCTCTACATCGTCTCAAGCATCTTCAACACATTACTCATTAAAGGATGATCGCCAGGCCTCATTTGTATGCACCAAAAGGCTACTACCACCATCTTCTTCACTATTATTATTTCAGCATCACTAATGTTTCCCAGCTCTATGCCCTCTCCTTGATTGAACTGATCATAAATCCACGGTGGAAAATATATTTGGCTCGTGTGGTCAGCAAATGCATTCAAATTCTTCCTCTTTCTTATCATTTCCATTAGTAACATTCCAAAACTATAAACATCAGCCTTGTATGAGATGCCTCTAATATTTTTGTAAACCAATTCAGGAGCAATATATCCTATTGTTCCTTTTGCTGCAGTGAGAGGGACAATACTATCATCTACTGAATACAACTTAGCAAGACCAAAATCTAAAAATTTGGATTAAAATTCTCATCTAGAAAAATATTATAGGGCTTGATATCAAAATGTAGAATTTGCATGCCACATCCTTGATGCAAGTAGTCAATTCCTCGAGCCACCCCAAGCACAATATCAAACATTTTTTTCCAACCTAAAGTGTTCTTATTTTCTTCTGTAAATATGATTTTATCTAAAGATCCATTTACCAAGAAGTCATATACAAGAGCTTGTTTTGATCCTTCCACACAAAATCCAAAGTTTTGCCACATTATCATGATAAATTCTCCCAATAGAAGCGACTTCAATTATGAAATCTTGGCCATTAGACTTTGACTTGTCCAATAATTTAATTGCCACATCCGACCTACTACTAAGCTTTCCTTTAAACACTGAGCTAAAACCCCCTTCACCTAACTTAGCTTTAAAACCTTTAGTCATTTTTTTTATCTCTCTAAAAGAATACCTAATGAGTGCTAAATTGTTTTGGCTTTGAAGGAACTCTTCAATGTTATCATCCATAGATAAATTTCTCCTTCTCCATCTGTATATAACAAAAGCAAGCAAAGAAAGTATCCCAATCAAAGTCCTTGGTAAGATAATTCCACCATTCATGAAAAACATATTAGAGGACATTAGTATTTGTGAAATCAACGAAATTTGGAAGAAAGGAATAGTTCACTTTTGCAGTACATTCAATATATAAAATTTCTTACTAAGATCTCGATATATAAACTTTAATATTAGAAAATGAATACTAATTAATATTTGCAGTTGATTAAGTTTGAAATAGCGATTTAATTATTTGATCATATGCCTTGTATTCCTTTTCCTATGCAAAAGACATTATTTTAATATATTAATTCACTTCAAAATCCTTAAAATGTTTTCACAGATTTTTTTTTAATTTTAAATCAAGATAGATATAAAGGCTGCAATAAAATGTAAGAGGGTCTTTTTTTTAATTAAACTAGAATTTTTTTTTGCCCTTGCTATTCTCTCTCTCTCTCTCTCTCTCTCTCTCTCTCTCTCTCTCTCTCTCTCTCTCTATATATATATATATATATATATATATATATATATATATATATCTATGAAATTGAGACCAAAAGCATTCGAATTCCATCTTTTAACATTTCCTTATTTCGAAGGCTTATTCCTTTTTATTAATTGCATTAAATAATTTTAAGTTTTAATCCTTTAATCCTTATCAAAGGATTTATTTTTATGTGCTGTTAATGTATGATTTTTTACATGGTCAGTCAGCAATATTCTGTCACTTCCTACATTAATGAGCAAATTTAAACTGAAAAAACTTATATTTTGTGCATTATCAATGTATAAATTTTATATATTATTTGTTAATTATAATATATCATTTTATTAATTCATAATTTTGAAAATAAATAATTATTAAAAATAATATTATTAAATTTACTAATTAATGAGATGTCAAATTTGATTCAATGACAATCTATATAAATTATACTCTAACAACTCGAGTTAAAAACCTTTGAAAATAAATATTTTATCCATTTTAATTATTTAATTAGGTAAACCTAATTAATAACACTAATCAGTAATAACAACCCCACCTCGGCCGCCGATTTGCTGCCAACTATTAATGGTATCTAATAGGTCTAACAGTTTTTTTCTTTTGGTAATTATAACCAATTTTTGCAATTTATTTCCGTTAATTAAATTAGTTGAACATGTTAAATAATGTTTTGTTAATTTCACTTTGTGCCCATTTTTATCTATATAAGAGATGAAAAATGTATTCCACGTCCCAAATCCTTCTTCATAGATTTTTCAGTTTTCCAATTAAATTAAATAAAAACTTGTAATATGTATATATACACACGCGCACGTGTACACACACAAATGCAAATGCAAACAAGGTTATAACTCAAATATACCTGTTATTCCGAGACACAAAATATAAGTTCTCGAAAAAAAAAAAAACTATTTCGACAAAGGAACAAAAATAGCAGATCCAACCATGTTAATGAAGTTCAGGACGCATACTTCTAGGTGGATCGTTTTTTTTTTTTTTTTTGATCTATACTTCTAGGTGGATCTGGGTCATAAACATTGCCGTATACATGGACAATGGGGGCCATCGAAAGGGAAATGCACAAAGCTGTCCAAATAGTTTCTCAAGGCAAATTTCAATCCCTGCAATCTGGAATATTCAACAAATCAAATTAAAAAGGTGATGCAAAAGAAAAATGGCAATATAAAGAGGATAAAAATTAGAAGAAAATAAGTTTAAACAAATATGTTATATAAACATATAAAAGCCAAAATTTTTTGGCTAAAAGAATTATCTTACAAAAATAATTTATTTTTGACACCAAAAATACTAAATTAATTTTAATTTTTTATAAAATAAATTCATTCAATTAATTATTTATTTGAAAATACTAGCAATTTAAAAAAATTAAATTTTAACTGTTTTATCATCATTTAAATCATATAAATCAAAAAAATTTATTTCAAAATTTGATTTTTCTTATATCACTTATTATATTATTTTTAAATTAAAAAAGTATCCATATATTTTAATTGGAATTACCCTAAAGTTTTAATTCTTTTATCAAAAAATTAAAATTGCATATTAGTTTATATATTTTAGCATTGAATTAAACTTTCATGTAATTTTTTTTCAATTTTCATTCCATTCGTTTTCCAGATTTATTTGTTCAATCATTTTGTTTATTTATTTGTTCAACCATTTTCTTTGGTAAAAAAAATAAAAATGTCCATAAGAATTAACTATTCTTTTGAAATGTTGATTATTTTAAATATTTTATTTAATTATTTTGAATTGATTTAAATTTTTAAAAATTCAAATAATAAGCTATTTTTATTTTTATTTTTACTTTTCTTAATTTTTATATTGGATCCTACTAAAATAAAGCTTTTTTTTTCAAGACCCTAAAAATTAGAATTTCCAACTCTAATTAATTTTATAAGATTAATTTGGAGTTATTTAACGCTACCTGTGTTGAGTGTTATAGAAAATATAATCAGTCCCAAGCCTAGGTAAAGGGTGGCGACACAACCAACCATTAAAACTAGTTCAATTTTATGAAATGACCCAATATAAGAATTTCGTTGGGGGTATCCCCTACTCAACAATGCCTTGCACCATAGCCTGAGTATAGTGAAAAGTATGCAAAGGCTGCTAAGTCGTCACCCAGAAGCGACGCACGACATCAACGCCTAGATATTGTGTCAGATAGGCAAAAGTTCCCACATTACAATGGATGACGGTGGGTAAAGAAGCTAGTCCATAACTATAAACTTAGGTTAGGATCTTGGAATATAAGTATGCTTAATGGTAAGTTTACTGAGATTTGAGATTATGAATAGGAGAAAGGTTAACATTTTGTGTCTCCAAAAGACCAAATGGGTAAGGGAGAAAGCTTGGGAAATAGCACATGGGTAGTGTAAGTTTTGGTACACAAGAACAGGAGACTGAAATGGTGTAGGTATCATTATAGATAAAGAGTATCATAATGAAGTTGTGTAGGTTCAAAGACAACGGGATATAACTATTTGATTAAGCTAATTCTAGGAGCGGAGTTTAAATATTATTAGCATGCGTGCACTACATATAGGACTTGGTAAAACTAGTAAATGACAATTTTGGGAGAATTTAGATAATGTAGTAGAAGAAGTGTCTATAGGAGAAAACTTTTTTACTGGTGGTGACTTTAATGGCCATGTAAGTGCTAATAGATAAGGTTTTAAAAGTGTATATAGGGGTTTTAGTTATTTTGTAAGAAACGAAGGTAGGGATGCTATCTTAGATTTTACTTTATCCTACGACCTAACCCTAGTGAACACACTGTTTGGAAGAGAGAATCTCACCTCATAACCTTTAAAAATGGTCTGAACCCAAGTCAGATAGATTTCGTTTTGATTAGGAGGTGGGATAGAAGAAAATGTTTGACTACAAGATTATCTTAGGTGAGACCGTTACCACAAAACATATACATCTAGTGCTAGACATTATTATTCATAGACGGCATCGAAGGAACTAACAAAAAGAAATTATAAGGATTCGATAGTGGAAGCTTAAAAAAGATTGTCATACAGTATGTAGAGACAGTTGGATCTAGAAAGAGGACTAGACAACAGAAGAGAACCCAAATGTACTGTGGAATAAGATGGCAAAATATATTGGGAGGTGGGCTAAGAAAAATCGAAGCATCAAACGAAAGAGCACTTACTAGAAAGGACGCAACATGGTGGACTGCATTAGTTAAGGAGGCTATAAAGACTAAGCCAGAGTGCTACAAGACTTTGAAGAAGAACGACAACAAAAAGAGTTTTGCAAAATATAGGTTAGCTAGAAAAGAGGCAAAAAATGCAGTGTCGGAAGCTAATGCTAAAGAGGAAAAGATATATAGATTGGCATAAGGAAGAAAGTGGAGGAGTCGAAACCTCGAAGTCATGAAATGTATCAAGTATAAGTACTAAAGAACTCTTGTTAAGGATCATTGATATTAAAGAAAGTTGGCATGATTATTTCAAAATTTTATTTAATGATAGATAATATCAAATTTCAGATAGTATCTCGGTGCCTCTTATCGATGCTTTATGCATAGAATCAGACAGAATAGAGGTAAATGAGGCATTAAAGAGGATGAAGATCGAGAAGGCTATTTGGCCTAATGACATTCCAATTGAAGTTTGGAAATGTCTTAGAGAGGTAGGAGTTTGGTGGTTGATAAATCTTTTTGACAAAATTTGGTACACTAACAAAATGCCTGAGGAATGGAAGAAGAGTGTCTTAATATTTCTTTATAAGAACAAGGAGATAATCAAAGTTGTTCCAACTACTGAGACATCAAATTGATGAGTCACATGATAAAACTACAGGATGAGTGATAAAGCGAAGATTAAGAAAGGCTATAAAGATATCGAAGAATCAATTTGATTTTATGCTTAGTAGATCAACTATGGAGGTAATACACTTGCTTGGACAACTTATCGAGCATTCTCAGGTACTGAGTAAAGATCTTCATGTAGTCTTTATAAACTTCGAGAAAGCATAAGATAAAGTGCCTAGGGAGGTGCTATGATTGTCTTTAATGAAGAAAAGAGGTCCTGTGAAATGCATTGAACTAATTAAAGACATGTATGTAGAAGCAAGGACACATGTGAGGATATATAAAGGGCGAACAAGCAA
Organism: Heritiera littoralis; assembly: GCA_031772115.1. Classification (NCBI taxonomy): domain Eukaryota; kingdom Viridiplantae; phylum Streptophyta; class Magnoliopsida; order Malvales; family Malvaceae; genus Heritiera; species Heritiera littoralis. Next base: position 505,349 of record JAPDPK010000180.1, on the reverse strand, counting down.
ATTTCCTATAACAATGGGATTACTTTAAAGGCCAACATTATGTCCATTCCTGTTCGCTATAGAGACGAACAAATTAACAAATCCATCCAAGATAAAGTGTCTCGGTGTTTGATGTTTGTAGATGTTATTGTTTTATGTGTAGAAACTAAAGTGGAGATCAATGCAAAGTTGGAATTATAGAGATAAAAGCTAGAACAAAAAGGGTTTAGACAAAGCAACATAAAAAATGAATACATGAAATGTAAATTTAGTTCAAATAAAGAGAGATATCAAAACATAGTGACATTCGATGGGGTGGTGATGCCTAAGCGGGATCATTTTCGAGATTTGGCTTCGATTGTCAGATGGAAGAAGAGATTGATGTGAGATTCAAATTTCATATCATTGTTCTATATTGTCAATGAAGTTAAGAAACTGACATATCTCATAGCGATTTACATACCTTATGTTTTGTAGGTATAACGGAGATTTGGACTGTAGGCCTAATTGGGACATTTAGTGCTCTGAAGCAGATAGTCTTACAGTATTGATATTCAGAGTAAAATAATGATATGGTAAGAATCTACATCCTAAAATTCTTCTATTTGTGCTTGTTTCGAAAAACGTGAAATAATTTCAAAACTGACGATTAAGTCCATAGGTTCAAAAAACAATTGTAAATAATGGTCAAATTAAGTTGACTTTTGACCAACTGATAGTTATTAGTAAATATTCATGTAACAAAGTTTCATGTCATGTGGATTGATAGACTGGATTACTCAAAAAAGTAGAAACTTACGCGATTCAATAATTAAGGGTATTTTGGTAATTTTACATTTTTTTACTAGTTAAACCTTATTGAAGGCTTATCTAATGATTAGAATATGTTGAATACATATATTTTATGAGTGAGTGAAATATTTACAAGTTAAACTGAATGTTCAAACATAAATTAGAAAGAAAGGGACATGGTTGGAATTTTTAACTTGTATAAGGGCATTTTGGCCATTTTGCCATTAAAATATTAATTTTTAAAGAAATTTCCAGCCCTTTCTTCTTCATTACTATCCACCCTTTATTCTCTCTCACTTCTCCATTAACAAAGCTTCTTGAAGAGAGAGAGCCATTGAAAACCTAGCAAAAACACACTAAAATCGAAAACAATCTTTACCAAGCCTATACAGTTTTCAGTGCTCTACAACCTAGTACCAAAAACAGGTGATAAAGTGACCAAATTCAAGGTGTAGGAACTCCCACAAGTTTTGGCCAAGGTGAGGAAGAAAGAGAAAGCTTGTGTTTTCATGATTTAATGATTTAGTGTCGTGTGTTAATGGTGTTTAAGCTTGTATCTAGCCTTGAATTGAATCAAAACCATGTCAATCTCTCTCCTAGGGCTTTGGCCAAGCATGTAGCTCTATGATTATGTTGTTGTTTCATGTAAAAATGATGGAGAATGAATGTAGAATGAATGTAGAACATGTGCAAAGAATGAATTCAAGCTTAAATTGTTGAAATATGATGTGTGGCTTAGTATATGGAATTCAACCAAGTGAAGGGGACATAGAAACCATGCTCAATTCAATATGTTTTGGGTACTAGGATACTGTATAAATTAAAACAAGACTACTAGTTTAGTCAAAATAGAAAACGGAAGTGATTTAACGATAGTTGCAGTGTTAGCACCAGTATGAAGTAGACTAGATTTGCAACTACAATAGGCAATGTAGTAGGTCTTAAGGTGTTTAATATTCTTTATAACTGAAGTGTGGTGAATTGATTGCATTTATATGGTGTCTTGTAGCTCAGAAGTGAGTTGAGGAATACTGGTGCTAATGATCATTTCGGCGAAAACTGAGCGGTAAGGGAGATATGTAAGAGACGTAGGAATATTGTATTGCATTGATTTTGATGGAAAATGGTTTTATAAGATTGCATTGGATGATTTAAATTGAAATTGTGAAACTAGTATTGTGATTTTAAACTGTGTTTTTGTGTAAGAGGGTTAGGATTGAAAGTACTATTATGCAACCGAAATTTCATCAACCGAACTCTAAATCTTAGAATCCCAAAATAGACTGTATTTGGGATCAAATTAAAGTTTGATGGAAGAAATGAATGAAAAGTTACATATAAGTCTTTAGGAGCACCAAAATTGTAACTCAATTTCCAAGACCCTTTTTTATTGATTTTCTTGGTTTTTAAAACACTTAGGAGTAGTAATGTCATAATCATATGTATATAAAGTATTTTGAACACTAGAATCTAAACTAAGAATATTTGCTGAATTTTTATTCTTGAACTGCAATTATTTCTAATTTTATACATTTATGGACTGGCTGAGGGTTTTATTTATTGAATTGATTACTAGAAACTATTTCTGCTGTTTTAGAAACTATTTTGATACTGTTTGGCCTTATAGAGACCTTCGAGTATATCATGTTGACTGACTGTTACTGTTATTGTACTATTTGCTGATTGATCCTGATCACATCATCAGTCGTCCTAGTTGTCACCTAATCAGTGCACACTGAAGACACTACTATGACTATGGCCATATTTCTTATTGTTATTGTTTCTCCCTTTTTAGGATACTATTTTTGCATGATTTCCATTGGGTGTTGCCTGTCTCCACTATACTATTTTTACTGAACTGAATTACTATACCGTTATCGATTGAATTTTATTGAATTGTTAATACACTATTTATCTAAACTGCTACCGCACTATTTTGGGATTTAAGGATTGAATTGTTCTATCAAATTGACTCGTATAATGTTTATTGAATGATTTACTGAATTATCTCTTTATATTGTTTAACTTATTATACTATTCATTGAGGAAACTGTCAACCGTTACTCCTTATATTCGGAGCTAGGAACCAGGATAAGTGAGGTGCTTTAAAGCATCATTCTGTATTCAACCTGGTTACCTAACCAATTATAGTATCTTTTCGATAAAATGTCTAATATTGTTCCACTAGGATGTTTTAAATTGTGTGCACATAGTTATGCATAATATTAGTTCTTTTATATATATTTTTTACTGGGCGTAAGCCGACCCCCTCTTCCCTTCCTCTAGAATAATTGCAATAATTCTATTTTGCTTAGGAGGTTGAGTTGATCAATATCCCTCAGATGATTGTTTGGAGACTATAGAGGTATACTGTTTTGCTTTTATATGTTTAAACATTGTATTTACAGTACTACTATATGTAAATTGTACAGGGGATGTAAAATATATTGCAGTATACTAAATTGATGATCGTTATTTATATCTATATTTTATAAATGAAGTATGTTTCTTATAAAAAAAAAGTAAATGATAAAGTAACTGAGTGAAGACACTGCAAATGGCCCAACCAAACATGAAATTTTAAAGAATTGTTAGTATAGAATGTTAATATGGGAATGTGACAATTAATGTCGATGTGACTCATAGGATTCAGGCTAGCTAGAGAAAGTGAAGAAGCACTACAAGTGTACTATGCAATAAAAAAAATTCCTATACAATTGAGAGCCGAGTTCTACAAGATAGTTGTTAGACCAACATTGCTACACAGTAGGAAATGTTGGGCGACTAAGAGACTGCATACACAAAATATGTATGTAGCAAAAATGTGAATGTTGCAGTGAATGTGCAGATATACAAGGAAAGATAAAATGAGAGATAAAGACATTTATAAAAATGTTGAAGTGGTACCTATCGAAGAAAAGATGAATAAAAGTTGTTTACGCTGGTTTGGACCTATATGAAGTAGACCTATAATTGCTCCACTTAGGAGAGTTGAGGCTATGAATGATGAATAAATAGTCAAAGCTAGAGGAAAACCGAAAAAGACTTCGAAGGAAGTCATTTGGAAAGATATGGTGGCATTAGAATTGAAAGAATATATTGCCTTGATAATAATGAATGGAGGAGGAGAATTCATGTTGAAAACTTAACGTGCATTCATTTACTGGTATATGTAGCTACCTCAATTTTTTGGGATAAAGGATTTGATGATGATGATGATGATGAATTTAGAGTCATTTAAATTCAAATTTTAAAAATAAATCAAATTCAATTATAAAACATTAACCAATAATCTATTAATGACTAATGTATTGGTTATATTTAATTTAAAATATAATTTATTTATTTAATATTTAAAATTTGTTATATTTAATTTTTTTCTATAATTTTTCTTATTGGTATTTAATTTCAAATTATTTTTTGAATTTGTGAATTCTATATATGCATTAAGTTTTCTAATATATTATTTAACATGTATTTCAAAACAATATTTTTTTACAATTTTATTCTATTTTTAAAAAATTATTATAAATTAAAATCATCACCGTACATTGCACAAGTTTAAATCAAGTTTTAGTAAAACCTAGATTTTATTTAATTTTAATTTTGAAAATAATTTTTTAATAATATTATGGCATAACCAAGTTCCTACTTTTGCGAATGAGATCTTACTATAGTGATAAGGAAGAAGCTCTCGAATTTGAGGTCCTAAATTCAAGTTTAACCACGTGTGAGCTTGAGTCTTCTTTAATTATTTACTTGTTTAGTTAGTTGTAATTATTTACTAGTTTACTTAATTTAAAGTGATTTTTGTAGTTACAAGTTTAAATAATATAATATGTTAATTATGATTGTAACTTATAATAAAAATATATTACTTTAAAAAAGCCACTACTTTTGTTCGGCAGAATATTTTCAAGATAACATATTCTTTAACAACTAAATAAAAAACTTTGTTACTTTTATGAATATATTATTGTATTCATATATTTAATTTATATAATATTTGACCTGCATTTTAGTCAAAGTACAAAATTATAAAATGATGATTTGCATGTCAATAATAATAATAATAATAATAATAATAATAATAATAATAATAATAAACTGCCTAAAGATTGAGGTCATTTGACCACTTAGTAAATTAGTAAATTATGGTATCAATTGACCCCAATCAATTTTAAGGTAATCACATTTATATGTGTATAAAATAATAAAAAAAATTTGTTATCTTTTGTATTGATTCCATGAAAATTTAATTAAAACATAAAATGTAGGGAAAAACAAATACAGTGTTCATCCATTTTTATGATGACTATAGTAATATTTAGGTTCCAAACAGAATATTAAAAAGTCTTTATATTTCAGTATAAATATATAATCATAAGGTAATAAGTGTGAACTATGAAATTTAAAATGTTTAATGCCACTAATGACCTCTGGACTATAGTGGTTTCTACACTGTGATACTTCCACTTTAAAAATCTCCAATGTTATATCTGACTTACTAATCCGCTAACTAATATGGCACCTGATATTAACTAGGTCTGTTGACTAGGGCTGTAAACGAACCGAACACGAACGAACGAACTGATGTTTCTGTTCGTTCGTTTGTTTTTTAGTACCGTTCGTGTTCGTTCGTTTGTTTGGTAGGGATTATTCGTTAATGTTCACGAATAGTTTACGAACATGTAAACGAACGCGTTCACGAACACATAAACGAACGCGTTCGCGAACACATGTTCATGAACAAGTATTAATAAGAACAAACTAAATATTAAGTATTAAAAATCTTACACAAAGATTAAATTTCACGTGCAAATTGAAATCATCTAATACAAAATCTTAAATACAACTTAAGTCAACAATGTTTTATTAAAATTGATAATTACTATTTTAAGTACAATTTATATTATACACATATACATATATTAAAGTATCATATATATGTGTATGTATACACAAATATTTGTAACATATATATATATATATATATGTAAATGGTCAATGGATAAGATTATATGAATGAAATCTTAACTTATTATGAGACTTTTATTAATTTGATTTTAGTACATTATGTTTAAAATTTTAAAAAATAATTATTTTAAGTATAATTAACTAATTTAATTAAATAATTATTTTATAATTATATTTTATTAATTTTTTAAACCAACAAAGTTATATTGTATAAATATATTTAAAAATTAGGTCCTAATTTTTTAGGTTAATGTCTTAAAAATAGGGTGTATATTATATAACTTATATAATATAAGTAATTTTAGTATTTTAATAAATAACAAACGAATAATAAACGAACATAAACGAACGAACAACAAACGATACTTTAAACGAACGAACAATAAATGAACATAAACGAACGAACAACAAACGAATAATAAATGACACTTTAAACGAACGAACAATAAACGAGCTTGTTCGCGAACAAAAACGAACGAACCATACCTCTGTTCATGTTCAATTCGTTTAACAAATAAACACTAAAATGTTGTTCGTGTTCGTTCGTTAAGCTTAATAAACGAACAGAAATCGAACAAGTTTACGAACAGTTCGTCGAATGTTCTGTTCGTTTACACCCCTACTATTCAGTTTGATGATGTGCATGGATACTGGACTTGTAAAACAACGACATTTGGACTGAAATAACACTTCACATGTTATGTCAGAATACTGATTGACTACGTGAATTACAGTGTGTCATACTAAAAATTAAAAATATTTTTTTTCCTTCCCTTTCTTCTCCTCCCCCACTGGATTCTCCAACTCCCTCATTTTCTTTTTTTTTTTTACAATTAAGCTCTCAAAGTTTTTAAAATTAAGTTTTTTAATATGTTTTTATTCAGTTTTTTTTTTCAATTATGTCTTTTAATCTATTTTTAAGTTTTTAATTTTTTTTTATTTAATTCCTTTGATCTATCTCCAATAATGCGTTCTAATCTATTTCAGCTCTTGAATTTTTTTCGTTAGTCACTCTAGTTTTTCTAAATGGCGTTCAAATTTTTTTCCAACAGCAATATTTGGCAGCACATAAATTAAAAAAAAATTAAAATGAAAAACAAATTAAAAGGTTTAACAAACACCGAACTATAGAAAATAAAAATAAAATATAAATATAAATTTTTAATCAAGAAAAGAAAAATAATTAGCAACACAAAAAATTGATCTAGTTTTTTTAGTCAAAAAAATTGATCTAGTTAGATATAATATTTCTAAAATCTTAATTTTTTTAATTAGATCTTCACTCACAAATTTAGAATTGTCATTCTTACAATTTCTGTTGTGTAAGGTAGGAAAATTACTAGTTACATATAAAAACAATCTACAGGGGTTATTTGACTATCACATAATGAGTTTTTTGCTCACTACATGATATATTTAAAAAATATTTTTTACTATTGTTTTTTAATCACGATAATAAGTTTTAATATTCTAAGATATTGATTAACTTATAGAGAATGAATACTAAATATTTAAGTGATACTTCCAAATTCATATAAAATTACAATTACATGTGTGTTCATATTATGAAATTTGTGAATGATTAATTTTTATATTTTTAATTCTGATAATTAATAAAATAAATATATTAATATTAAATATATATATATATATATATATATATATATATGCTAAAACATAACAAAATTTATTTATATAAATCATTTTTAATATTATTTAAATTTAAAAAATGTCCAGGCGAAGCAGAGCAAACTTTGTGAACAGTAAAATAAGAAACCATTAATCATATTATAATATTCAAAAATAAAAGAGCAGAAACAGCTATAAACAAAAATATTATTCAATGATTTAATTAATTTGCCAAGCTCAGCCTGAGAAATTAAAACTGAAATAGTTGAAGAAACTTACACATCTTGAAATGAAAATTTGTCGCTGCAAACGTAATCGGTGTAGATGAACGCCCATGACAGCAAAACACCCTTGGATAACTTCTTGTAGATATCCAGCGTAGATATCCCTGAGATATTATTAGCGGTAATTGTAACCTCTACTTCGGCTGTGCAAGATTGACTGAAATCAGGTGGGTGGGTATTTCCATCCAAAAAATAAAAATAGGAACTCGGAGGGGAAGAACCATTGGATTTGGTGGTACACCGAGAGGCATCAACATAGAGTGAAGATTTCATTGGTTTTGTGCAATTTAAAAGATACATAAGGCTACTCTCAGCTTCATAAAAATCATACGGATTTTCACAGCCATTTATATTCAAGGAACTGAGAGGAAGGACGTTGCAGTCATCCCCGTTGAGGCTTGCATCGACGATTTGCATCGTATAATTTCGATAAAAGATTTCTTGGACAAAGAATTTCCATTTTTCATAACCAATGTAGTGCGGCTGTTATTATCACACTCCAATTCAAGCTTATGGTGACCACGGTTGCGAGGTTGGGTTTTTAATCGGAATGGATAACTGATATTCAAGTTTCCACAGAAAACAGAGCCGCAGTCCTCGTTTCGATGCCTAGCGAGGCAAGCACATTGGAATAGAATCAAGAATAAAGCAAAAGCGGCCATGAGTCCAAACAAAGGAAGTTTTTCTTTTAATTTTGGCATGTTAAGAATTTGGATAGGGAGAAGAACGAGAACGTGGCTAACAAGTTTCTAACTAGTGAAGGAAATATAGCCCAGTGGCAATAAATGAGGAGACATTTTATATGGAGCTCAAATAATGCTCAATACATCTATTTTCTTCACATTAAATAATAACAATATTAATAAAAATAAATATAGAGTAAGAAATTGATTTCATTTAAAATTTCTCATAAATGAAAGGAGTCAAAGGTAGGCAGAGTGTTATGCCAAAGTGGGGACAGAAGACTTGAACCAGTTAATTAGTCAAGCTTTTGAATATTTTTTAAAACTTTTTGTTTTCGGAAGATGACTTCATAGTTCATACCAATTATTTTTTATTATCATTTATCAATTATCAATTAATGAAATAATTTTTTTTACTATAATCCTATTAAGATGCAACCTTGAGAGTGACATTCTAAATAAAGAATAGTATTGGTAAAAGCAAAATAAGTAGCGGCCGGCCGTTATTTTATATTTATTTAGAAGAAGAGTGCTGGAGGACTTTTCTTATTATTATTATTATTATTATTATTATTATTATTATTATTATTATTTTGTAATCCTGATGCTATCTTAACTTTTTTAATGAAGAATTATTTTCCTTAGATAAAAAAATGAAAGAAGAGAAAAGAATTGTTTATGGCATTAATACATATCCATATGTTGCCATATGTTAGCATGTATGCGTGTGTATATACAATGCGAAGGGACAAAAATAATGAATAATAGTTTTTATTTAAAAAAGAAATTCGATTTTTATCCGTACATGTACTAAATTTTCAAATACTAATCAGTCCCTTTTGCCCTCATACATTAATTAACAAGGTTTTGTTACTTTTTTCCGACGGAGGTTCAGTGATTCGAACAATTAATCATTGACTGAAGACATACTATGATGGTTAAAGAATATTTATTTTAATTGAATTTGTAGACATCTTTATTTCATCGATTTTTTATATTTTTAATATTTATTTTGATATTTAATAAAAAATAAAAACAAAAACAACCCATCCTATTTTGCTTGGATTATATTTTTTTTGGTGAAAAGGATACTTCACAAATTAAACTGAAGACAGTTTGAGCTACTCATACTATAGCAGAATGCTTTATACATATAGGAAACGTGGTTCCCATCCTATCATCTACATACATCAGATTAGTCTTTGACGATCCCATTTTAGCAAGCAAATCCGCTGTTGCATTCCTTCCCTCAGGATGTGCCTTATCTTAACTTTTTGGATCCTCCTGAGTAGAGAACTGCAATCATGAACAAGACCATAATGAGGATGAGAATGAGAAACACCATGTTCAACGGCACTTACCACAATCTGAGAGTCAACTTCCACCAGCACATTATTGAATCCTCTATCAATAACCAGCTTTAAGCCACCTCTAAGGCCCCAGAGCTCAACGCAAACACTTGTTGTTTGCCCCAGATCCGGGCAAAACCACTAAGCCATCTGCCCTCGTTGTTCCTTATCACTCCACCTGCACCAGCCTTACCAGGGTTTCCCCTAGCGGCACCGTTTGTGTGAGTTTAACGCAATTAAATGGAGGGGGGTTTCCAACCTATATTAGCTTGGACAATATTATGCTGTTTTTCCTCTTTACTAAAAATTGCCCAGAAGTCTTTAAAACTTTTAACCTAGGTGATTTTCCATCTGTCATCTTTTTCAATAAAACCATTGAAAACAATCTTATTCCTTCCAAGCCAAATATGCCAGATAGCAAAGGAAAAAACAATTTTCCCGGTGATGTGGGTCAAGCTAAAGATTACTGGGCTTTTATATTAATAAGGCTAAAGAACATTGGGCCTAATGATAGTTTCAACCTAAGAGAAAAGAGGCCTCAGAAAGCCCATAAATGATTCACTGGGTTATCATTTAAGCTGTGAGTCTTAAAGGTAATTACGCGCAAAATAACTCCTATAAATAGGTCACAGTTATCATTCTTAAACCCTAAGCTCTATTTGCCTACGAGAATGCTGCCAAAACTCTGTCTGACTTAAGCATCGGAGTGGAGGCGCAAGAGAAAACCCCTGCTCCCTCTGATGGTTTTCTTTCTTGCAGAATTCTTGGAGACAACTTGTCACGAAGATCGAAAATTGGAGGTCAGCAACCAATCATTGTTGTTTCATGCAACAACAATTGGCGCCGTCTGTGGGAACAAACAAAAAAGCCAAATACAAAAGATGGTGAAAAGATGATCTGCGGAAGACAGGGTATGTAAGCTACGGCAAGGTGCACAGGTTACACGATAAGGTCTTGGGCGAGAGACTGGATCTCGCGCATGAGACAGGCATTGGGCGAGAGATTGGTTCTCGCGCACGAGAGGCCTTTGGCAATAGAGTGCATGCAACTAGCGACAACCCTGCCGTACGAAAGATTATTGGCGATAGAGTAGATACTACTGGCAACAGCCTTGCTTGTCGCTCGAAAGATCTCTAGCGATAGAGTACAAAGGAGTGGGCGACAACATTGGGCGAGAGAGTGTCTCTGGGGGCGACAGGCCTTGGGTTACATAACACTAAAGCACCAACTAAACCGGTCCATTTGGGTCTTTGACTGTTCGGCTTCGGGCAGAATTGCTAATGCATGCATCCATGTGCATGTAAACTGACAAACCTTTTTAAGTAACAGAAAAAGTTTGATCATCTTTCAAATCAAAAGCTAAGCCATTAATGCATCATAATATTCCCTTCACAAATAGGATCTTGATTAGAAGTGCTTTTTTTATTCAAAAAATAAGAAGATGATGCTGATATTAGTGTTGAGATTTTGTAATATATAAATATACTTAAACCCTTTCAAAGGAACGTGGAACATGAACTCCCAACAGGAAACAAATAATAACCATTCATGTGTTTCAAACAACCGCTACTATGGATATTAACTGGGGATCGGTTGTTTATTAAATTAGCAACAAAGCTAGGATCTGAGCTGGCTTATTTTTAATGCATGCGTGTATGTATCAGAAAACTAATTAAGGCATCATCATCTTTACTAATTAATCAATAAAACGAAATGCAGTGCTTGAATAATGAAGAAGAGAAGGAGTACTGAAAAAGGCACCTGATCCCTTTTTCTTTGTTATCCTCTGAACTTTTGCCATAAAAGAACTCATGATTTTATGTACAAATTAAAGGACTCCATGCTCTTGTATTACTGAAAGGATTAACAACATGCTTTACGAACAGATTAAAGACAGAAAAGGAAATTTGATCAAAGGAAATGATGGAAGAATGGCTATTGTCATTATGTCATAGAGAGTGGCTCTCGCGACAGACTCCTGATAGTCAAGTTTTTACATAGCAAAAGCTACCGTCATTCCTCAAGTCTAAGAATCACACAGGTGAACAATAAGTTTGATGATAATTACTATTTTCCAGTCCTTCATTCATTAAGCGGACGAACAAGCTTCTAGCTTAGGAAGAAGACTTCGCCAGGCATCTGCAATACTATTTGCCGGTTGAGCCTGCCCCTTTGCAAATTCATGAAAAGCAATCCCCATGTCTTGTGTTTTCTGTTCCTAAGAACATATGATCTCTTTAGCAGCACAATTGTCTCAAATCTTCCTGTTGCCTCTTCACTCTCTACCTTCAACTGCAATTAAGTCTAGAATAGATGATGTGTCGACAGCCTTGTGCAATAGGCTAGAATAGATGACGTGCCAACAGCCTTTGTTCGACAGGCTAGAATAGGTGATTTGTGACAGCCTTGTGCGACAAGCTAGAATAGATGATACGCGACAGTCTTAGGTGGTAAAGCGTTGATGGCGAGCACGGCATGTAGAGTAAAAGATCGAGAAAACAACCAATGTACGGCAGACACCGTCGCAACAGAAGAGCCCCTGCCACGACAGGACAATCCATCGTACAAATACACGAGCACTGATCCCAAGCTGCATGCTGACTCAATGGCTCCCCATGAGCCCAGCCTCCCACACATAAGGTGTGAAGCAATGCTGACAAGTGCAGTGTCATGTGGCGAGCACAAGACCACTACAGTAGGCACTTTCGACGATTGAGTGGCATGTGGCGATTGCATGACCAACGCCACAACCCAGCCTCCGCAGGCAGGATCGCTTGATAAAACACGTGCCAAGGCATGAGGAACGATATAGATGGGCAAGCATGGAACAAGCCAAAGGGTTTAGCTGAGGTGCGCCCACGATGTTAGATAAGCTCACCCAGGAATGTAAAAAGCTGGATGGAGAGCTCAAAACCAAAGAGCGTATGTCCAATGGAGCTCTATTGGGCAAGCCCCAATCAAAGACCTCAGGGAACACACCAGAACTTCAAAGGCCAGCTGGTGTTTGCCCAGGTGCGTATGAACATAGATAAGCAACGGAGACCAGGCAATGCACAAAAGGTTAGACGAGTCGGCAACCACCACGCGAGTATGGTTGTGGATGGCAAGCAAGAATACGGCTATCCTAAGACCCAAGCAAGCAAGCCCTTGTCGACCAAGATGGGAACTCGCCTAGGAGAGAGAACTCTACGGGCAAGTCATTTTGGGTGACCAAAGTGAGAAAGGATTAGGCGACTCTATACATCATCAGGTGCATGCCCATGTAATGAAGGACCGAGTGAGGACACACTCTCCCAGACAATGAGAACTCCGGTTTGCAAGCGAAACTTTGGCAAGCCTAGCCGCAAAAGCTCTCCATGAACACAGCAGAGCTCGATTGGTGATCAGGCTGAATGCCTAGCCGAGAAGAAATCAAGATGGCAAGTTAAAATCCAGGTCCAGCCACTTTAGCGACTATAAGATCGCCCATGTGCAAGTAATCTGACTATAGTGCTCGCTCGGTAGAGCGCTGATGGCGAGCACATTTCCAATGCGACAAGCTCTCCACTTTGATAAAATGACAGCGAAGAAAATTAGGCGAACACAACACCCATAGGCAAGATTCCCTCGTTAGCACAATGCAGACGAGCAAAGAACACCCGAGTCATGCCTTTCGGCAATGGCTAGCAACGCTAGCGAGCATAGAATCCAAACTACTGGTTCGCCCACTAGAAAAACTTTGGCAAGCACATTTAAATTTGACAATCCAGACGCATGCCCAAGTGTGGGATCTGAGCAGAATGATCTAGACCTGGTGCACGCACTAATCCGACAGAGTGTCCAAAAGCTTTGTGTCTGCCCATCCGTCGATTGTTTGACACAAAAACTTCCAAGAACTACTCTAGCAACCATCTAAAAGTGTCTTAAGAGCGTCATACTTGGCCTATTGACAACCACACATGTGAAAGATGGTTTGTCTATATAAAGGGTGTGTCGACTTCGTGAGTCCTTTAAGCAAGACAAGGATGTGCCAGCTTAGGGTGTTGAGATTAAGGTTGTGTCTCCCTTGTAAGGCCCTATACATAGCATTCTTGAGTATCAATACAAGTTAATGCTTGGCACAGCGAAAATTACAAGCACACTCAAGCAGAGACACACACTGGTGTGAGGGAATTGTCAGTGTTTTGTCAAAACATAGAAGATCAAATAAAAAATTAAAAAAAAAAAGAAAGCACTCGGCCAATTGCTTGGATGCAAGGTTAACGAAGTCCCTTGCACATTGTTATAATCTTCATCAACCAAGGAAGGACATATAGGTGGTAGCCAAATTTGAGGTACTCTCATATGATGTTTTCGATTTTCTTGTCCACTCTAACAGTTGTGATTGAATTAGGCAGGTGTCCGAAGCAGGCACTAGCCACTGTCGTGTAAGGCAGCAAGCCAGGGAGAGCTTAGTTCGATATAGTTGGATCGAAAATAACTTGTGGTAAGCTCGTGAAGGTAGATTACTGGTATCGAGGCACAACTTAGTGCACGATCCATAGTTAACAGCCGAATGTTCGAGCATTTGCACTTTACAGACTCTATAAAGACAAAGACTTGGAACTGTATTGGCAGTAAACACTTGTTATTTTTATTTTAACATTTGCTACAATTATGTTCTTACTTATTCCATTTGATTTCAAATACTACATTATGAAACGGAAGGCTAGTTATTTTTATCTGTACTATGATAATCTTCCGTGTTTGATAGACATGTTGTAGGAATAGAAGAAGAAAAAACGGAAGACGGGCACAAATAAGTCCTTGAGCACAAAAGGGTGCGAGACATGCAAAAAAAAGTCCCTAAACGAAGAATGTGCGAGACGGGCACAAATAAGTCCTTAAGCACAAAAGGGTGCAAGACAAGCAAAAATAAGTCCCTAAGTGAGAAAGTGCACAAGACGAGCACAAGTCAAAAGTCCCTAAGCACAGGAGGTGCAAACGGGCAAATCAAAAGTCCTTAAGCGAAAAATGCGCGAGACGAGCAAATCAAAAGTCCCTAAGCACAAAAGGGTGCAAGACGGGCAAATCTAAAGTCCCTAAGCGAAAAATGCGCGAGACGGACAAATCAAAAGTCCTTAAGCACAAAAGGGTGTGAGACAGGCAAATCTAAAGTCCCTAAGCACAAAAGGGTACGAGACGGGCAAATCTAAAGTCCCTAAGCGAAAAATGCGCGAGACAGGCAAATCAAAAGTCCCTAAGCACAAAAGGGTTCGAGACGGGCAAATCTAAAGTCCCTAAGCGAAAAATGTGCGAGACGGGCAATTATAAAGTCCCTAAGCGAAAAATGCGTGAGACGGGCAATTTTATAAAGTCCCTAAGCGAAAAATGCGCGAGATGGGGGCAAATTGTGATATGATACCCAACTAAGAGTTCTTCTTCAGATGAAAAGTGCTTCATAAGAAGAACTGGGGAGCACATAGTATACAGGCTGCGAGGTATGTTACGAGGTATGCTACAATTTTATCATACTTTATGTTGGCATTTCGAATATAAATGATGTTATATTCTTATGATGTTATATTCTTATCAATTCTATAAAGCCCCTAAGCGCAAAAAGGGTGCGAGACGGGCAGAAATAAGTCCCTAAGCGAAAAAGGCGCGAGACGGGCAAATGAAAAATCCCTAAGCACAAAAGGGTGCGAGAAGGGCAAACCAAAAGCCTGAAGCGAAAAATGAGCGATGTAGGCTACGCATGTACTTGAAGCGAAAAGTGCGCGATGTAAGTCATGCATAAAGTGTAAGGGCTTGTAGCAAAAGAGATGCAAAGTAAGCCACGTACTCAAAGAAAAAAAAGCCTGAAGTGAAAAATGCGCGATGTAGGCTACGCATGCACTTAAAGCGAAAAGTGTGTGATGTAAGTCATGCATGAAGTGCTTGGGCTTGAAGCAATAATTGGGCGGCATAAGCCACATATGTAAAAGAACTTGAAGCAAAAAGTGCACGAGGAAAGTCTGATTATTACGTAAGATTAATACAAGGTAAATGTGTAGTTGCCTCCGTATATGAGTTTAAAAATCTGTTGATCAGTTTGTAAAAGACTAAGCTCTTTCACAAAAGATTGGGAAGCACTTTAGATTAACTTCTGCATCAAAAGGAGCATCAGTACTAACAGGCACCCAAGCATGTATGTCCTGAGGTGCTATAATTATCTAAATCATCTTCATCCAAGCCTGTGAGAACTTCGACCATCTCGGGTCGACGAAAAGGCTCTTAAGGGCTGGTAAGATCAGATAGATCTTTATAAATGCCTATCCTAAAAAAAGGTTCCAAATCCTCAGCATCTGGATCAAGCTTCACCAATCAGGAGCATGCCAAGTACAAATCGCCTCTGATAAAACCAGTTAAGAACATATGCATCCTCTTATGGCACTTCCTGACGATGTGCCCTCATGGCCTCAACCCAGATTTGATTTTCTTCCCCTGGGCTAATAGAAGGCTTTGGTGGCTCTGCAATCTTACAATTTCTCCTCATAGCTCTTGATTTCGGCCTGTTAAGACCTTAAAATTCGAAAGGAATGGTGGCATATTCCACTTGAGAAGCATTTAACTCAGAGGAGAAAAACGTATCCCAGTAGTGTTCTGAAAAGGCACTTGACAAAAGAAATGATGACACAACGTCGTTTCTGCTACAAATAATAATGAAGTTCACTAGTTGACCCTCAAGTGAAGATGAAAAGACTCTTGTGATAATCCCAAGAAGAGGGTAGCAAAAGAATTTGAAAAGCCCATTCTTTATATACTCATTCACAAGATAAACCCTGCGAAAGAGTGGGGAGCAATTGATGTGGCTCAAGCTAAAGATTACTGGGCTTTTATATTAATAAGGCTAAAGAACATTGGACCTAATGATTGTTTTAGCCTAAGAGAAAAGAGGCCTCAGAAAGCCCATAAATGATCTACTGGGTTATCATTTAAGCTATGAGTCTTAAAGGTAATTACACGTAAAATAACTCCTATAAATAGGTCACAGGTATCATTCTTAAACCCTAAGCTCTATTTGCCTACAAGAATGCTGCCAAAACTCTGTCTGACTTAAGCATCGGAGTGCGCGCGCAAGGGAAAACCCTTACGCCTTCTGATCGTTTTCTTTCTTGCAGAATTCTTAGAGACAACTTGACACGAAGATCGAAAATTGGAGGTTAGCAACTAATCATTGTTGTTTCATACAACAACACCAGGGAATACTAGAAATATTGGAAACCTCACTACTTATACATTTCTCCTCAATCCATTGTGTTATATCCATCGAGAATGAGTTGTATAACCCAGATGGAATTCGGATCAAGTCTCAAAGTTTTCTGATTGAAGAACAATCCCTTAAACAATGAATAGGAGTTTCGTCAAGAACATTGCATCTTGGACAAACAGCCTGCGTATCGATGCCTCGACTTTGGAGAGTTCCTTTTGTAGCAAACTTTTGATGTTGCTTAGCCAAAGGAGGTGTCTAATCTTGGGAAGGGTCTGAATCTTCCTGATACACTTCCATTCATTCTCTCTTTGGCTTTCAAATTGCTTTGTAACCCTGTAGGCAGAATTCAAATTAAACACCCTTGAGAGACAATCTTTCCAAATGACTATATCTTGTGCCCTTCCTTCAATTTGGACAGGGATAGCAAGAATTCTTTCCTAAAATTCAAGTGGTAAAAACTGCTTTAGTTTTTCCATTTTCCATTCTCATTGATGAAATTTCTCACAACTAAATTATCATCTTAATATTGCCAATGACTGAAGAAAATGTCTTTGAGTGGTCCAAGTCCAGTCCAATTATCTTCCCAAAAAAGAATTTGCTCACCTGACTTAATGTTCCACTTTGAACCTTTTTGAAGGATTGGGAGCCCTTTCCAAATACCAGACCAGGTGCCAAGCAGTTTTGGTGGACATCTCCCCATTTTTCATGTATTTAGCTTTTAACACAGTAGCCCAAAGTCTATTTTCATCCTTAAGGAGTTTCTAACCTAATTTAGCCATATTAGAATCATTGTGTTTCTTCATCTCCTTGATTCCTAATCCTCTTTGCTCCTTGGAAGGATCACGGTCTTCGAATTCACCATGTTCATAGCACTATGTTCCTCCAAGGATCCCCAGGGAAAGTTTCGATTGGAATTTTTCTTTCCTTAAAAACCTGCTTGACAAATTGAAAAACAGATCTTCCCACAATGTTTCAACACGTTTGAAAGAAGATCAGGTGAAGGCCATCTGGACCAAGTGCTTTATTTAGTTTAATGCTTATGAGAGCCTTATGCACTTCCACTGGTGAAATTTGTTTACAAATCGAATCTCTCTCCTCATAAGAAAGATGCCATACCTATTATTAATGTTATGACCTGAAGGGCGCAACTAGATACCTAACTTTTGCGAATGCGTAAAAAATTTTAGACAAAATTTTCACTTTTTCCTAACTTAATAGATTTGTCTATGGGTGTGAAATGTTAATACGAAGTTGTTAACTTCCTGATTTATTTAGAACTGTTTGCTCAAGATCCCAGCTTAGTATCTGTATAGACATAATCTTCTCTATACAGTCCTAGATATCTACAACTATAGTGCATATAGATAATTCAATCCGTGTCATTTAATATTCTCATGCCTTATTATCATAAGGACATTTAATCCATTCAAACTCATTCAATATCCATCAACTAGACTATAAAATATCCAAATAATTTTATAAATAAATCATTATCCTAATTTACATCCCATCCTATAGTATGTAGCAAAAATGGCCTAAAACAGTATATACATACGAAAGGGATATATGTATATGTCACGACCCGAAGGCTGCGACAGTGTCTCTTACTTGTACGGATGCGTAGAAATTAGGGCAAAATTTTCGATTTCCTATATTTGCTTTGTCTAAGTGCAATGTAGTGAATTTTTGTTTTGGGACGTTAACTCCCTCGCCTATTTTTATGACTTTACCCAGGTTATTTTCCTGCATAAAAATTACAAGTAATAATCCAGCTCATGCTTCCCAGAATGACAGTTAATCATATTCTAGCATTCCTATTACCAAGTCCATTTCCATATCATAGCATTTCATCTTATGGTTCACATTTTTCCTACTTAGTTACTTGTTCATGCTATTCAATCCACAATCCATACTCATGCAAAATCAATATTCCATACTTCATCATTACTAGTCTAGATGCTATTCTCTATATCAGATTACATCCCATCTAAGTACTGAATCAAAATAGCCTGAATTAGTAATAAACACAAAAGGAAAGTGTGTATACCCCAAATGTTCACAAAAATTTCTTTGGAGAGTTGGGACTATATTTCAGGCTCGGGACTATTCGGAAGGCTCCGAAATACTCCCCCAACTCCGTGCTCAATCTGAAAAATTTAAATAGCGTTTAATGAGCAAGGCTCAGTAAGTCATTTATATAAGTGCAGAGTTAGAATTATACTGTTCTATATGCCATGCATGATGTCATGTGAGGAAAATTTACTATCAGTCATTCTCTTATTCATCATGCGATCATATACCTGTCATATTCTCATATTCAGTTCATCTATGCTTCAACATGTCATGAAATGTCTAAGTTATGAAACCATGATATAACCTTTGACATGTAATTATGAACGAAGTAGTTACAATCATAAAACAAGTAATACATATTCTTTTAAACAAGTTCAAGACATGTATAATATCAATACATTTCATGTATTCTTTTAAGATGTGCTTGAAATATGCAAGCTTTTTCATTTCATGTCAAGTATGCATTTTGAAACATATTTCATATCACAAATACTTTTTGAAATACATTTCATATCTCATATAGCATTAAAATGCGTTTCATATATTGTAAATCAATATCAAGTTTAGAGTTCATTTTCATTTTAAAGACATACTCTAAACTTCATTTCATATCATTTAAGACTAGGCTAGATCCCTATCTCTCTATCAATAAAGACTTAGTTCACTGTAGCTAGCAGTGAAGAATCATATCGTCCCCTGGAAACCACTAGGGCGCTATCTATGGCCATAGACCTCATATCTCTCAATCCCACTGATCAGGCAAGACTGAGACCTGTCCACGACTATTGTCGGACAAGCTTTTATGCCTAATGAGTAATCTCCAATTAGGCGGCTTCCACTATGCTTTATTGAATTTAATTCTCTTAGGGTGCCTATAATCTCATAAAGCAAATCAATCTTTCGTATAAAAATAGTTTAATGTACGTAATGCTTTTCTAAAGATCATTTACATATATATATATACGTACATATGTGAAAACTATCATTTCATTCTTTTCAAAGCCATTCAAGCATCCAAAATATTCTTGTAAACATGATAAGAATAAATCATTTAAATTTTTCATGTATAGTAATAAGTCATGCTTGATGGCAATAAAATTCAAGGAAATGAAATAAGACCATAAAATGACATGCTCATGAATTGCATGAATGTTTATCATTTCATCTCATAATATCTATGAACCTATACCATATCAATTCACTTCCGATCAATGTCTCTCACCTTGGTACTTTATCAAGTCGAATATCGTACCTACATTTCATTTCGTTATATTCAATCTCTAGGTATTCAATTCATTCTATAGTAAGGTTCAATCCTATACAGGATAATCCTACTTCTACCTTATATAAACGTCTTACCTAAGGCGAAGCTCAATTCGAGCATGTCCCGCGCCTAGCTAGACCGTGTCCGTTGTCCTCTTGGCGCACTACACATTCATAAAGAAATTTCGACTTAATAAAGTCTAACTCAAGTTTTCAATACGCTTATGTAAATTTACACTCCAACATAATATCTATATATATATATTTCTTTTCCTTCTTTTATTTCTTTTCTTTTCTATTTCTTTTACCTTAATAAATCACAGCAGCTTTTTGGTGTAAAATACCACCCACAGCAGCCCTTGCCACTCCTCAAGCAGCCCCCTTTATGCTCCTACTTCAGCTTTCGCCTAGCCCTTAAAAGCCACCCAAGCTGGCTGCTTCAGATCAAGGAACGAGACAACAGACCACCACGATCAACGCCCCCTTGCTTAGGGCTGGAAACACCCAAGCCAGTCACCACAAAGCCCTTCTCCGTTCAGCCTTCTCAAAACCCTAACCTAGCTTCCAAGAATTTCAGTCCACCTCTGTTTGTTTTTAGCTCGCGAAACCACCAAAAACAGATTTTTCCTTTTCCCTCTTTGGTTCTTAAATCACGTTTCAGCTCCAGCAGTTATTTTCGATCACTTCTTTCTGCTTCATTATCAGCCTCAGTCCGACGCCCTCGCACCTGCCAGCAACTCCCTCATGATCTTTTCAGCTTTGCCTAACAGTGTGCGATGTGAGGAGGGGAAGGGAAGGCACGGCGGAAAGGAAATGAAGCTTTAGAGAATGTACAGAGGAACGGGAGAAAGAAAACAGAAGGAAAGGTTGAGTTTTCTTCTTTAGGCTTTCTTTCTTTTCTTTTTTATTTTATTTTATTTATTTGTAGCATGTAGGTTGTTATTGATGTGAGTTCTCTGCCATTCGGCAGAGCACTTTGGACTTTTAGGTGGGATTTTTCCCACCAAATCCGGTCCTCTCTCTATTTTTTTTTATAATATAACATATAATATAATTTATATACTTTTAATATAAAACTTCTATACTTCAAAGCTTTGTAATATATATAATCTTAACATACTTAAAATATATATTTATTTATCCATTTACTTATTCATATAGTTGCACATATAAACATGAATATAAATATAAATTAAGAATATTCCTATAAATATCAGTATAGATATTTCACTTATATGTACCTATTTATATTCAATTAACTTAACTCTTCATCTTATTATTTATTTTTATCTCATTTAATCATTATTATTTACATATGAATTTGTACGCATTCGTACGTATTTTTGTTGCATGCATGCACCCCGTATGCATTTAACTTGTTTTCATGGCGTACACGATCGATCCTTATGTGTATAGGCACAACTCTTTTCGTATTTATTTAACACACATTATATATACACATACGATATTCATGTATGTGTCAAGTTATTCCCGAAGATATCGATTCTCATAATTATAGTCGAAGTCTTACATTTGCAAATTCTCAAAATTACATTTTATTCACTTAAATTAACTACTAAGTACATTCTTAGTTTAGAGGAGTTTGCGGTTCTCACATCCTCCCCACCTTGAAAGGATTTGGTCCTCCAAATTGATACAAGTCATCCTAGAATAAGTGAGGATACTTCTCTTTCATAAGACTCTCCAATTCCCATGTAGCTTCTTCCGAGGAATGATGTTGCCAAAGCACCTTTACCAAGGCAATTGTCTTGGACCGTAGCACTTTATCCTTTCGATCCAAAATCTGAAACGGTCTCTCAACATAACTTAAGTCCTCTCTAATCTCCAAAGGTTCATAATCAATCACATGGGAGGGATCCGGATGATATTTCCCGAGCATAGATACATGGAAGACGTTGTGCACACTCGATAGCTCCGGTGGTAGTGCTAATCGATATGCCACATCACCCACTCTGTCTAGTATCTCAAATGGACCAATGTACCGAGGACTCAACTTCCCTCTTTTACCAAACCTCATTATGCCTTTAGATGGAGAGATTTTCAAAAACACCTTATCTCCCACTTGAAACTCCAAGTGTCTCCTACGATTATCGGCATAACTCTTTTGTCTGCTCTGTGCCGTCTTCAATCGATCACATATCAGTCTAACACTTTCTGAAGCCCTTTCTACAAGTTCGGGAGCAAATATCTTCCTTTCACCTACTTCTTCCCAGCCTATCGGGGATCTACACCTATGCCCATACAACGCCTCATAAGGTGCCATCCCAATGCTGGAGTGAAAACTATTGTTATATGCAAATTCAGCCAGTGCCAAATGATCATCCCATGAGCCCTGAAAATCCATGACACACGCCCTCAACATATCCTCAAGGGTTTGAATTGTTCTCTTAGATTGTCCATCAGTTTGAGGATGGAAAGCGGTGCTGAAACTCAATTTAGTTCCCAAAGCGTCCTGGAAATGCTCCCAGAAACGAGAAGTAAACCGAGAGTCTCTATCTGACACTATGCTCACAGGGACTCCATGTAATCTCACGATCTCTCTAACATACAAATCTGCAAGGGCACTGAGTGAATCTGTGACTTTCATAGCCAAGAAGTGTGCCGACTTAGTCAATCGATCGACAATCACCCAAATGGCATCATGGTTTCTTCGGGTCCTAGGAAGTCCCATGATGAAATCCATGGTCACGTGATCCCACTTCCAAGTTGGCACAGATAAAGGAGTGAGCAACCCTGCTGGTTTCTGATGCTCCACTTTAACTTGTTGGCATACTAAGCATTTAGACACAAAAATCGCTATGTCTTTCTTCATACCTGACCACCAGTACACTTTGTGCAAGTTTTGATACATCTTCGTATTACCCGGATGCATCGTGTACTTAGAACTATGTGCCTCATCCATGATCCGTCTCTTTAAGGTTTCATTGCTTGGAACACATATTCTCCCATTGAACCTCAATAAGCCATTGCTGCTAATCTCATACACTGATTCCTGACCCTTTTGTATCAAATCAATAACTTCAATCAACTTCGGGTCCTCACTCTGAGCCTTTCTAATCTGTTCTATGATACTAGGCTCTATCCTCAAACTAGCCATCAAACATTCATCGGTAGGCTCTAGATTCAGATTCATCTCCGAAAATTGCTCTATCAACTCCCATTCTCTAACCATCATGTAGCTGACCATGCCCATACTCTTTCTACTCAATGCATCAGCCACCTTATTAGCCTTGCCTGGATGGTAGAGAATCTCACAATCATAGTCCTTAAGTAACTCCATCCACCTTCTCTGTCTCATGTTTAATTCTTTTTGTGAAAAGAGGTACTTCAGACTCTTGTGATCTGTGTAAATCTGGAACTTTTCTCCATACAAATAATGACGCCATATCTTTAGCGCAAACACCACTGCCGCTAGCTCTAGGTCATGGGTGGGGTAATTCCTTTCATGGTCCTTTAGCTGTCTAGAACCATAAGCCACTACCTTTCCACTTTGCATCAATACGCACCCTAGACCTTGGTGTGAAGCGTCACTATATACAGCAAATCCCCCAGAACCACTAGGAATGGTAAGGACGGGTTGCTGTAGTCAATCGGTGTTTCATCTCAGGAAACTGTGCTCACACGCATCATTCCATTCAAACTTGACATCCTGCGAGTGAGACGAGTCAAAGGTCCAGCTAGTTTAGAAAACCCCTCGACAAATCTCCGGTAATATCCCGTGAGTCCAAAAAAACTGCGGATCTCGGTCACTGTTTTAGGCTTCTCCCAATTAATCACAGCCTCTATCTTCGCTGGATCTACTGCCACCCATCCTTCGATACCACTGCCCCAGAAAACTAATCTGTTCCAGCCAAAATTCGCATTTGCTGAGCTTCGCATAAAGTTCTTTCTCACGGAGGGTCTGAAGAACAATGCGAAGATGGTGCTCGTGCTCCTCCCGAGATCGGGAATACACCAAAATATCATCTATGAACCTATGACAAATTTGTCCAAGAAGGGTTTAAAACACTTCATTCATCAAGCCCATGAAGGCGCAGGAGCATTAGTCAATCCGAATGGCATGACCAAAAACTCGTAGTGGCCATATCTCGTCCTAAAGGCTGTTTTACTGTACATCTTCACCTCTAATCCTCAACTGATGATACCCAGATCTCAAATCAATCTTGGAAAATATCTGAGCACCCTTCAATTGGTCCAATAATCATCAATCCTAGGCAGTGGATATCTGTTCTTAATCGTCACCTGGTTCAACTGCCTGTAATCGATACACAGTCTTAGACTGCCATCCTTCTTCTTAACAAACAATACCGGAGCCCCCCAAGGTGACACACTTGGTCTTACAAACCCCTTATCCAACAGTTCTTGCAACTGCTTCTTCAATTCCTCCAACTCAACAAGGCCATTCGATACGGAGGCTTCGATATTGGTTGAGTGCCTGGGAGTAGCTCTATAGCGAAACTCTGTCTCTCTTTTCCGGAGGTAGCCCCGGTAGCTCATCCGGAAATACATCAGGAAAGTCCTTAACCACGTAGATGTCCGAGAGTTCCGGATGGCTCTTATTGGCATCCTCGACAAAAGCGAGATAGCCTTCACAAACAAAATTCATTTCATGTTAGTACAATTTTAAAGAAAAAGGCTTTTCATTTCATCTTATCAAAGTTTAGTACAAACTTTTCAGGTAGGGAGAGATCACTACTTTGCTATGACAGTCTAAACTAGCATGATGGTTAGCTAACCAATCCATGCCTAGTATTACATCAAAGTCATACATGTTTAATAATATCAAAATCTGCTACTAGGTGTCTATCTCCCACCTTCACTTTACATCCTTTACATATTAAGTCTGTCATTTGAGATTCTTTCAATGGTGTACTAACTTGTAATAATTTGCCTAAGGGTTTCAAGCTCTAACTCTAGCTTCCTAGCATATGCAGGTGATATGAATGAATGTGTGGAGCCAGAATCAATAAGTACAAAAGCTTCTGAATCATTAATTAAGACTTACCCCTTGATGACGGATCCGGAGGCATCGCAGTCTCTTGGTCCAAGGCAATACTCGGCCCTGTGTCACCAGTTCCTTGCCCTTATCCGTGGGCTTTTGCTTATCTGTGCTCCTTGTCTCAGGTCGCCTTTCAAGAGCCTTGAGTGTGGGACAGTCTCTAACGCGATGTCCAATCTTGCCACAGTTAAAGCAAGCTCCTATGTCCATATAACATGGCTGGTGCCATTGATTTCTGCTACACCTCGGACATATCTGAGCTGTCTTAGGTTAGAAGCCTGAGTGTGAGGCGCTCCATACTTCGGCTCTTATGCTGGGCCCTATTCTGCTCGGGCCTCCTAGTATCGGTCCTCTTACCCATTCCTTGTTTCGGCTATCATACTGGCTTTGTGTCTTTTCCAAGTCCTGTTCCACAAACTGAGCCCTCTGGATAGCATCGGCATAGGACACGATACGAAGAGCTGAGAGTCTTCCTCGAATCACTGGCCTCAACCCATTGATGAACTTCTTGGCCTTTCTCGCCTCATCATTCAGTATGTGTGGCTCATAGCGAGACAAAGTTAGTGAACCGTGCCACATACTGGTCCACTGTCATGGAACCTTGAACTAAGCTGAGGAACTCTTCTTGTTTCTTGTCACGGGCACTCTCAGGGAAGTAATGACCGTTAAAGGCCTCAAGAAATGCCTCCCATGTAATGGTAGAGTTCCTGCTCTGTAACACAATCTTAGCTGCTCTCCACCAATGTTCGGCCTCTCCCTCAAACATATAAGCAGCTAAGTTCACCCTATCCTCTGAGCTGCATCCCATAATCTCAAAGGCTTTCTCTATTTTCATCAACCATGTCTCGGCTACCTCAGTGTCCATTGCCCCCTTAAACACTGGAGGTTCATCTTCTGAAATTGCTTAAACTGCTCCACATTTTGCCTCACATTAGTAGCTGAATGATGTGGGCGCTACTATCTGTGTAGGTGGAGGCGGTGGTGGTGCAGTCTGTGATTGAGGAGTCGGTGACTGCTGACTAAGTGGTGGGGGTGGTGGAGCAGGCTGTGCCGGTTCTTTGCACGGGTGGAGTCTGTTGTTGATCTCGACTCCTGGCATTTTGCCGCTCTACCAAGGCCACTAACCCGGACACGGTTTGCTCCAAGCGTGCGAACCGAGTGTTCGGACTTGGAGGTGATGACGGTGCAGATGATTGAGCTTGCCTTACACGTGGGGTTCGTCCACGTCCCCGTCCTCTCCTCATATCTTTTTCTGTATTCAATATTACAACAATGCATTTAGGACAATTTTCTGCACTTATTGAGCACTATACAATCAGGCAACATCAGTACTATGGGATGTAAACTATTCTAACTCTTCGACACTGACATGCACTAGACAATCCGGCTCTGATACCAATAAATCTGTCACGACCCGAAGCTGCGACAGTGTCTCTTACTTGTACGGATGCGTAGAAATTAGGGCAAATTTTTCGATTTCCTATATTTGCTTTGTCTAAGTGCAATGTAGTGAATTTTTGTTTTGGGACGTTAATTCCCTCGCCTATTTTTATGACTTTACCCAGGTTATTTTCCTGCATAAAAATTACAAGTAATAATCCAGCTCATGCTTCCCAGAATGACAGTTAATCATATTCTAGCATTCCTATTACCAAGTTCATTTCCATATCATAGCATTTCATCTTATGGTTCACATTTTTCCTACTTAGTTACTTGTTTCATGCTATTCAATCCACAATCCATACTCATGCAAAATCAATATTCCATACTTCATCATTACTAGTCTAGATGCTATTCTCTATATCAGATTACATCCCATCTAAGTACTGAATCAAAATAGCCTGAATTAGTATAAACACAAAAGGAAAGTGTGTATACCCCAAATGTTCACAAAAATTTCTTTGGAGAGTTGGGGACTATATTTCAGGCTCGGGACTATTCGGAGGCTCCGAAATACTCCCCCAACTCCGTGCTCAATCTGAAAAATTTAAATAGCGTTTAATTGAGCAAGGCTCAGTAAGTCATTTATATAAGTGCAGAGTTAGAATTATACTGTTCTATATGCCATGCATGATGTCATGTGAGGAAAATTTACTATCAGTCATTCTCTTATTCATCATGCGATCATATACCTGTCATATTCTCATATTCAGTTCATCTATGCTTCAACATGTCATGAAATGTCTAAGTTATGAAACCATGATATAACCTTTGACATGTAATTATGAACGAAGTAGTTACAATCATAAAACAAGTAATACATATTCTTTTAAACAAGTTCAAGACATGTATAATATCATACATTTCATGTATTCTTTTAAGATGTGCTTGAAATATGCAAGCTTTTTCATTTCATGTCAAGTATGCATTTGAAACATATTTCATATCACAAATACTTTTTGAAATACATTTCATATCTCATATAGCATTAAAATGCGTTTCATATATTGTAAATCAATATCAAGTTTAGAGTTCATTTTTCATTTAAAGACATACTCTAAACTTCATTTCATATCATTTGAGACTAGCTAGATCCCTATCTCTCTATCAATAAAGACTTAGTTCACTGTAGCTAGCAGTGAAGAATCATATCGTCCCCTGGAACCACTAGGGCGCTATCTATGGCCATAGACCTCATATCTCTCAATCCCACTGATCAGGCAAGACTGAGACTGCCACGACTATTGTCGGACAAGCTTTTATGCCTAATGAGTAATCTCCAATTAGGCGGCTTCCACTATGCTTTATTGAATTTAATTCTCTTAGGTGCCTATAATCTCATAAAGCAAATCAATCTTTCGTATAAAATAGTTTAATGTACGTAATGCTTTTCTAAAGATCATTTACATATATAATATATTACGTACATATGTGAAAACTATCATTTTCATTCTTTTCAAAGCCATTCAAGCATCCAAAATATTCTTGTAAACATGATAAGAATAAATCATTTAAATTTTCATGTATAGTAATAAGTCATGCTTGATGGCAATAAAATTCAAGGAAATGAAATAAGACCATAAAATGACATGCTCATGAATTGCATGAATGTTTATCATTTCATCTCATAATATCTATGAACCTATACCATATCAATTCACTTCCGATCAATGTCTCTCACCTTGGTACTTTATCAAGTCGAATATCGTACCTACATTTCATTTCGTTATATTCAATCTCTAGGTATTCAATTCATTCTATAGTAAGGTTCAATCCTATACAGGATAATCCTACTTCTACCTTATATAAACGTCTTACCTAAGGCGAAGCTCAATTCGAGCATGTCCCGCGCCTAGCTAGACCGTGTCCGTTGTCCTCTTGGCGCACTACACATTCATAAAGAAATTTCGACTTAATAAAGTCTAACTCAAGTTTTCAATACGCTTATGTAAATTTACACTCCAACATAATATCTATATATATATATATTCTTTTCCTTTTTTTATTTCTTTCTTTTCTATTTCTTTTACCTTAATAAATCACAGCAGCTTTTTGGTGTAAAATACACCCACAGCAGCCCTTGCCTCCTCAAGCAGCCCCCTTTATGCTCCTACTTCAGCTTTCGCCTAGCCCTTAAAGCCACCCAAGCTGGCTGCTTCAGATCAGGAACGAGACAACAGACCACCACGATCAACGCCCCCTGCTTAGGGCTGGAAACACCCAAGCCAGTCACCACAAAGCCCTTCTCCGTTCAGCCTCTCAAAACCCTAACCTAGCTTCCAAGAATTTCAGTCCACCTCTGTTTGTTTTTAGCTCGCGAAACCACCAAAAACAGATTTTTCCTTTTCCCTCTTTGGTTCTTAAATCACGTTTCAGCTCCAGCAGTTATTTTCGGTCACTTCTTTCTGCTTCATTATCAGCCTCAGTCCGACGCCCTCGCACCTGCCAGTAACTCCCTCATGATCTTTTCAGCTTTGCCTAACAGTGTGCGATGTGAGGAGGGGAAGGGAAGGCACGGCGGAAAGGAAATGAAGCTTTAGAGAATGTACAGAGGAACGGGAGAAAGAAAACAGAAGGAAAGGTTGAGTTTTCTTCTTTAGGCTTTCTTTCTTTTCTTTTTTATTTTATTTTATTTATTTGTAGCATGTAGGTTGTTATTGATGTGAGTTCTCTGCCATTCGGCAGAGCACTTTGACTTTTAGGTGGGATTTTTCCCACCAAATCCGGTCCTCTCTCTATTTTTTTTTATAATATAACATATAATATAATATATATACTTTTAATATAAAACTTCTATACTTCAAAGCTTTGTAAATATATAATCTTAACATACTTAAAATATATATTATTATCCATTTACTTATTCATATAGTTGCACATATAAACATGAATATAAATATAAATTAAGAATATCCTATAAATATCAGTATAGATATTTCACTTTATATGTACCTATTTATATTCAATTAACTTAACTCTTCATCTTATTATTTATTTTTATCTCATTTAATCATTATTATTTACATATGAATTTGTACGCATTCGTACGTATTTTTGTTGCATGCATGCACCCCGTATGCATTTAACTTGTTTTCATGGCGTACACGATCGATCCTTATGTGTATAGGCACAACTCTTTTCGTATTTATTTAACGCACATTATATATACACATACGATATTCATGTATGTGTCAAGTTATTCCCGAAGATATCGATTCTCATAATTATAGTCGAAGTCTTACATTTGCAAATTCTCAAAATTACATTTTATTCACTTAAATTAACTACTAAGTACATTCTTAGTTTAGAGGAGTTTGCGGTTCTCACATCCTCCCCACCTTGAAAGGATTTGGTCCTCCAAATTGATACAAGTCATCCTAGAATAAGTGAGGATACTTCTCTTTCATAAGACTCTCCAATTCCCATGTAGCTTCTTCCGAGGAATGATGTTGCCAAAGCACCTTTACCAAGGCAATTGTCTTGGACCGCAGCACTTTATCCTTTCGATCCAAAATTGAAACGGTCTCTCAACATAACTTAAGTCCTCTCTAATCTCCAAAGGTTCATAATCAATCACATGGGAGGGATCCGGATGATATTTCCCGAGCATAGATACATGGAAGACGTTGTGCACACTCGATAGCTCCGGTGGTAGTGCTAATCGATATGCCACATCACCCACTCTGTCTAGTATCTCAAATGGACCAATGTACCGAGGACTCAACTTCCCTCTTTTACCAAACCTCATTATGCCTTTAGATGGAGAGATTTTCAAAAACACCTTATCTCCCACTTGAAACTCCAAGTGTCTCCTACGATTATCGGCATAACTCTTTTGTCTGCTCTGTGCCGTCTTCAATCGATCACATATCAGTCTAACACTTTCTGAAGCCCTTTCTACAAGTTCGGGAGCAAATATCTTCCTTTCACCTACTTCTTCCCAGCCTATCGGGGATCTACACCTATGCCCATACAACGCCTCATAAGGTGCCATCCCAATGCTGGAGTGAAAACTATTGTTATATGCAAATTCAGCCAGTGCCAAATGATCATCCCATGAGCCCTGAAAATCCATGACACACGCCCTCAACATATCCTCAAGGGTTTGAATTGTTCTCTCAGATTGTCCATCAGTTTGAGGATGGAAAGCGGTGCTGAAACTCAATTTAGTTCCCAAAGCGTCCTGGAAATGCTCCCAGAAACGAGAAGTAAACCGAGAGTCTCTATCTGACACTATGCTCACAAGGACTCCATGTAATCTCACGATCTCTCTAACATACAAATCTGCAAGGGCACTGAGTGAATCTGTGACTTTCATAGCCAAGAAGTGTGCCGACTTAGTCAATCGATCGACAATCACCCAAATGGCATCATGGTTTCTTCGGGTCCTAGGAAGTCCCATGATGAAATCCATGGTCACGTGATCCCACTTCCAAGTTGGCACAGATAAAGGAGTGAGCAACCCTGCTGGTTTCTGATGCTCCACTTTAACTTGTTGGCATACTAAGCATTTAGACACAAAAATCGCTATGTCTTTCTTCATACCTGACCACCAGTACACTTTGTGCAAGTTTTGATACATCTTCGTATTACCCGGATGCATCGTGTACTTAGAACTATGTGCCTCATCCATGATCCGTCTCTTTAAGGTTTCATTGCTTGGAACACATATTCTCCCATTGAACCTCAATAAGCCATTGCTGCTAATCTCATACACTGATTCCTGACCCTTTTGTATCAAATCAATAACTTCAATCAACTTCGGGTCCTCACTCTGAGCCTTTCTAATCTGTTCTATGATACTAGGCTCTATCCTCAAACTAGCCATCAAACATTCATCGGTAGGCTCTAGATTCAGATTCATCTCCGAAAATTGCTCTATCAACTCCCATTCTCTAACCATCATGTAGCTGACCATGCCCATACTCTTTCTACTCAATGCATCAGCCACCTTATTAGCCTTGCCTGGATGGTAGAGAATCTCACAATCATAGTCCTTAAGTAACTCCATCCACCTTCTCTGTCTCATGTTTAATTCTTTTTGTGAAAAGAGGTACTTCAGACTCTTGTGATCTGTGTAAATCTGGAACTTTTCTCCATACAAATAATGACGCCATATCTTTAGCGCAAACACCACTGCCGCTAGCTCTAGGTCATGGGTGGGGTAATTCCTTTCATGGTCCTTTAGCTGTCTAGAACTATAAGCCACTACCTTTCCACTTTGCATCAATACGCACCCTAGACCTTGGTGTGAAGCGTCACTATATACAGCAAATCCCCCAGAACCACTAGGAATGGTAAGGACGGGTGCTGTAGTCAATCGGTGTTTCATCTCCAGGAAACTGTGCTCACACGCATCATTCCATTCAAACTTGACATCCTTGCGAGTGAGACGAGTCAAAGGTCCAGCTAGTTTAGAAAACCCCTCGACAAATCTCCGGTAATATCCCGTGAGTCCCAAAAAACTGCGGATCTCGGTCACTGTTTTAGGCTTCTCCCAATTAATCACAGCCTCTATCTTCGCTGGATCTACTGCCACTCCATCCTTCGATACCACATGCCCCAGAAAACTAATCTGTTCCAGCCAAAATTCGCATTTGCTGAGCTTCGCATAAAGTTCTTTCTCACGGAGGGTCTGAAGAACAATGCGAAGATGGTGCTCGTGCTCCTCCCGAGATCGGGAATACACCAAAATATCATCTATGAACACTATGACAAATTTGTCCAAGAAGGGTTTAAACACTTCATTCATCAAGCCCATGAAGGCTGCAGGAGCATTAGTCAATCCGAATGGCATGACCAAAAACTCGTAGTGGCCATATCTCGTCCTAAAGGCTGTTTTCTGTACATCTTCACCTCTAATCCTCAACTGATGATACCCAGATCTCAAATCAATCTTGGAAAATATCTGAGCACCCTTCAATTGGTCCAATAAATCATCAATCCTAGGCAGTGGATATCTGTTCTTAATCGTCACCTGGTTCAACTGCCTGTAATCGATACACAGTCTTAGACTGCCATCCTTCTTCTTAACAAACAATACCGGAGCCCCCAAGGTGACACACTTGGTCTTACAAACCCCTTATCCAACAGTTCTTGCAACTGCTTCTTCAATTCCTCCAACTCAACCAAGGCCATTCGATACGGAGGCTTCGATATTGGTTGAGTGCCTGGGAGTAGCTCTATAGCGAACTCTGTCTCTCTTTCGGAGGTAGCCCCGGTAGCTCATCCGGAAATACATCAGGAAAGTCCTTAACCACGTAGATGTCCGAGAGTTCCGGATGGCTCTTATTGGCATCCTCGACAAAAGCGAGATAGCCTTCACAAACAAAATTCATTTCATGTTAGTACAATTTTAAAAGAAAAAGGCTTTTCATTTCATCTTATCAAAGTTTAGTACAAACTTTTCAGGTAGGGAGAAGATCACTACTTTGCTATGACAGTCTAAACTAGCATGATGGTTAGCTAACCAATCCATGCCTAGTATTACATCAAAGTCATACATGTTTAATAATATCAAATCTGCTACTAGGTGTCTATCTCCCACCTTCACTTTACATCCTTTACATATTAAGTCTGTCATTTGAGATTCTTTCAATGGTGTACTAACTTGTAATAATTTGCCTAAGGGTTCAAGCTCTAACTCTAGCTTCCTAGCATATGCAGGTGATATGAATGAATGTGTGGAGCCAGAATCAATAAGTACAAAAGCTTCTGAATCATTAATTAAGAGCTTACCCTTGATGACGGATCCGGAGGCATCGGCAGTCTCTTGGTCCAAGGCAAATACTCGGCCCTGTGTCACCAGTTCCTTGCCCTTATCCGTGGGCTTTTGCTTATCTGTGCTCCTTGTCTCAGGTCGCCTTTCAAGAGCCTTGAGTGTGGGACAGTCTCTAACGCGATGTCCAATCTTGCCACAGTTAAAGCAAGCTCCTATGTCCATATAACATGGCTTGGTGCCATGATTTCTGCTACACCTCGGACATATCTGAGCTGTCTTAGGCTTAGAAGCCTGAGTGTGAGGCGCTCCATACTTCGGCCTCTTATGCTGGGCCCTATTCTGCTCGGGCCTCCTAGTATCGGTCCTCTTACCCATTCCTTTGTTTCGGCTATCATACTGGCTTTGTGTCTTTTCCAAGTCCTGTTCCACAAACTGAGCCCTCTGGATAGCATCGGCATAGGACACGATACGAAGAGCTGAGAGTCTTCCTCGAATCACTGGCCTCAACCCATTGATGAACTTCTTGGCCTTTCTCGCCTCATCATTCAGTATGTGTGGCTCATAGCGAGACAAAGTAGTGAACCGTGCCACATACTGGTCCACTGTCATGGAACCTTGAACTAAGCTGAGGAACTCTTCTTGTTTCTTGTCACGGGCACTCTCAGGGAAGTAATGA
Source organism: Heritiera littoralis (assembly GCA_031772115.1). Lineage (NCBI taxonomy): Eukaryota > Viridiplantae > Streptophyta > Magnoliopsida > Malvales > Malvaceae > Heritiera > Heritiera littoralis. The sequence goes on along the minus strand of JAPDPK010000180.1, from coordinate 471,250 downwards.
CCGTTAAAGGCCTCAAGAAATGCCTCCCATGTAATGGTAGAGTTCCTGCTCTGTAACACAATCTTAGCTGCTCTCCACCAATGTTCGGCCTCTCCCTCAAACATATAAGCAGCTAAGTTCACCCTATCCTCTGAGCTGCATCCCATAATCTCAAAGGCTTTCTCTATTTTCATCAACCATGTCTCGGCTACCTCAGTGTCCATTGCCCCCTTAAACACTGGAGGGTTCATCTTCTGAAATTGCTTAAACTGCTCCACATTTTGCCTCACATTAGTAGCTGATGATGTGGGCGCTACTATCTGTGTAGGTGGAGGCGGTGGTGGTGCAGTCTGTGATTGAGGAGTCGATGACTGCTGACTAAGTGGTGGGGGTGGTGGAGCAGGCTGTGCCGGTTCTTGCACGGGTGGAGTCTGTTGTTGATCTCGACTCCTGGCATTTTGCCGCTCTACCAAGGCCACTAACCCGGACACGGTTTGCTCCAAGCGTGCGAACCGAGTGTTCGGACTTGGAGGTGATGACGGTGCAGATGATTGAGCTTGCCTTACACGTGGGGTTCGTCCACGTCCCCGTCCTCTCCTCATATCTTTTTCTGTATTCAATATTACAACAATGCATTTAGGACAATTTTCTGCACTTATTGAGCACTATACAATCAGGCAACATCAGTACTATGGGATGTAAACTATTCTAACTCTTCGACACTGACATGCACTAGACAATCTCGGCTCTGATACCAATAAATCTGTCACGACCCGAAGGCTGCGACAGTGTCTCTTACTTGTACGGATGCGTAGAAATTAGGGCAAATTTTTCGATTTCCTATATTTGCTTTGTCTAAGTGCAATGTAGTGAATTTTTGTTTTGGGACGTTAATTCCCTCGCCTATTTTTATGACTTTACCCAGGTTATTTTCCTGCATAAAAATTACAAGTAATAATCCAGCTCATGCTTCCCAGAATGACAGTTAATCATATTCTAGCATTCCTATTACCAAGTTCATTTCCATATCATAGCATTTCATCTTATGGTTCACATTTTTCCTACTTAGTTACTTGTTCATGCTATTCAATCCACAATCCATACTCATGCAAAATCAATATTCCATACTTCATCATTACTAGTCTAGATGCTATTCTCTATATCAGATTACATCCCATCTAAGTACTGAATCAAAATAGCCTGAATTAGTAATAAACACAAAAGGAAAGTGTGTATACCCCAAATGTTCACAAAAATTTCTTTGGAGAGTTGGGACTATATTTCAGGCTCGGGACTATTCGGAAGGCTCCGAAATACTCCCCCAACTCCGTGCTCAATCTGAAAAATTTAAATAGCGTTTAATGAGCAAGGCTCAGTAAGTCATTTATATAAGTGCAGAGTTAGAATTATACTGTTCTATATGCCATGCATGATGTCATGTGAGGAAAATTTACTATCAGTCATTCTCTTATTCATCATGCGATCATATACCTGTCATATTCTCATATTCAGTTCATCTATGCTTCAACATGTCATGAAATGTCTAAGTTATGAAACCATGATATAACCTTTGACATGTAATTATGAACGAAGTAGTTACAATCATAAAACAAGTAATACATATTCTTTTAAACAAGTTCAAGACATGTATAATATCAATACATTTCATGTATTCTTTTAAGATGTGCTTGAAATATGCAAGCTTTTTCATTTCATGTCAAGTATGCATTTTGAAACATATTTCATATCACAAATACTTTTTGAAATACATTTCATATCTCATATAGCATTAAAATGCGTTTCATATATTGTAAATCAATATCAAGTTTAGAGTTCATTTTCATTTTAAAGACATACTCTAAACTTCATTTCATATCATTTGAGACTAGGCTAGATCCCTATCTCTCTATCAATAAAGACTTAGTTCACTGTAGCTAGCAGTGAAGAATCATATCGTCCCCTGGAAACCACTAGGGCGCTATCTATGGCCATAGACCTCATATCTCTCAATCCCACTGATCAGGCAAGACTGAGACCTGTCCACGACTATTGTCGGACAAGCTTTTATGCCTAATGAGTAATCTCCAATTAGGCGGCTTCCACTATGCTTTATTGAATTTAATTCTCTTAGGGTGCCTATAATCTCATAAAGCAAATCAATCTTTCGTATAAAAATAGTTTAATGTACGTAATGCTTTTCTAAAGATCATTTACATATATATATACGTACATATGTGAAAACTATCATTTCATTCTTTTCAAAGCCATTCAAGCATCCAAAATATTCTTGTAAACATGATAAGAATAAATCATTTAAATTTTTCATGTATAGTAATAAGTCATGCTTGATGGCAATAAAATTCAAGGAAATGAAATAAGACCATAAAATGACATGCTCATGAATTGCATGAATGTTTATCATTTCATCTCATAATATCTATGAACCTATACCATATCAATTCACTTCCGATCAATGTCTCTCACCTTGGTACTTTATCAAGTCGAATATCGTACCTACATTTCATTTCGTTATATTCAATCTCTAGGTATTCAATTCATTCTATAGTAAGGTTCAATCCTATACAGGATAATCCTACTTCTACCTTATATAAACGTCTTACCTAAGGCGAAGCTCAATTCGAGCATGTCCCGCGCCTAGCTAGACCGTGTCCGTTGTCCTCTTGGCGCACTACACATTCATAAAGAAATTTCGACTTAATAAAGTCTAACTCAAGTTTTCAATACGCTTATGTAAATTTACACTCCAACATAATATCTATATATATATATATTTCTTTTCCTTCTTTTATTTCTTTTCTTTTCTATTTCTTTTACCTTAATAAATCACAGCAGCTTTTTGGTGTAAAATACCACCCACAGCAGCCCTTGCCACTCCTCAAGCAGCCCCCTTTATGCTCCTACTTCAGCTTTCGCCTAGCCCTTAAAAGCCACCCAAGCTGGCTGCTTCAGATCAAGGAACGAGACAACAGACCACCACGATCAACGCCCCCTTGCTTAGGGCTGGAAACACCCAAGCCAGTCACCACAAAGCCCTTCTCCGTTCAGCCTTCTCAAAACCCTAACCTAGCTTCCAAGAATTTCAGTCCACCTCTGTTTGTTTTTAGCTCGCGAAACCACCAAAAACAGATTTTTCCTTTTCCCTCTTTGGTTCTTAAATCACGTTTCAGCTCCAGCAGTTATTTTCGTCACTTCTTTCTGCTTCATTATCAGCCTCAGTCCGACGCCCTCGCACCTGCCAGCAACTCCCTCATGATCTTTTCAGCTTTGCCTAACAGTGTGCGATGTGAGGAGGGGAAGGGAAGGCACGGCGGAAAGGAAATGAAGCTTTAGAGAATGTACAGAGGAACGGGAGAAAGAAAACAGAAGGAAAGGTTGAGTTTTCTTCTTTAGGCTTTCTTTCTTTTTTTTTTTTTTATTTTATTTATTTGTAGCATGTAGGTTGTTATTGATGTGAGTCTCTGCCATTCGGCAGAGCACTTTGGACTTTTAGGTGGGATTTTTCCCACCAAATCCGGTCCTCTCTCTATTTTTTTTTATAATATAACATATAATATAATATATATACTTTTAATATAAAACTTCTATACTTCAAAGCTTTGTAATATATATAATCTTAACATACTTAAAATATATATTTATTTATCCATTTACTTATTCATATAGTTGCACATATAAACATGAATATAAATATAAATTAAGAATATTCCTATAAATATCAGTATAGATATTTCACTTATATGTACCTATTTATATTCAATTAACTTAACTCTTCATCTTATTATTTATTTTTATCTCATTTAATCATTATTATTTACATATGAATTTGTACGCATTCGTACGTATTTTGTTGCATGCATGCACCCCGTATGCATTTAACTTGTTTTCATGGCGTACACGATCGATCCTTATGTGTATAGGCACAACTCTTTTCGTATTTATTTAACGCACATTATATATACACATACGATATTCATGTATGTGTCAAGTTATTCCCGAAGATATCGATTCTCATAATTATAGTCGAAGTCTTACATTTGCAAATTCTCAAAATTACATTTTATTCACTTAAATTAACTACTAAGTACATTCTTAGTTTAGAGGAGTTTGCGGTTCTCACATCCTCCCCACCTTGAAAGGATTTGGTCCTCCAAATTGATACAAGTCATCCTAGAATAAGTGAGGATACTTCTCTTTCATAAGACTCTCCAATTCCCATGTAGCTTCTTCCGAGGAATGATGTTGCCAAAGCACCTTTACCAAGGCAATTGTCTTGGACCGCAGCACTTTATCCTTTCGATCCAAAATCTGAAACGGTCTCTCAACATAACTTAAGTCCTCTCTAATCTCCAAAGGTTCATAATCAATCACATGGGAGGGATCCGGATGATATTTCCGAGCATAGATACATGGAAGACGTTGTGCACACTCGATAGCTCCGGTGGTAGTGCTAATCGATATGCCACATCACCCACTCTGTCTAGTATCTCAAATGGACCAATGTACCGAGGACTCAACTTCCCTCTTTTACCAAACCTCATTATGCCTTTAGATGGAGAGATTTTCAAAAACACCTTATCTCCCACTTGAAACTCCAAGTGTCTCCTACGATTATCGGCATAACTCTTTTGTCTGCTCTGTGCCGTCTTCAATCGATCACATATCAGTCTAACACTTTCTGAAGCCCTTTCTACAAGTTCGGGAGCAAATATCTTCCTTTCACCTACTTCTTCCCAGCCTATCGGGGATCTACACCTATGCCCATACAACGCCTCATAAGGTGCCATCCAATGCTGGAGTGAAAACTATTGTTATATGCAAATTCAGCCAGTGCCAAATGATCATCCCATGAGCCCTGAAAATCCATGACACACGCCCTCAACATATCCTCAAGGGTTTGAATTGTTCTCTCAGATTGTCCATCAGTTTGAGGATGGAAAGCGGTGCTGAAACTCAATTTAGTTCCCAAAGCGTCCTGGAAATGCTCCCAGAAACGAGAAGTAAACCGAGAGTCTCTATCTGACACTATGCTCACAGGGACTCCATGTAATCTCACGATCTCTCTAACATACAAATCTGCAAGGGCACTGAGTGAATCTGTGACTTTCATAGCCAAGAAGTGTGCCGACTTAGTCAATCGATCGACAATCACCCAAATGGCATCATGGTTTCTTCGGGTCCTAGGAAGTCCCATGATGAAATCCATGGTCACGTGATCCCACTTCCAAGTTGGCACAGATAAAGGAGTGAGCAACCCTGCTGGTTTCTGATGCTCCACTTTAACTTGTTGGCATACTAAGCATTTAGACACAAAAATCGCTATGTCTTTCTTCATACCTGACCACCAGTACACTTTGTGCAAGTTTTGATACATCTTCGTATTACCCGGATGCATCGTGTACTTAGAACTATGTGCCTCATCCATGATCCGTCTCTTTAAGGTTTCATTGCTTGGAACACATATTCTCCCATTGAACCTCAATAAGCCATTGCTGCTAATCTCATACACTGATTCCTGACCCTTTTGTATCAAATCAATAACTTCAATCAACTTCGGGTCCTCACTCTGAGCCTTTCTAATCTGTTCTATGATACTAGGCTCTATCCTCAAACTAGCCATCAAACATTCATCGGTAGGCTCTAGATTCAGATTCATCTCCGAAAATTGCTCTATCAACTCCCATTCTCTAACCATCATGTAGCTGACCATGCCCATACTCTTTCTACTCAATGCATCAGCCACCTTATTAGCCTTGCCTGGATGGTAGAGAATCTCACAATCATAGTCCTTAAGTAACTCCATCCACCTTCTCTGTCTCATGTTTAATTCTTTTTGTGAAAAGAGGTACTTCAGACTCTTGTGATCTGTGTAAATCTGGAACTTTTCTCCATACAAATAATGACGCCATATCTTTAGCGCAAACACCACTGCCGCTAGCTCTAGGTCATGGGTGGGGTAATTCCTTTCATGGTCCTTTAGCTGTCTAGAACCATAAGCCACTACCTTTCCACTTTGCATCAATACGCACCCTAGACCTTGGTGTGAAGCGTCACTATATACAGCAAATCCCCCAGAACCACTAGGAATGGTAAGGACGGGTGCTGTAGTCAATCGGTGTTTCACTCCAGGAAACTGTGCTCACACGCATCATTCCATTCAAACTTGACATCCTTGCGAGTGAGACGAGTCAAAGGTCCAGCTAGTTTAGAAAACCCCTCGACAAATCTCCGGTAATATCCCGAGTCCCAAAAAACTGCGGATCTCGGTCACTGTTTTAGGCTTCTCCCAATTAATCACAGCCTCTATCTTCGCTGGATCTACTGCCACTCCATCCTTCGATACCACATGCCCCAAAAACTAATCTGTTCCAGCCAAAATTCGCATTTGCTGAGCTTCGCATAAAGTTCTTTCTCACGGAGGGTCTGAAGAACAATGCGAAGATGGTGCTCGTGCTCCTCCCGAGATCGGGAATACACCAAAATATCATCTATGAACACTATGACAAATTTGTCCAAGAAGGGTTTAAACACTTCATTCATCAAGCCCATGAAGGCTGCAGGAGCATTAGTCAATCCGAATGGCATGACCAAAAACTCGTAGTGGCCATATCTCGTCCTAAAGGCTGTTTTCTGTACATCTTCACCTCTAATCCTCAACTGATGATACCCAGATCTCAAATCAATCTTGGAAAATATCTGAGCACCCTTCAATTGGTCCAATAAATCATCAATCCTAGGCAGTGGATATCTGTTCTTAATCGTCACCTGGTTCAACTGCCTGTAATCGATACACAGTCTTAGACTGCCATCCTTCTTCTTAACAAACAATACCGGAGCCCCCCAAGGTGACACACTTGGTCTTACAAACCCCTTATCCAACAGTTCTTGCAACTGCTTCTTCAATTCCTCCAACTCAACCAAGGCCATTCGATACGGAGGCTTCGATATTGGTTGAGTGCCTGGGAGTAGCTCTATAGCGAACTCTGTCTCTCTTTCCGGAGGTAGCCCCGGTAGCTCATCCGGAAATACATCAGGAAAGTCCTTAACCACGTAGATGTCCGAGAGTTCCGGATGGCTCTTATTGGCATCCTCGACAAAAGCGAGATAGCCTTCACAAACAAAATTCATTTCATGTTAGTACAATTTTAAAAGAAAAAGGCTTTTCATTTCATCTTATCAAAGTTTAGTACAAACTTTTCAGGTAGGGAGAAGATCACTACTTTGCTATGACAGTCTAAACTAGCATGATGGTTAGCTAACCAATCCATGCCTAGTATTACATCAAAGTCATACATGTTTAATAATATCAAATCTGCTACTAGGTGTCTATCTCCCACCTTCACTTTACATCCTTTACATATTAAGTCTGTCATTTGAGATTCTTTCAATGGTGTACTAACTTGTAATAATTTGCCTAAGGGTTCAAGCTCTAACTCTAGCTTCCTAGCATATGCAGGTGATATGAATGAATGTGTGGAGCCAGAATCAATAAGTACAAAAGCTTCTGAATCATTAATTAAGAGCTTACCCTTGATGACGGATCCGGAGGCATCGGCAGTCTCTTGGTCCAAGGCAAATACTCGGCCCTGTGTCACCAGTTCCTTGCCCTTATCCGTGGGCTTTTGCTTATCTGTGCTCCTTGTCTCAGGTCGCCTTCAGAGCCTTGAGTGTGGGACAGTCTCTAACGCGATGTCCAATCTTGCCACAGTTAAAGCAAGCTCCTATGTCCATATAACATGGCTTGGTGCCATGATTTCTGCTACACCTCGGACATATCTGAGCTGTCTTAGGCTTAGAAGCCTGAGTGTGAGGCGCTCCATACTTCGGCCTCTTATGCTGGGCCCTATTCTGCTCGGGCCTCCTAGTATCGGTCCTCTTACCCATTCCTTTGTTTCGGCTATCATACTGGCTTTGTGTCTTTTCCAAGTCCTGTTCCACAAACTGAGCCCTCTGGATAGCATCGGCATAGGACACGATACGAAGAGCTGAGAGTCTTCCTCGAATCACTGGCCTCAACCCATTGATGAACTTCTTGGCCTTTCTCGCCTCATCATTCACTATGTGTGGCTCATAGCGAGACAAAGTAGTGAACCGTGCCACATACTGGTCCACTGTCATGGAACCTTGAACTAAGCTGAGGAACTCTTCTTGTTTCTTGTCACGGGCACTCTCAGGGAAGTAATGACCGTTAAAGGCCTCAAGAAATGCCTCCCATGTAATGGTAGAGTTCCTGCTCTGTAACACAATCTTAGCTGCTCTCCACCAATGTTCGGCCTCTCCCTCAAACATATAAGCAGCTAAGTTCACCCTATCCTCTGAGCTGCATCCCATAATCTCAAAGGCTTTCTCTATTTTCATCAACCATGTCTCGGCTACCTCAGTGTCCATTGCCCCCTTAAACACTGGAGGGTTCATCTTCTGAAATTGCTTAAACTGCTCCACATTTTGCCTCACATTAGTAGCTGATGATGTGGGCGCTACTATCTGTGTAGGTGGAGGCGGTGGTGGTGCAGTCTGTGATTGAGGAGTCGGTGACTGCTGACTAAGTGGTGGGGGTGGTGGAGCAGGCTGTGCCGGTTCTTGCACGGGTGGAGTCTGTTGTTGATCTCGACTCCTGGCATTTTGCCGCTCTACCAAGGCCACTAACCCGGACACGGTTTGCTCCAAGCGTGCGAACCGAGTGTTCGGACTTGGAGGTGATGACGGTGCAGATGATTGAGCTTGCCTTACACGTGGGGTTCGTCCACGTCCCCGTCCTCTCCTCATATCTTTTTCTGTATTCAATATTACAACAATGCATTTAGACAATTTTCTGCACTTATTGAGCACTATACAATCAGGCAAATCAGTACTATGGGATGTAAACTATTCTAACTCTTCGACACTGACATGCACTAGACAATCTCGGCTCTGATACCAATAAATCTGTCACGACCCGAAGGCTGCGACAGTGTCTCTTACTTGTACGGATGCGTAGAAATTAGGGCAAATTTTTCGATTTCCTATATTTGCTTTGTCTAAGTGCAATGTAGTGAATTTTTGTTTTGGGACGTTAATTCCCTCGCCTATTTTTATGACTTTACCCAGGTTATTTTCCTGCATAAAAATTACAAGTAATAATCCAGCTCATGCTTCCCAGAATGACAGTTAATCATATTCTAGCATTCCTATTACCAAGTTCATTTCCATATCATAGCATTTCATCTTATGGTTCACATTTTTCCTACTTAGTTACTTGTTCATGCTATTCAATCCACAATCCATACTCATGCAAAATCAATATTCCATACTTCATCATTACTAGTCTAGATGCTATTCTCTATATCAGATTACATCCCATCTAAGTACTGAATCAAAATAGCCTGAATTAGTAATAAACACAAAAGGAAAGTGTGTATACCCCAAATGTTCACAAAAATTTCTTTGGAGAGTTGGGACTATATTTCAGGCTCGGGACTATTCGGAAGGCTCCGAAATACTCCCCCAACTCCGTGCTCAATCTGAAAAATTTAAATAGCGTTTAATGAGCAAGGCTCAGTAAGTCATTTATATAAGTGCAGAGTTAGAATTATACTGTTCTATATGCCATGCATGATGTCATGTGAGGAAAATTTACTATCAGTCATTCTCTTATTCATCATGCGATCATATACCTGTCATATTCTCATATTCAGTTCATCTATGCTTCAACATGTCATGAAATGTCTAAGTTATGAAACCATGATATAACCTTTGACATGTAATTATGAACGAAGTAGTTACAATCATAAAACAAGTAATACATATTCTTTTAAACAAGTTCAAGACATGTATAATATCAATACATTTCATGTATTCTTTTAAGATGTGCTTGAAATATGCAAGCTTTTTCATTTCATGTCAAGTATGCATTTTGAAACATATTTCATATCACAAATACTTTTTGAAATACATTTCATATCTCATATAGCATTAAAATGCGTTTCATATATTGTAAATCAATATCAAGTTTAGAGTTCATTTTCATTTTAAAGACATACTCTAAACTTCATTTCATATCATTTGAGACTAGGCTAGATCCCTATCTCTCTATCAATAAAGACTTAGTTCACTGTAGCTAGCAGTGAAGAATCATATCGTCCCCTGGAAACCACTAGGGCGCTATCTATGGCCATAGACCTCATATCTCTCAATCCCACTGATCAGGCAAGACTGAGACCTGTCCACGACTATTGTCGGACAAGCTTTTATGCCTAATGAGTAATCTCCAATTAGGCGGCTTCCACTATGCTTTATTGAATTTAATTCTCTTAGGGTGCCTATAATCTCATAAAGCAAATCAATCTTTCGTATAAAAATAGTTTAATGTACGTAATGCTTTTCTAAAGATCATTTACATATATATATACGTACATATGTGAAAACTATCATTTCATTCTTTTCAAAGCCATTCAAGCATCCAAAATATTCTTGTAAACATGATAAGAATAAATCATTTAAATTTTTCATGTATAGTAATAAGTCATGCTTGATGGCAATAAAATTCAAGGAAATGAAATAAGACCATAAAATGACATGCTCATGAATTGCATGAATGTTTATCATTTCATCTCATAATATCTATGAACCTATACCATATCAATTCACTTCCGATCAATGTCTCTCACCTTGGTACTTTATCAAGTCGAATATCGTACCTACATTTCATTTCGTTATATTCAATCTCTAGGTATTCAATTCATTCTATAGTAAGGTTCAATCCTATACAGGATAATCCTACTTCTACCTTATATAAACGTCTTACCTAAGGCGAAGCTCAATTCGAGCATGTCCCGCGCCTAGCTAGACCGTGTCCGTTGTCCTCTTGGCGCACTACACATTCATAAAGAAATTTCGACTTAATAAAGTCTAACTCAAGTTTTCAATACGCTTATGTAAATTTACACTCCAACATAATATCTATATATATATATATTTCTTTTCCTTCTTTTATTTCTTTTCTTTTCTATTTCTTTTACCTTAATAAATCACAGCAGCTTTTTGGTGTAAAATACCACCCACAGCAGCCCTTGCCACTCCTCAAGCAGCCCCCTTTATGCTCCTACTTCAGCTTTCGCCTAGCCCTTAAAAGCCACCCAAGCTGGCTGCTTCAGATCAAGGAACGAGACAACAGACCACCACGATCAACGCCCCCTTGCTTAGGGCTGGAAACACCCAAGCCAGTCACCACAAAGCCCTTCTCCGTTCAGCCCTCTCAAAACCCTAACCTAGCTTCCAAGAATTTCAGTCCACCTCTGTTTGTTTTTAGCTCGCGAAACCACCAAAAACAGATTTTTCCTTTTCCCTCTTTGGTTCTTAAATCACGTTTCAGCTCCAGCAGTTATTTTCGGTCACTTCTTTCTGCTTCATTATCAGCCTCAGTCCGACGCCCTCGCACCTGCCAGCAACTCCCTCATGATCTTTTCAGCTTTGCCTAACAGTGTGCGATGTGAGGAGGGGAAGGGAAGGCACGGCGGAAAGGAAATGAAGCTTTAGAGAATGTACAGAGGAACGGGAGAAAGAAAACAGAAGGAAAGGTTGAGTTTTCTTCTTTAGGCTTTCTTTCTTTTCTTTTATTTTATTTTATTTTATTTATTTGTAGCATGTAGGTTGCTATTGATGTGAGTACTCTGCCATTCGGCAGAGCACTTTGCACTTTTAGGTGGGATTTTTCCCACCAAATCCGGTCCTCTCTCTATTTTTTTTTAATAATATAACATATAATATAATATATATACTTTTAATATAAAACTTCTATACTTCAAAGCTTTGTAATATATATAATCTTAACATACTTAAAATATATATTTATTTATCCATTTACTTATTCATATAGTTGCACATATAAACATGAATATAAATATAAATTAAGAATATTCCTATAAATATCAGTATAGATATTTCACTTATATGTACCTATTTATATTCAATTAACTTAACTCTTCATCTTATTATTTATTTTTATCTCATTTAATCATTATTATTTACATATGCATTTGTACGCATTCGTACGTATTTTCGTTGCATGCATGCACCCCGTATGCATTTAACTTGTTTTCATGGCGTACACGATCGATCCTTATGTGTATGGGCACAACTCTTTTCGTATTTATTTAACGCACATTATATATACACATACGATATTCATGTATGTGTCAAGTTATTCCCGAAGATATCGATTCTCATAATTATAGTCGAAGTCTTACATTTGCAAATTCTCAAAATTACATTTTATTCACTTAAATTAACTACTAAGTACATTCTTAGTTTAGAGGAGTTTGCGGTTCTCACAGTATACCAAAATAAGTAACAAGAGTCGCCTTAGGAGTTGGAATGATATTTTAGGCCACAAGGGTGTTTCAGACGGATCCGAAATATTTTTCCAACTTTGTGTTCAAACTTGAAAAGGGTTAGAATAGATTTTAATAAGCGAAGGCTTAGTAAGTCAATTATATAAGTGTACAAGTAGCTTTATACTATCCTACATGCAATATATGAATCCACAAAATCTAATACCCTTTCGATCAATATCATTTTTATACTTATATGGATATTATGTCCTAAGGGACTCTAACTCATTACCTATAGAAAAAGTGACTGTACTCTAATGCATAGCCTCATATTAATCTCAACATATATATATATATATATATATATATATATATATATATCTATTATCCAAAATAAATCCATACCATGTCATTCATATATCATTTATCTGAACTTAAGATTAATTCACATTTATCATTGTCTATCCTGATATCTTAACACATATAGCATGTGTAATATGAAGTCAAGTTCATATGCAATGGTTATAAAACATACTGCGTGGGAAAACTATGATATTATAAATCTCAATGTACAAAACTGAATCCTCAAATAGTAAGAAAATCATTATATAAAACATCGATATTGTCATAGGTTTCAATACATATATCGAGACTTAAGTCATGCTTAAGTTCGAGTGCATAATACAAAAACCATCAAATCAAACACCAAGGCTGAGATGATGCTCAAGCTCAATGTTCGATATATATAAACCAGTATTAAATATGGTTTTCAAAACTAAAGCATGATAGTCAATCCGTGAAATCAATTCAGTGGAGATATGGCATAATCAATCACAATATCAAATATGTATACATCCAAATAATCATATCATACTGTGAACGTCCAATCAATAAATTCTTAATTCCACTGTAGCTATCCGTGGATCAAAAAGGCCCTAATGAAGAAGGGTTGTACATATGGCCATGGTAAACTCTAGTCTCATTAATCAGATCAAGGTCCAAACTTATGCTAGAACTTGTCTAACATGTCTAAAAACCTTATCAAAACCCCGTCCGATAAGTTCGCATGTATGCCTAGGAGCACCGCTCACTTAGGCATATCCATTTATGCTTTATTCATGTCAACATACATATGCCAAACTCTCAAAATAGTTCAGCAAATATCTTTAATTCAATCATTTCAGAAAACAGAGTAACCTTTTTCAATGTGGTTTATAAACCATTTGAACAAGGTAAGTATGTATCAAGTTTTCTTTCAGTGAAGCTGAACACTACAAAACTAAACATATTCATTTATGTATCTCAAATCAATGCATTTTCAATAAAGCTCATTTTTCATAGCTCATGCATGCTCAAAGCCATAATTAAAACATGAGTTCAAATCACGTGGTACGCATATGCACAATGTAGATACAGTCTTACAATCATGTAGTCTAATTCAATATCAATTACTACAATACCACCTCATATAATCAAACTTCGACCTAGTAACCTCAATATCCATAAGATCAAGCATGCACAAATCATATCTATTCGCCACAACTCAATATCACAACCATCCATTTCATATCACAATATCGATACTAAGACCTCCATCACTAGTATGGGTTCTCTTAGTATCTCCCAAAATTTAAATATTATAAAATCGAAAAATCATCAACATATCAAGATAATGCAATATTGTTAATATTAAATCCAAAACTTATCCACAACCAAAAACTGAGGTCACTTATCCATCAGAACATCATCACATGTGCAAATTGATCGATAATTCTCTAAACCTCCATATTCGGTTATATGATCACTAAATCGATATTAACATCATGTATACTGTAAGTTCATTCAATTGTGTTTTCCTATCTGACCTAAACAATATAAATCTATTGCAAACTTGTATAAGTGTCTTACTGATTCCTATACTTGGGGCTCGTGTGTTGAACCGAACCTAAATTTAAGTTGTTGCCTTAGCGCCTTGTTACACCTTAAACACGATAGTACCAAATTAGTGCCAATTTACAAAAGTTATTTCCTAACTTAATTTTATAAAATGTGGTACTCTAGAGTTGTCTTACTGATTTAAAGCTTAACATGCATAAATTCCAAGTTTTGCACGTGTGCACCGAGTTTCACACGTACACCAGGCTTGACACACATATACCTTTAAACATCGTTAATTGACTCAATATGAATTCAATAAAATTTAAGTGTGTGTGTCTGTCTATTAACATATATATATATAATTGAACAGTATTACCTATCGGTTAACCCGAGAGCAAGAGATTATATATATTTTTTCATATATATTTTTTTATTTTTTCCCTTTCCTTTCTTTTTCCTTCTTCCTTTTTTTTCCTTATTTCACGGCTAACACCATAGTTGGCTGCCCAAACAACCTCCAACTATAAGAATTTATTTTAACAACCATATGTGAAAATTAGAACACTAAATAATTATAAACAATAAACTATATGTACCTATTTTAAGTAGATCTCATTGCAAGCAGAAGCAAGTCATCGAAACGCTTACAGACTAGTGTTCCTCTTTTTCTTCTCCTTTCAGGTGGCTCTCAATGGGTAGATACCACTAACATAAGAAGTGAAGAGGGAACTTAGCCTTATATATCTTTTACTAAAACCCTAATGGCCCCCCATCAAAAGCTTATAGAGTTTTAAGGCCTACACAACCACCTTTCCATACTGACCTAACAAGATATGCAAAGCTCATATTATGTATGATCACAATTAATTAAATTGGGCTTACTTGCATGTTTCATATACTAGGAATAAATCATCAGCCAGTTTTATTAGACCAAAAAATCACCAATTAATAGCAGTCAACAATAAAATTTTTCAACATTCTCCCACTTAGACAATATTAAATGGATTTGTTTGATTTAAGAAAATTCATTTTAGTAAACAAAAACTCCAGGCTGATTAACTTCATTTTTGACATGGCTAAGATTTTGAAAATTATTTAGTTCTTGAAACAACATCTTAATGATCCCGTTCAATATGACCAACTAATATCTAATCATGGCAGCAATTATGCCCTTTATTGACACAACACCAATCCATGGTTGCAAATATTTGTGACCATATCAATAAAGGATCCAGTGTGGCTGTGTAGCAAGAAAATAACACCCATGGTGATCTCATGAATTATTTTGTGTTATTTTCATTGTCAGTCCTTAAACATTTCTCCAATCTTACCCAAAAACTTCAATGGCAAGTAAATGATAAGAAATCTTTATAGCATCCAGATTCGCCTAATAACCTTTATGGCATCCAGATCCCATATGTCTCATCTTTGAGGTAATATATAATGGTATCATATCCAAAACATACTTCGTTGACACAAAGTCAACTTCAAAATTTTTCTCAAATGTACATGCAAAAAACTACCAACATAATGTATAATGTTATATGTAAACAAATGATGATTATCAATTAACATTCAAAGTAAATATTTCATAAATATTCCAAACATGAAAAGGTTTGTACATAACGTGATGTATAACATGAGAGTTTAATTACAAGTAATACACTCCCACTACATCAACACATCAAAAGACCTCAAAACAATTGTTCTTTTAATTTGTGAGACCTTATTTTCAAACAACTTATACCTTGTAGGTAATTTTACAACCACTAAAGATGCATTAAACCAATTAAAGAAACCAAAAACAATAATGGTTTTGAATAACAATTCATAATGCATCTATCAATAAAATGAACCTAAAGGACTTAAAGGTTCTATATTCCATAGCTAAGAAGATTCAAATCAACACTCAAATACATCAAAATTCTCATAGAGAAAACATGTCACCATTAAATCATAATGACTCCCACTAATCTAATAATCACAAACATGTTCCAATCAAATTTCAAACAAAGAGCAAAAGGAATCAATAAATAGAGTTACAACAAAATATGTATTGTCTACCCTTATGCCAAATCTTATAACTACTACCGTTCTTGGACTTTCATAATGTCACGTTAATAAACCACTTACAAAATTACTAACTATTATGAACAAAATTTTTATACAAGTGCCATATGATAGCCTAAGTATTTCCACTGATCTTAATACATATAATATCTCCAAATCAATAATTTTATGAAATTTTTGAGTTATCATTACTTTTTAATATGTGAACTCCCACTGATTTTCACTTCCTTTAAAATAATTTCCAACTCAATAAAATATAATAGTTAAAAAAGACCTCTTATTATTATTATTATTATTATTTATTATTATTATTATTATTATTATTATTATTATTATTATTATTACTGTTCTCAACTTTCAAGAATGAACTCAAAGTATTATTCAAAACTATAAGGAAGAGTATTAAAATTCTTATTTTCTCTTAAAAATCAATTTAGGTAAAAATGAATGAATAAATAAATAAATAAATTATATAAATAAATTATATCAATCAAGGCAAAATTCAAGGAAAATTAACAAGGAACTAACCAAACAAATACAAACAAATAATTTACTTATTTGCATAAAGTTTACTTCTCAAAACTCTCACACGTGTAATAAGTTTAAAAATAACAATAACGATCTGTGACGTCCCGGTCACTTCATCTTATCACTTACCTTTTTCCTTCTTTATTTAGATTTAGTTTATCCAGTGTCATTCTTTCCTTATTCTTAAGCTAATTATTTAATAGCTTATAAAATTCTATTTAACTTCCACAAGCATAAAAATGATATATATAAATATCATTCCATTTCCGCAGGATCTCATACATCATCTTAACTTACATCCCCGATATCCTATAGACACAAATTTCTACTTGTACTGTACCGTAGCTGAATTAAAATTTTGCTATACATAAACATATGAGTATACCTTCTATACTAACTGGGAAGCGTATCGAGAAGGTACACTTCGATTCTTCAAAAACAAGCTCCTCTAGTCGGAGCGGGTTCACTTCAAGTAATCTGTAGGAAAAATGGTCGTAAAAGGATGAGTTTACGCTCAGTAAGAAAAGTATGTAAAAGAGCATGCTATGCCTCTATATGTATTTTTCCTACTTGGCTCTATAATGTCATGTAAAGCATTATAAAGCATGCATCATAAACATCTTTCATACATTGTTTGTAATCATGCATATTTATTTTCAATGACATGGCAAACATACTTTGTATGCTTCTTTTAGAATATAGCATACATATAAAACATGCATCATACTTCTTTCTTTAAAACATCATACTTCATACATACTTTAAAACATACATCGTATACTTCTTCTTTCATAGATCTTGTACTTTGAAATAGATGGAGACTATGTACAATATTTAAGCGATTGCATCGTCATATAAACCGTTCATTCCCATTTATATGACTCTAATCATGCATTAGTACAGTGGTATACCATGTAGAGGTCAAGGATTCTCTCATGCCTTAATAATACCACAGTGAGCACTAGTCAGGTGTCACTTATGGTCTTGAGGACCGGACTAGGGTTCCTCGCTTAACATACATATTACTGAGGACTTGATCAGAGTCTCTCAGCCATCAGAAATGCATAATCATCACGCAGTCCATAGTCTCAAAACATTTATAATATACTTTTTCATAAAACACTTTTGTGTTTAAATCAATTAAGCTTTGAAAGCTCTTTTCATACATGGCAGTCGACTAGCCTCACAGGGCAGTCGGCTGCTACTTCATAATTTCTTTTATCGAAATTAATTTCATTTAAAATTCCGACATTTTCTTCTTTGAAAATACATGAGGGCAGTCGACTGGTCCATATAGCAGTCGACTGGTTTTCAAACAGAATGCTTCTTAAGAAATAGCAGTTGACTGGTCCATATAGCAGTCGACTGTTTTTTGAAACAGAATGCATCTTGGCAAATAGCAGTCGACTGTCCCATATAGCAGTCGACTGGTTTGAAACAGAATGCTTCTGGGTGAATAGCAGTCGACTGGTTTGAGTCGGTTTTCGAAAAACGGCGTTTTGGTTGTCTCTAGGCAGTCGACTTCCTTTTAAGGCAGTCGGCTGCCCTTAGCCTAATTGGTACTAGGAAACAAGTCCGAAAATGCATCTTTTCCTGTATAAAATCAACTGATGCTTCTCTCCAAACCACATAAAAACATTATAAAACATGCGGACATAGCCGCCTTACGTCCGTTACATAAATTTCTTACCTCGATTTCTTCGAGAACGCAAGATCACTCGATGTGTCACCTTAGCTTTTCACTTATTCAACCTAAAACCATCATACCACATCAAACCTTAAATTAAACCACATACACATATCATATCAGTTTAGTACAACTCCAATCCATGAACGAAATTGACTAAATCATTTTCTTCTCTTACCTTCACTAGAAACCAAAACCTCAAAACTTGAGATCTCTTCCAATACTTGAAATTAACCTACCAAACTTCGGATATCACCTAGTCTAACGACAAGGATTATTTTTCGTTCTACGAACTTAGTGAATTGGTGGGAGAGTGAGGGGGTTTGTCAAGGAACTTAGGATGGAAACTTGGAAGCTTGGAGATGGCACGAAAGAGAGAGCTGGAAGATAGAGGCTGACGTTGGGTGATGGCTAGTGAGGGTGATGAGTCATGCACTTGCATTAATTGCATGCTCATCCCTTAATTCATCTCAGCCCTTGACTATCTCTTTGACCTATTTGACCATTTAATTTCCTCTTTTCCTCCTTCTCATCTCAGCCATTCATCCATTTAATTACCAAACAAAATTCTGATTTTATTTTTCTTTCATACTTCAATTATTTTCCTGACATCACATAATTTATTTGACTTATTGACATTCAACTTTATTATTTCTTCTATATTCCATACATCAATCATACATTATATATACATCACTTACACATCAACTTCATATTCATTTAATCATATTAGATTGAAATACTTTACAAACATGGAGGAATTACATGGAAATTGGGGATTTCACATCCTCCCCACCTTAGAAAATTTGGTCCTCCAAATTTTGCCTTAGCTTGTCATGTGAATGATTCTGGATACCTTTCTTTCATTAAGCTCTCTAATTCCCATGTAGCTTCTTCCATCGTGTGGTATTGCCAGAGAACTTTCATTAATGGGATCATCTTAGACCTCAATACTTTGTCTTTTTTGTCCAAAATCCGAATCGGCTTCTCTACATAGCTCATATCTTCCCTTATCTCCAAGGGTGTATACTCAATGACATGCGATGGATCCGGATTATACTTCTGAAGCATCGATACATGAAACACATTATGTACTCCCGATAACTCCGGAGGCAATGCCAATCTATAGGCAACATCGCCTACTCGATCTAAGACCTCAAATGGGCCGATGTAACGAGGACTTAACTTACCTCATCGGCCAAATCTCATAATCCCTTTGGATGGAGAAACTTTCAGAAATACAAAATCTCCAACCATGAACTCAAGTGGCCTCCGTCAAGCATCTGCATAGCTCTTTTGTCTACTCTGAGCTGTCTTAAGCCTTTGACAAATCAACTTAACATCTTCGGAGGCTTGCTCGACTAAATCTGGAGCCAATAACTTACGTTTGCCCACTTCTTCCCACCCAATCGGAGATCGACACCTTCTTCCATACAAAGCTTCATATGGTGCCATTCTGATGCTTGCATGATAGCTATTATTGTATGCAAACTCAGCCAATGGCAAATGGTCATCCCAGGAGCCTTTAAAGTCCATAGCACAAGCCCTCAACATATCCTCGAGCATTTGAATCGTGCGCTCGGACTGTCCATCAGTCTACGGATGAAAAGCTGTGCTGAACTTCAACTTAGATCCCATGGCTTCTTGAAAATGCTCCCAGAAATGGGAAGTAAACCTGGAATCTCTATCAGAAGTGATGCTCACTGGAACACCATGTAGTCTTACAACATCTCTTACATACATATCTGCTAAAGCATTGAGTGTATCTGTTGATTTCATAGGCAGGAAGTGAGCTGATTTTGTCAATCTATCGACGATCACCCAAATACCATCATGATTCCTCTTGGTTCTGGGCAATCCCATAATAAAGTCCATCGTAATGTGTTCCCACTTCCACATAGGTATAGGCAGAGGGTGCAGTAATCCCGCTGGCTTTTGGTGCTCTACCTTGACCTGTTGACATGTGAGACATTTTGCTACAACATCAGCTATGTCTCTCTTCATGCCATTCCACCAATACACCTTGCGAGGATTATGATACATCTTCGTATTTCCTGGGTGCAACGTGTACTTAGTGGCATGTGCTTCAGTCAAAGTCAGCTTCTTCAACTCGTCATCATTAGGAACACATATACGACTCTTAAACCTCAAAATTCCATCATTACCAATATCAAATTCTGAGGTCATACCTGACTGCATCTGATTCATAGCCTCAATGCATCTATCATCTTCCTTTTGAGCACTTCAGATTCTATCCATTAACTCTGGCTCAATCCTCAAACTAGCCATCATTCCAATTTGCTCATAAGGCATAACATTAAGGTTGAGGCTTGCAAACTATTCGATTAGTTCATATTCTTTTTGTTGGATTATGCCCTTAGAACCATTCATTAGATGATTGACTTTGGCATTTTTTATGTATCATGACATTTTATTTATCATAGTTCATTATTATATTTGTCTTATAACTGCGTAATATAATCTTATATAATAATGTCCTTAGAATAGTAATAACACACTATTCTTAAAATATCCCTAGTCAAGTATTATTGTGAACAAGGATAACAATGATACGATAAGACTAGTATGTGGTTGACTGATGACCATTGTCATGGATATAGGATATCAAGTCATCACATAGGTACATGTTAGAGAACTATGTACTGGATCGACCCTCCATGAGAACGCTACATGGATTGTTATATGAATGTCATAAGCGATTCTCATAGTGATGATGGTGTATGTGATCCTTTGACTTGAGATCATCAGAGATCCCAACATAGAGAATTGCATACTTTAATGCTGCTAGATGTCATTCGTAACAGGATGGACTATAAAGGTAGTAATTGGGTATGCCTTGATCTATGTAGAGGGATGTTGAGTGATCAAGATAGGATTTATCCCTCTTATATAACAAGAGTGATGTCTTGGGCCCTTTGATAGAGTGAGACTAAGAAATGCATGGCCGTGCTCGAATAAGTCAATATGAGATATTGATTTTATTTGTTTAATTAGTCTACTCAGGAATCAAGAAACGCTGATTAGACTATACAAGTGTGACACATTCCATGACTTGTGTCTAATCAAGACATCATAGGATAAAGGGATTAAACTACACGGTAACATCTATCACGAGTAAGGTTATGTCGAGTCATTGACATTCTCGTTACATGGGTAGCAATGATGTGTTGCTAGATACCGCTCATTGCCTGTGACAATTTTGTCATTGCCATTGTTTTGAGAACCTATTGGGTCGCACACTTAGAACGGATCAATGAGGAGCTTAATTAATCCTATTCTGAATTGGATTAAGGATATAACTAATCCTATTCTGAATTGGATTAGGGATATAACTAATCCTATTCTAAGTAGGATTAGAGTTCTGTTTGGCAGTAAATTTTAGGGTAAAATTTACTGCCTATAAAAGGGATGTTTTTCTAAAACATAGCCGCACTTTTTAAAACTGAAAACAAAACATTCCTTTTAATCGAAGCTAGCAATTCGGTTATAAGGAATCAAAAGCTCTTTAAGGCTTCTGATCGTGAGACGTTCAAGAGTCGTGAGATCCGTTCGTGTGGATACCGTAGAGGCAGGAACGAAAAGTTGCTGCTTGTGACTCGACCAACGACAGAAAATTCAGAGAAAACGTCAGGTAAAATCTCGAAACCCTAATCAGGCAACTCTCCGAATCGATCTTGGTGGAGGCCGAATGATTTAAATTCCGCTGCGTGTTGTTTCGGTTTCCTTCACTTTTATCATCATATATGACACCATACTTACATGCTTCCGGCTTAAAGCATCCGCCACCACATTAGCTTTCCCCGGGTGGTACAAGATCTCACAATCGTAGTCCTTTAGAAGCTCGAGCCATCTTCTTTGCCTCATGTTCAATTCTCTTTGGGAGAACAAGTATTTCAGACTTTTGTGATCCGTAAAAATTTGAAATCTCTCACCGTATAAGTAATGCCTCCATATCTTCAGGGCAAATACGACTGCAGCTAACTCCAAATCGTGAGTCGGGTAGTTCTTCTCATGGTCCTTCAACTGTCTAGAACCATATGCTACTACCTTACCATGCTGCATTAACACACATCCCAAACCTTGCCCTGAGGCATCACTATACACCGCAAATCCACCTGAACCATTAGGGATGGTAAGGATCGGTGCAGTCGTTAGCCTGCGCTTCAACTCTTGGAAGCTACACTCACAGGCTTCATTCCACTCATACTTCACCTCCTTGCGCGTCAAGCGCGTCAGTGGAGCAGCTAGCTTCGAGAAACCCTCTACAAATCTTCTATAGTAGCCAGCTAAACCCAAGAAACTCTTAATCTCCATCACTGTCTTCGGTCTTTCCCATTGGACCACCGCTTCAATCTTTGATGGATCCACTGAAACTCCATCTTTACTGATCACATGACCTAAAAAGGAGATTTGGTTCAACCAGAAATCGCACTTACTTAGCTTGGCATACAATCCTCTATCTCTGAGGGTCTCCAAAACAATCCTCAAATGCTGCTCATGCTCTTCCCATGACCTCGAGTACACCAAAATGTCATCGATGAAGACAATGACAAACTGGTCTAGGTACTGTTTAAATACATCATTCATCAAGTTCATGAAAGCTGCAGGTGCATTGGTTAGACCAAACGGCATCACTAGAAACTCGTAGTGACCATACCGTGTCCTGAATGCAGTCTTAGGGATATCCTCACCTCGGATCTTCAACTGGTGATATCTCGATCTCAAGTCTATCTTGGAAAAGACTTGTGCACCCTTGAGCTGATCAAAGAGGTCATCTATTCTGGGAAGAGGGTATTTGTTCTTGATCGTCACTTTGTTCAACCAACGGTAGTCAATGCACAACCTCATACTACCGTCCTTCTTCCTGACAAAAAGCACAAGAGCACCCCAAGGGGATACGTTGGGTCGTATGAATCCCTTGTCTAGCAACTCCTGAAGCTGTTTCTTCAGTTCTTCCAATTCTACCAAAGCCATCCGGTAAGGAGCTCTTGAAATGCGCTTAGTCCCCGGCATCAAATCAATCGTAAACTCCACTTCCCTATCCGGAGGAAGTCCTGGAAGATCATCCGGAAACACCTTTGGAAAATCTTGGACTACAGGAATATCCTTGAGTCCGGGACGTTTCTGATCTACGTCCTCCACATAAGCAATAAATCCTTCACATCATTATACATATTATTCATTACTTTCATTTGCAAACAATTAAGATCAAACATGCTTTCATATTAATTACTTGCAAAATTTACAACATAGCTAACGGGTGAAGAAAATGTTACACTCTTAGCATAACAGTCCACTATAACATGATTATTAGCTAACCAATCCATACCCAGAATAACATCAAATCCATACATATTTAGTAGGATTAGGTCAGCCTTAGATTCTCTTTCTCCTACCCGTAGCTTACAGTTTCTATACACTAACTCCGTCATTTGTGATTCCTTAAGAGGTGTGCTTATCCTTAATAAGTGTTCTAAAGTCTCAAGCTCAACTGGTATTTTCATAGCAATCCTAGGAGACACAAATGAATGCGTAGAGCCTGGATTAAACAATGCTATGACACTTATATCAAACAAGTAAATTGTACCTTTAATCACTTTGAACGAGGCATCGGCAGATTCTTCATCGATAGCAAACACTCGTCCTTGGGTCACAACTTTCTTTCCCTTCTCGGCAACAGTGGCCTTAGGTTGCGGTTTAGGGGTCTTATCAGTTTCATCAGGCATCCTCGGATCTCTCTGAGGACAATCCCCAATCATGTGCCCTTTCTCCCTACATCTAAAGCAAGCGCCACTCGCCAAGCGACATGGCTGTGATCCATGAAATTTCCCGCATTGCTCACATCTTTGCGTTGTACTCTTCGGTGAGCTAGCGGTACTTCTAGCTGGATATCGGGACCGCTCATCACTTATCTTGATCCCGGTAGCTTTAGGAGTACCTATATCATTGTCATTATCATCATAACTCCAATTTCGATATAATTCCATATAACCATTAATTTAATTTAAAGATCATCTTTCTATACTTTACTTACCTATAGAAACTCCTTCGGATCGTCTACTTCTCCGAAATGGATACTTATCACTCGGAGCTTTCTCATCCGACTTTCGCTTCATCGGTTCCTTACCCTTACCCTTACCCTTGGCTCGGAAGTCAGCATGATGCAGATCATAGTCCTGCTCACATAACTGAGCCTTACGGACAGCTTCTCTATAGGTGGTGATATCCATCGGATACAGTTTAGATCTAATCGGGGACTTCAATCCCTCGATGAACCTGTAAATCTTATGCCCTTCATCTCTTCGGACCTCTGGATCGAATCTACTCAAGGTGGTGAACTTAGATTCATATTGATTCACCGTCATCGTACCTTGAGTCAAACTTAGGAACTCGATCTTCAGTCTATTCTGATCCGTGCGTGGGATGTATTGTTCATTAAAAGCCTCCACAAATCTATCCCACGTGACTTCATCATATCGGGCCTCTAACACGGTCCTAGTGGCTTGCCACCAATATTCAGCATCATCAACTAATAAATAGGCAGCCAAGCCTACTTTCTCCCTTTCGGAGCAGGGCATATACTCGAAGGATTTCAGGACTGCTTTCATCCAATTTTCTACAGTCAGCAGATCTCTTTCCCCCTTAAACTTGGGCGAATCCAACTTCTTGAACTCTTTTATCAGTGCCACACTACAATAGGCTCTAGGATCCCGCCTTCTCGTAATTGGGGCTGGTGTAGGAGGAACTACAGGTGTAGCGGCTTGGGTACTTGTGGCCACATTTGGCAAGTTCGACATGAACTGTGTAAACATCGTGGTCATATTCTCCATGTGCTTTTTTATTTTAGCTAGCCTTGTATTCGGGCTATGGGGTGGAGATGGATGAGGAGACGGAACTGGGGGCTCTTCAGTGCGACCCCGTCCTCTTCCTCTACTTGTACCTCTTCTTCGTGAGCTCATACTGTAAATATAGTCATCATTGAGCTCATTAGTATAACCATAAACAGCTATACTATATATTTATATTCAGACAAGTACAGTACAATTGGGGATATACTCTATTTCTAGCTTCTTGACACTGACAAACTTCAATCTAAACTGCTCTGATACCACTCTGTGACGTCCCCGTCACTTCATCTTATCACTTACCTTTTTCCTTCTTTATTTAGATTTAGTTTATCCAGTGTCATTCTTTCCTTATTCTTAAGCTAATTATTTAATAGCTTATAAAATTCTATTTAACTTCCACAAGCATAAAAATGATATATATAAATATCATTCCATTTCCGCAGGATCTCATACATCATCTTAACTTACATCCCCGATATCCTATATACACAAATTTCTACTTGTACTGTACCGTAGCTGAATTAAAATTTTGCTATACATAAACATATGAGTATACCTTCTATACTAACTGGGAAGCGTATCGAGAAGGTACACTTCGATTCTTCAAAAACAAGCTCCTCTAGTCGGAGCGGGTTCACTTCAAGTAATCTGTAGGAAAAATGGTCGTAAAAGGATGAGTTTACGCTCAGTAAGAAAAGTATGTAAAAGAGCGTGCTATGCCTCTATATGTATTTTTCCTACTTGGCTCTATAATGTCATGTAAAGCATTATAAAGCATGCATCATAAACATCTTTCATACATTGTTTGTAATCATGCATATTTATTTTCAATGACATGGCAAACATACTTTGTATGCTTCTTTTAGAATATAGCATACATATAAAACATGCATCATACTTCTTTCTTTAAAACATCATACTTCATACATACTTTAAAACATACATCGTATACTTCTTCTTTCATACATCTTGTACTTTGAAATAGATGGAGACTATGTACAATATTTAAGCGATTGCATCGTCATATAAACCGTTCATTCCCATTTATATGACTCTAATCATGCATTAGTACAGTGGTATACCATGTAGAGGTCAAGGATTCTCTCCTGCCTTAATAATACCACAGTGAGCACTAGTCAGGTGTCACTTATGGTCTTGAGGACCGGACTAGGGTTCCTCGCTTAACATACATATTACTGAGGACTTGATCAGAGTCTCTCAGCCATCAGAAATGCATAATCATCACACAGTCCATAGTCTCAAAACATTTATAATATACTTTTTCAGAAAACACTTTTGTGTTTAAATCAATTAAGCTTTGAAAGCTCTTTTCATACATGGCAGTCGACTGGCCTCATAGGGCAGTCGGCTGCTACTTCATAATTTCTTTTATCGAAATTAATTTCATTTAAAATTCCGACATTTTCTTCTTTGAAAATACATGAGGGCAGTCGACTGGTCCATATAGCAGTCGACTGGTTTTCAAACAGAATGCTTCTTAAGAAATAGCAGTCGACTGGTCCATATAGCAGTCGACTGTTTTTTGAAACAGAATGCATCTTGGCAAATAGCAGTCGACTGTCCCATATAGTAGTCGACTGGTTTGAAACAGAATGCTTCTGGGTGAATAACAGTCGACTGGTTTGAGTCGGTTTTCGAAAAACGGCGTTTTGGTTGTCTCTAGGCAGTCGACTTCCTTTTAAGGCAGTCGGCTGCCCCTAGCCTAATTGGTACTAGGAAACAAGTCCGAAAATGCATCTTTTCCTGCATAAAATCAACTGATGCTTCTCTCCAAACCACATAAAAACATTATAAAACATGCGGACATAGCCGCCTTACGTCCGTTACATAAATTTCTTACCTCGATTTCTTCGAGAACGCAAGATCACTCGATGTGTCACCTTAGCTTTTCGCTTCTTCAACCTAAAACCATCATACCACATCAAACCTTAAATTAAACCACATACACATATCATATCAGTTCAGTACAACTCCAATCCATGAATGAAATTAACTAAATCATTTTCTTCTCTTACCTTCACTAGAGACCAAAACCTCAAAACTTGAGATCTCTTCCAATACTTGAAATTAACCTACCAAACTTCGGATATCACCTAGTCTAACGACAAGGATTATTTTTCGTTCTACGAACTTAGCGAATTGGTGGGAGAGTGAGGGGGTTTGTCAAGGAACTTAGGATGGAAACTTGGAAGCTTGGAGATGGCACGAGAGAGAGAGCTGGAAGATAGGGGCTGACGTTGGGTGATGGCTGGTGAGGGTGATGAGTCATGCACTTGCATTAATTGCATGCTCATCCCTTAATTCATATCAGCCCTTGACTATCTCTTTGACCTATTTGACCATTTAATTTCCTCTTTTCCTCCTTCTCATCTCAGCCATTCATCCATTTAATTACCAAACAAAATTCTGATTTTATTTTTCTTTCATACTTCAATTATTTTCCTGACATCACATAATTTATTTGACTTATTGACATTCAACTTTATTATTTCTTCTATATTCCATACATCAATCATACATTATTTATACATCACTTACACATCAACTTCATATTCATTTAATCATATTAGATTGAAATACTTTACAAACATGGAGGAATTACATGGAAATTGGGGATTTCACACGATCTCTTCCCCACTGTGAGTTCCTTAAAAAAATTTTAATTTCTTTAAAATACATTGTTAACAACATGCACTTAAAAATCAATATCTTAATTGAGACTTAAACCATCAAAATAAATATTTGTCAAAATGAAATTAATTTTCAACAACTCTTAATTTTACATTAAACATTACTAAGATGAGATATCATATCAAACTAAATATATCAATATGTAGAAGCTATCTTAAGGCAAAAGTCAATTATAAACCCTAAAGTGTAGCAAATTAAAGTGACTAATATCTAAGAAGTTATCACTTATGATAGACATTAAATTTTGATGACAACAATTCAAATAAAGTTAAATTGGCCACAAAGACCAATTAAAAACTAAAATAGATAAGACAGGCATTCTTCATAATTAATAGTCTTATCATTTCATATTAGGCGAACTCAATAATTAGAAAACACATTATAACTTATGTGTTCTCAATTTAAACAATTAAGAATACAAAGACTTTTGAAAATTTTATTCCCTTCAAGCAGATAAATTTCCTAGATCCATGCATCTTATTATTTTATAATCACTATTAACGATTATCTCTAAATTAAAAAAAAAAACACATGATTACCCCTTTGGGTAGGTAGTCATATGTAATAACTTAGAGACAATCCCATTACAACATAAGAAATCTTATAATTATTATGGTTTTATTAATTTTCTTATGTTCATTTATGTCTGTGATCACTTTAAGCTAGATACAAGTCTTGATGTACCTATATAAATTGCTTAACAACTTAGAATGCCCAATATCAAAATTAAGCACTTTTTAGAAGTTTTAAATCATGTTCCATAATCATTCTATGAATAAATAGAACCTCTAAGCATGCCAAATTTCTAAGCAATTGCCTTAACTGGTTATGATATTTTCATTCAAGCATCACAATCTTTTCAAGCATGACTTCAAAAAAAGTTTAAATTAAAATTGATAGGGCATAAAAACATCTACTAACGTATGTTCTTTACACTAACATGAGACTTAACAAAATTTATAAACTTGAACATAATGACATATGATTAAAATCCATAACACATAGCAATCATAAGCCCAAAACAGCATATTATGGTATAGTGCATTCCCATGTACATCTAGAACTTTTAATATCACCAAAAAAATAAGTTGTGAGAGAAACTTTTAAGGCAAATTAATTTAACTAGCCTTGACAAAAAATACATTTCAGTCAAAACTTTAATAATTTAAGAATTGCAAAACTTTTACGTATAATCATAGACTGAAACCTTTGCTCATACATATTTTACTATCACAACTTATTCGTTATTTATTGCCCAGGATTATATGGAGATATCTCTTTTATGCCATGACACTGAAGTCATGTCTCAAATACTTACATATAAATAAATTCCACCCATCGCTCTTTTATTAATTATAATTTTATCAAATATTTAACACCCCATGAGAGCAAATTTTGGTTTAGTAAGTATTTTATTGAAGCACTAAATATAACACTAGTCTTAAAATATATGTGAATTAATTTAATATGCAATTATTCAAAGAAAATAATTTACTATAGCATAATTACACCAATTTAATAATCTAGGGCTCTCCTACTGTTTTAATTCATGAACATAATCTATATACCTTTTATAAATTTAGCATCAAATATTACATAATGTCCATAACAATTGTGCATTTTAAATACTAGATATATACACACACACATACACACCACGTTATGTACCTTTTTAGGCTTAAAACTCTATGCCTAAAATTCAAAATAATATGATTTATAAAATTAATTGCACTACAACCATTTTAAATAAATTTAACTCATACAAAACATGATTTCATAAAAAAACAAACAATAATTTCACAATCCACATTTTACAAGATCATGACCACTAGTCAAAATGAATTTATCAAACCATAATAAATAGCAACACAACAATTTTACCATCTTATTGATCATGGAACGTGACAAATATTTCTTATAGATCTATATAACTAAACAATATTAAAAATTTACAAACTTTTCTCAAAAAAAGGATTCACAGAATGCAACATTTTAACACTTGAATAATAATCAATTGAAAAAATTTAAAACTTAATGACTATGTCCAAGGAAACACTCATGACTTTGTTAAGCTCTAAATTAACTATGACTAAATTATTATATACTTTTCAATTAGCTCTTTGATCTTTTATACTTTAATTATCACAATATCAATTGAATGCAATATTCAAGACATTAGAATGCAACAATTAACATTTGAGCAATAGTCCATAAAATAGCATCCGTCCATTATGTGCTATTTTTAATCAAAGTGAAGAGCCTTGGTGTATCATCACAAATTCCCCTTGGGGTAGAAAAATTGACATACTAATAAGCACTCTTCGCATGAAGCCAGAATGAAAATATCTTAATTTTTGAAAAGCCTATCCCCTTTGGGCAGATAGACCTTGTAGATTAGTATGCCTCGACCATAATGCTTCATGTTTCATTCCAAATTACCAAACACAATAACTCCCTTTGGGCAAGTGATTATAAGATAATCCAAAATCATCCCGTATCCTTATAATTGAAATGGAATTCATTAATTGTGAGACCCGATTTTATAACACTGTACACTATATTTGTAAATGATTAATAGTGGAAATAAATTATTTAGTAAAATTAAATAAATATTGAAGGTGAATTCCACTGGAATTTACAATATGGTGTATAAGTGGTGGAATAAATAGTAAATGAAAAATTGAAGGTATAAAATAAAATTAAGTAAGCAAATCTAAAAATTATGAATGGAAATGATATTTTCCTACAATAAGATATAAATAAATAATATATAAATGGAAGAGAATTTTAATACTTAGTATGTGATTAATTTTAATACAACAAAAGAGACAAAAACAAATCATAAACTATGTAGCAAAAGTGGACATTCACTCCACCTCCTTGTGCCACACGGTTTCAGCCACTTAAAGGAACTTGAAAAGCAAACTTTTATTGCTTAAAATACAATGTATATTACGTAAGGGAAGAGAAATTTCAATGTTTAGCAGGTGATCAATTTATTGGCTGAAGTATAAAACAAAGGACAGCCAAATAGGTCAAAAACGGGTAGAGAAAATGAGCCCATGCCATTCTTGGTTGGCTGCAATTTTTCTACAAGTTTTAATGCACAAAAAGACAAGGAAAGCATGAGGAAATGGATTAATTGTACATGTAACTAAATTTTGATTGGTTGGCATATATTAAAAGAGGTAGAAAATAAGTAAAATCGTGCAGCCAAGAGAAATTGCTACTGCATGCCACTTAAATTTCTGCTGCCGTTGTGATGTATGTCGTTTTGCTGCTCTGTGTATACGGTACAGAAGTTAAAGTCAACATGAGATAAAGTGTTGTTGGTTGAAGAATAAGACAAAGAGGAAAATAAAGGCAAGGAACGGGCAGAAGAATTTCTGCACACCATTCTTTTGGCTGCAGATTTCTTTGTCATTTAATAGGCATAGAAAAAAATTGTTCCTTGCCCTTTTCCTTTTGGCTACGATTTTCTTCACCATTTAATGAGATATCAGACAAGGATATTATGAGGAAAACGATAGGAAGCTAAGGGGAATTGATAACGGGATAAATATATGAACTCAAGAGAAACAACTTCAGCCGAACCTCTTCTTATTCACCGATTATACTCAGCTGCTCATTTTGCTCTGCCTTGCTCTCGTTCCTCCCATGATTTCTTAGCAAAATTTCATCCTCTTGCTAACTAATCATTCAAACTTTCTTCATAAAACCTTTCCTTTACCTAAAGGACACCTAAGAACTAATGAAAGGGAAAGTAGACATGAAACAGAAAGTATTCTGTTTTAGGAGTAGTATTGATTCGATCAAGCTAAGGTAAGGGTGTTGGTGATGTGTTGGTTGAATTGATGAGGTTTTAATTGTCATGCATGGATAACATGTTGAGACATGAGATTGAAATGAATAAATAAGAAAAAAAATATATTTATATATATACTAAGGAGGGTTCGGTCAGAGAAAGGGGATATCAAACTCTCTTGTTTTATGTTAATTCAAAGTTATAAATGTATAGATCTAAAGGTGTACATCTTATAATTGCTATTGGTGTTGAGTTATTTTACTTGAGCCAAAATATGCCACTTTCATGGGTTTTGGTCAGTCATGTAATATTAGAATTCATGCATTTTTCTTGCATAAGAATGGTAGGAAATAAAAGCTTGAGATGGGTTAACAAAGGTACAACCAATAAATCATGGAAAAGAATTGAAAAATCATGAAAGGTGATAAGTGGGAAGTTTCAGCCATGATTATTAGAATATGACATCATGTTGTATTTTATGGTTCGAAGTTAGAAAATGGCTATAGAAATTGAAAAAGGAAGATTGGTGAAATCGAAACGAAAAAAGGAGCTAAGACGACAAAGTTCAGTTTTAGCACCAGTATAATTTATACTGGTTGTGCATATGTTATTATATTAGTGGCTGCATTTTATTAAAGTTAGTGGCTTAAAATTAAGAGGAAAAATATTGATAATTTTTTATTAAATTATTTTGCAGCCGAGAATTACGAATTTCGATAGGCACAACCGAGAAGCTCGGTTTCGTAAGATGGTAAGGGAGAAGTGTGTACTTGTAAGGATATAGTGAATTGCATGATTTATTAAGTGTAAATTTTTCGAAAATATTGGAAGATTGAAATGTTTTAAAAATAATGCAATTGTGGTTGAAAGCTGGTTTTACATACTGTATTTTAAGTACAGGAGGTTAAAAATTCGCAGTTGTTATGCTACTGGAAAATTATAAAAAATAATCTAAAATATCATCAAATATTTTAGATGCATGGAATGATTTAAATGATGAATTTTGGATATTAATTCCATAAATCTTCCATAAGTGGGAAATTATGAGAAAGATATAAAATAAAAATATTCATGTTTTTAATTTTTATTAAAGTGAGATTTCAATTATATTTCAAAGGATATTAAATATTCAAAATGAATATTTAATTATTTTTCTCACTTGATACATGAATATTTACTGACTGTTTTACTTAGTATGGAAATGGAAAATAAAATACCTTTTTGGGAAATAATTATTTAAATAAATGATGAAATTTATAAAATATTCCTTAAAGGTATTTTATGAGAAATAAAATGATTTTTGAGACTTTAGGCCCCGAGTTCATGCTTACTGTTATACTGTTACTATTCACGTGACTGATTGACTCGCCAAGTCATCAACAGTCCCGGAGTCACTTGGCAAGTGTACCTCGAGGACGCCTCATAGACTGTGGCCATAGATCTAGACTGTTTACTGTACCGTGTCCCTCAGTGGACAATACTGTGTCCCTAGTGGACGATTATAACATGATACCATGTATGGTGATGCCTAGTCTCAACTTACTGTTTACTGAACTGAAACCTACTGATTACTGTTTACTGAACTGGTAGCTACTGATTCTGTTACTAAACTGGTAGCTACTGATTCCTGTTTACTGAACTGAATTGTACAGAATACTGTTTACTGAATTAAAAGGAAATTTACTGTTATCGAGAAAGAATACTTTGAAAATTATTTCTAAAATAGAAATAATTATTGAATTGTTATCCAATGAATTGGATATTTATAAAATACTGTACTAAAAAGACTGTTTACTGTAACTACTGTTTTACCACTGTACTGTCATGTGTTTTGAACTGTACTGAAAGGAAAGAAAATAAATGGTTTATCCCATTTACAATTATGGAAAAATGGGTATTAAATTGTTTTATCAAGACAATTTATAAATTACTCCCTATAGTCACTCTGGGTTTCCGAGACAAGACAGGTATTCCAAAATACCTTCCATGCTCCATTTGGATTTCCTGGCCGACTATAGTATCCTTCCTCACTGTACTTAGTACACGGTTAAGAGATAAATGTTTTACGGTATATAGTTTTCATTATATCAAGCAGCATACGATTCTTTTACTAAGCATGTGGTTCGCTCACTCCTTACTTTCAAATTTTCTAGATTAATCACGAGGATTATGTGATGGCCTCCTCGGATAATTATAGCAGCGAGTAGCCACTAGGACAAGCATTGAAATTTAAAGGTATAGTCACTTCTCTTATGTATTCAGATACTTGTATATAGTGCTACATCATTGTAAAATAGAAATAGGGGATGTAAACTGTAAGGAATATTATAAAATTTCATATTCCGAATTTTATCAAATAAATAAATGTTCATTATTTATTATTGTTACTATTAAAGTGTAAAGGCATCACAGATAGCCCAACCGATAAAAACATGTAAAATACTAGTAAATATTGTGTAAAAATGTATACTCAGACTGTTACATTAATATCAATAAATAAGCTACTTTGGTAGCCAAACATTTACATTAATTAATTAAAAACTTTCTCAAAACTGGGAATATTAAAATTGCCCAAATCATTGCATTGCATTCTTAACCAAATGTATGCAATAGACCATTCCAATAAAGATACCAAACCTGAATGTATCTCATTAGGTTCACAAAGAGTTGATCACTTATTGTATGACATAAACCGACATGTATCTCTATAAAACGTTATAAAATCACTCTTTATGAGATACCTTAATCAAATATGTCATTTTTCAATCAACAAATAATTATTACATTCAAAACCAAAAGTCTTGAAACTACTAATAAATCAATTTTTTTTTATAAATGCACAATTTGTGCTCATGTATCATCTATCAAAAATTATCAATAGCATATATGGTCTTGGAAATAAGTCAATTCAATCAAAAGTTTAAACTCCAATGAATCAAATAATTGATTAATCAATAATATTTAATTATTAAAAATTACTAGTTTGATACTAGCTATACCCAATTCTCATGGAGTTTAAATCTAACTTATTCAAACTATGTATGTTACTTTAAAACTTTGTGTCTTAAACTTGATAAAAATCAATTTTTAACCATTTTTAATTAATTATGCACAAAAACATGAGTTGAGAGTACATAAATATTTTGATCATACTAGGGAGAGTACAAAGTGCCATTAAACTCACAGCATTGCTAAATATTTTATCTTTTGCTAAAACAACAGAATATACATGCATAATATATATTTATTACTGAAATAACCATAAATATGAAATAATAAATATTTAACAATCTCAAAAAATTTCAAAAAATATTACAAAAATCAAAAATAAAATTTTAGGAATATAAAAAAAAAGGGACCAAAACGTTCTCTGAATGGGCCTACATGTGCCACACTCTCCTCTGGTTGAGAGAGGGCTTTGTGCTGGCAGCACTATTCATCCACTAGCAACCTCTTACGAAGTTGGGTTTACCTGATTGGGTTTGAAACAAACCAGATCGAGTCTGTTTATGTTCCAGACCAAAATTTTACATCTTTTCTTAAGTTTTTTTTTATTAAATTGACAAGTCTAAAATCAATTAAACAAGTATTTAACAAAACCCACATGAAAAATTGCATCAACATTGTCTAAGTCATGATGAATTAGATTAAAACAATTTGAGACAAAGCTAGAGATGGCAAATGGGCAGGTTGGATTGGATTTGGTTTGAGTCATTTTGGATTGGATCATTTTGGGTTCAGATCATTTCGAGTTCGAATAAAGTCAGGTTTGGGTCAAAGAAAAATCGGCCTATTTTGGGTTCGGATCATTTCGGGTTCGGATAAGGTCAGTTTTAGATCAATTTGAATTCAGATCAATTTGGGTTCGGATTAATTTAAGTTCGAATAAGATCAGGTTTGGGTTGACTTTTTTTATCAATTCGGGCTGGTCGGATTTAGATTCGAGTCGATTAGACAAGTTTATTGGGTTAAGCCTTGATCATCTTGATGTAATTTATTTGGAATAAAAATCAATTGAAACCATGTTTCTAAAAATTACAAAACTCATGAAAATAAAATTTTCTTCTTACATAACCTATAGTATAATTGGGATTGAAATAATCAAAATATTTAATAATCTGTATGGTAGTTTTCTTTACAATATATTAACCAATATTCATAAATTAATTACATTTTTTCATTTTATTTTTATTATCTATAATAATTAATAACTTTATGAATCAAAGTGATTTGATATCCCTACTAAATATCATAAAATAGTACTATATGTCTCTTTAATTTATCTTGATTTTTTATAGAATAATTAAAAACATTAAGTGTAGGTAATATAGCTTCTGTACTCTATTATAGATTAGCCATTAAATAATTATACATTAGGTTCAAATGAATATAATATAAAAATAAATATTTAAGTTTAACTAAATTAAAAAATATATAACACTCATATTATTGAAAAAAAATTATATTTTTCTATACTGAAATACTTTGATAATTAATTTTAACATTTAAATATTTATTGATAATATTAAATTTAAGTTTGAATATTTTTAGGCTTGGGTTAATTTGGATTCGAATCAATTTGGATTCAAGTCAATTTGAGTTCGAATCAATTCAGGTTCGGATCAAGTCAGGTTTGCGTTAATCTAAATTCGAATAAATTTGGGTTTGGATCAGGTCGGGTTTGGATCAATGTGATTCGAATAAATTTGGTTTTGGATCAATTTAGATTCAGATCAGGTTGGATTTGGGTCGTTGACTTTTTTACTCAAATCGAATCAGTCAGGTTTGGATTCATGTTAATTGGGCGAATATTTCGGATCAGGTCAACTTTTGCCACCTCTAGACAAAACCCATATTCAACCGAATTTCTTTTTCATGGAATTGATAAACTAAAACCCAAATTTTATAAAATTAAAACCTTTATTTCACCTTTTGAACACATAAAAAATTATCATTGATGATTAATTTGAATCAAAAACATAAAAAATGAAGGTTTTAATTTGATTTCAAAAATCTGATGAAGACTTTGCACTCTATTTTTAAATCCTGATTTCTTGATGTGCAAAACGAATTACACGAAATTGTTGACATATTTTTAATCCTCAAATGATGAATAATAAAAGCCCTAGTTTCGAAATTTCATCCTTATCATAGAATTTGACTAGCAAAAAGTTTAATTCTAAAAATCATTTTTAGTTTCTAAATTGGTCTAAAACATTATTTTGGGCCCTAAATTCACATAGGTCTAGCTCTGATGCCAAATGTAAGAATTTATTTTAATAATCATATCTGAAAATTAAAACACCAAATAATTATAAACAATAAATTATATGTACTTGTCTAAAACCTTATTTTGGGCCCTAAATTCACATAGGTCTAGCTTTGACACCAAATGTAAGAATTTATTTTAACAACCATATGTGAAAATTAGAACACCAAATAATTATAAACAAAAAATTATATGTACTTGTTTTAAGTAGATCTCATTGCAAGCGGAAGCAAGTTATCAAAACCCTTACAAGCTAATCTTCTTCTTCTTCTCCTTTCAGATAGCTCTCAATGGATAGATACCAATAACATAAGAAATGAAAAGGAGACTTAGCCTTATATATATTTTACTAAAACTCGAATAGCTTCCCCTCAATGGCTTATAGAGATTTAATGCCTACACAACCACTTTGCTACACTGACCTAACAAGATATGCAAAGCCCATACTTTGTATGATCATAATTAATTAAATTGGACTCACTTGCATGTTTCATATACCAAGACTAAATCATCAACAAGTTTTATTAAATTAGAAAATCACTAATTAATAGCAGCCAACAATAAAATTTTCCTTTCTTTTTCTTTCTTCCTTTTCTTCCCTTGTTTCACGCCCAGCACCGTAGTTGGCTACCCAAACAACCTCCAACCGCTCTACACGACCACGACAACCTGCACCAATTTAACCCAAACTCTAGCCGAACTCCCTTACCACTCACCGCTGCACACAGCCTTGAACCACCTCCTACAGCTCACCTTATACGGCCCCTGTTTACTTCCGGATTGGTGCTTCAGTTCGCAGCCTACATGCCAGCCTTACTGCCTTGCTCTAGTTCCAGTCTACAACCCGTAGTAGCCTTTGAAAACAGCCAAAGTACAACCTTCAACCACCTGTATCACCAGCCCTGTCTTGAGCCCAAAAGCCACCCGATCACGTCTGTTTTGGCTGTTTCCAACCACCAAAACAGATTTGCTTCTATCCTGCTTACAGCCCGAGAATCAGCTTGAGAAACCTCTTCATCGAACTCCAACAGTTGTTTCCTTGGCTTCAGGTTTTTTTTTTTGTCTCAACGGCCTTGCATTCCCTTGTACACAGCCCTTATAAAACAGCTCAACACCACCCTGAAACAACCACTTAACTTCAGCTATAATCGGGACCAAAAACCACCAAACAGCTGCCTTGTTTTTAACTTGCTTCTCGGTTTCACTCACCTGTTTCCAGGCCTTGAGTCGCGCCCCTGCTCTGTCTCCAGCCGCCTTCTCAATTGCCCTTCACTGCCACGAGTCGCCTTTGTCTCTCCCCTGTTTCCATCCATCATCGTCCATGGAAGCAATATCTATTAGCCTCTGTTTTCAGTTTCATTTTCTCCCAAACTCAGCCAAAGCTCGCACCACTCTCCTCCATCTACTGCCTATTGTCGGTCACCAACTCAACCGCCTGAAGCCCTTGTTTCAGGCTGTTCACAGCCTCGTTCCAACCCTTGTTTTTCAGTCCGAATCAGCCATGGCAGCAGTGTTGGAATTAATTAATACAACTCACCAAGTCATTAACACAATAACAAAACAATTAAATCTAACCTTTGGTGGGTAAGTCATAACCCACCATACAACCACCCATTACGCCACTGCTGGAGGGAGGAGGTGCCGCCGGATGCACGCCGGAGGTTCGCCGGTGCTGGTGGCTCCTGAGGATGAAGGAGAAATTGGTGAGAAGGAGAGTAATTGGAGAGGGAGAAGCTACCCTTATGCACCTTTTTGTTTTTTCCATAGCAAAAATGGTTAATGGGCCACCATTTTATATTGGTGCTAAGAGTAGGGACCTCCTATATTTTGATTCATGTATTATATCCGTCCCATTAAGGATAAATACATGTATAATATAAATTTATTACGTATATTAATGGTCACACCTTATACAAAATTTACTACTAAATTAACTTATATGATATTAATTATACTTAATTAGTCCACATTAATGAGATAATTCAACATTCTCCCACTTGGACAATTAAGTTAATTAACAAAATATATCATATAATCTTAATATGTATTCGTAAGCCCTCTAAAT
Source organism: Heritiera littoralis (assembly GCA_031772115.1). Classification (NCBI taxonomy): domain Eukaryota; kingdom Viridiplantae; phylum Streptophyta; class Magnoliopsida; order Malvales; family Malvaceae; genus Heritiera; species Heritiera littoralis. Next base: position 432,062 of record JAPDPK010000180.1, on the reverse strand, counting down.
ACATTGTGCCGAAAGGGTACAAATGTGTAGACTTATACATACTTTAACAACAACAAGCCTTTTATAAGCTTCAAAATGCATCATACCGACAGGGTACAAATGCGTAAACTTATAAAGACTGCAACAAAAATAGTAGTATTAGTGTGAAATGGAAATGATATGAGAAGCAAAATCAATATCCATTTCCATTAGGTCCATTCATCTAAACCAAATGATGCCTTGCTTCAATGGAAGCATATGAGACTAATATCGAATGTCTCATCCAACAGAATGCCATATTCATCAAAATGTGCACAAACAAAATATGCATATATGGCAAGTGGGGAATCCATTAATACAGTTATAACTTATTTCATTACATCGAGCTCCCACTAACTTAATACGGCAATGGCACAATATGCCTCATATAAGTGCTATGTCGTGAAAGCACTTTAACAGCCAAACTTTCAGTTAGATAGAATGAGCTCTTTAAAACATGTGCTCTATAATCCAATCAAGTAATGGATTCCATTGTTCTCTCTAACAAAATGAATGATGATACCTAAACATTTAGAGTGTGAGGAACTCCTAGTATTTTGAGAAAGAAAATACTTGCTGCAACATTACCACAGTACATCTCTAGGACTTCGAAATGGCAATTACAGAAAACCAACCTTGAGATGAAATTATGCAGCCTAAATGGCCCATCAAGTAGCTTTACAATATGCTACATATTTAGCCTCCATAATTAAGGATGCTATAAGTATTTGCTTTACACTTTCCACAATACAACTCCTTTATATCCACAAATATATAACCAAAAAAAATTTTTCAATATCTGGAGAGCTCGCAAAATTAATATCAGAATATCTAACCGAACCTAAAATGTCAGACTTATCAATATCAAAATACTCTCTTTACAGCTTCCAGTTCTCTATTACAGGATCGCTCAAGTATCTCCGAAATACACCTATAACATACACAATGTCCAAATGTGTATAAGCTTGAGCATACAATAATTACCCACAATAAAGCATACATCACACTCGATATGAGCTCTTTCATTATCATCTTGAGGACTTTGAGATTTTCACAATATGTCACTTTTCACTAAATGACGTCTTATTAGGAGAACAATATATATAGTAAACCTACTCAACACTCAATATAGGTTTTATGAGACCAATAATGTATGCCTATTGATATGTCACGAAGAATCTCAATCCTTAAAAAAATAGAGCCTCACTTAGATTCTTCATCCTGAAGTGACATGACGACATGAAATGTCTCATACAATAAGTCAGTGCTATAGGCTGCTATTTGATATCATCAATTTAGAGCACAATAAGCACATAACTCCCACTGACCTCGCAATGGATCCAATTATCAAACGATAATGTTCTCCTCAAAGTAACAATCTCATTCTTTATATATATTACAATCTGGATGCCTTTTAATATTCATAAATGAACTCCTTAGAGTTTGCAAACTATATGTTCCACCTTAGGAACCACAATCTTTTAGGTTGCTTTATTTAAAACCTTAGCTAAATTTAGCTTTAAAATTTTCAGCCTGATCTTAAGGGTTTCACTTGGTCTACAATGATGTGACAACAGAAATAGATCCTATGCATCTTTATGCAACATAGATGCTTACTCATCCTGTGTGACTAATATCTAACTCTAAGAGTTCGAATCAGTATAGTCTCCCGACAAATATCAGAAACAGAAGACATTTCATATTCATATTCTTCTGTAAGGTCACGTGCAGGTTCAAAATATGGTATTGGGATCAACTGTTGATTCCTTTGGTTGTGGCTTTTCATCATCAAAAGATAACGCATATATGGGACTGGCACAACAAAATTTATTTTAATAATGATGTTGTGGAGTTCACAACTCTCACTTTTTTAAGTCATCCACTAAATAGATGCATTGTCAGACTTAATGATTCTAGTGTCACATAATGAGAAATGAAATCTAGAATATTTCTAGCCAATATAAAAGCCAACAGAATTGCCGCTGATAGTTTTCTCGTCAAGTTTTCTTGACTGTGGGTTATAGCTCTTTTGCCTTACCTTATAACCCTAAACACAGGAAGCGGCATAAAATCGGCTTAATGTCTGACTACAACTTGGGATGCATTTAGGAACTGGTCTTGCTTGGAGATCAACCTTGCATGTGAATTGCAGTTTCTATAATTTCACTCCATCTAAATTTCGGATATTTGAAGTGATTCAACAGAAATCGTACTACACCAAAATGTACGAATGATTATTACTGCAATCTCATCCTTGTTGGTATTCCAAGCACAGCATACTAGGCGTTAATACATAATCATATAGTGCACTGAACCGAAAACCGGTATATGATTTCGCCTAGCTTCATTATACCGAACATGATATTCATCACTACTGTCTGATCATTGCCTTAAGCAGCGCAGCGGAATTAATCAGAATGCCTAAGGCCTCTATAAGATCAGATCTATTACTCCATATGACCTACATCGAAATGGTCGTTAGTAAAATGATGAAACACTTATATCCACTAAATACAATATGTGAAAATGATCTACAAATGTCGGTATACATAAGTTCCTAATTATTTCAATATCTACTAATCATGTCCTTAATATTAGCAGCAAGATCTCCCTTAATACAATCTCTTCATGTGCCTCGAAATGTCCCTAACCCATGCCACAACTTAATAGATTTCTTATCTATCCTATCATAATCAAAATCTACAGTCACATCTTCACTATTGAAGAAAATTTGTTCAATATTGGGGTACAAATCTACTGTGTACAATCCATCACGTAGAATGCCAGAATTAGTACACATGTTGTTACTAATTAGAAATACTTTTCTGTTATCGAAATGAAAAGTATAAACTGACAGGAGTTCCAATATTGTCTTCAAAATGTAACAACAATCTGGCTATATTTTCAATATGGATTCTAACTCTATAACCCCAATTTAAAACAATTTTCCCGTATTCGATCTCTGGTTGCCTATAGCTATATCAATAATAGCACCGGTATTCAAACACCGATAGTTAGAGAGCATATCTTCTAAATTGGATTCAAAATAAAAGCTAACAAAATGCCTTTTGCATATCTCAATCTAGAGGACTCTTGCAATCTACCTCTTATGCCCAGGATTATTACAGAAGTGACACACATTGATATTTAGAGGTGTTGGTGAAACTAGAATGGGAAATAGACTTGACAAATTTCTTCTTCTAAAATGACCTTTTATTGAGACCTCTTAATAATATTTTCTTTTGGCAGTAATATTTGGCATATGTCATCATTATGACTAAATGAGATCTGTTAACCCAAAAGATCTCTCATTCTTGAATGACAATATCAATTTTGATATTAAAATGCCATACTTCCTTCTGCATTAAATGAGATCTGTAAAACTGGAAGATCTCCAATTCTCCATCCCAGAAGGAAGTAGTACTGAATCTCCCATATATGGAATCAAAATCATATAGCAACCTTTATCCATCTTATGCGAACTATTTTCTAATGGCATCCATAAATACTTCTTAATTATTCCTAATTGGAACACTTTCTCTGATGTGCTCATTAATGGCATGCCCTTATAATCAGAGAATTCTCACTTGAGTATTCCTGAAATTTCAAAAATTTTGTCCTCAAAGAGCTCACATTTTGGGTATAGAAGATAGATTAACTCTCGGGACTACTTCCTAGTTTAATATGTCCCTAACCGTAGAGAATAATTCATATTATCTATCTAATTTGATCATGCTAGAAATTCGATATGTGATAGTTGCACAATATGGAGGCTAGTGGAATGACTCGATAAATTCCACAATACACTACCGAGGATAAGACAAAACTAGTTGAATACAACCTAAATGATCGCCCACCGACAGGGTAGGAAGACCGTGTCATATCCCAACCAGAATCCTCTCAATCCCAAGCATCTCTAAAAGCAACTAACAATCTGACAGGGAGAGACTAGCCACTTCTAGAGACCTCAGTAAATTTATGCAGCTGCAACTATCACTATGCATTGCCTTATTATTATATCCTTAAAATTATCAGAATAAATCGTCAAAAATCTTCATGACTATTCCTGCGACAGGCAAGTACTAGTCAATCCAATTAATGATTTATAATTTCAAGAATATTCATATAATTAATTAATCAAAATTAACTACATCCAAAATATGCAATTCCTGAAGCATATGTAGTAATTTTAAATCTAATATTAATTAATTAAATTAATTTCACATAAATGTGAATATTCAAATAATAAGGCAATTTTCATTTTAGAGAGTTTATTTATTTAAATAAATTATTAACGGAATGGGTAGCCAGCATCCAAAATGACTCAACAAAATACCCAAGTAATTTATTTAAACTTATTTAATTAGGCCAAATATTAGTAATTTATGGGCATAAGTATATATATTTCAAAATTAAGTGAATTATGAATTAAATGAGTAATTAAATTTCTAGAAATTACTCTAAAATTAATTCTTCCAAAATTCACTTATATTACATTAATTTTGGGCTTAATAACTAATTATGGCTATTAAATATCCAAAATTGTCCAAAAAATCAATTTACCATATGGCTCATAATTAATTAATCAAATGGCCCTTAAAACCATAATCCAAAATGGCCAATAATTAATTATGCAAAATAACCACAAATTAATCCAAATTTAATAGCCAAATAAAATTAATTAATTAACATGGCCCCTAAATTAATTAAGCAAAATGGCCCTAAAATTAATTAATTTTAATTGCCCAAAATTAATTTAATACTAAATGGTCAATTAAAATAATTAAATAAATCATGCCCATAATACAACAAAATTAATTTGACCTAAATAAATTATATGTTAAGGCCTAATTAACATAAAATAAATAGCATTTTATTTTATTTCATTTATTTTAATAATGGTTGGCCCATTAAAATACAAGACAAATATTGGCCCAATTTAAAAAATTTGCCAACAAGAAATTTTGGCCCAAAATCAAAACAAAAAACAACCCAAGAAAATAAACATCCCAAAAATAGCAGCCTAAAAAAAAATGATGGCCCAAATGTCAAAAAAAGGGCCCATCCAAATGCTAATAAAATTGGCCTACGAAAATGGCTCAGAAATAAGCCAAATTTTTTTTTAATAGTGCTGGGGGCGTGTCACGCCCCTCATTCTTGTATCGCACGCGCCCGACCCTTTCTTCTTCACCCGTTTCGAGTGTTGCAGAAATCTGGGTCTTTTGACCCGATCCGGCTATTTTTTCCTCCAATTCAACCATTTTCGGTCCAGAATAAATGAGATTTTCATCTTTAAACATCATACAATATGAATCTAACCAATTTAAGCTCAAAAACCGGCAAAACAGAATGGGTACCAGAAAACCCAAAAATCCAAAAAATTCAACCGAAGCTTTCATGGCTTCTCTCATTCAAACAAAAATGGTTAATGACTCTTTGGGTGAGTGGCTCTGATGCCAATTGTTGGAATTAATTAATACAACTCACCAAGTCATTAACACAATAACAAAACAATTAAATCTAACCTTTGGTGGGTAAGTCATAACCCACCATACAACCACCCATTACGCCACTGCTGGAGGGAGGAGGTGCCGCCGGATGCACGCCGGAGGTTCGCCGGTGCTGGTGGCTCCTGAGGATGAAGGAGAAATTGGTGAGAAGGAGAGTAATTGGAGAGGGAGAAGCTACCCTTATGCACCTTTTTGTTTTTTCCATAGCAAAAATGGTTAATGGGCCACCATTTTATATTGGTGCTAAGAGTAGGGACCTCCTATATTTTGATTCATGTATTATATCCGTCCCATTAAGGATAAATACATGTATAATATAAATTTATTACGTATATTAATGGTCACACCTTATACAAAATATACTACTAAATTAACTTATATGATATTAATTATACTTAATTAGTCCACATTAATGAGATAATTCAACAAGCAGCTCTCTCAACGTCCTCTTCCTCGTCCCTTCTCCCTTTCTCGAACTATGTCTTCACTTCAGTCTGCCTCTCTCGTTTCCCAGCTTCCTCTCTCGGTCTTTCACCTTCTTACCCGCTTCTTTTAGTTTTCTTAACCCTCTCTCATGTCTCTCCTGTCTCCTTTCATCTTCTTTTCCTTTTTTCCTTTTTTTTTTTAATAAGATGATGGCCGAATCCGAATTGCAGGCATTTGGTGGGAGTTTTCCCACCAAATCCCCTTTAAAATACATTTTAATCTTGGATACAAAAAATTATATCCAACACGTTTACCGAAAGTCTTCACAATGACTGCATTTTTCCACGGAGCTCTAATTCTCTCTTTTTCATTCTTTGATAGAAGAATTCTTGGGATATCATCCCTCACTTCTTCCTGACTGTCTGAATCAAAATCCCCATATTGTGGTTGAATAAAAAAAGAAAGCTCTGGATTAGAGGTGGCAAAAGTTGACCCGATCCGAAAAATCTGTCCAATTAATCTGAATCCAAACTCGACCGATCTGATTTGACTAAAAAAGTCAACAACCCAAATCCAATCTGATTCGAATCCGAATTGATCCGAAACCAAATTTATCCGAATTTACATTTATCCAAACCCAATCGAATTCGAATCCGAATTGATCCGAATCCAAATTCATTCGAATTTAGATTAACCCGAACCCGAATTGATCCGAACCCAAATTGATCCAAATCCAAATTGACCCGAATCCAAATTGATCTGAATCCAAATTTACCCAAACCTGAAAAGATTCAAACTTAAATTTAATATTATCAATAAACATTTAAATATTAAAATAAATATCAAAGTATTTTAATATAGTAAAAATATAATTTTTTTTCAATAATATGAGTGTTATATATTTTTTTAATCTAGTTAAATTTAAATATTCACTTTTATATTGCATTCATTTAAACCTAATGTATAATTACTTAATGGCCAATCTATAATAGAGTACAGAAGTTATATCATTTACACTAATGTCTCCAATTATTCTATAAAAAATCAAAATAAATTAAAGAGATATATAATACTGTTTTATGATATTTAGTGGGGATTATTAAATCACTTTGATTCAAAAGTTATTAATTATTGTAGATAATAGAAACATAATGAAAAAAAATGTAATTAATTTATGAATATTAGTAAATATATTATAAAGAAAACTATCATACAGATTATTAAATATTTTGATTATTTCAATCCCAATTGTACTCTAGGTCATGTAAGAAGAAAATTTTATTTTCATGAGTTTTGTAATTCTTAGAAATATGGTTTCAGTTGATTTTCATACCAGATAAATCACATTTAGATGACCAAAGCTTAATCCAATAAATCTGTCCAATCGACCCGAATCCAAATCCGACCAACTCAAATCCAAATCTGACCAACCTAAATTGACTAAAAAAGTCAACGACCCAAACCCGACCTTATCCGAACCCAAAATGATTCGAACCCGAAATAGACTGATTTTCCTTTGACCCAAATTCGACCTTATCCGAACCCGAAATGATCCAAACCCGAAATAGACCGATTTTTCCTTGACCCAAACCCGACCTTATCCGAATCCGAAATGATCCGAATCCGAAATGATTCAATTTTTTCTTAACCCAAAATGATCCGATTCAAAATGATCCAACCCAAATCCGATCCGACCCGCCCATTTGCCACCTCTACTCTGGATCATTTTAGGACCCCTTTAAAGAATTTTTTTATACGACAAGTTCGCTTGTTGGCTTTCAATCATATCTTAATTAGCTATTTTGATTTCACCATTTTCATGCATTCGACACTCCTCACATTTTGATCCTCTTCCTCAGTGCAACTGGAAGGAGGTTGTGTTTTTCCATTTCAGAAAAACACGCAGGAAAGAAAAACAAGGGAATTTCTAGAGAGAAGTTAAGGCAAATTTTTCTCTTAAGCGAGGATTTGGCGATTAAATCTCATTATTATTTTTATTATTAAAACTCCTATTTTAAGAATGAAACTTCCGCTTAGATAAAAAATCTATTGATTTGAGGATTAAAATTTCTACTTGATCTAAGACCAATCAATAATCAATATAACTTAAATATTAAAGATTGCTTCCAGAAAATAAATTAACGCCAAAGATAATTTTTCCTTTGTTTGCCACGTAATCAATTTTACTCCAATTGTATTTTAGTTTGTTGACTTTTCTCAATTGCTGTTGACTAAATGGAGTTGTTTTACTGCTTCACACGTGTAAGTCGTATGCAAGGTTATAAAAACCACTTCGCTCTCTTCCTTGCTTGGTGTGGTGTCTTTCCAAGCATGCAACACATGTCCTCAATTTTTGAACCAAGTAAATTCTCGGGTTTTCTTTTTTTTTTTATCATTTTTTTTTTATTTTTTAGTTTTTACATATCTTTTTTTAATTTTTTTTCAAAATTTTGATGGCTTCTTCAAATAATTTCTTTAACATTTTATCTCGCTCTTTAAATAAAACTGGTAAATAAGAATTTGAAGAAAAAAAAATGCAGGTTTTTGATTTCTACTGTGGATTCAATTTGTTCCTCTATCTCAATATATAGTTAAGAGATTCTTTTATGTATTTTTCTTTTTCCCTTTCATTCTGATATAATTTCTTCCTTAATTTATCTTAATATTTGCAATTTTTTAGGATAAGGTTGCTGGTGTTCTTCGTTTAGTATTTCATGACGTTGGAACCTTTAAAATGGATGAAAATTCAAGTATCAAAATTTGTAGTGGAGCTGCTCGTGGGTTGGTCTGGACCAATTCCGGATCAAGTTCAACTAGTTTCGGCTCACGAGTATATAAAACTGGTTCGAACCGGTTGTTGGACCAAGTCAAGTTGGACCAATTCAATGCAATAATTCCTTTGAATTGGTCCGGCTCGATAGCCTGCTTTGTCAAAAACTAGACCGAGCCAAGCCGAACCGACCAATCCTGGTTCTTTTTTTTTAAATTTATTTATTAATTCATTTTATTAATATATATTTAAAATTTTATTTATTAATATATGTAGACACCTAATTTTGTCCGGATTTAACAAATTTGAAAGCTTAAAGATCTCTATTTTATTCTCATTTTTACCTTTTTATTTATTTGTTTATTTATTTTATTTCTGTTTTTTTAGTTTGATTTTTATAAATTTAATTAATACTCAATAAAAAAAAAGGAAAGAACTGGTGCCGTGCATGGCACCAGTTCCTGCCTGCCACCAACTCTGCAGCTCCCATTCCCCTCTCTGCCTATCCCGTCCCATCTCTGCGAACCCCTGAGCCAAGTTTCACTCCCTCTAAAAACCCCTATCCGGTCACAACCAGAGGAGGAGACCATTTTTTTGGTCACCATTCACCAGAAGACCTGAGCTTGCCACCTTCACCACTTCCATTCCTCACACAACCACAAAAAAAAATCGGCAACCACCAGCCCTCAGCCTTTCGACTTCACCCAGCCATACAACCGAAACACCATTCGACCACCACTTCCTCTCCACCGAGCATCACCTAAGCTCCCACTGCCAATTTCACAGTCCCAAACATCCCAAGTCCAAGCTCACCACCTTCAGCCACGAACCACTATAAGCCACCATCAAAACCCTCTAGCCCTCAACCTTTCGGCATAACCAAGCAGCATAGACTCACACTCAACCCACAACCGAACCAAAATCCAAAAGCCTCAACCCGAGGCTGACGAACCCCAAAACAACCCTGATCTAAACACATGCACACACCAACAGCAAACCACATCCAATATCGACAAACATCATCAACCAAAAAAACAAAAAAAACAAAACAAAAAAAAGAAGATGGTTTTGGTTTGGCCAAATCTATCGGGTTAGGTAGCCTTTTTGGAAGAACGGTGGCTAGATTTGAGCTCAGGAGGTCGAGAAGCTTCCAAAAGTGAGAAGCTTTTTGGGATCCCGCCGACAAGTGGTGCCCGGCGGTGGCCGACGGCGAACGCAGCAACGGTCGGGAATCGCCTGGCCGAGAGCCTTCAAAGGCTTTGGAAATTTTTTTTTTGTAAAGGAAAGAAGAAATGAAGAGATAAAAAAAAGAGGGCTTTTATAGTATTGAAAAAAAAAACTACTGCAGGATCTGCACGTGGACCCGAATTCGAACCGGGTTCGCGTGCCTGACCCGCGAGGTCGAAGATCCGCATGTCGCATGACCCGACCCGCTTCAACTGACCAAGGGACACCTCGCCGACCCGATCCGATCCACCTGCTTTGGGCCACTTAGAAGGCTGCCAGGCCTGCACCGTTTGGGCTTCATTTTGGGCTATCTTCTAGGCTGTTTTGAAGGGCTTTTTTTTTGTTTTTAACCCAAATTATTTGGGTATAATTCCTTTCTTTTTCTTTTTACTTCATTATGCTACTCATTTATTTAATTATTTTGCTTTCATTTTTTAAAATATTATTGTTAATTAATATATTTTAATAATTTGTTTGAACATAAAATTAAATATTAGTTAATATAATTTGAAAATATGAAGTATGTAATCTATTTTATTGTTGAAAAAATAATAATAAATATATATACATAAAAAAAATATAATAAACAATATTCCGATGATGGGATGTTACGAAAGTCACAAGTAGTGATTCCTAACTGATTCCTAGGTGAGAAAAGTCTACTAAATGTTGCCAAAAGTATTGGAATATTTAGTATGATTTTTCAATAATTTAAATTTTTATTAAAAATGAAAATGAATAAGTTTTTTAAAACAAAGCAATATAAATAAATAAATAATAAAATTTAAATTAAATTCGCCCGATGATGGGATGTTATGAAATTCACAAGTAGTGATTTCTTAACTGATCCCTAGGTGAGAGAAATCCATCTAAATGTTACCAAAAGTATTGGAATATTTAGTGCGATTTTTCAATAATTTAATTTATTTGTTAAAAATAAAAATAAATAAGTTTTTTAAAAATATATATAAAGGAAATAAATAATAAAATTTAAATTTAATTAAATATTCTTCCGATGATGGGATGTCATGAAACTCACAATTAATGATTTCTTAACTGATCCCTAGGTGAGAGAAGTTCACTAAGTGTTACCAGAGTATTGGGATACTTAGTGCAATTTTTCAATAATAAAAATTTTTATTTAAAATAAATAAAGAAATATTTATATAAAAAAAATTAAAAAATTCATTTGCATCACTCATAATAATTTTTGAAGCAAGTGTGAATCTTCCGATGATGAGATTCTATAGAACTCACAAGTAGTGATTCTTAAGAAATCTCTAGGTGAGGAAATTATTTGAAATGCTACCAGAAGTATTGGGGTACTTCGGAATAATTTTCAATACAAAAGATTTTCACTTATTTCAAATAAAAAATAAACTTTAAATGTTTCAAAATTAATACAAATAAAAAATGATTTCAAAATAAATGGAGTTCTTTTTAAATGTTAAATTAAGACTATTTTATTAAAACCAAAGGATAACACATGATTACAATGGTACCGTTTTTTTAAACGGGCGTTGTGGGGGTGCTAATCCTTCCCCACGCGTAATCGTACTCCCGAATCTGATTTTGTTTTCGCATGCCAAAGTTGTCTTTTTAATAAAACTTAATTAATTTTGAGATTTTGTTAAAAAAAATAAATATTTTTAAGTGACCAATCACATCTAGTCAAAAAAGATTGGTGGCAACTCCCTTGTTTTTTAAAATGTTTTCAAAATCGTCAAGCGCGAAATTGTTACGACAGCTTGGCAACTCCACTGGGGACTTTTTGAGAGTCGAACCATTTATTAATCATGTGTTATCCTAAGTTTTAATTTAATGATCTTAGCTAATATTTAAGTTTAATTTCTTTAATTTTAAATAATTTGTTACATTTGTGTGAATAAGTTATTATTTTTATTTTATGGCATTCTTTATCTTGTATATATTATTGTTAATAAATTGTGGGGCATCTAAGACAGAGATTATGGTTTGATGAATATTTGATGTGTTCCCTCATACACATACTTGCACTTGCATTTACATAACATGAGCTCTATACCCGGGCTTCGTCTTTCTTAGGAGGGAGTAGAGTACCTATGCTCTCGTGAGGTAATAATCTCCGCAATGCCAAGTGAAATACTCGCACTCAGATTAAATCTTACTAGTCCAGTGTGGACGACAGTGAGGTATAATTTGAGAACCTTTAGATCCTTACAAATCTAAGCCCAACATATAGAGAGCCTTAAAGTCCAACCTTAGGTAGAGCTATGCCTGATTTTTGTAGAAATTGTTTCGAAATTAGGACACATGAGGGAACATATTCGACCCCTTTTCTCATATCTATAATAAAAGTACTATTGATTTTGGCTTAAATTGTATATAATTTAAGTCTTTGATTTTTTTTTAAAAAAAAGAGAATTTTTGTAAAATAAAAATAAAAAAATATATTTTTTCTTTATAAAAGATCTTGTAAAAAAATCCACTTATTTTTTAAAAAATAAAGATGTGTGATAAAAGTAATGGAACAAATATGTAACTTTTCTTTTAAAAATGCGAATAATTCTTCATTCTTTATTTTTTTTAAGGAGGAATTTTTTTGAAAATAGGTGCATAAAAATAGGAACTAATAAAAATATGTTCTCCAAAGCAAGAAGAAAAGGAGGTTTCTGCATTTTTTGCTGTAAGAGGTTTTTGTATCTACAAGAGTAACAAGAAAGTTTTAGTTTCTTCCACCATTTAAAAAAATGAAAATGATAAAAAAAAGATCATAAACTATTCATTTTATAAAAAATGAAATAATTTGTAAAAAAAAAAGTTGAGAAAAATAAGATTTTTGTTTCCTTCACTAAAAATAATAAGAAGAAATTTAATTAAGTCTTTTGTTTTAATTCAAAAAAAATTTTTTTTTCATTCCTTATTATTCTTGTAAAAGAATTTCTTGAGACAAAATCAGGAAAAAGGAAAATAAAAGGGACTAAGAGAGAAAGGTATTCATTTTTTTTTTCTTTCTTCCAAAATAAAAGAAAGGATAAAAGAAACTTTTTTATTCTTGTAGAGTCAAAACAAATAATTAAGACTGAAGGAGAGTCAACAAGATTTTTTTTTCTTCTCTTTTTTCCTTTGAAGAATTTTCAAATAAATTATATGATGTAAAATAAAGATGAGGAGAAAATAGTGTTGGATGGCGAGGTTAGGTTAAATAAATGTGGAAATGGTTAAAAAAATTTTGAAAAAAAAATTAATTTGAAAGGAAATAAAAAAATTAAAAATTGGTAAGAATGGTCTCTTGGTTTTAATTCATGGACTCTTAACCCTTTTTTTTTTTTACTTTCTCATTTTATGTTACATGCATAATAGAAATGTTATCGTCATGGCATTATACATTAAAAAAAAATCATTTTTCTTAAGCACATTCGCACCTCATGATATTTTTTATTTTGTATCATTCAATTCATCAATCATCAATGTGTTTATATATTCGTTAACGTGTCATATGCATTTTGTCATCATGTAATTTAGGTGATTTTTTTAAAAAAAAAAGAGAGAAAGAAGAAGAAAAAAAAACAATCTTCGTTTTATTTGCATTTAGCATATATTCCATTTCATGCAAATATGTTTCGTAATTCATCTCATTCTATCATATCTCATGCATTTTACATCACATTTCAAAGTGGAAAAAATTCTTTCTGATTTTTATGAAAAAGGAAACTTTTTGGAACATTTTGTTGGGCATAAAATGATTCTTTGATTTTTTAACTTGTTATTTCTACATGTTTTAGATTTGATTTTCCAAGTTGATATGCAAAGTTGTCAAACAGGAGGGAATTTTCAACAAAAATTTTTGTGTATTTTACTTTGCTATGTCATTAATTGTTGTAAATAGATTTTTTGAAAATATAGTAGAAAATTTTTCATGTATATTTTTTATTTTGATTTGTCATTGTATTTGATATATATAAATGGCATTGATTGATTCTTTTTGTCAAGAAATCACATTTTTTAATATATATATATATATATATATAATGATTCAAATAAAGCCTCACATGACTAAACCAAATGACCAAAGAAGTTGAACAAAATGACAAAATAAAGAAGGATTGAAGAGAGTTTTGAAAAATTGGTGATCATTATCAGAAAAATTCATCCACTACCTTCTCCAATTGTTTCCATGCCCTAAATCTCTTATAAAACCTTCATGCATTTGAGGAGGATTAGTGCAAACTTCATGATCCATGTTTACCCGGTCACAATATGCCATCAAAGTGTAATAACTTTTACCTAGGCAATGAACAATGAAACAATTAATTTGATAAAATTCATTTTTGGATTCCTTGAAAAATCAAGCATGATACTCTTTTAAAATTTGAATTTTGGTAATTTGATATGTGTTAAAACTATGCTAGAAATCACTCCTTTCTATCAATAGCCACAGGAGCGTCATACTTGTCAGAATTACCCGAATCTGTTTGAAAAACCACAAACCATGAGATTCCTTAGGCCATTTCTGAATCTTTGATTCATTCAGGTGACTGAAACCAAAATTGAGGAGGACAAAGTATCATACCCTTAACTTGCCCAAATAATGCAATACCTTTTTCCTCTCTTGGTAAAAACACCATGAGCAACCCAAAGTTAAATATGCCAATTCCAACAGCTTTCACTAGCTTGTGGGCATTTTGTAGCAATGTTTTGTTGCCGCATGAGTTGTAGAAAAAAAAACAAACAAAAAAACAAAAAAAAAGAAAAAAATTGAAATAAAAAATGAAAAAGAAAAATTGATTATGACATCATGCACTCAGGATATTCGAATGATTTCAAACAACACAAAAAAAAGAGAGAGAGAGAGAGGGAAGAAGAAGAAGAAGAAGAAGAATAAGGAACCAAAATTTGAAAATATCTAAGAAATTCCATCTTGAAAAACCAAAAACCAACAGAAAGACAAATATTTGACTTTTTTGACTCAAGGAAATTTTTGTCAATTTAAGTGACCATGTTTGAAATGACAAATGGCCATCTTTCATCATCCTTTTCACTAATCTGAAATTTATCCATTTGCTACCCTCCTTGAGCCTTATAAATTCTTTCTAAATAAATCTTAACCAAGGATCACCCTCTATATTGAGGGGCACATATAGAAAAAGACATTTTCCAAGAGTATGAATGAATAGCCCTAATTCTAGGTCGAAAAGGATTATCATGTTGAGGGACAAATGTGAGATGAATTAGCTTTACAAAATTTTGACCTCACTCCATTTGAAGTAAAAAAAATGCAAAATAAAAAAAAAAGGAAAAAGAAATTGTAAAAAGAAAAAAAGAAAAAGAAGAGAAAATAAAATGAAGGTGTAGTGAAATAAAAAAGATGAGGACAAATGTCGAGTTAAGCCTTCAAATGATATTAAATGATCCTTGGTTACCATCCTTAGACACATTTTGGGCCTTATTATCCATTCTTTCAGAACCCCGAAACCTGGCCTGCATTACGTACCTTGACAAGTCCATTTCGATCAAATGTGGATACTTAAACTGAAGAGATTCTTCCTTGATGAATTATCATAACCAATGAGGCACTTAGCTTATTTCTCAACCAAGATTGTCCTTCAAGAATCTTCATAACCAATTTTAGATGTATTTTGAATTCTTAAGTGCATGATGGAAAAAAAAAAGAAAAAAATATAAATGAGGCTTTAGGGTAAAAACACTAAAAAGGGCAGTCTAGAGCAAAAGTAAAAACCTTTCGAGGTCATTCATGGTAATGCCACACCAGAAGCGGCATTAAGAAAGTCATTTTGAAGCAATCATTGAGCATCCCAAACCATCAAGATATCCAAAAATGCCCTTTTGAGAGCCATTAAAAGGATTGGTACCAAGAGTGAAGCTTTTGTCTCCTCCCAAAATAACACGCCAAAATTTGAGCCCATAATGACTAGTCTTGACAACTATCAAAATACATAATTTAAAAATTAAAAGGGTGCCAAATTTTGTCTGCATTTCAAGATAAACCACTTTGCAAAACCATGATTTGCAAGGAATCCATTTTTTGAAAAACTTGTGTTTTATTTGTGAGCCTAGATGAAGGAACATTCATTTCCTTTTCTACCAAGTTGTAAGCCTTTCTTGCTAAACCAAAACATTGATTTGTGAAACCACCTGATCCATTTAATGAGGATAAATTACTATCCCCTCCACATCCACCTAAATAGTGGTCATTAATCTTTAAGAGACTCAAATGTCATAATTCTTGGTTATATTTGTGTTTAACTGCCTTTGATCATTGTTATGTGGGGCAATTTTGTTCTAATTTTTTTTTATTTTTATTGCTGATTAAATAGGGAAATTTGATAATTATTGTGGGGCAAAGAATTTCTTGTGCCGTTTTGGGGCAATTCTTGTTAGAAAAAAATTTTGATTGTAAAATGAATTCTTATGATGTTTTAAAATGTAATAGTAAATGAAAATGTGACAATTGTCTTAGGGCAACCTTTGTTACCCAAGTAAAAAATGGCTTCAAGTGATGAGATAAATATTTTAGGGTAAGTTAGATGAGAAATTAGAAATGGAAAAGTTTTCGTCAATAAGAAGAGAAAATCGAAAGAAAATTTTGGATAATTGCATTTGCATCTTTATAGTGCACATATGCATGAAACATTTGCATTTGCATCTTGATAGTATTCATTTGCTTTTGCATCATGATAGAAGTTGTCTGTATTTGCATCATAATAATTAGCTATTCATTAACATCATTGATAAAGAAATTTGCATTGACATTGTTGATATTGCATTTGCATCAGTGATCGTTGCATCTGCCAAACATTGAAAAAAAAAATAGGGGAAGATAGGAGTTATGTGAATTAGAAAAGAAAATGAAAATTGAAAAAAAGGAAAAGAAAAGTTTGTGTAAAAGAGAGGAGGAAAGAAATAAGAATCAAGTTTCTTTTTGAAAATGACAAGAATATGAAGATGTAGCTTGAAAAGCAAGATAAAAAAAAAAGAGATTCTTTTTTAGAGAAAGGAAAGAAAAAGCAAGAATAAAAGTCAAACAAAAAAGAGAAAATGAGATGAGTTTAATGGAATTTTGGGAATATGAGAGATAAAATGGAAAGTTCCAAAATTTTGAGAATTTGAAAAAAAAAAAAAACCTTGAGATTAGATAGTAAAGAATTGATAAAGGAAACTGCAGAATCAAGAATCTTAAAAAAAAATAATTGCAATCTTGATATTGGATAAAAGTTTAAGCCCAATAAAGTTGGCACCCAAGATGAAAATTTAAGCCTAACGTAGCTAGCACCTAGACGAGTTTTAAGACCGATGTAGTTGGCACCGTTGTGTGGTATTAAGCCCAATGAAATTGGCACATTATGAGATGAGAATTTTCGAACTAAATTTCAAATGTGTACCAAGTTTCAAATTTCGGATGTGAATCTCCGAATCAATTTTTGAATGCAAATCTCTAAGTCAAACTTTTCGGATGTGAATCTCCAAGTTAAAATTTTGGATGTGAATCTCCAAATCAAAATTTCAGGTGTGAATCTCTGAATTCCAAGTTAAAATATTGGGTGTGAATCTCCAAGTTAAAATTTTGGATGTGAATCTCCAAGTTAAAATTTCAATTTTTGGATGTGAATTCCCGAGATCAATTTTCAAATGTGAATTCCCGAAACCAACATTCGGATGCGAATGCCCGAACAAATTTTCTGGAAGTGAATTCCTAGATTTTCGAATATGAATTCCCAAAACCAACATTCGGATGCGAATGCCCGAACAAATTTCTAGAAGTGAATTCCAAGATTTTCGGATGTGAATTCCCGAAACTAACATTCGGATGCGAATGCCCGAACAAATTTCTAGAAGTGAATTCCTAGATTTTCAGATGTGAATTCCCGAAACCAACATTCGGATGCGAATTTTCGAACAAATTTTCTATATGTGAATTCCTAAACTTTCGGATGCGAATTCCCGAAACCAACATTCGGATGCGAATGCCCGAACAAATTTCTAGATGTGAATTCCTAGACTTTCGGATGTGAATGCCCGAACAAAATTTTCTAGAAGTGAATTCCTGGATTTTCGGATGTGAATTCCCGAAACAAACGTTCGGATGTGAATTCCCGAAACATATATTTCTCGATGTGAATACCTGGACTTTTGGATGAGAATTCCCGAAACAAACCTTCGGATGCGAATGCCTGAACAAATTTCTAGAAAGTGAATTCCTAGATTTTCGGATGTGAATCCCCGAAACAAAATTTCTAGATGTGAATTTCTAGACTTTCGGATTTGAATCCTTGAAACAGACTTTCGGATGTGAATTCTCGAAATATATATAATTTCTAGATGTGAATTCTTAGACTTTCGGATGTGAATCCCCGAAACCAAATTTTTAGATATGAATTCCTAGATCTTTGAATGTGAAATCACTTAATCCAAGGCATATTTTAGAATTTTAAAGTTTCCTTGCCTCTTCAGTAAGAGGAGCACATTTCAGGAAAAATTTTAAAGTTCCATAGCCTCTGTTGCAAGAGGAGCACATTCCAAGAAGAATTTTAAAGTTTCATTGCCTCTGTTGTAAGAGGAGTACTTTTCAGGAAAGAACTTAAACTTTCATTGCCTCTGTTGCAAGAGGAGCACATTCTAGGAAGGAATTTAAAGTTTCATTGCCTCTGTTGCAAGAGGAGTACATTCCAAGAAAAGTATTTAAAGTTTTAATGCCTCTATTGTAGAAGGAGAACCTTTTTCAAGAAAAAAGAAAAAAAAAATAACAAAATAAAAAACAAAAACAAAAGAAGTAGATCATGAGTCGGACAAAATTATAGTCTATTGTCTATTGTCTTTGCCCTATTCCTGATTCTCAGCAATGTGCATAGAGGGGCAGCTGTAGACACCTAATTTTGTTTGGACTTAACAAATTTGAAAGCTTAAAGATCTCTATTTTATTCTCATTTTTACCTTTTTATTTATTTGTTTATTTATTTTATTTTTGTTTTTTTAGTTTGATTTTTTATAAATTTAATTAATACTCAATAAAAAAAAGGAAAGAACTGGTGCCGTCCTGCCAGCCACTAACTCTGTAGCTTGTATTCCCCTATCTGCCTACCTCGTCCCATCTCTGCAAACCCCTAAGCCAAGTTTCACTCCCTTTAAAAACCCCCATCCAGTCACTACCAGAGGAGGAGACCATTTTCTTGGTCACCATTCACCAGAAGACCTGAGCTTGCCACCTTCACCACTTCCATTCCTCACACAGCCACAAAAAAAAAAATCAGCAACCACCAGCCCTCAACCTTTCGGCTTCACCCAGCCATACAATCAAAACACCATTCGACCACCACTTCCTCTCCACCGAGCATCACTTAAGCTCCCACTGCCATTTTCACAGTCCCAACCATCCCAAGCCCAAGCTCACCACCTTCAGCCACGAACCACCATAAGCCACCATCAAAACCCTCTGGCCCTCAACCTTATTGCATAACCAAGCACCATAGACTCACACTCAACCCACAACTGAACCAAAATCCAAAAGCCTCAACTCGAGGCTGATAAACCCCAAAACAACCCTGATCTAAACACACGCACACACCAACAGCAAACCACATCCAATATCGACAAACATCATCAACCAAAAAACCAAAACAAAACAAAACAAAAAAAGAAGATGGTTTTGGTTTGGCCAAATCTATCGGGTTAGGAAGCCTTTTTGGAAGAACGGTGGCTAGATTCAAGCTCAGGAGGTGGAGAAGCTTTCAAAAGTGAGAAGCTTTTCGGGATCCCGCCGACGAGTGATGCCTGGCGGTGGCTGACGGCGAACCCAGCGGCGGCCGGGAATCGCCTGGTCGAGAACCTTCAAAGGCTTTGGAATTTTTTTTTTTTTGTAAAGGAAAGAAGAAATGAAGAGATAAAAAACAAGAGGGCTTTTATAGTATTGAGAAAAAACCATGGTCTGTGCGCCTGACCCGAGGGTCCGAAGATCCGCGTGCCGCCTGACCCTACCCGCTTCACCTGACCCGGGGACACCTCGCCGACCCTATCCGATCCACTTGCTTTGGGCCACTTAGAAGGCTACCAGGCCTGCGCCTTTTGGGCTTCATTTTGGGCTATCTTCTAAGCTGTTTTGAAGGGCTTTTTTTGGGTTTTTAACCCAAATTATTTGGGTATAATTCCTTCCTTTTTCTATTTACTTCATTATGCTACTCATTTATTTAATTATTTTGCTTTCATTTTTTTGAAATATTATTTTTAATTAATATATTTTAATAATTTGTTTGAAAAACATAAAATTAAATATTAGTTAATATAATTTGAAAATATGAAGTATGTAATCCATTTTATTGTTGAAAAAATAATAATAATATATATATGCATAAAAAAATATATAATAAACAATATTCCGATGATGGGATGTTACGGAAGTCACAAGTAGTGATTCCTAACTGATTCCTAGGTGAAAAAAGTCTACTAAATGTTGCAAAAAGTATTAGAATATTTAGTATGATTTTTCAATAATTTAAATTTTATTAAAAATGAAAATGAATAAGTTTTTTAAAACAAAGCAATATAAATAAATAAATAATAAAATTTAAATTAAATTCGCCCGATGATAGGATGTTATGAAATTCACAAGTAGTGATTTCTTAACTGATCCCTAGGTGAGAGAAATCCATCTAAATGTTACCAAAAGTATTCGAATATTTAGTGCGATTTGTCAATAATTTAATATCTTTGTTAAAAATAAAAATAAATAAGTTTTTAAAAGAAAATATATAAAGGAAATAAATAATAAAATTTAAATTTAATTAAATATTCTTCCGATGATGGGATGTCATGAAACTCATAAGTAGTGATTTCTTAACTGATCCCTAGGTGAGAGAAGTTCACTAAGTGTTACCAGAGTATTGGGATACTTAGTACAATTTTTCAATAATAAAAATTTTTATTTAAAATAAATAAAGAAATATTTATATAAAAAAATTAAAAAATTCATTTGCATCATTCATTATCTGTTTGCATCATAGGCATTCATAATAATTTTTGAAGCGAGTGTGAATCTTCCGGTGATGAGATTCTATAGAACTCACAAGTAGTGATTCTTAAGAAATCTCTAGGTGAGGAAATTATCCGAAATGCTACCAGAAGTATTGGGGTACTTCGGAATAATTTTCAATACAAAAGATTTTCACTTATTTCAAATAAAAAATAAAATTTAAATGTTTCAAAATTAATACAAATAAAAAATGATTTCAAAATAAATGGAGTTCTTTTTAAATGTTAAATAAAGACCATTTTATTAAAACCAAAGGATAACACATGATTATAATGATACCGTTTTTTTAAACAGGCGTTGTGGGGGTGCTAATCCTTTCCCACGCGTAACCGTACTCTCGAATCTGATTTTGTTTTTGCAAGCCAAAAGTTGTCTTTTTAATAAAACTTAATTAATTTTGAGATTTTGTTAAAAAGATAAATATTTTTAGGTGACCAATCACACCTAGTCAAAAAAGATTGGTGGCAACTTCTTTGTTTTTTAAAATGTTTTCAAAATCATCGAGTGCGAAATTGTTACGACAATATATTTATTCAAAATAAATATTTATTAATATATTTTTTGATTTAATCTAATAAATTTATTTTTATAATAACTTATATTAATAGTAATTATAAATTTATAACATATATAAAGTTATTATAATTTATTTAATTAAAGTAACTATAATTTAAAGATAAAATTATTATCAAATTATCTAATAATTAACAATAAAATAATAAATAATGATATCATGATATTATGATAAAGTTATTATAATTTATTTAATAAAGCTGTTAGTTTAAAAAAATTATAATACTTTTTAAAATTTTTTTATTTTGTTAAACTTATTTAGTTATTTATTGCATTTGAAATATAATTATACTTATTATTTAAAATATAAGTAAACTTATCATTTTGCTTTTAAAATATTTATTCATATATTTAGTATGTTTTGAAAATATTCATTCATTTTGTATTTTAAATATTTATTTATGTTTTAAACATAGTATAAGTATAACATTAATTAATTTGGTATTTGACAATAATAATAAATGAAAATAATAAATGAGAAAAAGGAGAGAGTAGGAGACCAAAGACTTTTTACGTTGAACCCCTACAAAAGTTAGAACGGTAAAAACCATGAGACCGTAGCCCATAAAAATATTTACAATGACGAAACTTATTCCGCGTTAAACCAATCTTTAGGGCATGTTAACATGCATGATGAATCCAGATTAAGAGTGGTTCGATGGTCTCAATAATTCTTTCACATGCGAGAATGCAGGTTATGAAGCAACAGAAGAAACTTGCACCGCAAAAGCATCTCGAGCTATTGAAGCTATAATTGGAAATTGTCTTTGATTTTCTTTCCACCATTAGAGAAGATCAAAGTTTTTGCCTATAGAAAAGTCTTGACTTAAGAAAAATCCTATCTTGTTGATGTTAGAATTTCGTCGAGTTATTGATGATTTAGATCCGCCAACTTTTCCTTTTAGCTTCATTCTCTTCTTTGCTGCTTCCTTAATTGTATTCAAAATGCCTTTTCCTTTGTTGCTGCCACCACTCTCGGTTTCTTCGTACGTTTCTTCTTCTCCTCGGTTAAAGTTGAACTTCTCTCTTTCTGCTTCATAAATATTAAACAATTCTCCAAAAATATTGTTAATTGAGGACTTTTGGTCCTCAATAGAATCAAGACCAAGAAATTCTTTACAACAAAAAAATCTCTATATTTACCTCACCTTAACTAAGATCTAGTAAAGTTGCAATACAATAAATAGGAGGAATTGTTTCCCAATATTTTTTTAAAAATTTTCCTCCATATCATATACAAAAGAAGATAAAATTTCATGATCCTTAAATTTTAAAAATTATCAAACATTATATAAATAATAGGAACAAAATAAGGTGTAGTTGGATAAAGTTAAGTTAAAAATCTTTCAATTACATCTTGAAAAGTAGATAATAAATCAACATAACATTCAATAGAAATCCAATCTTCATCATAAAGTGCAAAATATAGGCTACTTGTATAATTGTTACAAAAAGGAGTAATAAGTTATTTATAAGGTAAAATA
Organism: Heritiera littoralis; assembly: GCA_031772115.1. Classification (NCBI taxonomy): domain Eukaryota; kingdom Viridiplantae; phylum Streptophyta; class Magnoliopsida; order Malvales; family Malvaceae; genus Heritiera; species Heritiera littoralis. The sequence continues at coordinate 409,031 of JAPDPK010000180.1, read as the reverse complement.
GGAGAAAGTGAACAATGAAGTGAGTTCCACCTTATTTCCACGAGAAGTGAAAACGATTTAACAGGTACATTATTTGCTAGACAAAGCTGCTTCCGTTCACGTTTATTTTTTGGGGTGTGGATCCATTTTACTAACATTTTAATTTTATCAATTGGACCTATGCTAGTACTAGTAGCACTAAAAACACTTTAAACACACAAATTTATAATATAGCTTGCACATCTAGCATGAAAAAATAAAACTTGTATAACTGGGTTTAAACTTTTAATGAACATAGGAATAGTTGTGATATCACTCAAAGCATTATCTAAAGTAATAGCAAAAACTTTATTATTTTTCAGTCCATACAATTTACAAATTTTAGTAATATATTTATGAATAGTATATGAATTATGCGCTTCTTCTATTACATCTAAAGATAAAATTAGTTTTTGCATGCACCAATCTTCATATACCCAATAACAAGTTATAACAAGATAACTTATACCATTAGTACTAGTCCATATATTACTAGTTAAACTAATCCTAGATGAAATATTACTAAGTTTATCAATTAAAACTTGCCTATATTCTTTAAACATAACCATACAATCTTTTTTTTAAAGTATGTCTAGAAACAGATTTTTATGCAGGTTGTAAATATTTACAAATGAATTCTAAATATCTTACTTTTCCACAAATTGTGAACGATTGCTCATTTCTAACTCTAAGTCTAACTAAACCACGTCTAGCTTGAATATTATCAAAATTAAATTTTTTTCCACCATCATGTATATTAATTTGAGATTGTTTACTTTCAATAATTTCATTTTCTTCAACATCTAGATTAATTTTATGTGCACTATTCAAATATCTTTTATACGTACCTGTACTGCCACCACTCCTGCCAAAGCTATAAGCATAAACGCCTTTACATGATTTACAAATAGTAGAATATTCATCCATCGTACCTTATTTTACTATATTGTCGAAATACTCCCATACCTTGCTCCTTTTTTTTAGGTAATCTTCGTTTTCGTCGATATTGATGATGTAGCGGCAGTGGTGGTAGTTGATGATTGTGTTTGAGTATGACCTCCACAACGACTAGTACTACAATCTATCAGTGGTGTCAAAGGAAGCTCTTCCTCCTTTGGATGAATATCGAGTTTGACTTCATTGAATGATTCGTCACCCAAATTAAAGATTTTAGTAGAACCGAAAGGGCAAGAAACGAAACATGAACGACGAAAGAAATCTGACATTTTTATATTTTTTGAAAATAAATATATTTTAAAATTTGAAAAAAAAATAGATGTCGAATATATATTGGAAGTTGGAACTTGGAAGTTGAAAGTAAAATTTGTAAAATTGTAAAACAAAAAGAAAAATGAATTTTAGAGAGAAAAATGATAATATTATAAATTTAGAATAAGAGAATTTGAGTGAATTTGAGAGAGTTTGAGTGAGTATTAAAAGACTATGAGTGTTGAGATTAGAGAGAAAATGAGAGAAAATGTTAAAAAAAAAAGAAGGAAATGATTAGGTATTTATAGAAAAAAATATTGAATTTAAAAAAATTAAAAAAATTTGAAAAAAAATGGAGGGAGGGAGTGTCCCCTTCCTCCTTCAAATTGGGGCAACATCTCCATTTTGTAGTACCGTGCTTTTGCAGGCTACTGCAAAAATGCTTGCCACTATGCAAGTCTGTGCAGTGACAGGCCTTAATTTAAAAAACTTTGAACGAATCGATTCCAGCCAGGAACTGATCCAGGTCGAACCGAGACCACGGGTCCTGGTCCGATAACGAGCTGGGCCCTTATCAGGCCCTTTTTTTTTAAAACTAGCCCAGCTTGGTAATTTAATGAGCTAGGTCGATTCTAGTTATTGAGTTGAGTTAACCCAGTTCGATTTCGAACTGGGCCGAGTCAACTTGGCCTAATAAATTTGTAGTTACCTTTGAAATGGACGAAAATTCTAGTATCAATTTTTGCCAAAGGATTTAAGTTTGGGTTTAATGTTCTTGAATTGACTTGAATTCTGGCTTTTTGTATGATAATGCTTGTTGATTAAAAGCTTTCGAAATGATGAATTTACTATTGTTTTTAATTATTCATGCAGGTGGTATGAATGGTAGTCTATGAAGGCATTCCCTCTTTTCTCTCTTTCTACTTGAGATAAAATTTATATATTTATATGTAATTTTCTTTCTTGTTTGGATGCTACATGTAGCTAAGTAGCGAGTTTTTTAGGCCAATCACGTGTTTGATTCCGCTAAACAATATGTTATCTGGTTTAAAACAATCTCATCAATTCTCGATATAAACGTACATGGATGAGGTGTAATTTACACAGGATAAAATTCATCAACAAAAAGCAAATTTGTTGGGTGTAACACTTTCCTTCTTTTAATCATCATCTTCTTCTCCTTATATATAATATCCTTTCATTTCATAATAGGTTTCGAGTAACTCGCTGAATGGAAGGATCCATTATCTGTTAATTATATAATTAAGTCAAAATTAATTGGATGATTGTATCATTAACTATTTTTTTTATTTTTCAAATTTTGCTAAAATGAAAAAAATAAAGGAGCAACAACAAAAAACGCGCAGCATAACATGTGCAAGCAATCTAGTATAATATTAAAAGAAGTGTGCAAGCAATCTAGCATAATATTAATAGAAGCTTTTGTTAGCTTTTCTGCAGTGATTTTTTGCCGCATCATTGATTTTGCTTCAATTTGGTTTATGATTGAAAGATATTTGTTGTTTTGATTAGCCATGATTTGAGGGCTAATAAGAGAAATCAACATACATGCAATTAGGCCTTTGTTCCACTTGCTCTTTTTTTTTCCTACTCTCTATTTCTCTTACTCTCTTTTTTCTTCTTTTTTTTCTTTTTCTCTCCACCATGGTGAGTTTTCATCATTTTTCTGGATTTTAATGCCCTGACCATCAATCACCGCCATCAGCAACCAATCGCAAGCGACGATTTGACCCCAAAATGACTAGTCTCCTTTTTCTATTTTCGATCTTGGTTTCTTCCAAAAATGCCGAAAGACGCCTAGATCTACAATTTAAAATTAAAACTTACAACTCCAAAACAACCCACCTCCACCACTCCGAGTCCCTTGATTTCTTTGTATGTTTCTCACTACCTTCTAGCCCTCCTTTGCCTAAATTTTGAAGCCAAAAATCTCATTCAACCCACCCAAACCCAAAATTATTAGAGAGATAAAGTGTCTCTCTCTTATATTTTGGATGATTTTGTTTGTGTGTGCCTGATTTTTTGATTGGCTTTGAAAGAAACTGTAGATATATTATAAAATATATTCATATTTTCATATTAGAAGTGATTTAATACTTGCTTTCTTCAAAATTAGGTAAATTTATTTTTTTTTTTTGCATGACATGTTTTTAACCTTCAGATTACTTTACTTAATTGCCTTTTTTTTATTTGTGCAAAACTTACTTTGGTCATGACAAAACATTGAAAGCTAAGGTATGAATTGTTTTTATATTTGTTTAAATAATCATTGTGTTGGCTCATTTAACTAACCGAGGAGGATGAATCAATTTGGGTTTATTTCTAAATTTTGCTTTCTAACTTTAAGACTTTTTACACTACTTATTGTATTTCATTGCAAGCAAATAAGCAAGATAAATATGCAACAATTAAAATAAGAGTGTGGGGAAGAGAACTCGTATACTTGCAAATTATAAAGGTTCAGCCAAAACGAAATAACTGACGTAGGCAAGGGTGCTGAACCTTATTTGTTTCTCCTTCCTTATGCCTCGATTCAAGTTAGCCAAGAAGGACCGATTGAAGTCTTATTTCTTCTCTACCACAAATCCAAAAATCGGCCAAAACGGACCTCATTTGGTGGGTGAAAATTGAGCTGGAAGTTGATGCGCAAAGTTGAGACTATGCCGAAAATTTTAGGTTACTTTAAAAGAATATATGTTAAATTTTTTATTTTTCTAAGATGAATTTAGTGTTAAAAAGTTGTGAAAACACCCCTAGGACAATAAGTGAGGTTCAGCCAAATGGGTTTGAGGGTGTAAAATTTGTATGAATTAGTTTGAAGATAAGATAGGTAGTGATAGACATGATTTTAAGCTCGGATATAATGTTGGTTTTTGAAGAAATTTAAAGAAAGATGGTAGAGGGGTTCGGCCAGTAGAAATTTCATGGGGTGTGCTTAAATTTATTTAAGTACTATGATGACTGATATTTGGGATAAAGAAATATATCAAAATAGTTAAAACTGAAAGAAAATGGTTCAGACGTCAAAAAGTGCATTGGCCAGGTGAAGGGTAGTGTTAAATTGAGAATGAAATAATAATTTGATAATTTTAAAGGAGTTGAAAAATAATATTTAAAGTATCGGTATCGTTGAAATTGAAAAATGACTAAATAGAATTATTTTAGTGTTAGTAGTATTTCGACTCCGGTAAGAAGTAGACTGAAAATGTTGTTGTATTAAAAAATTAAAATATTATTAAGTACTCTAAATATTTAGTAAATGGAGTACTAGGTTTTAACTATGTTTGAATACTGATTGCAGCTAAGTAATCCATAGGAGTGAATTTTGGAAAGGAAAGGATAGTCGCAAGTAAGCTGCAACCGAGGAATTTTCGGTTAAATAGCAAGGAGTGAGGTAAGGGACAGATATAAAAAAAATGTAGGACGGTGTTGTGATCCTTTAAATTTAGTTGCTTTATGAAAGAAGGTTTTCTTACGCTGCTTGTATGGTTTTCAATGAAGTGATGTTACTGTTTATTTAAAACAAATGATTGTAATGCAACTTCATAAAGTGATCGTAGAAGAAAGGATGGAATAATTTGATTCTTGCTGTGATTGAATTGTTAGGTATTTGAATTATTCTGAAAATTGATTATGAATTTGAAACTGTTTGGAATTGCTTATGGAACTAATAACTGATTTGACCTTGTTTTTAGATTTATTAACTGTTGATATTGTTTTATGGAATTAAATCTATTTTGGAATTGTTGGTGGATTTGAAATACTATTGAGAATTGATTTGTGGATTTAAAATGTATTTGGAACTGTTGAGTATGTAAACTGTTGAAATGGATTGTGGTTTGTTTTAAACTACTTGCAGGATATCCTATTTTCTCAAAGGATATGTTGTCGAATTTTATACAAAACTATTTTATGGAAAAGGAGTGTTGTTTTCTTGTATAAAGAGGAATTTAGAAAAGATTTAATTAAGAACCTGTTCAAAGGGATTTCCACGGTATTGTTTAAAGTTACATTGGAAGGATTTCGAAAATGGTTTGGAGTTTTAAGAAACTAATCTTAAATGGGTTCTAGGAGCTTATATTTTAGAAAGTGTTTAAAAGTTTTAAAATATTAAACGTTTGAAAATTTTATGTCGTACAGATAGTTTTTGTTTCAAACTTGGAAACCAAAATAGAGTTGCACTGCAAGAACTTCGTATAGGTAGGTAGTTAGACTTGCATAACTGCACGATTCATATGCATAGCATTAATTTTAAAATGTTATGAATTATGAAATATTGATTTTTGAATATTCTTTAATTAAAGGAAAGAAATAAATTGATTTATCGTATTGTTTTACTGCATTGAACTGTTTTAACTTATAGATGATAAACCACCAACTTTGTTTATTGAACTTTAAAGTAAAGTTCGTAGTTAGATGTTTTGACTTGAATTACATTGAAATGATACTGAATTTCTATAAATGAAATGTTTTAGAATTAGTGGGTTATCCTAAAGGTTTTTAAATGACAAAGGGCTTGGATTCCTCTTAAAAGTGTATTCGGAAAAGTATTGTAATTGTATCGGTTTGAAAAGTATAAGTTATATTTTATTGAAAACCGAGAAATCAAGCCAAATGATTTGGAGGCATTTGACTTCCCATAGTTGCCTGTTAGTAGTCATGTCGTATTGTATTGTTTGCTATTAAACCTTGAGCAAGTCTACAACCATCCCTGTATCACCTATTTCTTGGTACTATGGGGTGCACTATTTCACTGTTGACCCTAAGCAAGTCTTTAGCAGTCTTTAGATGTTACTAGCCGTGACATCCCAGTCACTATCCAAATGCCAACTAACTTTTTCTTTCACTTATACTTGATTAGACTCGTTCGTCAATGTCATTCATTCTTCTTCTTCTCAAACTTGATATTTAATAACTCAATATGAATATGTTAATTTCAAACAAAGCAGAATAATGATATATATACATATCATTCTTTTCTACAGGATCTTACACACCTTACATACCTAAATCCCCAGACATCTTATAAACGTTAATGTACTGTAGTACTGTCTGACTTACATAGTCACATAAGTATACCTTCAACTATTATTGAGAAGCTTATCTCGAAGGTACATTTGATATCTCAAAAGCAAGCTCCTCTATTTGGAGCGGGGTTCACTTCAGATAATCTGTAAGAAAAATATTCGTAAAAGGATGAGTTTACGCTCCATAAGAAATATATGTAAAAGAGTGTACTATGTCTCTATACGCAGTTTTCTTGCTTGGCTCTATAATGTCATGTAAAATCATTATAAAGCATATTCGTATACTTTCGTCAAATATATAAAAGTTCTTCATAATAGCATATGCTTTTAATTCGAGTAAATCATATACTTCTTTAAAATAGCATATGCTAACATACTTCACTTACTTTTTTGAAAACATACATCATATAGTTCTTTCAAATATCATTTGCAAACATACATACTTCTTTCAAAACATCTTATAAAAGTAAATCAAATACTTTCGATTTCCTTATTCTTTTGAAATCACATATACATATGTCTTTCAAATAACATAAAGACCATTTGCATTTTAACGGAATTATGCACTGAATCATCAAGTGGCGTACCTCGTAGGGCTAGGAATCCTCCCACAGCCGAACATATACATATGACAAATTTGGCCAACTGTCAGTGGCTACAGCGAACACTAGTCAGGTGTCATTCTGTAGCGACTGAGGCCTGACTTATAGTCCCTCAGCCAAACATAAATCATCTCGGGGACTTGATCAAAGCCCCTCTAACAAGTACAGAAGTGCATAATCTCAAAACATTTGTCATATAGTTTTTTGCCATGACAATTATACCTTATTGAAATAGGTTTTAAAACTTCTTTTCAAATAAGGCAATCGACAGGTCCATATAGCAGTCGACTGGTTTTGTCAAATAAGCTTCGAAGTCCTCATTTTCAAAAGAAGGCAATCTTAATGGCAGTCTGCTGCTATTACATAAATCTTTTTATCGAAATTATTTTCTTTTAAAATTTCGATATTTAAAAATCGAAAACCACATAAGGCAGTCGATTGGTCTATATAGCAGTCGACCAGTTTTGAAACAGAATACTTTCTCAGAAAAGGCAGTCAACTGGTCATATAGCAATCGACTGTTTACGCAAACAAAATCTTCTGAAAACAGGGCAGTCAACTGGCTTCATAGGCAGTCAGCTAGTTTTGAAACAGAATGCTTTTTAAGTAAAAGCAGTCGACTATCCCATATAGCAGTCGACTGGTTTGAAACGGAATGCATACTGAGAAAATAGCAGTCGATTGGCTTACATAGCAGTCGACTGGTTTGTCTCGGTTTTTGAAAATCTAAGCTTTGGTTGTCTTTAGGCAGTCGGTTGCTACTTAAGGCAGTCGGTTGCTCTTAGCATTTTGGTAACTAGGAGTAAAACCTGAAAATCACGTTTCCTGCACTTAAAATAGCTGGTACTTCTTTCCAAAATAATTTAAAACATGCGGACATAGCCACCCTACGTCCGTTACATAAATTCCTTACCTCAATCACCAATGATCCACTAGCTTGGTTGCATCAACCTTAGCCTTTCACTTCACTTCTTCAAAGCTGTAATATCATATAAATCGAAACCTTTAAGAAATCTTTACATACGCGTCATACCAACTCCATATGACTCCAAACCATACACGAAATTGAAAGAATCAATTTCTATTCTTACCTTTGCCAATGACCAAATCAACAACAGTTCTGATCTCTTTAAATACTTGGATTCAGCTCTTCATATTATAGACCTAGCTAGAGCTAGTGACAAGGATCATTTTTTGTCAAAGGAGCTTAACGATTTGGTGATGTGTGATGGTGGTTTGTCAAGGTGAGTGAAATTGGAACTTAGGAAGAAATGGAGGAAATGAGAGTGAGGGTTGGAAAGTGGCTGCCGACTTTGGTGATGGGAGAAGATGATGACTCATGCAACCTTCATTTAATGCTCATTAATCCATTAATCATCTCAGTCACTACTTTGACCCTTTGATCATAAATCTCTCTTCTTCCATTCATATGCCACATGTATTTTAATTCCACAAAATCTGATATTAATTTCCCATTTAACTTATCTCTATTCCATTTTAACATCTCAGCCATGGATCATTTAATTCTTAACTATTTGACTATAATTTTCTTTAGTCCTTCCATGTTCCATATATCATTCATACATCAAGATTCTCATATTTACTTAATTATTTCAGTTTGAATTACTTTACAAACATGAAGGAATTACATGAAATAGGGATTTCATATTCTCCCCACCTTAGAGAATTTGGTCCTCCAAATTTGAATTGGGTTAGGTCTCAAATAACTCTGGATACCTTTTCTTCGTCAAGCTCTCTAGCTCCTATGTAACTTTTTTCCATAGTATGGTATTGCCAGAGAACTTTAATTAATGGGATCGTCTTAGACTTCAACACTTTATCTTTCTATCAAAGTCTGAACCGGCTTTTTCACATAACTCATGTCTTCCCAAATCTCCAACGGTTCATACTTTATGACATGAGATGGATCCGAAAAATACTTCCGAAGCATTGACACCTGAAAAACATTATGCATTCCCAATAGCTCCGGGGTAGTGCCAAATTTGTAGACAACATCACCCATTCAGTCTAAAACCTCAAATGGCCCAATGTAACGAGGATTAAGCTTACCTCTTTGGCTGAATCTCATAATTCCTTTGGATGGAGAGACTTTCAAAATACATAGTCTCCAACCAAAAACTCAAAGGGTCTTCGTCGAGCATCTGTATAACTCTTTTGTCTACTCTGAGCTGTCTTAAGTCTTTGACAAATCAACTTAACATCCTCATAGGCTTGCTCGACCAAATCTGGAGCCAACTTACGTTCACCCACTTTTTCCCACCCAATCGAAGATCGACACCATCTACCATACAAAGCTTCATATGGTGCCATCTCGATACTTGTATGATAACCATTATTATAAGCAAACTCAGCCAATGGCATATGGTCATCCCATGAGCCTTTAAAATCCATAGCACCAGCTCTTAACATATCCTCGAGCGTTTGAATAGTGTGCTCGGACTAACCACCAGTCTGCGGATGAAAAGCTATGCTAAATTCAACTGAGATCCCATGGCTTGTTGAAAATTTTGCCAAAGTGAGAAGTGAACCTGTAATCTCTATCAGATAAAATGCTCACTAGAACTCCATGTAGTCTAACGATTTCTTTTACATACAATTCTGCCAAAGCACTAAGTGTATCTGTAGACTTCATAGGTAGGAAATAAGCTGACTTAGTTAATCTATCCATCAATTTTGGCTTAATCATTATACTAGCCATCATTCCAAATTTACCTTGAAGGCCTAACATTTAGATTAAGGCTTGTAAATTGCTCAAGCAATTCATACTTTCTTATTATCATATAAACCACTATTCCTTTATGCTTCTGGCTCAGAGCATTTGCCACTACAATGGCTTTCCCTGGGTGGTATAAAATCTCACCTTCATAATCTTTCAGAAGCTCGAGCCATCTCTTCTGTCTCATATTCAATTCTCTTTGAAAGAATTAGTACTTCAGACTTTTTATGGCATGTAAAAATCTGAAATTTCTCACCATATAAGTAATGCCTCCAAATCTTTAGAGCAAATACCACAATGGCTAACACCAAGTCATGAGTTGGGTAGTTCTTTTCATGGTCTTTTAATTATCGAGAATCATATACAACTACCTTACTATGCTGCATTAACATACATCTCAAACCTTGTCATGAGGCATTACTATACACCAAAAATCCACCAGAACCATTAGGAATGGTGAGGATAGGTGTAGTCGTTAGCCTGTGCTTCAACTAATGGAAACTTCGTTCACAGGCATCATCCCATTCATACTTTACCTCTTTACGCGTTAAGCGCGTCAAGGGAGCAGCTAACCTTGAGAAACCCTCTACAAATCTAAAACCAAGAAACTTCTAATCTCCGTTATTGTTTTCGATCTTTCCCTTTGAACCATCGTTTCTATCTTCGATGGATCGACCAAAACTTCATCTTTACTGATTATATGACCCACAAAAGGAGATATGATCTAACTAAAATTCACATTCACTTAGCTTGGCATACAATCCTCAATCATTGAGGGTTTGCAGAACTATCCTTAAATGCTGCTCATGCTCTTCCCAAGATCTTGAATACACCAATATGTAATCGATAGTCGATACAAATCCTTCAACTTTCATCTTTCTTCTTGACAAATAGCGCAGGAGTGTCCTAAGGGTATACACTTAGTCATATGAACCCTTCGTCTAATAATTCCTGAAGTTGCTTCTTAAGTTCTTCAAATTTTACTAATACCATCCGATAGGGAAATCTTGAAATGGGCTCAGTCTTTGGCACCAATTTGATCGTAAACTCTATTTCCCTATCTGAAGGAAGTCCTGGAAGATCATTCGAAAATACATCAAAATTTTCCATGATTACCAAAATTTCATTAAGTTCAGGACTTTTCTTTTCTACGTCCATAACATAAGCTAAAAATCCTTCACATAATCATACATACTTTGTATTACTTTTATTTGCAATTAAGTAAGATAAGTACACATATTTTTGCATTATACTTTTTCAACATTTACATCATAGTTAACTGGTGTCTTTCCTTTCTCTTCAACTGTGGCCTTACGCTGGGGTTGGGTGGCCTCTTCCGATCCCTCGGGCACCCTTTGATTCATCTTTAGACAATCCTTAATCATATGTCCCTGTTTACCACACCAATAACAAGCCCCAGTAATCCTGCGGCATGCTTGTGACCCATGAAACTTCCCGCAATATTCACACCTTTGTCTTGTACTCTTAGGTGAGCTAGTGGTACAACCAGCTGAATGTCGGGATCTTTCATCATTTATCTTGATCCCGGTGGGTCTAGGAGTCCCTGTACCATAACCATCATAATACTCCCAAACTCAATATATATTCCATATAACAATTTAATTAAATTAATAATCATTTTCTTATAATTTACTTGCTTACCTATCGAGGCTATTTCATATAGCTTATTTCTCCTAGATGGATATCTATCACTAGAGGCTTTCTCCTCTGATTTTCGCTTCATCAGTTCTTTGCCTTTGCCTTTGGCTCAGAAATTAGCATGTTGGAATTCATAGTCCTGTTCACATAACTGAGCCTTACGGACTACCTCATTATAAGTAGTGATATCCATAGTATACAGCTTGGATCTGATAGGAAACTTTAGTCCTTCTATAAATCTGTATATCTTATGTCCTTCACTCCTTAGGGTCTCTAGATCGAATTTGCTTAAAGAAATGAACTTTGACTCATATTGACTAATTGACATTGTCCCTTGAGTCAAGTTTAGAAACTCGATCTTCAACCTAGCTTGATCGGTGAGTGGGATGTATTGCTCATTAAAAGCCTCTAAAAATCTATCCCAGGTAGCCTCAGCATGTCGAGCCTCCAAAATGGCCCGAGTGGACTGCCACCAACACTCTGCATCGTCCACTAAAAAGTATGCAGCCAAACCCACCTTTTCCTTTTCGGAGCATGACATATACTCAAAGGATATAGTAACCACCTTCACCTAGTTCTCTGCGGCCAACGTGTTCCTATCCCCTTAAACTTAGGCGGATCTAGCTTCTTGAATTCTTTAATCAAGGTCATACTGAAGTAAGTCGTGAGATCCCGCCTTTCAATAGTTGGGACTTGTGGGGTTAACTCTGTTTGTACTTGTGGGGGCTGTACTATTGGAGTAGGATTAGCTGCTGGTGTACTACTGGCCGCATTCGGAAGGTTTGACATGAACTGTGTAAACATAGCGGCCATGTTCTCCATATGCTTCTCCATTTTTGCTAGCCTAGTGTTTGGGCTATATGGTGGAGATGGAGAAGAAGATTGTGCTGGGGGCTGTTCTACATGACCCTTTCCTCTTCCTTTACCAGTACCCCTTCTACCTGAGCTCATTCTATCGATGTAATCACAAAATTGAGCTATTTAGTATAACTATAAACAGTTATACTAGACATATGTATTCAGACATGTACAGTACATTGGGGATATACTCTATTTCTAGCCTAATGATACAGACAAACATCAGCCAAATCAGCTTTGATACCAATCTGTGACATCCCAGTCACTATCCAAATACCAGCTAACTTTTTCTTTCACTTATACTTGATTAGACTCGTTCATCAACGTCATTCATTCTTCTTCTTCTCAAACTTGATATTTAATAACTCAATATGAATATGTTAATTTCAACCAAAGTAGAATAATGATATATATATATATATATCATTCCTTCCTACAGGATCTTACACACGTTACATTCCTAAATCCCCAGACATCTTATAAACATTAATGTACTGTAGTACTGTCTGACTTACATAGTTACATAAGTATACCTTCAACTATTATCAGGAAGCGTATCTCAAAGGTACACTTGATATCTCAAAAGCAAGCTCCTCTATTTGGAGCGGGGTTCACTTCAGATAATCTGTAGGAAAAATATTCGTAAAAGGGTGAGTTTATACTCAGTAAGAAATATATGTAAAAGAGCGTACTATGTCTCTATATGCAGTTTTCCTGCTTGGCTCTATAATGTCATGTAAAATCATTATAAAGCATATCCGTATACTTTCATCAAATATATAAAAGTTCTTCATAATAGCATATGCTTTTAATTCAAGTAAATCATATACTTCTTTAAAATAGCATATGCTAACATACTTCACTTACTTTTTTGAAAACATACATCATATAGTTCTTTCAAATATCATTTGCAAACATACATACTTCTTTCAAAACATCTTATACAAGTAAATCAAATACTTTCGATATCCTTATTCTTTTGAAATCGTATATACGTATATCTTTCAAATAACATAAAGATCGTTTGCATTTTAACGAAATTATGCACTGAATCATCAAGTGGCCTACCCCGTAGGGCTAGGAATCCTCCCACAGTCGAACATATACATATGACAAATTTGGCCAACTGTCGGTGGCTACAGCGAACACTAGTCAGGTGTCATTCTGTAACGACTAAGGCCTGACTTATGGTCCCTCAGCCAAACATAAATCATCTCGGGGACTTGATTAAAGCCCCTCTAACAAGTACAGAAGTGCATAATCTCAAAACATTTGTCATATAGCTTTTTTCCATGACAATTTTACTTTATTAAAATAGGTTTTAAAACTTTTTTTCAAATAAGGCAGTCGACTGGTCATATAGCAATCGACTGGTTTTGTCAAATAAGCTTCGAAGTCCTCATTTTCAAAAGAGGGCAGTCGACTGGTCTTAATGGCAGTTGGCTGCTATTACATAAATCTTTTTATCAAAATTATTTTCTTTTAAAATTTTGATATTTAAAAATCGGAAACCACATAAGGCAATCGACTGGTCCATATAGCAGTCGGTCGGTTTTGAAACAGAATACTTTCTTATAAAAGGCAGTCGACTGGTCATATAGCAGTCGACTGTTGTCGCAAACAAAATACTTCTGAAAACAGGGCAGTCGACTGGTTTTATAGGCAGTTGGCTGGTTTTGAAACAGAATGTTTTTTAAGTAAAAGCAGTCGACTGTTCCATATAGTAGTCGACTGTCACATATAGCAGTTGACTGGTTTGAAACAGAATGCATACTGAGAAAATAGCAGTCGACTGGCTTACATAGCAGTCGACTGGTTTCTCTCGGTTTTCAAAAATCTACGCTTTGGTTGTCTCTAGGTAGTCAACTGCTACTTAAGGCAGTCAGCTGCTCCTAGCATTTTGGTAACTAGGAGTTAAACCCGAAAATCACATTTCCTGCACTTAAAACAGCTGGTACTTCTTTCCAAAATAATTTAAAACATGCGGACATAGCCACCCTACGTCCGTTACATAAATTCCTTACCTCAATCACCAATGATCCACTAGCTTGGTTGCATCAACCTTAGCCTTTCACTTCACTTATTCAAAGCTATAATATCATATAAATCGAAACCTTTGAGAAATCTTTACATACGCGTTATACCAACTCCATATGACTCCAAACCATGTACGAAATTGAAAGAATCAATTTCTATTCTTACCTTTGCCAATGACCAAATCAACAACAGTTCTGATCTCTTTAAATACTTGGATTCAACTCTTCATATTACAGACCTAGCTAGAGCTAGTGACAAGGATCATTTTTCGTCAAAGGAGCTTAATGACTTGGTGATGTGTGATGGTGGTTTGCCAAGGTGAGTAAAATTGGAACTTAGGAAGAAATGGAGGAAACGAGAGTGAGGGCTGGAAAGTGGCTGTCGACTTTGGTGATGGGAGAAGATGATGACTCATGCAACCTTCATTTAATGCTCATTAATCCATTAATCATCTCAGTCACTACTTTGACCCTTTGATCATAAATCTCCCTTCTTCCATTAATATGCCACATGTATTTTAATTCCACAAAATCTGATATTAATTTCCCATTTAACTTATCTCTATTCCATTTTAACATCTCAGCCATGGATCATTTAATTCTTAACTATTTGACTATAATTTTCTTTAGTCCTTCCATGTTCCATATATCATTCATACATCAAGATTATCATATTTACTTAATTATTTCAGTTTGAATTACTTTACAAACATGAGAGAATTACATGAAATTACGGATTTCACACTAGCTCCGTGACACCATATGGACATCTCTTTGACTGTGGCCATACGTCGTTACTATATACTCCCTGTAGGGACAGCTGAAACCACATGATTACTATTGGATTACAATCATGTCTCTCTATGAAATTGTTTTAAATGAAATGTTATTTTTTGGAAATGTGAATGATTTATAGTATCGTATCGATTGATTTACTGAATGACGGAATAATGTAAATTTTACTGAAATATATGAATGAATTGACTAATGTTTGATTATGAATTGTCTGTTTAAAGCTTACCATATCACTTGATTTGAAAAGTACTCGTTTTGGTGTTATATTGAATCGAAAGGATTTTAATAGTAGAAATAAATGTTTGACTGAATCTTATTGCATTGAATTGTCTTGAAATACCATTGATCATATGCATTGAATATCTTCCTTGCACTACAAGAAAATTGCCATATACTAACGCTCAAAAAACCGTCACTAAAACCCAAAAAATCGTTGCTATAGTTCATTCGACCCTACACCAACGGTCAAAATATTTATTCCGACAGTTTTTTAGCCGTTGGTACATATCTTGTCGGTATAGACCTATTCTGACAAATTTTTAATCGTCGGAATAGGTATGAGACTTTTACCAACGGTTTAAGTCTGTTAGTAAATCCATGCCCATCGGCATAGCTCCTTTCTATATACCGACAATCTAAATCGTTAGAATAAGTAGTATGAATATACCAACGGTTTTGATTCTGTTAGTAAATCCAAAACCGTTGGTATAGCTTCCTTACCTATACCAACAGTCTAAACTGTCAGAATTAGTCGTAAGAATATACCAATGATCTGGTTCTGTTAGTAAAACTAAAACTGTTCGTATAGCTTCCTTACTTATACCGACGATCAATCTGATGCAGTATTTATAGTGACGGATGATGCCTGTTGGTATAGCCCTATGTTTTTAATCTATACTAACGGTCAATATCATATTTATCTAACAATCTATTATAGTTGGTATAGCCTCGAATATTGCAACAACACCGTTGGTATAAATATTAAAGCGTTAATAAAAATAAATTATATTTTAATTATTAATATTTATTTATAATACTAATTCAGTATATATTCATGTAAAATGAAAGTACCAAAATAAAAGTTCAAAATATTTAATAACATTTAAAATAAAACTACAATCAAATGTTTTATAATCTTAAAAATTAAGATCAAAACAAGAACTAAAAATATCGTACTAAGTCTAGATGAAAACAAATATAATTGAATGTCTATAAACATAATACTTTAAGTAAATAAACAATTGTCCCAAGGTAAATCATCTCGTCATATGCTTTCATGGAACATCTGCATAAAAAAAAAGATGTTTAAGTTAAGAATATAAAAAATTCAAATAAATCTAAAAAGGATTTGTACAACAATACTGTAAATACCAAAATATTACAATGTTCATAACAACACAAGGTTTACCATGTTCATCTTGATTAAGTTGATGACTTGAATTTGAAGACTGATTGTTTTCACCTTGTGAGGTTCCAGGCGCGCTACTAGCATTAGGTACCTACAAATAATTGCAAAGAAAAATAAAAAGTCCAATATTCATAATCCTAAACAAAAATTACACACACATATATGTATAATAGTAAAATAGCTGTAACATATACCTCTTTGTTCACCAAGCGACTAATAGTGTTCAAGACATCTACATTCCCATCATGACGTTGGCTTTGAAGTAATTCCAAGACGTTACTCAAAGTTTGTTTTAATTCTTGAACTTCAGCTTTCAATCCTTGTACCTCATCGTTAGGCTGCACGGATTGAGAACATTGACTAGATTTATTAGATGAAATAGATATCATCCCCATAGAGTGAACACGCCCTTTTCTCTCTGGCCCTTTAACTTTTGAATAGACATCATCTTTCCATGAAATCCCTTGAGAATTCTGAGAACTAGTTTCACTCAAGCCTTTTTTCATGAGTTCCTAAAATGTAAATATAAATTTAGTGCAATATGCAATAAACTAGACATAAGCACAAACAAGTATAAAATAAAATAAATACCACAATTTCAGCTGCCTTGTCATTTACAACAGTTCCATCCTTCCTTGTACGAGAATGAATATACATCTCAGCACGTGATGGTGGAATTCCATTAGCTTCTTTTGTCTACAAAAGTTTAACATTAAATATTTAGATGACAAAACTACATGTGTAAGAAATATATTTCATATAATATTAGTCCAAGAAAGAAAGTTAATATATGTACCATAGTTTGGATGATCCTTGAGAATGTTTTTGTTCCTGTGCAATGAGGCTCAACTAATTTTGAGCGATTAGTTCTGTTTGTTTCACTTTGTTCCTTTAAAAATAAATAAAAACATAAAATATTCATTGTCATTTCCTAATATTAAAACAAAGTTAATATCATATTTTGTAAACATGTACCTTCGCTTCATCAGTTGACCAATGTCTAGCAAGAAACAGAAATTGATTTTTGTCTACTCGAGAATCATCAACCTTTGCAGCCATTTCCTCAGGTGTCTTGTGTTCATCATAAAATTTAGACTTTAATTCATTCTTCCATTGCCTCCACTTACCACTCATGTTTGTTATTGCCCAAGACTTAATTCTTTTCATTGTTTCTTCATCAACAGGCTCATCAGAATCAAGTTTGTGGAATTCAAACTTCAACTACAATTTGATAAAGTAAAATGAAAATAAAATGTCAATGTATATAAATAACACTTTAGAAACAATTAACTAACAAGTAAATATGTTTGATACCTCTAATGTTTTCCACATTTCTTCCTTCTTATCATCTAACATGTCATGCCAATTTTTATAATCAATGGGAGCAAAGCTAGGCATTCTCACCATACTACCAATGAATCGTGTTAGAGAGCAAGATTCATCACCAATTGGCACAGCATCTTCATTCACTTTAACAACAACATGCTCTCCTTCTTCCAAATCCCAAATATCAGCCATACGTGTGGGACCTCGAGTTCTTTTACGAGAAGCATTAGCTACATAGAAAAATTACTTGCAAATATATATTAAATTCATAAATAATTTAAATGTGCAACATTATAAAGCTTGAAGATTTATACTAACAAATTATTATGTTTTAATACCCGAATTATTTTCCACTTGTTCAACTTGATTTTCGTCACGTCGCAAAGGCTCTAGTTCAAGTGATACCTGTTGTTCTTCAGATTGTGCTTGCAATTGAGAGCTAGAGGGTCGATTTACTCTGCTGATATTCAATCTTTTACGCTTTGCCATTTCAAATCTAATAACACACAATAATAATAAGCACAATATAAGATGTAACATCTATTAATTAATGAACGAATATTAATGCAGCAATCAAAATATTCAACATCAAAATGAAATTTCATTGAAATTAAGGGACTTACGAAAAATTTTACTCGAAAGTAAGATGGCTTAAAGAATATGAATCAACTAGTGTTTTACAATGCAAATTCATTATATAAAGTTACTCTATTACATAGAACTAAAAAATGTCCTCCCCGTTATGTTCATCCATTGGATCATCTTCTATATGCTCATTTTCCATCTCCGATGTGACCTCCACTCCATCATCAACTTCACTTCTAACCCAATTTGAAGCATTATAAGTTTCATCAGATTCAACATGAATTTCTTTATTTCCTTGATCTCTACTTGAGGAGGATTCATCACCCATATCAAAAACATCTCTAAGTTTTGCATGCTTGGCAAGAACCCAACCTTTATGTCTTTCATCCTTAATATAAAAGACTTTCTTAGCTTGTGATGCCAAGACAAAAGGATCATGAACCAAATTAGTTCCACTATGAGCTAGATGTGAAAAATTGACAAGAGTGAAACCAAACTTATCTTTCTTACAACCTCTATTTATATCAACCCAATCACATTTAAATAACACAACCTTATATCTACCAGAATAATTCAATTGAATGATATTTGTCAAAACCCCATAATAGTTAACTTCCCCTTCAGTAGGTTGTGTATCTCTTGCACTTGCATAACTCATCATCTTACTTGTTACAACAACCCCACTGTTTTGAGTTTTCAAGTATCTCTCACGTGCCTTGGTATGAAATCTAAAACCATTAACAATATAACCAGTGTATTTCCTAATTGTATCTGTTGGGCCACGAGCAAGCAATTTGAGTTTATCTGTGATGTTTGCACTTCCTTGTTGATCCAAATGTGCAACCTAAGTAATTTCGTAATTGGTTAAAATAACTATAACAATAAAAACTATAAATACATATTCCAAGCCATGATGCAACACTTACATGATCACGAAACCAATCATGAAAAGTTTCACTTTGCAACTTTTGTATCTCAAATGGACTGAGACGACGAGAACGATTACGCCTCTTAATAAGTTGCTCATGTTTCCTACATAAAAAAATTCTTAGAAGAGTCTAAAACATAATAAAGAAGAAAATTATCAAATAGAAACTTATAAAGATATATTTTCTTACTTTAGAAATGGTGCAACCTCATCCGAATTAAATAGCACATATCGATGTCCTTGTACCAAAGTTTGCTTATCAAGTGTAAAGCGAGAGACCCTTTTTCGCTTGTTGAAATTAAAACCTTTATGTTTTTTCCTCCCTAATGGCCTTCCTACAGCAGAAAGAATAGACTCTTCCTCTTCAACAAGGGGATTCTTGTCATCATTTCGAATAGGCCGACTAAAAATAGTCTCTATCCCATCAAAGTATCTTGAACAAAATGTTATGCATTCATTTGCTAAGTATCCTTCTGCAATTGAACCCTCTGGAAGAGCTCTATTGCGCACATAAGATTTAAGCGTAAGAAGAAACCTATTTAGATAAAGTTTAAAAACAAAAGATAATCAGCAAAAATACTATTTGAAATTAAGATACTAAAACATATAACACTTGAATATATACCTCTCAATAGGATACATCCATCGATATATGACTGGACCAGCAATTTTTGCTTCATTTGCCAAATGGATAACTAAATGTACCATGATGTGAAAAAAGATGGAGGAAAAATCTTTTCCATTTCACATAGAATCGATGCAACCTGAGACTCAAGTAATTCAAGCTCATGTTCTTGAAGAACTTTAGAACAAAGATCCTTGAAAAAATTACACAATTGAATAAGAACCAAGCACACCTTTTCAGGTAAAGACCCTCGTAATGCTATAGGAAGAAATTCTTGCATTAAGAGATGACAATCATAACTTTTGAGCCCTATCAGCTTTCGCTGTTTAAGTTGTACACAACGTGAGATATTGCAAGAGTATTCATCTGGAGTTCTCATTTCCTTAAGAATCTTCAAAAAAGTATTTTTTTCATTCAAACTCATTTGATATGATGCTTGAGGCAAGTATTGAGTATTAGTGCCGGGACGAGTCTTTGGATGAAGAACATTTCGAATACCCATTTCTACAAGGTCAAGTCGCGACTTGTAGTTATCCTTTGACTTCCCCTCCTGCCCAATCAATGTGCCAAGAATGTTATCACAAACATTCTTTTCTATATGCATCACATCAAGATTGTGACGCAATAGAAGATGCTCCCAATAAGGTAATGCAAAAAAAATGCTTTTTTTCTTCCACGGTCCATTTTCATTACCATTCCATTCTTCCAATTGTCTCAACACTACACTCCCAGATGGTGGTGAAGGAGCACTTCTAAATTCTTGAGTTCCATCAAAAGAATGTTTATCATTTCGAAACCTATGATTAGGTTCTAACCACCTACGATGACACATGTAACAGTACTTTCTACCATGCTGTAACCACTTAGATGAAGTGTCAAATCCACAACAAGGACATGCATACTCTCCCCTAGTACTCCACCCAGACAAATTGGCATATGCAGGAAAGTCATTAATAGTCCAAATTAATGCTGCATGTAGTTGAAAGTTTTGATTTTTTGAGGCATCAAAAGTCTCAACACCAATTTCCCAAAGTACTTTCAATTCATCTACCAAAGGCTGTAAGTATATATCTAGATTGTTTCCCGGACCTTTTGGACCAGGAATAAGTAGGGAAAGTATAAAGTTTGGTTGTTTCATGCACATCCATGGAGGTAAGTTATAAGGTATCAATATAACAGGCCAAGTGCTATGTATCACACTCATAGTTTTGAAAGGGTTAAAACCATCAGAAGCCAATCCCAAACGAACATTACGAGGGTCGGAAGAAAATTGAGGATATTGAAAATCTAATTCTTTCCAAGCTGGAGAATCTGCAGGATGTCTAAGATGTCCATCCTTAGTACGCTCATCTTCATGCCAAGTCATCAAATGAGCAGTCTTAGAAGACATAAATAACCTTTGTAGTCTTGGAATTAGAGGAAACCAACGTAAAATCTTTGCAGCTTTCTTCTTTTTTTTTATACAAGTATCTCCACAATCACTTTCTACATCAATCAAGCTCTCTTTCCACCTAGAAGCGCCACATTTTAGACAAAATTCCAGATTTTCATTATCCTTCCAAAACAACATGCAATCATTGGGACAAGCATGGATTTTTTCATAACCCAAACTTAATGCAGTAATCATCTTTTTGAATTCTTGATAAGATCCAGGTAATGTATTGTCCTCTGGTAGAGCAAGCTTCAGCAACTCCAATAATGTATTGAAAGATTTATTTGTCCACCCATTAAAACACTTAATGTGGAACAAATAGATTACAAAGGAGAACTTTGTGAAGTTCTTGCAATTTGGATATAGTTTCTCCTCCGCATCTTTAAGTAAACCATAAAACTTGTCACTATCAATTCCATGACCATAATATTGCTCACCAGTAGTATCTCTTGAGTGTATGTTACCCATATCAACATTCATAGCTCTTTCAGCCATCATATCATGTAGTAAATCATGAACGTCAAGACTTGACTCTCTTTCTTCCTCATTAGTTCTACTACTAGATGAACATCCATCCAAGACTTCCCCATGGAATATCCATCGAACATATCCTTTAAGAAACCCATCACATATTATGTGATCAAATGCATCTCTTCTAGACACTCTATATGTGTTGACACATTTAACACAAGGACACCAAATTTTTCCATCTTCAGATGATCTTGAAAAGGCAAAATCTAAAAAACTAGTGACTCCTTTTATGTATTCTTCGTTGGCTCTTGACGTGAGATTTATCCACGTCTTATCCATAGATTGTGAAATGGTTAACACTGTGATAATAATATAATTAATTACCAAAAATTATAATAAGGAAATTTAGACATTATTTAATAAATTCTAAAAAAAATTCAAAATAAGAAATTCTAACTTTTTTTCTATTATAAAATCATTAGAAACTAGGCTTATGTTTGAGGAAAGTTAGGCATTTGAAAGCTTCAAGTTTAAGATGCATTTGAGTTACAAACCAAGCATGTCCTGTTGCTAGCTCAATGTTTTGGCTAATTGAGATTTCAATTCTGTTTTAGATTGAATAGGTCTAATTGGTTCATTGAGGATGAAACTTGAGGTCATTTGCTGTCATGGTGTCTAGATGGCAAAACTTTTCAGTTTTAGTTCCAATCACATTTAAAAATTCCAGATTTAATTTTCAGTCTTCTATCTCTTATTTCAATAAGATTTTTGGTTAATTTCGACTTAGTAGGGTAAGGTGTAAAGATAGCATTAAGTTTTGAATTAGTTTAGGTCAATTCCTTAGCTAAGTAAGTGTAGTTCATGTAGTTTAAAGTTAAAATAATTTTCTGTTTTGGAACCTTTAGTTCAAGTAAATTTTGCATTTTAAAATTAGTTAATTAAGTGTCTTAAGGTAGTAAATTAGGTATTATTTTACTTGGTTAAAGTTTACATGTAGGTTTTACACTTGAATACCATTAATTTAGGTGCATATAGAGTCACCATTTTTCTTTGCTTCACTGCCTAGATTCTAGTTGCTGTTTACTCATGTTTTACTTGTTAATTGAAGTGGAAAATTTCCAGATTTTATGTTTATCAAGTTAACTTAAGGTCTCACACAATTGAATAGGTCTAATTAGTTCATTGAGGATGAAGCTTGAGGTCATTTGCTGTCATGGTGTCTAGATGGCAAAACTTTTCGGTTTAAGTCCCAATCACATTTAAAAATTCCAGATTTAATTTCCAGTCTTCTATCTCTTATTTCAATAAGATTTTTCGTTAATTTCGACTTAGTAGGGTAGGGTTTAAAGGTAGCATTAAGTTTTGAATTAGTTTAGATCAATTCCTTAGCTAATTAAGTGTAGTTCATGGAGTTTAAAGTTAAAATAATTTTCTGTTTTGGAACCTTTAGTTCAAGTAAATTTTGCATTTTAAAATTAGTTAATTAAGTGTCTTAAGGTAGTAAATTAGGTATTATTTTACTTGGTTAAAGTTTACATGTAGGTTTTACACTTGAATACCATTAATTTAGGTGCATATAGAGTCACCATTTTTCTTTGCTTCACTGCCTAGATTCTAGTTGCTGTTTACTCATGTTTTACTTGTTAATTGAAGCGGAAAATTTCCAGATTTTATGTTTATCAAGTTAACTTAAGGTCTCAAATAGTTAATAGGTCTAATTAGTTCATTAAGGATGAGGCTTGAAGTCATTTGTTGTCATGGTGTCTAGATGGCAAAACTTTTCAGTTTTAGTTCCAATCACATTTAAAAATTCCAGATTTAATTTTCAGTCTTTTATCTCTTATTTCAATAAGATTTTTGGTTAATTTCGACTTAGTAGGGTAAGGTGTAAAGATAGCATTAAGTTTTGAATTAGTTTAGGTCAATTCCTTAGCTAAGTAAGTGTAGTTCATGTAGTTTAAAGTTAAAATAATTTTCTGTTTTGGAACCTTTAGTTCAAGTAAATTTTGCATTTTAAAATTAGTTAATTAAGTGTCTTAAGGTAGTAAATTAGGTATTATTTTACTTGGTTAAAGTTTACATGTAGGTTTTACACTTGAATACCATTAATTTAGGTGCATATAGAGTCACCATTTTTCTTTGCTTCACTGCCTAGATTCTAGTTGCTGTTTACTCATGTTTTACTTGTTAATTGAAGTGGAAAATTTCCAGATTTTATGTTTATCAAGTTAACTTAAGGTCTCACACAATTGAATAGGTCTAATTAGTTCATTGAGGATGAAGCTTGAGGTCATTTGCTGTCATGGTGTCTAGATGGCAAAACTTTTCGGTTTAAGTCCCAATCACATTTAAAAATTCCAGATTTAATTTCCAGTCTTCTATCTCTTATTTCAATAAGATTTTTCGTTAATTTTGACTTAGTAGGGTAGGGTTTAAAGGTAGCATTATGTTTTGAATTAGTTTAGATCAATTCCTTAGCTAATTAAGTGTAGTTCATGGAGTTTAAAGTTAAAATAATTTTCTATTTTGGAACCTTTAGTTCAAGTAAATTTTGCATTTTAAAATTAGTTAATTAAGTGTCTTAAGGTAGTAAATTAGGTATTATTTTACTTGGTTAAAGTTTACATGTAGGTTTTACACTTGAATACCATTAATTTAGGTGCATATAGAGTCACCATTTTTCTTTGCTTCACTGCCTAGATTCTAGTTGTTGTTTAGTCATGTTTTACTTGTTAATTGAAGTGGAAAATTTCCAGATTTTATGTTTATCAAGTTAACTTAGGATCTCAATCAATTCCATCGCCAAGTAAGTCTAGTTGATAGAATTTAAAGTTAAAATAATTTTATGTTTTGGTAGATTTAGTTCAAGTAAATTTTGCATTTTAAAATTAGTTAATTAAGTGCTTTAAGGTAGTTAATTAGGTGTCGTTTTACTTAATTAAAGTTTAAGTCTTACACTTAAATTCCCTTAGGTAAGGTCTTTGGTTTAGTAGAGTAGTTTTGAGTTTTAGGTACAATTAAAAACTTATATGCAGTGGGTAGTTGGGTTTTTTCTAAAGAAAGTGACAAGAAAATTACAGGCTTTAAACAAGTTAAATGTCAATGCAAAGAGCTCTCTTAACAAACAATGATTTAGGGGCATAGTACATTATGACACTAATAACTACTATATTTTCCTCACACTCTAAAAGGATGCTAATAAATTATATACACATTCTATTAAATCAAGAATTCATTAAACAATGACATTCGAAATCTAAAATGAATAAGCATAATCTAGCATTACATTATAGCTACATGAAACAGAAGTCAGTAAAATCATATTAGTAAAATGTAACATGGGCATAACGATTACTAGAACAATATTGCAGTTGAAAAATAAGAAATAAGAATAGTACTCACAAGTTTTTCGGAGTAATTAACCAAAAACGATATGAGACGTTCAAACAGAAATTTGTTCACAGCATTTGAGAAAGAAAGCACACCTAATTTGCTAACAACAACAACACAAAAAGAAAAGAAAGTGAGCAATCTGTTTATGATGTGTTATAATTAAAGAAAATGAGAGGAGAAACTTACCCATAGATGCATCCATTGCAAATTTGAAAAGAGGAATAAATGATTTGGAAAATTGGGATTTGGGTATAGTATCGTTGGGCTGAGAGTATTGAGAGAATTAAATTTTTTGGTGTTAGATGTGAGAATTTGTAGAAAAGGCAACGATCACAATCTATATATCTTGAGATAGCACTTTGAGATAAAAGTTTAATAGGACTTAATTTCTTCTCTCTACTGGCTCTTCCCAAGAGTTTCAATTGCTCTATAACTGTAAGATAGCAGGGGCGAATGAAATGCATAGTGGATTTGGCTTTCCCGAAAAAGTCGTCTCGTTGCTTTTTGTTTTGGGTTGAACTCCTTTGCTCGCTTCAAAGCCGCGCGAGTCTTATTCTTTTCATCGCTTTATACATGTTTAGCGGCTGTTCAGTAATACCCTTATAAAACAAAACATTGTCAACGTTGTTAACAAAAGTTGTTTTTTATTTCATCTTTCTTAAAAGCATCCGTAAAAGCATAGCTTGAGCCATTAAGACAAACAGACACCCAAATTTTTTATTTTTATTTGATTAATGTTCCGAAGACAGCTTTCGTTTGTGACTTGATTTGATTTCTCCAATAAAAATCCAATTGGCTTTTTTATTTCTCATGCATATTTTATTTTGGCCACCAATTTCTCGTGTAAACTTCAATTGCTTCATTTTTTTTTCTATTTTATTGGATTGATTTCAATTTTTAGATTTGCTTAGGGAAGACAACAAAAGCAATAAAGGATTTGTAATACAACTTGCAAATACTCACTCTCGTTACTATAAATCAAGTTGTTAAATATTTTGAATAAAATTTTAAATTTGAAAATTATTAAAATGCATGGTTATTAAATAAGTGCTTCTCCATTTCATCTCTCTTTTTTGAATATAAATCTTCTAAATACAATACATGATTACGTGTGTAGCTTAATATAATATAATCTTTTAATATTTTCATTATATAAGTATTGATATTTTTTTTGAAGAGAAATTATTTTAAATATGGATCAAATTTTGGGATATAATTAATTAAGAAAATGAATTTCAATAAAGTAAATAAAAAAGTCATCCATAAAAAATTAAGTTTATAAATATTTTTTATTTTGATCAACCATGTATATATTTATATATGGTAATTCTGCATACAACAAGGTAACATGCGCGATACATAACAATCATGATTTGACATAACAAAAACACAAATTATATACATAAATTATCAAATCTACATATATAGTAACGAAAATTGAATCAATTAAAGATGATGTTAAACATCAAATTGGATATAAGAATAACCCCTTGATTGGTTGACTACACAATTAAGAAAATATTGAAAAGTCAACTTACAGTGGTGTCGCCTTGTAAGAAAAAATTTATGGAGAAAATAGTTAATCAGATGCCTTTTTGTAACTAATAGCAAACATTTTTAGGAGCAAGCCAACACTACAACAAGTTTGCTTGTTCAAGACAAAAATAGACTTGGAAATAACAAATATTTTATGAAGTGGATTTAGTAAATTAACTAATAATGCATTGAAAATTTTAAATGCATAAAAAATTAGTTTTTTTTTCTAATTCATACTCGTCATTTTAGTTTTTGCAATTTTTTTAGTATTTTCCTAAATTTAAAGAACATAAATAAATTATTTAATTATTTATTATATTTTTTTATATAAATTTAAATTTAATATATTTTATAGTTAATAAATGATGAAGCTGCATTGAATTTTTGAAAATTTTTACTTACACATATATATTATAGTTTTTAATCTACAAGTGACTCTTTCAAAATAAATAAAAATGTGATGATGATGATGATGATGATCAAAGTTTATTGAATTCTCATTATCGTTTTACATTGCTCTAAACAGAACACAAAAAATTGGTTATCATGATCTATAACTTTATGTTAAAATCTAGAATATGCATAAAAAGATTTTGTGTGTATATATGTATAAATATATCTATATATATATATATTATATTGGATATTCAATTTTGATATCAATATTGACAATTACAATACTATTCATCGATATATGTCATATGTTTATTGACGAATATTCATAGACCGTCAGAAAATAATTCATTTATATCAAACAGTTAAAAAATATGTCAGTATAGGTACAATATATTCTGACGGTATTAAATATTTTTCACTATATACCATACTTATACTAACAAATATACGTAGACTGTCAGAAAAGAGTTAATCTATATCGACAGTTAAATAAATTGTTGGTATAGGTATTGTATGTTCTGACGGTATCAAAAGTTCGTCAGTATATATCATATTTATACCGATGGATATTCATAAATTGTCAGAAAAGGATTAATCTATACTAACGGCTAACGAAAGTGTTAGTATAGATACTATATATTCTAATGGTATTAAGAGCTCGTCAGTATATAACATATTTATACTGACGGATATTCAGACATTGTCAGAAAAGGGTTAATCTAGAGCAACGGTGAAATAAAATGTCAGTATAGATACTGTATATTCTGACATTATTTAAAGTCTGTCAGTATATATCATACTTATACTGATGGATATTCATAGATTGTCAGAAAAGAGTTAATCTATACTTATAGCTGAAGAAAGTGTTGGTATAGGTGCAATATGTTCTGACGATAATAAAAATTCGTCAGTATAATCTCTTTTTACTGACAAAAAATGATCGTCAGTATAGTCAAGCATCACTATATGGAAAATTTCTTGTAGTGTTGGCATAATAGAAATCCTATTGTCATTGTATCGGAAATTATGATAAGTGAGGTGTTTTAAAGCATCCTTTCTAACTCACCCCAGTATTCCTTATTGACTATAGAAATTATCCTTTCTAAGTCTAAGTCTATTGTCAATGGTTTTTAATTGTTACCATAGAAATAATTATAGAATGTTTGCATACAGTTGTTTGTTTCTTTTATATACGTTTTTTATTGGGTGTAAAGCTCACCCCCTTATCTACTCCTACATATCCACGCCACTAGGTGGAATTGAGGTAAAGATTTGAGGCTTGTGGAAGTAGTTTTTTAGGAGCCTATCTGACGAATGGACGGTATATTTATTTTAAATTTATATTTTTATATCCAGACTTTATTGCACAGCAGATATATACATATTTTGGGATGTAAATTATATAAGCAAATATGTATGTAAATTCTTACTGTAAGTAGGGGTTAAGTATAGTTAGAATAACCCCAAAGATGATGTATAATTATTACTTGTAAATTACACGTAAAATATATAAAGTAACTGTTAAATAATTAATTATACTTCTGTATAAAGTGACTTGAGATGGACTAATAATTAAAAAGGTACTTAAGAAAAAGCAAAGTTTAATGGAAATGAGACGCTGAAACGATAGTGATAGGTTACATCACCAATTAGACTGGGCAGCAGGAAAGCCAAAAAAAAAAAGAGAGAGAGAGCTTGGTAGGTTATGAGGGCTGTTAAATACACCTTATTGTTTTCTTCTCACACTCATTTTTCTGTTAAATGAGCAGTAATTAATAGTGTAGAATAAGATGTGGGAAGAAAAAAATGAGTGTATTTAGAAGCTCTCGTAGGTTATAGCTATTATCTTAACGAGGTAACACCGTATCTTGATAAACCAACAGAAAATTTAATTATCGAAAAGAGAAAAGGTAATTGCAAAATTTACGATCCCAGTCCTGACAAGCCTGCTCTACCTCCCACTTCTTAAGAATCATACAAAACCCCATCACTGGCCATGGCTCATTTTCTAAAGCTTCCAACATACTTTGCTCATTTTGAAAAGATATTGCATAAAGGTTTCTTCCAATCTCACGAATCTCACTACCTCCTTTGACGACCTCATACTTTGCAACACACCAATAACTCCCTTTCTATTCAGAATTCCATCAGAAATTATCTTGCCTAATAGAGTATACTTCACCGCATGCCCCAGATCCTCCCCGAATTCAAAAAGTATCTCCAGATCTTCGTTCAGCTACGATCTTCAAAAATTGGGTTAAAGAAAGAAAAAAACAATTAGGATATTAAAATGACCACCTTCTGATACCCTGTCATTGTAGAATCAAAAACTCAATATTTCCTCCAAGAAACGAACCAAACAATCCTAAAAATAGAAGAAAAGAAAATCAAAAGATACCAAAAGTAAAAGAGGAGATACGAAGAAAGAGAAATGACTCAAGCAATACAGAAAGACTCAAACAAGAAAGCCTATCACAGCCTAACAATGGTGTTCAAAGCCTATGGGAAGTTAGAAAACCTGGACATAAACACTCTTTACTCGAAAGACAGAAAATCTCATATTGGAGAGAAACAAGCATATTCAGTAATTTAATTTAAAAAAATTATGGATGATAATTTTTTATTAAAGAAAAATTTGAACTTTACACGTAAATGTACTAAATTTTCAATTACTAATCAATCTGTTTTACCTTGGTACATTAATTAACAAGTTTTTGTTCCTTTTTTTCGATGGAGGTCCGGTAATTCTAAAAATTAATTATAGACTGAAGACATACTATGCTTGTTAAACAATATTTATTTTAATTGTAACGATAGACACCTTATTTTATTTGAGATTTTTTTAATATTTATATTATTTAATTGAAAAAATAAAAAATGAGATCCTATTTTGCTTGGATTAAAACTCATTGTTATTATTTTTTTATTTAAACTCTTATTGTTTTAGAAATGAAACTTTTGCTTGATCAAAATTCTATTGATTCAAGGGTTAAAATGTTTACTTGATCTTGGATTAATCTCTATAAGCATAAACTTCCGGTCAGTCACTAAAACACACAATCATGAAACAATTCAGCAATTTTCAGCAAGAAATCCCTTATGAGCGTTGCTCTTCAAATTTTTTTGTGTTTTATTTCTATTTTTTATTTCTTTTTCTCTTGTTTAGACAAGGATGTCAATATTTTAATTTCAGATACATTCCCTTTTCATGTTTGTTCACATGCTCGGTTTTAACATTTCCACAGCGAGAAGAGCCACAGTCCTCACAAATTCCACGTTTACCGACGCAAGCATCAGGGAATATTAGACTTGAAGCAAGGGCGACCAAGTTCTGGTGACGAGGAAGAACGGGTAACAAGTTTTAAGTCAAGGAGAATATAGAAGCATAGAATCGTATTTTTCTTACTTGGAAGAGAAAATCCGGTTTTAAAATTCGGAAGTCCTTTTTTAAGGTAAAGTGCGTAGGGGAAGATTTTAATGAGTTAAAGAGAATTTTATTACAATTTACAGTAAATCCCCTTTAAATTAATAATCTTGGGATCTATCATTGAATATTAATTTAGAGGGGTTATTAAATTAAAAAGTTTTAACTTATAAATTGTTATTTTCTTAAAAAATGTGTCTGTTTAATTTTCACATTTTTTAAAATCCCTATGATAACTCTATAGCCTTTAATTTCAGAAAAATCTTCTTATGAAGATATTTGTTTTTTTTTTAATTTTTAAAATAAAAAATCTTAAATATGATAGTCTTTTACAAATTAACATCTCAGAGTGCTTTCTATTTCTTGAATATTATGCCTTTAATTTCAGAAAAATCTTCTTACGAAGATATTTGTTTTTTTTTTTTTAATTTTTTAAATAAAAAATCTTAAATATGATAGTCTTTTACAAATTAACATCTTAAAGTGCTTTCTATTTCTTGAATATTATGTAATATATTTTGTATTTTTTAATCAAATTATTAATTTATGCTATTCTTGGGATTGAACTTTTACACTAAGTTTTAAAATAAAATTATTACGATAAATGGGTTTATTAAGTTTTTACATTAGCTCGAGTTGAAACCAAATTTTTTTTATTAATTTTTAGAGATTATTAATTTAAAAAAAATTAATTTATAGGGTTCTATTTAATTTTGTTTTTTTTTATTTTTTTTCAAAATTCATACATAAACCCAATCCATCTAGCAAGTCAAGCAAATAACGAAAAGTTGACTGACGTGTTAAGTGCTTTATTAAAAAGATCATTTCCTTTTTTTCTTTACAGGCTGAAGTGCCAAGCCCCTAATCTTCGGGGACAAGGGGGAGCCACTTGTTAGAAAGTCATTTTAATCATCTCGTACTTAACTTTTATCCCTAACGTGATCGCAGACATCAATATATACTACTAAAGATAGCTTTGAACAGTATTTTATCAATTGAAGCAATTGATGATAATGCGTGTATAAATACTGTTTTCAATTGAAGTTGTGAAATTCCCAATTTTCTGTAATTTTCCTATGCTTGTATAGTTTTTCAACTTGGATTAATGGAATAAATATAAATTTTCTGATATATATATATATATATATATATATGGTGTATGGGACATGAAGGGAATTAAGGCAATTGAATGGTCAAAGAATCAATGGTCAAAAGGGTCAATGGATGGTCAATGGCTGAGATAGGATGATGAGGGGATTAGAATGCATTTATGGGCAATTAATGAGGGCAATGACTCATCATCATCATCATCTCTTGCACCTATGGTACCAGCCCATCTTCCTCTCCCTCTCGTTGCTTCCATTTTCTCATAAGTGTCCAAGCTTCTCACCTTGACAAACCACCCTCTCATGCCATCGATTCATTAAGCTTCTCTAAAGAAAAACGATCCTTGTCGATAGCCTAACCTATGCCTTTAATATGAAAGGTTGAATCCAAGTGAGTAAGGAGATCTAAAATCCTGAATTTTTGGTTAATTGCTAAGGTAAGAGAGTAAATGGTTTTTTGTTGATTTTGTCGAGGGTTTGGAGTTGTATAGAGTTGGTTTAGTATGTTTATTTGGTTTTAAATTGTCATGATGTTTATAGCTTGAAGAGTAAAGAAAAAGGACAAGTGTTGGTGCAACCAACTTGTGGATTAATTGCTAATTGAGGTAAGGAATTTATGTAACGGACGTAGGGTGACTATGTTCGCATGTTTCAATTATTTTAATTGTTTTGGGAGAGAAACAACAGCTGCTTTAAGTGTAGGAAAAATGGGCAATTTGGGTCCTATTCCTAGTACCAATTAGGCTAGGAGCAGCCGACTGCCTTAAGTAGCAGCCGACTGCCTAGAGACATCCAAAACGTCGTTTTTCGAAAACCAACTCAAACCAGTCTACTGCCAAGGGAGCCAGTCGACTGCTAATTGTCCAGAAGCATTCTGTTTCAAAACCAGTCGACTGCCCTATTCGTATTTTGAAAAATTAAAATAATTAAATTTCAAAAAGGGAAGAAATTCAATAAGGCAAAACGTGATGTAGCAGTCGACTGCCTATTTGAAAGAAAGGTTTTGAGAACCTGTTTTAAGAAAGGATATTCATACTTGTTTAAAACCTATATGAATAAGGTTTTGGAGACTATGAATCTCTCAAAAGAGCATGCACATTATTTGTTACTTGTATTTGACTGAAGAGCTCTAGTCCAGCCCTCAGACCCGCAGTACGGCACCTGACTAGTGAAACTGTGGGCTATAGACAATGGCCATGAGTCCCTTATTAAATTCGGCTTTGGGGAGGATCCCTGGCCCATACGTGGGTACGCCATTTATTTGATATCTCTCAGGATTATCCCTTACGGGATATATTTGCGGTATCCTCATGAGATCCTTATATTGGATTATCCCTATGGGATATATTTGCTGTATCCATTATCTCTCTGGATTGTCCCTATGGGATATACTTGCTGTATCCATGATGAGAATTTACTTGGTGCATGAATCTGTTAGATATAAATTGTCTCCCATCTATTTGAAAATAATTGTATTTGCCTATTTAGTTTCACGTGATTTGAGATCCGTGGAAATGTTTGAAAGCATGATTTACTTGTATTTGATATTTGCGAAAGAAATATACGCAATATGCTTTATAATGATTTTACATGACATTATAGAGCCAAGCAGGAAAACTGCATATAGTGATATAGTACGCTCTTTTACATAAGTTTCTTACTGAGCGTAAACTCACTCCTTTACAACTAATTTTCATACAGATTACTTGAAGTAATTTCGCTCTGGATAGAGGAGCATCTTTTGGGATTTTGAGATACCTTCGGGGCACGCTTCCTACTTATCCCGTGAAGGTATATTTAGTCGGCCGTTACTTCGGCTAATGTACAGTGCGATACTACAGTTTTGTATATGTGGGGGAATTAGGTTGTCTGAATATTTGAGATCCTGATGTACGTGACACATGTTTATAAATGAAAAATTTTATGCATGTGAAATTTGATATTATACTCTGATAAAAAAAATGCCTAAAACATAAGAGTAAGGTAGGTTGACATCGGATAAACTAGTCGATTTATTTGTTATTTGAAGTAAAAGTTAGTTGCTATTGGGTTAGTGACGAGGACGTCACAGATTGGTATCAGAGCAGATTCGACTGAAGTTTATCGATGTCAATAAGCTAGAATTAGAGTAATTCCCCAATGTACTGTACTAGCTTACTTGATTTTGAGTGGTATATCGGTTTAAGGTTATACTAAATGATGTTATTTGATCATGATCTTAACAGAATGAGTACTCGAAGGAGGGGTACTAGACGAGGACGAGGACGGGGTCGTGATGTACCGCCCCCAACACAGTCTTCTCCTCCATCTCCACCACATAGCCCGAATACAAGGCTAGCTAAAATGGAGAAATATATGGAAAACATGGCCGCAATGTTCACTCAGTTTATGGCTAAATTTTCGGACGTGGCCGCTAATGCACCGGTAGTTACCCCTACCATACCTCCTACTCCTGTGGTACAACCCCCACCAGTCCTAGCTAATGAGAGGCGAGATCCTACAGCTTACTGCAGTGTGGCACTGATAAAGGAGTTTAAGAAGCTGGATCCACCAAAGTTCAAGGGGGACAGTGACCCATTGGCCGCGGAAAATTGGATGAAAGCGGTTACCAAGGCATTTGGGTACTTGGCATGTACAGAGAAAGAAAAAGTAGGATTGGCCGCTTACTTGCTGGTGGATGAGGCCGAACCATGGTGGCAGGCTACTTAGACGGTATTAGAGGCTAAGCATACTGAAGTGACGTGGGATAGATTTGTGGAAGCTTTTAATGAACAATATGTCCCACGTACTGCTCAGAGGAGATTACAAGTTGAGTTTTTGAACTTGACTCAGGGAAGTATGACGATTAGCCAATATGAGTCAAAGTTCATTACACTGAGCAGATTTGATCCTGAAGTATTGAGAAGAGAGGATCATAAGACCTACAGATTCATGGAGGGATTGAGACCTTCCATTAGGTCTAAGCTATATCCATTGGACATCACTACCTATGGAGAGGCAGTCCGTAAGGCTCAACTATGTGAGCAGGACTATGAGTTTCATCAGGCAGACTTCCGAGCAAGGAATAAGGGTAAAGAACCTATGAAGCGGAAGTCAGATGAGAAGGCCTCGAGGGATAGATATCCAGCTAGGAGGAATAGGCCTTATGATAAAGCCTCGACAGGTAAGCAAGTCCATTATATGAAAATAAAGTGTTAATTGAATAATTATATGGAATTATGTTAAATAGGAGTTATGATGATTATGATACAGGAACTCCTAGATCCACTGGGATCAAAATAGGTGATGAAAGATCCCAACATCCAGTTGGTAGTACCGCTAGCTCACCGAGGAGTATGGTGCCGAGGTGTGTGCAATGCGGGAAATTTCATGGAACACAGCCTTGCCGGTTGGCGAGTGGGGCATGCTATTGGTGTGGTGAACATGGACATAGAATTAAAGATTGTCCCAAGATAAATCAGAGGGCACCTGAAGAGTCAGAAAAGACCCCTTAACCACAATCTAAGACCACACAACCCCAGCGTAAGGCCACAGCGGCAGAGAAAGGAAAGGCGCCAGTGACTCAGGGACGGGTATTTGCCATTGACAAGGAGTCCGCTGATGCTTCACCGAAGATGATTCAGGGTAAGATTTACCTTAATGATACATATGTCCTTGCTTTATTTGATCCAGGCTCTACGCACTCTTTTATTTCCCCTATGGCTACTAGGAGATTAAATGTTGAGCCTGAACAGTTAGGAGGATTGCTACAAATAATTACTCCATTTAGGGAATCCCAAATGACGGATATAGTGTATCGTAATTGTAAGCTACGAGTAGGAGAATGAGAGTCGATAGCTGACCTAATCCTATTAAATATGTCTGGATTTGATGTTATATTAGGAATGGATTGGTTAGCTGAGAATCATGTGATGATAGATTGTCATGCTAAGAGTGTGATTTTCTCCTCTCCTGTTAGCTATGTTGTAAATTTTGCAAATATGTAATGCAAAAGCATAATTACTCGCTTGGTTTAATTGAGATTTAATTGATAGAATATACTTGTGATGTGAAGGGTTTGTAGCACATGTGGTGGACGTAGATCAGAAACGTCCCACACTTCACGAAATTCCAGTGGTTAAGGAATTTTTCGAGGTATTTCCGGATGATCTTCCAGGACTTCCTCCGGATAGAGAAGTAGAGTTCACTATCGATTTGGTGCCGGGGACGGAGCCCATTTCGAGACCTCCCTATAGGATGGTGTTGGTGGAATTGGAAGAACTGAAGAAGCAGCTTCAAGAGTTACTAGACAAGGGATTCATACAACCCAGCGTATCCCCTTGGGGTGCTCCTGTGCTATTTGTTCGGAAGAAAGATGGTAGTATGCGATTGTGCATTGACTACCGATGGTTAAATAAGGTGACCATCAAGAACAAGTATCCTCTTCCCAGGATAGACGACCTCTTGGATCAGCTCAAGGGTGCACAAGTCTTTTCCAAGATAGACTTGAGGTCGGGATATCATCAATTGAAGATCCGAGATGAAGATATCCCTAAGACTGCATTCAGGACACGGTATGGTCACTACGAGTTCCTGGTGATGCCGTTTGGTTTGACCAATGCACCCGCAGCCTTCATGAACTTGATGAATGACGTGTTTAAGCAATACCTAGACCAGTTTGTCATTGTCTTCATCGATGACATCTTGGTGTACTCGAGGTCATGGGAAGAACATGAGTAGCATTTGAGGATCGTTTTGGAGACCCTTAGAGATCGAGGACTGTATGCCAAGATAAGTAAATGTGAGTTTTGGCTTGATAATATTTCCTTTTTAGGACATGTGATCAGTAAAGATGGAGTTTCAGTTGATCCATCAAAGATTGAAGCGGTGGTCCAATGGGAGAGACCGAAGACGGTAACGGAGATTAGGAGTTTCTTGGGTTTAGCTGGCTACTATAGAAGATTTGTAGAAGGTTTCTCAAAGCTAGCTGCTCCATTGACAAGACTGACGCGCAAAGAGGTGAGGTATGAATGGAATGAAGCTTGTGAGGAAAGTTTCCAAGAGTTGAAGCATAGGTTAACGACTGCACCTATCCTCACCATTCCTAGTGGTTCAGGAGGATTTACAGTATATAGTGATGCCTCAGGGCAAGGTTTGGGATGTGTGTTAATGCAGCATGGTAAGGTAGTAGCCTATGGTTCTCGACAACTGAAGGACCATGAGAAGAACTACCCGACTCATGATTTGGAGTTAGCTGCAGTAGTATTTGCCCTGAAGATATGGAGACATTACTTGTATGGTGAGAAATTTCAGATTTTTACGGATCATAAAAGTCTGAAATACTTGTTCTCCCAGAAGAAGTTGAACATGAGGCAAAGAAGATGGCTAGAGCTTCTGAAGGACTATGATTGTGAGATCATGTACCACCCAGGGAAAGCTAATGTGGTGGCGGATGCTCTGAGCCGTAAACATGTGAGTATAGTGGCTTATATGATGATAAGGGAATATGAGTTACT
The DNA here is from genome assembly GCA_031772115.1 of Heritiera littoralis. NCBI lineage: Eukaryota > Viridiplantae > Streptophyta > Magnoliopsida > Malvales > Malvaceae > Heritiera > Heritiera littoralis. The sequence goes on along the minus strand of JAPDPK010000180.1, from coordinate 371,944 downwards.
TGAATAGTTTGCAAGCCTCAGTTTAAGTGTTACACCTCTTGAGCAATTTGGTATGATGGCTAGCTTGAGAATTGAGCCAAAATTGATAGACAGAATCCGGGCTGCTCAGAGAGAGGATGTTCAGTGTATTGAGGCTATAGAGGAAATTCAATCGGGTATAACCTCAGAATTCCATATGGGTGAGGATGAAATTTTAAGGTTTAATAACCGTATATGTGTTCCAGAGGATAATGAATTGAGGAAGTTAATTTTGACGGAAGCACATTCCACTAAGTACACATTACACCCGGGGAACACGAAGATGTATCATAATCTTCGCAAGGTGTATTGGTGGAAGGGTATGAAGAAAGACATAGCTGATTTCGTGGCAAAATGTCTTACATGTCAACAGGTTAAGGTAGAGCATCAAAAGCCAGCAGGATTACTACACCCTCTGCCTATACCTATGTGGAAGTGGGAACACATTACGATGGACTTTATTATGGGATTGCCCAGAACCAAGAGGAATCATGATGGTATTTGGGTAATCGTGGATAGATTGACGAAGTCAGCTCACTTCCTACCTATGAAGTCTACAGATACACTTAGCGCTTTGGCAGACTTATACGTGAGAGAAGTCGTTAGACTACATGGTGTTCCAGTGAGCATCACGTCGGATAGAGATTCCAGGTTTACTTCCCACTTTTGGGAACATTTTCAGGAAGCCATGGGATCTCAGCTAAATTTTAGCACAGCTTTTCATCCACAGACTGATGGACAGTCCGAGCGCACTATTCAGACGCTCGAGGATATGTTGAGAGCTTGTGCTTTGGATTTTAAAGGCTCATGGGATGACCATCTGCCATTGGCTGAGTTTGCTTATAATAATAGCTATCATGCAAGCATCGGGATGGCACCATATGAGGCTTTGTATGGAAGACGGTGTCGATCACCGATTGGGTGGGAAGAAGTGGGCGAGCGCAAGTTGTTGGCTCCAGATTTAGTCGAGCAAGCCTCTGAGAATGTTAAACTGATTTGTCAAAGACTCAAGACAGCTCAGAGTCAACAAAAGAGCTATGAAGATGTTCGACAGAGGCCACTTGAGTTTTTGGTTGGAGACTATGTGTTTTTGAAAGTCTCTCCATCCAAAGGGATTATGAGATTTGGCCGATGAGGTAAGTTAAGTCCTCACTACATCGGACCATTCGAGATCCTAGATCGTGTTGGAGATGTGGCCTATAAATTGGAGCTACCTTCGGAGTTATCGGGAGTGCATAATGTCTTTCATGTATCGATGCTTCGGAAGTATAATCCGGATCCATCTCATGTCACTGAATATGAACCCTTGGAGATTCAAGAAGACATGAGTTATGTGGAGAAACCAATTCGGGTTTTGGATAGGAAAGATAAGGTGTTGAGATCAAAGACGATCCCTCTAGTGAAAGTTCTTTGGCAACATCATACGACAGAAGAAGCTACTTGGGAATTAGAGAACTTGATGCGAGAGAGATATCCGGAATTGTTTAAGACACAACCTTACTTGAATTTGGAGGACCAAATTCTCTAAGGTGGGGAGAATGTGAAATCCCCAATTTTCTGTAATTTTCCTATGCTTGTATAGTTTTTCAACTTGGATTAATGGAATAAATATAAATTTTCTGATATATATATATGGTGTATGGGACATGCAGGGAATTAAGGCAATTGAATGGTCAAAGAATCAATGGTCAAAAGGGTCAATGGATGGTCAATGGCTGAAATAGGAAGATGAGGGGATTAGAATGCATTTATGGGCAATTAATGAGGGCCATGACTCATCATCATCATCATCTCTTGCACCTACGGTACCAGCCCATCTTCCTCTCCCTCTCGTTGCTTCCATTTTCTCTTAAGTGTCCAAGCTTCTCACCTTGACAAACCACCCTCTCATGCCATCGATTCGTTAAGCTTCTCTAAAGAAAAACGATCCTTGTCGATAGCCTAACCTATGCCTTTAATATGAAAGGTTGAATCCAAGTGAGTAAGGAGATCTAAAATCCTGAATTTTTGGTTAATTGCTAAGGTAAGAGAGTAAATGGTTTTTTGTTGATTTTGTTGAGGGTTTGGAGTTGTATAGAGTTGGTTTAGTATGTTTATTTGGTTTTAAATTGTCATGATGTTTACAGCTTGAAGAGTAAAGAAAAAGGACAAGTGTTGGTGCAACCAACTTGTGGATTAATTGCTAATTGAGGTAAGGAATTTATGTAACGGACGTAGGGTGACTATGTTCGCATGTTTCAATTATTTTAATTGTTTTGGGAGAGAAACAACAGCTGCTTTAAGTGTAGGAAAAAGGGGCAATTTGGGTCCTACTCCTAGTACCAATTAGGCTAGGAGCAGCCGACTGCCTTAAGTAGCAGCCGACTGCCTAGAGACATCCAAAACGCCGTTTTTCGAAAACCGACTCAAACCAGTCGACTGCCAAGGGAGCCAGTCGACTGCTAATTGTCCAGAAGCATTCTGTTTCAAAACCAGTCGACTGCCTTATTCGTATTTTGAAAAATAAAATAATTGAATTTCAAAAAGGGAAGAAATTCAATAAGGCAAAACGTGATGTAGCAGTCGACTGCTATATATGACAAGTCGACTGCCTATTTGAAAGAAAGGTTTTGAGAACCTGTTTTAAGAAAGGATATTCATACTTGTTTAAAACCTATATGAATAAGGTTTTGGAGACTATGAATCTCTCAAAATAGCATGCACATTATTTGTTACTTGTATTTGACTGAGGAGCTCTAGTCCAGCCCTTAGACTCGCAGTACGGCACCTGACTAGTGAAACTGTGGGCTATAGACAATGGCCATGAGTCTCTTATTTGATTCGGCTTTGGGGAGGATCCCTGGCCCATACGTGGGTACGCCATTTATTTGATATCTCTCAAGATTATCCCTTACGGGATATATTTGCGGTATCCTCATGAGATCCTTATATTGGATTATCCCTATAGGATATATTTGCTGTATCCATTATCTCTCTGGATTATCCCTATGGGATATACTTGCTGTATCCATGATGAGAATTTACTTGGTGCATGAATCTGTTGGATGTAAATTGTCTCCCATCCATTTGAAAATAATTGTATTTGCCTATTTTGTTTCACGTGATTTGAGATCCGTGGAAATGTTTGAAAGCATGATTTACTTGTATTTGATATTTGTGAAAGAAATATACGCAATATGCTTTATAATGATTTTACATGACATTATAGAGCCAAGCAGAAAAACTGCATATAGTGATATAGTACGCTCTTTTACATAAGTTTCTTACTGAGCGTAAACTCACTCCTTTACAACTAATTTTCATACAGATTACTTGAAGTAATTCCGCTCCGGATAGAGGAGCATCTTTTGGGATTTTGAGATACCTTCGGGGCACGCTTCCTACTTATCCCGTGAAGGTATATTTAGTCTGTCGTTACTTCGGCTAATGTACAATACGATACTACAGTTTTGTATATGTGGGGGAATTAGGTTGTCTGAATATTTGAGATCCTGATGTACGTGACACATGTTTATAAATGAAAATTTTTATGCATGTGAAATTTGATATTATACTCTGATAAAAAAAAATGCCTAAAACATAAGACTAAGGTGGGTTGACATCGGATAAACTAGTCGATTTATTTGTTATTTGAAGTAAAAGTTAGTTGCTATTGGGTTAGTGACGAGGACGTCACAGAAGTAATTGGTGATGACGTGTCTATAGCTAACTAGATTGGCGAGCGGTTATGCAGTTGTGTGAATTGGCGAGTTGTGTAGATTGGCGAGCTGTTATGATGTTATGTGAATTAGCGATCTGTGTGTATTGGCGAGCTGCTGCAGTATGTGCCTCTACTCTAGGTATTTGCTGTGATACCCTCCGCAAGCTAGAGAGTATATGTTTTGAACTCCCAACTTGGACAAATAATGATGAAAGGTTGCAGGATGAGAGGCCTTGGTGAAGATATCAGCTAATTGATTAGAGGAGTTGATGGGAAGTAAATGAAGAACACCAGCAGTAAGCTTTTCACGGATAATATGACAATCAATATTAATATGTTTGGTTCCCAACTAAAGATGAGCGGGAGACAGTGGTCTGCTTTTTGGATCGCCAAGCAACAAGAGAGTTGCCAAAAAAATATCACAGTAAATACCTAAAGTAGAGGCACATACTGCATCAGCTCGCCAACCCACACAGCTCGCCAATCTACACAATAGCATAACAACTCGCCAACCCACATAGCTCACCAATCCATACAATAGCACAACCGCTCGCCAATCTACACAGATGTAGAAAGTTCCATTTTTTTCAATTCAAATATCGTAATAGCGTGTATGTCTGATTTTGGGTTGAATTGAAGTAGCTGAAGATGACACATGTAGCGGCAAAAAGACCCACGTATAGACAGTTGCGTTTCTTGCTTTTTATAGCTGAAGTTGTTCTGCTGACAGATGTCAAACATGCATTGAAATTTTGTTTGACTCATGTCTTCTCTTTTCCAAAAGGGAGTGTTTTCTCTTTTATAAACTGATAGAGTAAGGAGGGAAAAAACATTTGGCCAAAGATTGATTTGGCTAGAGGTATGCTTTTTTTTTTTCCTTTTGCATCACGTGTTGATCGGTATGTTTTTTTTTTTTGAATTGCTTCAATGGCAACTACATTGACATGCACGGGTTTGTTATGTATCGACATATCCAACACCATCAGATGTTGTTTTTCTTTTTTTTTGGGTTTTGACATGCATGGGTTTGTCATTAATTTTTCCTGATTTCTTTTTTTTTTCTAATCTCTTGGATTTTATAGAGTTTTGTTCCTTTGCAATGTGTGGGTGCTTTGGTTTTTTCGGTTTTAGAGGTAATGTAGATGTTGTTATTATTTTTATTTTATTTTTTTCTCTTCATTTATATTTTTTCTGTTGGAATGTTTGCTTTGTTATCTGTTGATTTCAGATAGCGATGTCAAATTTTTTTTTTCGATTGGTTTCAGGTTGTGCATAAATTAAATTTATTGATTAGTCCTATTTTTATTAATAATTTAGATGACTGTGAATTGAGTGGTTTTTCCTTTTTTTCTCTCTTTCTATTTCTATTCTTCTTTTCAAAGGTTTTTTTTAATGGCTTCTATTTCTTTGTTGTCTTTTGTTTTTAATTTGTTGAATTTAATGGTATTTTTCTTCTTTGCAGTGTGTGGAAGCTTTGTTTTTTCAGTTTTAAAGTTAATATAGGTGTTTTCTTTACTTCTTGTTTCAGCACTTCAATAGCTCGCCCAAGGTCTAGCAGCAATCCAACATCTCGCGAAAACTCTTCAATTGAACAGCTCGCCTAAACTCCAAAAACTTGCTCGCCAATCTCTTACTCACCCGTGACCTTTGCGCCAGTATCTTGGACTCTTACTCGCCCATAACTTTAGCTCTAACATTTTAACACTTTACTCACCTGTGGTTTTCGCATTTTCGGCATTTACTCGCCCGTGGCCTTAACGCCAGAATCTTGGACTTTTAATCGCCTAACGCTATCCTTTTTGCACTTTACTCGCTCATGGTCTTCGAACCATTATCTTAACTGATTGCCCATGTCTTCTAAGGCCAGTGTTTTTAGGCATTAGCTGGCCTCGAGAATGAGGGCTAGCATCTTGATCTTTGTTCGCCCTGTGGCTGAGTGCCAATCTCTTGGGCAGTATTCACCTGTGGCCTAAAGGCCATCTTGAGCGCATGTTCACCTATGCTTAAGCCAATCTCTAAGGCCTCTAATCGCCTACAGCCTAAACGTCGGTATCTTGGGTTTCTACTTGCTTGACCATGGCCTTATCACCAAGCGTTTACTAGCCATAGCCTTGCCTTAATGCCAGATTCTCGAGATTCTAGTCACTCTTGGCCTGAGTGAGAGAGTCTTTCTGAAAACTTGCTCGCCCATATCTTTGGATTTCTTATCGCCTTAAAAAGTCTATGGCGAATGCCTATCACTTTGTAATCACCATTTGCCAGGGGGCATATGTTATTATCACTATCAGAAAAGCCCAATAGACCCACCTTACCGAGCTTGATGACAAGTGGCCCACAAGGAGTAACCACCCACTTAACTACATGGAAAGATAACCGTCGTAACTGCTACTCGTTGTAACTGTTACTCTCTTAATTATATTACGTAACTGCCAATGAGCGTAACCGCCCACTTAAACACTTATATAAAGGTTAGAGACACAGGAAGCAGGTACGAGCACACTCTCACTCTCTTCAAACTTTGGTATTCTTTCTTGGATACTCTACTAACTTAAGCATTGGAGCAAATCCCACGAGGAACAACCCTGATGGACCTTCTGTTTTGCATGTTGATCCATCATCAACAAGCCTAGCAACCTTTTTGGCATCAACACTCAACTTTCTCTAAAAACAACACCCTGCAAGGAAGAAAGAGTTGATCCATATCATTCGAGCTATATAGGTTGGTGAGCTGTTATGCTGTTGTGTGGATTGGCGACTTATATGGGTTGGCGAGCTGCTGCAATATGTGCCTCTTTTATTAGAGTATATTTCTTACTGATTTAAATATTTCTTTTATTGACAATTATTATGTTGTGTATTGTGTGTTCTAGATTTGTTGTATTCTATTCAATTACTGCAATACTGTCTTTAAAGGTAACTTTAATCACATCAATAAGCAATAACATACTATTAAAGATAGCTTTGAACAGTGTTTTGTCAACTGAAGCAAGAAAATGGAAGTTTCTACAGCTGTGTAGATTGGCTAGCGGTTATGCAACTGTGTGGATTGGCAAGGTATGTGGGTTGGCGAGCTATTATGCCGTTGTGTGGATTGGCGAGCTGCTGCAGTATTGCCTCTTTTATTAGAGTATATTTCTTATTGATTTAAATATTTTGTTGTTGTATTTAAATATTTTCTTTTACTAACAATTATTATATTGTGTATTGTGTGTTCTAGATTTGTTGTATTCTATTCAATTTCTGCAATACTATCTCGAAAGGTAACTTTAATCACATCAATAATCAATAACATACTATTAAAGATAGCTTTGAACAGTGTTTTGTCAATTGAAGTAAGAAAATGGAAGTTTCTACAACTATGTAGATTGACAAGCGGTTATATAGCTATGTGGATTAGCGAGCTATGTGTGTTGGCAAACTGTTATGCCGTTATGTGTATTGGTGACCTGTGTGGGTTGGGGAGCTGCTGCAGTATTACCTCTTTTATTAGAGTAGATTTCTTATTGATTTAAATATCTCGTAGCGAAGCACGACTAATTTTCTAGTCATTATAAAATCAATGATATACAGCAAAAATATAGATATATCTTGAAAAAAACGTAAACTGAGATTTAAAATTTTCAATTGTCTTTACTGGTAAAGGCTGCTTGATCTCAATGCATGGATGTAACTCAGATGGGTTGAAGCAGACACTATGCTCGAGTGCGCAGATACGCGCTTAAATGGGCTTGGTCTGTTTTGGTCCTCTTCTAAACGAATCATAAAATGCAATATTGGTTCAGTCCTAATGTAGGTCTTATCGGCCCACCGCCCACGGGCCAATTCATTGTTTTTAATTTATTTTATTTGTCTTCCTCTTTCAGTTTATTGTTGAAAAGACAACTCCCCATTAAGACAAACATAAGGCCTAGTTTAGCTCACCGGTACGGTCGGGGGAGGCAAGCTAGTGAGATTGATTTTAACTAAAAGATAAAAAAACTTTTATGCAAATTTACATTTTTAGCTTAAACTTTAAATTCTTTTTATTATTTTATTAAAAAATATATCTTTAAGTATTTTTATTATTTTGAATTTTACCGGAATCAATTCAATATCCATTCAAATTAACCCTAAGTCAATTTGAACATCGATGCATCAGGAAAAGGTAAACAGACCTACATCAAAGGTTGAGTTAACCTAGTGATTAAAGATGAATTGTGGTATATTGTAAGTTTGGGTTCGAATCTAAGCAACTTCATTTCCAATTATTTAATATTCCTCTTGTAACAAAAAAAAAAGCTAAGATTTTTTTTTTGCTCAAAGTAAATGGCTAATGCCTTGAATTATAATAAAGATTTCAGACATGGGGGTGGATTATACATCCACGATGCAGGACAATTGCCTTTACAAGATTGTTTAGCTACCCAATCAGCAGCTTGGTTAGCTTTTCTATCAACAAAACAAAAGGATACCTGATTACATTCACCAACTATAAAAAGAATATCTTCCTCAATGGCTTTTGTTTCCCACCGTCTGGGAGTGTTGGGGTTTTGTAAACGCTTCACCAGATTAATACAGTCAGACTCCACTAGAACTTTTGTCCATCCCTTTCTTTGAAGAAGGATACAAGCTTCACGCATTGCCAAAGCTTCAGCCATTTCAGCACTTCTAGCGTACGTCCTTGAGTGATTACCATCAAGAATTTGACCCTGTTCATTTCTGCAAATCACAGCAACACCAGCAATTCTAGTGGAAGAATCAAATGAAGCATCACAGTTAATTTTCAAAAAAGATGGAGGAGGTTTCTGCCATCTAGCATTCTGTTACTTAGAGTTCATCCTTTCATTCAAAAAAGACAAACTCTCCTGAAATTCAGAAAAGTACTCAGAAGCTTTGAGCCAAACATTAATCGGGTCACCCTCTTCTCCTTCAAAAAAGAAAGCATTTCTAGCTTTCCATAAGAACCAGCACAGATATGCAATAAGTTCATAACACCTGAATGTGCCAAACTGCGAAAGAGAAGAGATAACACTGAACCACCATAGATGAAAACTCGTGAAGCCTTCCTTTCTTGGACAGTAACTAAATCCTGATGCTCTCCAAACAGCTTCAGCAAAAGGGCAAAAGAAAAGAATATGTTCAAGTGATTCAACCTCCTTTTCACATCTAGCACAAATATTATGCATCCTACTATTACGCTTGGCCAGATTCTCCATTGTAGGTAAGATATTATGACAAGCCCTCCAAATGAATGTTTTGATTTTCGGTGGCACCTTCATGTTCCAAACGGCTTTCCAGTTATCGACTTGAGTCTAAGTTCTAGTGCTGCTGGTAGTTTCCGTGGACTCCAACAATTGATCTACAAAATGTCGATAACCAGATTTAACTGAATATTAACCATCTTTTGTTTAATGCCAAACCAAAGAATCATGAATAGATAGTGAGCCCATGGGAATTTTTTTAATTGCTTTAACTTCCTCCTCATTAAACAAATTTCGAAACAAGTTAAAATTCCAGGAGCGTTTCCTTTGCTCGATGAGTTATGAGACCAAAACTGGGCTGTCCATTATAGTAGGAGTGGATTGAATTCTGAAATCAGGTAGATCTGGAACCCATTTGTCCTGCCAAATTAAAATATCTCTGCCATTGCCAACATTCCATCGAAGTCCTTTTTGAATAGATTGAATTCTGACTCTTAAGCTTCTCCATGCCCATGAAGGATTGCTTCCTAATGGGGCATTAAGTAAGGAAGAAGAAGGGAAATAGATACCTTTAAGGACTTTTGTCCAAAATGAATCTAGGTTTGAAAGCATCCTCCAAATTTGTTTAGCTAGAAAAGCATCATTGAAAGCAGAGAATTCTTTGAAACCAAGCCCTCCTTTAAGCTTGTGAGTGGCCAATCTATCCCAGCACATCCAGTGTATTTTATTTTTCTCCAAATCAGCTCCTCTCCACCAGAATTTGTTGAGCATTACATTGAGCTCCTTACAGAAGGAAATAGGAAGCTTAAAGCATTGCATACAGTACACTAGTATAGCAGAAACAACAACCTTCAACAAAATTTTCTTCCCTGCCTGGGATAAGAGTCGGCCTTTCCAGGAATTGGTTTTCTCTCGGATTTTTTCTTTTATAAATTCCAGAACCTCTTTCTTGCTTCTTCCCCAAATAAGTGGCAACCCCAAGTATCGACTATCGTTTTGCAAATCCTGAACACCCAGTTTGTTTTTGATAGTCATCCTTATTTGACCTCTTGTATTTGGAGAGAAAAAGATAGAGGATTTATCAAAGTTAACCTTCTGTCCAGATGCATTGTTAAATTTATCAATAACATCCAGAATAACTTCACAGCATCTTTGATCAGCTTTGGCAAAGAGAAGGCAGTCATCTGCAAAAAGTAAATGACTTAAGATGGGGCATCTTTTGTTGATTCTAAATCCCTGAAGACTTCTATTAGATGTGGCCTTTTAGAACAAATTGGAGAGAACATTCACCACCAGAATGAACAAATACGGGGAAAGTGGATCCCCTTGCCGTGGACCTCTTCCTGGATTAAAGGCTTTAGACCTTTCGCCATAATCACAGAGAATTGGGTTGTTGTCACACATTCCATTATCAGCTTGACCCAAGATTGAGCAAATCCCATCTTCAGAAGTAGTTTTTGGAGAAATAACCATTCAACTCTATCGTATGCCTTGCTAAGATCCAATTTGATGGCCATAACTCCTTGGTTGCCTTTCCTCCTCTTTTTAAGTGCATGGAAAGCCTCATAAGCCACTAGGATATTGGCTTGAATCTGTCTTCCAGGAACGAAGGCAGTTTGAAAGGGTGAGATTATTGAAGAAAGTAATGGTTTCATTCTGTTAGCAATGACTTTAGAGATTACCTTGTAGGAAAAATTACAAAGGCCGATGGGTCTGAAATGAGACAAAGAATCTGGGGCTCGTTGCTTGGGCACCAAGATCAAATTTGTTCTGTTCAACTCTCTGAGTAAGTGGCCACTCTCGAAGAAACTTCTGACACAAGCACAAAGATCAGTCTTAATTGTATCCCAGAAAGTTTGAAAGAATAAACCTAGGAATCCATCTGGTCCCGGTGCTTTATGAGCTCCCATGGCAAAAACAGCTTCTCGAATCTCTTCTTCAGAAACCTCACTTCTAAGTCCTTCATTCATTTCTGGGGTAATGACTTCATCGACCACTTCCAAAACAGGATCAATGTCCCTGACTTGTCCAGCCTTAAATAAATCTTTAAAGTGATTCAAGATGAGGCTAGATAATTCAGTTGGATCTTCCACCCATTCTCCTTCATTATTCTTGAGTCGGTTAATGCTATTCCTCCTCCTTCTTTGGACTGTTGTTGTGTGGAAAAATCTTGTGTTACGATCACCATACTTTAACCAATTAACTCTCGATCTTTGGCCCCAGTATAATTATTCCATCTTCCATCTGTCTTCTATAGATTTTTTAATCTTCTTTCCTTCCTCTCTTAGTGAATCTGTCAATGGATAAGATTGAATTTCTTTGATTCTTCTCTTTATGTGCTCAATTTCAATCCAAGGATTTATGAATTTCGCCTTGCTCTAACTTTTGGGAGTCTTGCTTGTGTTTTTCAATTTATTTTGAAATTGGAACATGCGAGATCCTTCCAGTGTTCCTTCTTCATGCCAAGTTTCTCTAACCCTGTCAATGCATTCATCATCCACCAGCCACTTAGCTTCAAATTTGAAATCCTTCCTCCTGTTGTGTTTAACTTATTCCAGCAATAGAATTAGAAGACAGTGATCAGATTCTAATGCTACCTCAAAGAAGGCTTGTGCTCTCGGAAAAGCTTCATTCCATTCAACAGAGCAAAAACATTTATCAAGTTTCTCCTGGATAAAGTCATCTCCGGTTCTGTTGTTGGACTAGGAAAACTAAGCACCACAAGCTTCAATTTCAACTAAATCAAATTCTTCAATCATAGAGCAGAAGAACTCAGCTTGTGCTCGATCAATTGGTCTGCCTCCTCTTTTATCACTCTATCTGTGAACAATGTTAAAGTCCCTAATACAGCACCATTTATCCCCCAGTGATCTCCTTAAATCAAAAATTTGCTCCCAGACTTCCCGCCTTCCTTCTTTTCGGGGATCCCTATAAACAAAAGTACAGAACCATTCAATTTGCTTATCATAATAGACTTTTGTATTAATGAAAAAACGGCTGCACTCCAGAACCTCTACTTGAGTATCATTTTTCCACCAAAGAGCAAGACCTCTAGCTCTGCTATTAGGTTCAACATAAAAGCCAGTATCAAACCCAAGCCGATTTCTAACCTTTTCTAGCTTCGTTGAACGTTGCTTAGTCTCCATTAGGAAAATAATGGAGGGACAGTGTTTATGGATGAGCTCTCTTAGAGCTCGAACTACCAAGGGTTGTCCAAGACCTTGGCAGTTCCAGACTAGGAGGCTCATTGGCCCTCTTGTGGCTGTTTAGGGTTAGCCACCACCACCCTGGTATTATTTTCCTTAAAAGCAACATCTACTTCATCCTCCAACATTAGACTTGGAAGCTCGTGAATATTCCATTTTGGAGACTTCTGTTTTAGTTCTGCAATCTCCAATCTTTCTCTAAGCTGCTCTGAACTTTCCATCTGAACTTTCATTCTAGCAGCTCTTTTAATCTGAAGTAGCCTTCTATTGCCTGAAGCTTTGCCTTTTAATTCAATCTCCCAGTTCCGAATAGATGTTGACAGAAACTCAAGGTTACTATATCCAAGGAAATTACTGATCACTGTATCCTCCCATTCAGAATCAACTCCGATTATGCCCCACATACCTGGCTCAACTTCATATGGTCTGCTATCTAATTTAGCTTGAAAATCTGCTTTCTGTTTCTTGAGCCCATCAAAGGTTTCATTTGTATGAGGCCTTTTGAGGTTCTTACGGCCCATAGCTTCAGAAGTATCCATTAAGTCTAGGCTCGGCCCATCATCCTTTTCCTTTTCTGTGATTGGACTTTGACTGCTCGAGCCTCTGTCATCTGTCTTCCCAATGACCAAGGAAGATTGATTATAATCTTCATTTTCTATTCCTCTGACACCAATATCGTGTTCATCCGTCTCAACATTAAATTTCTTTTCATTACAACCTAACATTCCTGCAACCAAGCTATCCTTTACACTATGTTTTCCACTAGGAATATCACGTGCCACCCTATCATTTTCTTCCTTCCGGCTTAGCTTCTATTCGAGAGCCTTACCAGTTCCATTACTAGCTTTGTTGTTCCCCCTTTGTGTGGCCCGCATCCAGTGTCCATAGAGAGCTTTTTTCCTACCGTCATTCCTGTAGTAGCAATCTCTGGCAATGTGTCCCAATCTGCCACAGTTGTAGCAGAATTCAGGCAGTCTTTCATACTTGAAAGGAACCCATTTCGACGGTTGATTTCTCCTCTGTAAATTGAATCCAGTTTTAAGTGGATCATCCGTTCTAATCATCACCTTCATTCTGAGGACTCCATTCCATTGTACTTTTTCTTCCACTGCAAAATCTAATTCCACCAGTTTAACAAAAAGGGAGCCTATCTTACCTGAATTTTCCTTTGTCATGTACGCCAAAGGAAGCTTATGAGCCTGTATCCAAAACTCCGTGGTGGAAAAATCGATCTCCTCCAGTGTTGCTTCTATGGGCCATTCTTTTAGAACAATATGACTATCTGAAATTGACCACGGTCCTTGATGTAAAACTTTCAACTTGTCTCTCTCTGTTTTGAAGACAAAAAGGAAAATATTTCTTTCTAGCTCATGCACCTCCAGAGAATCACTAAGTGGCCAGGCTTTAGACAAGATAATTCTTAGTGGATTAACCTTTAGTACCTTATCAGAGATCACCTTTCCCACTAGTGAATGATTCTTAATTTTTCTATTAACCTCGTCATCAGTAGACAGCTCAAGGGCATCCAGGTTGAGGGTTATATCCTCCTCTTGCACCTCTTCAACTTCTAAAACTCTCTGATCTTGAACCATTTGAACTTAGTTTGAAAAGGACGAGAAAACAGATTGATATTTTGAAACAGAAGCAAACCAGGAGAGAGGTATCGAGGAAAGTTTAGACCTTTGATGGAGAGGGAACCTTCCAAGATAGATTTATCGCATTCAAGGTGAAAACAGAGACTCCCCTTTGAATAATATTGCAGAAAACTAAGGAAAAGACAAAGGAAATCAAAGCTAAATAACTCCAAAAGGCCCTCCAAATCGTGTAGCATTAAATGAACAAGAACAGGTTCTATTAGTTAACATTCAATGGCAAAGGAAGAGAAAAAAACTAGAAGACAAAAACTTATAAGGGAAAGAGTACTCAAGACTCTAGATAGTTCCACTCCTGATGGAGAGAACGGGTCTGACATAAAAAAAAAAAAAGCTAAGATTGGGAGCCCAGGAAAAGAGGTGGATCTCACTGTCAACATACAAGGGTTGGAACCAGTATCGAACTGTATAAAGCGCATTTCCAGCATAAATTAGCCTGATACATAGTATATCTTACTTCAAAATCAATTTAACAAGAAGCATGATAATGATTCACTAGCACGCGTACGATTATGCATGATGCAAGGCAAGCATTGAGTTGCTTACTAATAGTCCTACCCTATAATCTACACGGTTTCTTAAAACACAGTAACAACACCATTTAAGTTTTAAAGTTACTTGTCGATCATAAACACACACGGGAACTAAGTAACCCATACTATAACTATGGTCACAACTCAGAAGAAGCTATAGGTGCTATAACCCAACCTCTATAATATATGATTTCATTAATTGTATAATTAGAATTAATATTATTATTATGAATTAATTTAGGATAATTATTATATTAGATTAGGATTATTATTTTATTTTTCAAAATAATTATTGGATTAAAAATATTATTAGATTAAAGTTAAAGTTAAGGTAGAATTATTTAATTAATAATTTAGAATAATTATTAAGTTAGAATTAATATTAAAATAGGGTTAGAATTAATTATTAAGTTAGAATTTAGAATAATTATTGTATTAGACTTAACCTTAGATTAAATTTAAAATAAGATTATCTAATTAGAGTTAATATTTTATTAATTTTAAGATAATTATCAGGATGAAATTATTGGCATAAGAAAAAAAATTTGAAAAAAATGTTAACATAATTTAATTCTGTTAAAATGCTAAGTCCTAATCTAAAAATTAGTGATAAAATAGTGATGCAATCAAAAGTCAAGTAGAGGCAAATAAAGAATCCAAATTGGGGGATCTCGGTAGCTGCAAGAAACAATACTCAAATCGAAACCACGTCCAACAACAAAGCCAATTCCTAGAAACCCCAAATCGGAACACTATGATGCAAGCTGTACTATGAAGAACGAGAATTCTGGAAATTCTAGAATAATGCATAAGGAAGAGGCGTTGTGTGTGAGTGTAAGAAGAAGAAAGAAAAGAGAGAGAAGAATATTCTTGAATGATTTTTTGATCATTTTCTCATTGTGCCATTCAGCTATGTACACCGACAGCATAGCAACCTTTAACATACTGCACCTAGGCTGATGTCACAAATGACATTAACAGAAATTGAAAATACTCCTAATTACATATCGTTTTATTTAAAAACAAAGTACTATAGTAAATCCACACCGCTCTTCATCTTCGACCTATATCAATGCCCTCCCTTTGAAAGCATCCTTGTCCTCAAAGATGGAAGTTTGGATATTTAAGCTGCAACTTTGACAAGATTTCCCAAGTGGAGTCTTCAGGGTAAGAGTTACTCCATTACAACATTACTTAAGTGACAGCACCATTACCTCTCTTGACCATCCTGCGTTCCACAATGCTAATTGGTTCTTTAGCTATCACTCCATCATCATCTAAAAGTGGAAGCTGAGTTTTGGTAGACTTGTGTCCAATATGTTGTTTCAATTACGAAATGTGGAAAACAAGGTGCACCTTATCAGCATCAAATAGTGCTAGTTTGTAGGCAACACTTTCCACTTTTTCCAGCACTTGATAAGGGCCAAAGAACCTTGCAAAGAGCTTAAGACAAGCACGATTTGCTATGGTCTTCTGTTGATAGGGTTAGAGTTTGACATAAACCCAATCACCCACTTGAAATTGCCTATCATTGCATTTCTTGTCTACATGCTAATTCATCCTATTGATTGCTCTTTGAATGTAAAATTTCAGCAACTTGACGGTTGCTTCCCTTGCTTGTAAGCTTCTATCAACACTGGCCACCTTAGAATCACCAAGTAGATAAGGCATATAGACCAAAGTTGGCTGGCCATACAAAATCTCATAGGGTGTGGAATTTGTATAGTTGTGGAAGGTGGTGTTGTACCACCATTTGGCCAAAGGTAATCATTTGATCCACACCTGAAGCTACTCATTGACCATGCATTTGAGGTATGTCTCAAGACACCTATTGTCCACTTCAGACTATCCATCAGTTTGTGGGTGGTAGGAGGTAGATAAATTCAGTTTGGTCCTTAGGCATTTAAACAATTCCTATCAAAACTGACTCAAGAAGAAACAATCCCTATCAGAAACTATGGTATTTGGAACACCATGTAGTTTAAATATGTTGTCCATGAAGGACTGGGCCACTGAAAGTGTAGTAAAGGGGTGGCTAAGAGCTACAAAGTTAGCATATTTGCTCAAACGATCTATTACCACAAGAATAACATCCTTACCACCTGACCGAGGTAGCCTCTCAATGAAATCCATGGAGATATCAATCCAAACCTTCTCTTGGATGGGTAAAGATTGAAGCAAACCTAGATGTGCTCTATTATCATACTTACAAGTTTGGCAAACAGAGCACTCTTGTACAAATAGTCAAACTTGCTTCTTAAGCCCTTTCCAGTACAATACACCACATATTTTAACCATAATGGTTTGAGCACTCGAATGTCCTTCCAAGGAAGAGCTATGAAAATATTCTAGCAACTCCTTCGTAGCTTAGCATCGTCCCCTACTACCAATTTACCATTTCTTCTTAGTTGCTCATTTTGCCAAGAAAATTTGGAACTACCGGCTATGCCCATTTTTAGCTATTCAATGAGTGTCTGTAGCTTAGGATCATTGCTCCAAGAAGTTTGAATCTTAGAATACAAATCTGAATGCAAAACTATTATGGTTTGAAGCTGTCCTTGTGGTCTCAAGATAAGGCATCACCACTTAATTGGAAAACCCTTTTCTATAAACCACGTTATAATCGAACCCCATCATCTTGAGAACCCATTACTGTTGAGCCAAGGTTGTGGTCCCCTAGTTAAGCAAGAAGCATAGTCTCTATGGTCTGTTTTAATTTTAAAATGCCTCTTAATTAAGTAAGCAATCCACTTTTTTACAGTAATTAGAATGGCTAGTAACCTAGTCATAAACAAACAAGGCTTGATGTTTTAAGGACAAGGCCTTGCTAAAGTAGACCATTGGCTACCCACCTTGACTCAACACTGCTCCAATTCTTTTAGTTGAAGCATCAGATTCCCTAATGAACTCCTTGCTGAAGTCAAGTAAAATCAGAACAGGTGCTATTACCATGGCGTGTTTGAGTTGCTCAAATGCAATTTGACCCTTAGAATCCCATACAAATCCACTGATTTTCGACGAGTCACTTAGTGGCTTAGCAATAGAGCTGTATCCTTTTATGAACCAACAATAGTAACCAGTTAAGCCGAAAAACCCTCTAAGCTCCTTGAGATTCTGAGGTACTAGCCATAGCAGCATACATTCCTGTCAAGGCCAAGCCTATTGGTACTATGAGTGTAAGGCTTAGGTACCTAGGGGTCCTGAGTTCGAAACACGTGAGACGTGCTCAAGCTGTTAAATGTCTAGGGAGGTACTTTAGGCACCTCAGGACAAAGCCGTGAGTGAGGTGAGCGCCCAAAGCGGACAATACGTTTGAGTGAGTGTGCGTGACCACCGACCTCACATATCAGGCTAAACCTGGGGTGAGGGTGCCTAGGGGATGCCAGCCGACGGCCTATGAACGGGTTGGGCCTTAACAATTGTTAGCTTTAAATTGACATATGTATTTTGAAATGAAAAAAAATTAAGTAATATTAAATGTTTGATTCTTTAGTGTAAATTTGCTTTATCAATTATATGATTTTCTCAAACCATTTTAAGTATTTTTATGAAAAATAAGACCATGATTTAATTACTTATTCTTACTGGTCTTAATACTTTATAAAATGATTTTGAATATTTTCATTAAGTAATCTACTTAAGAAAATATAGAATACATTTTTAGAAAATTACTTAATAAGTTTTTGGATTAGGTTTTCAATTGAGAAAGTTAAGAAAGACTTCCATAAAGTTGAAAAATGATTTGGGATGACTTAAAACCAAGGATTACATCATTTCTAGCCCAAAACAGCCTAGGAAAGTGTAGAAAAAGGATGAGGGATCCATCCCTTATGTTGAGGGATCCATGGCAGAAAGCTCCTGGAGACCAAAATGAAGCATGGGATCGATTCCCTAAGGCATAGGATAGATTGATCGATCCCCTAATGGCAGAAAGTTCCTGAAGGTCGAAATAAAGCATGGGATTGATGCCCTAAGGCATAATCGATCCCCTACCACGTGAAAAGCCTATAATAGCTAGTTTTTGTGAGGAATAATGGTCACATTTGTTTTAGGCTCCACAAACTTCAAGAATCCGTCCAAAGGACTATAAATAGTGGCTTGGGAGCTCAAGACAACGAGTAAGAACTACTAAGATACTTCATTCTTAATCTTCTTCAAGCCTCAACAACATTTCAAGTGCTAGAATTTCCAATCATCTATCATGTTCATCTTTCCTCTATAGAATAGCACAAATATTGTATAGTTCTTGTGCTTAACCTTTGTAATCACTTACCTATCTAGAGGCTTTTATTGATTACATCTCTTGTTTACCCATTCACATCTTGTAAAGGGGAGAATACCCTTGAGTGCTTTATTGCGACATCCTCGTCACTCACAATTGTCACCTAACTTTTTCCTTTCACATACCGTTTAATTAGACTTATTCATCAATGTCATCCTTTTCTTCTTCTTATACTTTATGCTTTATTACTTATAACATAATATCAAATTTCGCATGAATGAAATTTTTCATATATATATATATGCATCACCTACACCAGGATCTCACATAACTTACATATCCTATATCCCCAAATGTCTTAATATACATTAATGAAATATTGTATTGTACAATAGCAGAAGTACACGACCAACTTATTATACCTTCAAGGAATAATTGGGAAGCGTAACTCGAAGGTATACTAAAAGATCCCAACTAAGCTCCTATCTCTGGAGCGAGAATCTACTTCAGATAATCTGTATGAAAAATGGTTGTAAAGGAGTGAGTTTACGCTCAGTAAGAAACATATGTAAAATAGCGTACTATATCACTATATGTAGTTTTCCTGCTTGGCTCTATAATGTCATGTAAAACCATTATAAAGCATATACCATATACAAGTAAATCCTCTCTTTCAAATATTTTCACGTATCTCAAATCACGTGAAATCACAAGTGCAATTACAAATAACTTCAAATACTTTCACATGCTTTTCTAATACATTCAAATAGATGGGAGACAATTAATTTCCAATAGAATCATGCACCAAATAATTCTCATAAGGATACAGCAAATATATCCCGTAAGGGATAATCCATGAGAGATCTCATAAGGGATACCACAAATATATCCATAAAGGATAATCCCGAGAGATGTCAAATAAGTGGCGTACCCACGCATGGGCCAGGGATCCTCCCCAAAGCCGAATACAAATAAGAGACATATGGCCATTGTCTATAGACCACAGTAAGCACTAGTCAGGTGACATCTATGGCATTAAGGATCGGACTAAGGTTCCTCAGCCAAGTACAAATATAAGTAATGTGCATGATCGCCAAAGAAATCCAAGATCTCCAAAACCTTTGTCATATAGCTTTAACAGATATAAGTCTATTCTCTTGAAATAGGCTTTAAAATCTCTTTTTCAAAGGAGGGCAGTCGACTGGTCATATAAGGCAGTTGGCTGCTATCACATATTTTGCTTTATTGAATTTCTTTTCTTTTAAAATTCAAATATTTTATTTTTCGAAAAACACATAGGGTAGTCGACTGGTCCCATATAGCAATTGACTGGTTTTGAAACAGAATGTTTTCGAGAAAAAGGTAGTCGGCTGGCTCATTGGCAGCTAACTGTTTTCGCAAACAGAATGCTTCTGAAAACAGGGCAGTCGACTGGCTCCATAGGTAGTCGGCTGGTTTCTCAAACAGAATGCTTTTCAAGTAAATAGCAGTCGACTGGTCCACGTAGCAGTCGACTGGTTTGAAATAGAATGCTTTCTGGAAAATAGCAGTCAATTGGCTTATATAGCAGTCAACTGGTTTATCTCGATTTTCGAAAATTTACACTTTGGTTGTCTCTAGGCAGTCGGCTGCTACTTAAGGCAGTCAGTTGCTCCTAGCATTTTGGTAACTATGAGTAAAACCCGAAATTTAATTTTTCTACGTAAAAACCAACTTGTACTTCTCTCCAAAACAATTAAAAACATGCGGACATAGCCACCCTACGTCCGTTACATAAATTCCTTACCTCGATTAACTTCCGAATATGAGATTTGCTTGATTGCACCAATCCTTTTTCTTCACTTCTTCAAAACTTTAAACATCATAAAGGATCAAACCTTTAAGAAATCTTTATAAACATACTCTACCAACTCAACTCAACTCAACTCTAAACCATAGATAGAATTCAAAGAACCAACTTCTATCTTTACCTTTGTAAATGACCAAAATAACAGCAACTTAAATCTCTTTAATTCCTTGGATTCAATCTACCAAACTTTGGTTATAACTTAAGCTAGCGACAAGGATCGATTTTCGTTACTAAAGTTTATTGATTTGGTGAGTGAACATAGGAGTTTGTCAAGGTGAGTGGAAATGGAATCTTAGGAGAAATGGAGGGAAACGAGAGGAAAAGCTACATATGGGGCTGCCGACTTCATTGATGAAGAAGATGACAAGGCATATTTCATTTAATGCATGCTCATCCCATAATCATCTCAGCCATTGACCATTTAATTCTTTGACCTCTTGACTATTTGACCATCAATTGCTATAATTCCATCCATGTCCCACATATCATTTATATATCAATTCCTCTATATTTATTCAATTCTTTTCAGCTGAAATACGATACAAATATGGGAAAATTACAGGAAATTGGGGATTTTACATTCTCCCCACCTTTAGTAATTTGGTTCTCCAAATTTGAATTGGGCTATCCCTCAAATAATTCAGTATACCTTTCTTTCATGAAGCTCTCTAGCTCCCATGTAGCTTCTTCCATGGTATGATACTGCCAGAAAACTTTAATTAGTGGGATCATCTTAGATCTCAACACCTTCTCTTTTCTATCCAAAATCTGAACCGACTTCTCCACATAGCTCATACCTTCCCGAATCTCCAAGGGTTCATATTCTATGACATGAGATGGGTCTAGATTATACTTCCGAAGCATGGATACATGAAAAACATTATGTGCTCCCGATAGCTTCGGAGGTAGTGCCAACCTATAAGCAACATCTCCTACTCGGTCTAAGATCTCAAATGGCCCTATGTAATGAGGACTAAGTTTACCTCTTTGGCCAAATCTCATAATCCCTTTGGATGGAGAGACTTTCAAAAACACCGCATCTCCAACCAAAAACTCAAGAAGTCTCCGTCGAGCATCCGTATAACTCTTTTGTCAACTCTGAGCTGTCTTAAGTCATTGACAAATCAGCTTAACATCCTCAGAGGCCTGCTCGAGTAGATCTGGAGCCAACAACTTGTGCTCGCCCACTTCTTCCTACCCAATCGGAGATCGACACCTTCTACCATATAAAGCTTCATATGGTGCCATCTTGATACTTGCATGATAACTATTATTATAAGCAAACTCAGCCAATGGCAGATGGTCGTCCCATAAGCCTTTAAAATCCAAAGCACAAGCTCTCAACATATCCTTGAGCATTTGAATGGGCGCTCGGACTGACCATCAGTCTGCGGATGAAAAGCTGTGCTAAAATTCAACTGAGATCCCATGGCCTTTTGGAAATGTTCCCAAAAATGAGAAGTAAACCTGGAATCTCTATTAGACGTAATGCTCACTGGAACACCATGTAACCGAACAATTTCCTTCACATATAAATCTGCCAAAGCACTAAGTGTATCCGTAAACTTCATAGGTAAGAAGTGCGCGGACTTAGTTAACCTATCCACGATTACCCAAATGCCATCATGATTCCTCTTGGTCTTGGGCAATCCCATAACAAAATCCATCGTAATGTGTTTCCACTTCCATATAGGTATAGGCAGAGGCTGTAGCAAGCCTGCCAGTCTTTGGTGCTCTACCTTAACTTGTTGGAACGTGAGACACTTCGCCACAAATTCTGTTATATCTCTTTTCATGCCAGTCCACCAATACACCTTGCGAAGGTTATGATACATCTTCGTATTTCCCGGATGCAACGTGTATCTAGTGGCATGTGCTTCTGTCAAGATTAACCTTTTTAACTCCTTATCATTAGGAACACATATACGGTTATTAAACCTCAAAATTTTGTCGCTACCAATATTAAACTCTGATGGCATACCCGATTGAATCCGATCCATAGCCTCAATGCATTGATCATCTTCCCTCTAAGCAAGCCGAATTTTATCCATCAACTTCGGCTCGATCATCAAACTGGCTATCATCCCATTTTGCTCAAGAGGTGTAACATTTAGACTGAAGCTTGCAAACTGTTCAAGCAACTCATACTCTTTTACCATAATGTAAGATATCCTTCCTATATGTTTCCGGCTCAGAGCATCCGCCACCATATTGGCTTTTCCCGGGTGGTATAGGATCTCACAATCATAATCGTTTAGAAGCTCAAGCCATCTCCTTTGCCTCATATTCAACTCTCTTTGAGAGAACAAGTATTTCAGACTTTTATGATCTATAAAAATCTGAAAATTCTCACCGTACAAGTAATGCCTCCAAATCTTTAGAGCAAACATTACTGGAACTAGCTCCAAGTCATGAGTTGGGTAGTTCTTCTCATGGTCCTTTAATTGTCGAGAACCATATGCTACTACCATACCATGCTGCATTAGTACACATCCCAAACCTTGTCCTGAGACATCACTATACAACAAAAATCCTCCAGAACCACTAGGAATGGCGAGGATAGGTGTAGTCGTCAGCCTACGCTTCAACTCTTGGAAACTACGCTTGCAGGCATCAGTCCATTCAAATTTTACCTCTTTGCACGTCAAGCGCGTCAATGGGGTAGCTAACCTTGAGAAACCCTCCACAAATCTTCGATAGTAACCAGCTAGACCCAAGAAACTCCTAATCTCGGTAACTGTTTTCGGTCTCTCCCATTGAACCACCACTTCAATCTTCGATGGGTCGACTGAAACTCCATCCTTGCTGATTATATTACCCAAAAAGGAGATTTGATCTAGCCAGAAATCACACTTACTTAGCTTGGCATACAATCCTCGATCTCTGAGGGTTTGCAGAACTATCCGTAAGTGCTGCTCGTGCTCTTCCCGGGGTCTCGAATACGCCAATATGGCATCGATAAAGACAATGACAAACTGGTCCAAATATTGTTTGAACACGCCATTCATCAAGTTCATAAAAGCTGCGGGTGCATTGGTTAAACCGAACGACATCACTAGAAATTCATAGTGACCATACAGTGTCCTGAATGCAGTCTTCTAGATATCTTCTCTCCAGATCTTCAATTGATGATATCCCGATCTCAAGTCTATTTTGGAAAAGACTTATGCACCCTTGAGCTAATCAAAAAGATCATCAATCCCGGGAAGAGGATACTTGTTCTTGATCTTCACCTTATTCAACCATCGGTAGTCGATACATAGCCTCATGCTACCATCCTTCTTTCGGACAAAAAGCACGGGAGCACCCTAAGGGGATACGCTGGGTCGTATGAACCCTTTATCTAGTAACTCCTGAAGCTGCTTCTTTAATTCGTCCAATTCCACTAAAGCCATCCGATAGGGTGATCTCAAATGGGCTCAATTCCTGGTACCAAATCAATCGTAAACTCTACTTCCCTATCTGGAGGAAGTCCTGGAATATCGTCCGAAAACACTTCGGGAAAATCCTTGACTATCGAAATCTCATTGAGTTCAGGACGTTTCTTTTCTACGTCCACCACATAAGCTAACAATCCTTCACATAACAAATATATTATATCAATTTAATCTCAATTAAACCAAACAAGCACATATGCTTTTGCATTAAACATCTGCATTAAACACTTGTAAAATTTACAACATAGCTAACGGGAGAAAAGAAAGTCACACTTTTAGCATAGCAATCTAATATCACATGATTCTTAGCTAACCAGTCCATACCCAAAATAACATCAAATCCATACATATTTAGTAGGATTAGGTCAACTACCGAGTCTCTCTCTCCTACCCATAGCTTACAACTTCGATACACTATGTCCGTCATTTGTGATTCCCTAAATGGAGTAATTATTTGCAATAATTGTCCTAAGGATTCAGGCTCAATAGGCAATTTCATAGCAATTCAGGTGAAATAAAAGAGTGCATAGAGCTTGGATCAAATAATGCAAGGACATATGTATCATAAAGGTAAATCTTACCCTGTATCATCTTAAATGAAGCATCAGCGGACTCCTTATCTATGGAAAATACCCAACCTTGAGTCACGGGTGTCTTTCCTTTCTCTGCAGCCGTGGCCTTATGCTAGGGCTGGGTGGCCTTCTCCGATTCCTCGGGCACCCTTTGCTTTATCTTGGGACAATCTTTTATCCTATGTCCCTGTTCTCTACACCAATAACAAGCCCCACTCGCCAACCGGCAAGGCTGTGACCCATGGAACTTCCTGCAATGCTCACATCTCTGCATCATACTCCTCGGTGAGCTAGCTGTACTACCAGCTGAATGTCGGGATCTTTCATCACTTATCTTAATCCCGGTAGGTCTAGGAGTCCTTGTACCATAATCATCATCACTCCCAAATTCAGTATATTTCCATATAATCATTTGATTAAAACAAAAGTCACTTTCTTATACTTTATTTGCTTACCTATCGAAGCTCTGTCATAAGGCCTACTTCTCCTAGATGGATATCTATCACTCGAGGCTCTCTCGTCTGACTTTTGCTTTATCGGTTCTTTACCTTTACTCTTAGCTCGAAAGTCAGCCTGATGAAATTCGTAGTCCTGCCCACAAATTGAGCCTTATGAACTGCCTTTCCATATGTAGTGATATCCATGGGATATAACTTGGATCTGATGGAAGGTCTCAATCCCTCATAAATCTGTAGGTCTTATGCTCTTCTCTCCTCAACACTTCCGGATCAAATCTGCTCAAAGTAGTGAACTTTGACTCGTATTTGCTAACCGTCATATTCCCCTAAGTCAAGTTCAAAAATTCTACCTGTAACCTTCTCTGAGCAGTGCGTGGGACGTATTGTTCATTGAATGCTTCTATAAATATATCCCATGTTACCTCTGAATGTCTAGCCTCTAACAACGTCTGAGTGGCCTGCCACCAGGGCTCTGCCTCATCTACTAACAAATAGGCGACCAATCCCACCTTTTCTTTCTCGGTACAAGTCTATATCCAAATGATTTAGTGACCGACTTCACCCAATTCTCTGCGGCCAACGGGTCACTATCCCCCTTAAACTTAGGCGGATCCAGCTTCTTAAACTCCTTAATTAAAGCAACGCTACAATAAGTCTTAGGATCTTGCCTTTCAGGAATTTGGACTGGTGGGGGGTGTACCATAGGAGTAGCTGTTGGGGCGCTAGTGGCCACGTTTGAAAAGTTCACCATAAATTACGTGAACATAGTGGCCATATTCTCCATATGCTTCTCCATTTTCGCTAACCTAGTGTTTGGGCTATGCAGTGGAGATGAAGAAGGAGGAGACTGTGTTGGAGGCGGTTCTGTTCGACCCCTTCCTCGTCCTCTAGTAGTACCCCTTTTACGGGAGCTTATTCTGTTAATAAAATCATAAAGTTGAGCTATTTAGTATAATTGTAAATAGTTATACTATGCATATGTATTCAGACAAGTATAGTACATTGGGGATATCCACTATTTCTAGCCTAATGACACTGACAAATATCAGTCTAATCTACTCTGATACCAATCTTTGACATCCTTGTCACTCACAATTATCACCTAACTTTTTCCTTTCACATACCATTTAGTTAGACTTATTCGTCAATGTCATCCTTTCTTCTTCTTATACTTTATGCTTTATTACTTATAACATTATATCAAATTTCGCATGAATGAAAATTTTCATATATAAACATGCATCACCTACACCAGGATCTCACATAACTTACATATCCTATATCCCCAAATGTCTTAATATACATTAATGAAATATTGTACTATACAATAACCGAAGTACACGGCCAACTGATTATACCTTCAAGGAATAATTAGGAAGCGTAACTCGAAGGTATACTAAAAGATCCCAAGTAAGCTCCTCTCTCTGGAGCAGGAATCTACTTCAGATAATCTGTATGAAAAATGGTTGTAAAGGAGTGAGTTTACGCTCAGTAAGAAACATATGTAAAAGAGCGTACTATATCACTATATGTAGTTTTCCTGCTTGGCTCTATAATATCATGTAAAACCATTATAAAGCATATACCATATATAAGTAAATCCTCTCTTTCAAATATTTTCACGTATCTCAAATCAGGTGAAATCACAAGTGCAATTACAAATAACTTCAATTACTTTCACATGCTTTTCTAATACTTTCAAATAGATGGGAGACAATTAATTTCTAATAGAATCATGCACCAAATAATTCTCATAAGGATACAGCAAATATATCCCGTAAGGGATAATCCATGAGAGATCTCATAAGGGATACCACAAATATATCCATAAAGGATAATCCCAAGAGATGTCAAATAAGTGGCGTACCCATGCATGGGCCAGGGATCCTCCCCAAAGCCGAATACAAATAAGAGACATATGGCCATTGTCTATAGACCACAGTGAGCACTAGTCAGGTGACATCTATGGCACTAAGGACCGGACTAAGGTTCCTCAGCCAAGTACAAATATAAGTAATGTGCATGATCGCCAAAGAAATCCAAGATCTCCAAAACCTTTGTCATATAGCTTTAACAAATATAAGTCTATTCTCTTGAAATAAGCTTTAAAATCTCTTTTTCAAAGGAGGGCAGTTGACTGGTCATATAAGGCAGTCGGCTACTATCACATATTTTGCTTTATTGAATTTCTTTTCTTTTAAAATTCAAATATTTTATTTATCGAAAAACATATAGGGCAGTCGACTGGTCCCATATAGCAATCGACTGGTTTTGAAACAGAATGTTTCCGAGAAAAAGGCAGTCGGCTGGCTCATTGGCAGCCAACTGTTTTCGCAAACAGAATGCTTCTGAAAACAGGGCAGTCGACTGGCTCCATGGGCAGTCGGCTGGCTTCTCAAAAAGAATGCTTTTCAAGTAAATACCAGTCGACTGGTCCATATAGCAGTCGACTGGTTTGAAACAGAATGCTTTCTGGAAAATTGCAGTCTATTGGCTTATATAGCAGTTGCCTGGTTTATCTCGATTTTTGAAAATCTACGCTTTGGTTGTCTCTAGGCAGTCGGCTGCTACTTAAGGCAGTCGGCTGCTCCTAGCATTTGGGTAACTATGAGTAAAACCCGAAATTTAACTTTTCTACATAAAAACCAACTTGTACTTCTCTCCAAAACAATTAAAAACATGCGAACATAGCCACCATACGTCCGTTACATAAATTCCTTACCTCAATTAACTTCCGAATATGAGATTTGCTTGATTGCACCAATCCTTTTTCTTCATTTCTTCAAAGCTGTAAACATCATAAAGGATCAAACCTTTAAGAAATCTTTATAAACATACTCTGCCAACTCAACTCAACTCCAAACCATAGATAGAATTCAAAGAACCAACTTCTATCTTTACCTTTGTAAATGACCAAAATAACAGCAACTTAGATCTGGATTCAGTCTATCAAACTTTGGATATAACTTAAGCTAGCGACAAGGCTCGATTTTCGTTACTAAAGTTTATTGATTTGGTGAGTGAACATGGGAGTTTGTCAAGGTGAGTGGAAATGGAAACTTAGGAGAAATGGAGGGAAACGAGAGGAAGAGCTGCATATGGGGCTGCCGACTTCATTGATGAAGAAGATGACAAGGCATATTTCATTTAATGCATGCTCATCCTATAATCATCTTAGCCATTGACCATTTAATTCTTTGACCTCTTGACTATTTGACCATCAATTGCTCTAATTCCATCCATGTCCCATATATCATTTATATATCAATTCCTCTATATTTATTTAATTCTTTTCAGCTGAAATACTATACAAATATGGAAAAAATTACAGGAAATTGGGTATTTCACATTTATTGTCAGTGAGATTTGGGTAGATAAGGTTTACTCCTTGAGTTCAGATAAAGGAGGGGATAGGTTTCTCTTGAGCTTTGAAAAAGAGGGAGGTTTCTCTAAAGCCTAGAAAAAGAGGGAGGTTACTCTTGAGCCTGTAAAAAGAGGAAACGTAACACAAATTCAACATTAGTGGATTTGAAGAAAATCCTTAGGAGCGTCTCAAGGCAGAGGACATAGATAAGGTTGCCGAATCTCTATAAATCACTTGTGTCTAATTCTCTTTCCTACTCTCTTTATTTACTTGCAATCATATTGTCATTATTGTATTGAATTTGAATTGTATGCTTGTGTAGCCTAAAGTACGTAGGAAACTTCAATATAGGATAAAGAATTTAGAAGAACCACAAAATGAATCTAAGAGTAACTTCAAACCGATTCACCCCTCTTTCAATTAGGTTATAAAGCCAACAATTGATCTCAAAGCTTGGGCTTGAGATTGATTTGGATTAACATCTATCGAGCAAAACGATCATAAATGGCTCTTTTGAACATAGGTACACCCCTAGGAGAAGAGGGACACTCATTAGTTAGACTTGTACTTTCAATGGAGAGAATTACTCATATTAGAAAACTAGGATGATGTTGTTTGTGCAATCAAGTGACTATGGAATGTGGAGAGTTATAGTTAATGATCCCCAAATTCCAACAAAGAAAGTATATGGAAAGGATGTCCCTAAGAGTGAGGATAAGTGGGACACAAATGACATGAGATTGGCACAATTGAATGCCAAGGCTATACACACTCTCTTTTATGTATTAGGTCCTAATGAATACAATAAAGTCTCTTTTTGTGAGAATACCAAGCAAATATGGGACAAATTAGCCATTACGCATGAAGGGACCAATCAAGTTAGGGAAACCAAAGTAGGCATGCTCACACATGATTTTAACCTCTTTAGGATGAAAGAAGATGAGTGCATTAATGATATGTTCACTAGGTTTAATGATATAATCAATAGACTTAAGGCTTTAAGTAAGACCTATTCCAATGTAGAAATGGTTAAGAAAATTTTGAATAGCTAGCCAAAATCTTGGGAGGCATAGGTAACTATACTAGAAGAGTCTAAGGATCCTAATACCTTGTCCTTAGATGAGCTTATAGGCTCCCTACTTACTCATAAGATGAAATTAAAAAGAAATAAGGAACCAATTAAAAAAGTAGGGGTAGCTTTAAATTCTTCCATTCATAAGAAAATTGGAGATGATAGTGATGAGAGTGGAGATGAAGAAGAAAAGGAAACGGTAATGTTTGGCAAAAGATTTAATAGGTTCATAAGGATGAAGGTTAAAGAGAATGATAGGAGACCTCAAAGAAAAGAGGTAATGAGAGGAGAGGAGAGTCAAGTGGGAAAGAAAAAGACCCCATAGTGTGTATGAGTGTAATGAACTGGGTCGTGCTAAGTTAGAATGTTCCTTACTTAGGAAGAAAACTGATAGAAAGCCTAAGAAAAAGGCATTTGTGGCTACATGGAGTGATACTAAAAGCTCCGATGAGAAAAACATAGATGATGAGGTAGCCTATTCTTGTTTTATGGCCTTTAATGATGATGAGACAAGTTCTAGCTCTAGTGAAGGCAATGATTATAGTTTTGATGAATTACAAAATGCCTTTAATGAATTAGCAAATAAATTTGAATGCATGAACTCTAAATATAGAAAAATCATTGCTAATTTGTAAATAGAAAAAGAAGCCTTGACAAATGCTCAGTTAGAATTAGAAAAGAAATTAAAAGAAGCAAACTTAGAGATAAATGAGTTGAATGAAAAGAATACAAATTTGCATAACTCATTTTCTAGGTTTTATATGGGTCAACAAAAATTAGATCACATGCTTTAGACCCAAAAAGCTTTCTTTGAAAAAGATGGGTTAGGATATAATGCAATACATAAAGAAACTCATCTAAAGAATTTCCTAGTGAGCAAAAATATAATGCATGATTTATCTCTTACATGCTCACTTTGCAATAGGATTGGCCACACTTCACAAGCATACATATATAGAAAGACTTTATTTAGAGGAAAGGTAGTAAGGAAGATGTGGATCCCAAAGCATGCTATAAAAAATGATGAATTGAGTTTGAAATAAATCCCCAAAGGATAAAAAATTGTTTGCACTAACTCTCATGGACCCAAAAAAGTTTGGGTACCAAAACATGCTTGAATTTGTCTTAGTGTAGGAGTGTTAGAGCATGGAGTTACAATGAAACAATGAAGTTCAAATGCTTTACACACTCCCATGGAGTTTGCTTATGCCAATAAGAAAGAAGAGCTTGAGGAATCCATCCTTAGCAAGGTCACAACAATTCTTTAAAGAATGGCTCAAGGTGGATTCAACAAATCCTGGCAAAGCACTCTCAAGTAAAGAAATTTTGTAAGCTTAATTTCCTTCTCTTTAAAACTTTTATTATTTGTGTTTTGATGAGATATTTGGTTGATGATCATTGATGCATTATAAGTTAAATGAATGAGTAAGAGGCATGATAAATGATTTTTTGATTATTTGGTGGATAATTCTTATTGATTGGATGAAAAGCATGAAACATGATTTTTGAAATGATTATTGAATTTTTGTAATTTGAGCAAGTTTGCTATGTGTTGATAATACATTTACTTGCTCTAAAAATGTCAAATATGTCATTCATGTAAAATGTCATGTCAAGAGCATTAATGAAAAATATGCATATGAAAATTATGGCATAATGTTCACAAATGTGGTGATTTGATAATATGTGTGCTTAAAATCTATGTGAACATGTTTGTTTTGGCATATTTTTGTTTTCCAATGTATTGGTTTTGCCAAAATATATTTAACTCTTAAAATGACCTCCTCTGAGACCAAAAATGCATTTTGTGGTGAAAATTCTTCCAAAATTGCCAAATCTATTATTAAATGATTTTTCATCCACATCTTTTGTTCATACAAGTCCAAAAATATGTTATACAAATATTTAAACTTTTACTTGGATTTAAAACACTCAAAAACGGAGTTTTAACACATAAAAAGTTGAATTTTAGGACAAAATTCTACAGTTTTTAGACCAAGGATCGATCCCCCATCAGTAAAGATTAATCCCCTTGGCCAAAAATGCAGAAAAACCTCATTCTGCATATGAGGGATCAATCCCCCTCCTCTAGGGATCGATCCCCCTAGGCAAAATATGCCTATTTCGGGATTTTTAAACAAAAATTGAGAAGGTTCCTTAATTTTCTTGATACTTTCTTTCATCTCAACTTAAAATCTATTGATTTAACTTATTCTTGAAAATGTGTTAATATGTAAAATCATGTTTTTGGTATCATGCCTCAATTTCAACAGTTAGTATCATTTTCAATAATCAATTTCATTTTTCCTTGAACTTAAAAGTGCAAATCATGTTTCTTGTTGAAGACATTCATAAAATGCATAAATCTTGAAATAATATTGAACTATATTTTCAATAAATGCTTAAACATTTTTTTGAGAACTATTTCAATGATTTGTGTATATATTTGAGAATTTGATGAACTTGTGCATTATAGATATTGTTCATTCCTTTTGCTCATCTTAGTCAAGCATGCTTAGAGGATTATATCTCATAGCTTGACTCACATATTCCCCATTAGACATTATGATATACTTATTCGCGGAACATGAATAATTAAGGTCAATATTTATGCTTGAATGATAAAATAATCAAACTTGACCTTAATATTTGAATTTGAATATGACTTAGGTGAATGAAATAATTGAGATACAAAAGGCTTTACCTAGAGTCATAATTTCCTTGGCCTACAATTTATGATGATAAATGGATCTTAAATGTTCAAATGAATGAAAATTTATCATCCATGAATTTAGATTTTTCTTATGGTCAAATTTTTGAAGAACTTAGGCTTTAATGACAATATCAACATTCAAGGATAAATGCTAACTTGAACGAATACACTTTGATTGATTTTCATGCATTGAATCTTGATTGTCTTGATGTTGAACTTGCATGTTTGCTTAAGTTGAATCAATAATCATGTCTATGAGATGAAAATATTTGTTTTCATGAAATTGTGCTTGATCTCACTCATAGATTGTGAATTTTAAAGTCAAAATATCCTCAAGCATGATATTGATTCACTTAGGTAATATACCCTCTAGAACATTAAATGATAAAATCAACTAGGGATATTGCTATGAATTGATTAAAATGGTGATATTGAAATCTTTCCTTGCTCATAATTGGTAAAGATCTTGAATTTGAAAATTGATCTTGAATTGGAAAATGAGCATAGGATTCTTTGTTTTTATAACTATGGAAGAAAATGTGTGCGCTTAAATGACATGAGTTTTTGAATCTTCCATATAATTAGATTTGTGCTTATGAATGTGGATTAATGCTTCATGATATTATGCTAATGTTTAATTAATCCATATATATTTAATGGTGTGTGATTTTGTCCTTGCATGTTTAACTTGATTATTTTCTTGAAATAAACACACCACACATAACAATGAGCATCATGCAAAATGTTTAAGTCAACCATTGGTAACAATTGGTATGTGCTTTAATTTGACAAATTCTTCACTCATTCTTATAATTAAAATAACAAAAAGAGAAGAATTCTTTTAAGATTTGCAAGAGACATTTTTGTGCTAGAATATGTGGATAATTGATATGTGATTTAATTCTATGCACAATCTTTCTTGAAAACAGTTTATGAGCTCAATGTATATAATAAGTCATCCAAGTTCAACTCATAATCATGATGTATTGTCATGCACCTTAGTTGGATCTTAGCAAACAATTGATATATCTAGGTGCTTGATAGAATTGAAATGAGCAAGTTATAGAACTTAGTAGATAATTTATAAACAACTTGCTTCATTGCTTACCAATTGGGAACTTCTTGCAAAATTATTTATGAACAATTGGTATAGGATTATAAGCAATGTCCTTTGCATGCACAAACATCTCATAATTTTTTTATGGACATTGTTTTATTTATTTGTGCTATAAGTCCCATGTACTAATATATTTCTTGTCGGATGGAGCATATCTTTTTGTCCTCACAATTTAGGAGGAAAGCACAATTTTTGTTTACTCTTCTTTTTGCTAGGATTTGGTAAATTCTTTTAAAAATTATGCTCATATTAAGGGGGAGCTTTTTATTTAAAACCATGCTTTATTTGAAAGGGAGTATTTCTTCAAAGAATTTTCAAAGTAAATTTATCTTAAGTTTTGTCATATAAAAAAGGGAGAGATTGTTAGCTTTAAATTGACATGTATTTTGAAATGACAAAAACTTAAGTAATATTAAATGTTAGATTCATTAGTGTAAATTTGCTTTATCAATTATATGATTTTCTCAAACCATTTTAAGTATGTTTATCAAATATAAGACCATGATTTAATTGCTTATTCTTACTGGTGATAATACTTTATAAAATGATCTTGAATATTTTCATTAAGTAATCTTCTTAAGAAAATATAGAATACATTTTTAAAAAATTACTTAATAAGTTTTTAGACTAGGTTTTCAATTGAGAAAGTTAAGAAAGACTTCCATAAAATTGAAAAATGATTTGGGATGACTTAAAATCAAGGATTAAATCATTTCTAACCCAAAACAACCTAGGAAAGTGCAGGAAAAGGATGAGAGATCCATCTCTTATGTTGAGGGATCCATCCCTTGTGTTGAGGAATCCATCCCCTAATGGTAGAAAGCTCTTAGAGACCAAAATGAACCATGAGATCGATCCCCTAAGGCATAGGATCGATCCCCTAATGGCAAAAAGCTCCTGAAGGTAGAATAAAGCATGGGATTGATACCCTAAGACACAGGATTGATCCCCTATGTAACAGTCCAATAAACACAGTAATATAAATATTTTTACACAATTTTGATGGTTGGGCTGTCTGCGATGCTTTACTTACCTTTTTTATCAAAAACTATAATACATTAAAATATAATATTATTTACATCCCCTATCTTCATTTACAAGAAAATAATACTGTTGATAAGTTTGAATACATGAAATAAATGATTGTACCTCATATTTCAATCAAGCTGTCGCATTATCCCCAGATGCGCAGCCGAGATCCTCGGATGCCAGATCTCTCGGTCACTGAAAATCTAAAATGTTAAAATAGGGAGTGAGCAATCCACGGCTCAGTAAAGGAGTTATATGTAACTCTTGATATCCAGCTATCTATATGCTGTAAAAACATGTATTTCTTAATGGTGTACTAAGCACAGTAAAGGAATGATACTATAGTCGGTCGGGAAATCTAAATGGAGCATGGAAGGTATTTTGAAATACCTGTCTTGTCCTGGAAACCCAGAGCGACTATAGGGAGTAATAAACAAATTGTTTTATTTAAAAACAATTTAATTCTCAATTCTCATAATTATAAAAATGGTATAAACCATTTTATTACATCACTTTAGTACATCGTTTTCAAAACACATGACAGTTCTTTCAGTACAGTAGCTTATAAATATCCAAATCTCGGGATAAATATTTCAGTAATTATTTCTATTTTAGAAATAATTTTCAAGTATTCTTTCTTGATAAACAGTAATTTCCTTTCAGTCAGTAACTAGTAATTCAGTAGCTTTCAGTACAGTACGTTTCAGTAAAGCAGTATTTCTCAGTACAGTATAGTTCAGTAAAATAGTGTTTCTCAATACAGTATAGTTCAGTAAAACAGTGTTTTTTAGTACAGTACAGTTCAGTAAAACAGTGTTTTTAGTACGGTTTAGCTCAGTAAACAGTATTCAGTATAGTTCAGTTCAGTAAACAGTAATTCACAATGTAGTACAGTAAACGGGATTCAGTAAATCCCTTCAGTAACCAGTAATCAGTAAGTTGAGACTAGGCATCACCTTACAATTAAATCATGCTATCATCGTCCACTAAGGGACACAGTAATCATCCCTGAAGGGACATAGTAACAGTATACAGTGAGATCTATGGCCATGATCTATAAGGTGTCCTTGATGTACACTTGCCAAGTGACATCCGGGACGCTGATGACTGGCAGGTCAATCAGCCACGTGACAGTAACAGTAATAGTATGATGCATGAAACTCGGGGCCTAAGTCTCAAAACAGTATAAAAATCGTACCATAGCCTTTATGGATCTTATTCATAGTAATTTGAAATATTACATATTTATCCATGAGGCTCACAATTTTATATATCATCACCTTTATGGAATTTATAAAATAAATAACACTTTTCAAAAGATTCATAAAGGTGTGAATCACATTTTTCTCATACGGTGAAAACAGTTTATAAAATAATCACACTGTAAGATAAAGTTTCATAACTGTTTCTTTTTCACCGTAAAACATGTACACACGTATTTCCATGCTTTCTTTCCAAAACATGAATTTCAAAGTTATTGGAAATCAATTCCAATATTTTCATGATTTATGGAAATATAAAATATTTTATTTTCCAAGTTCAATAATCTCGTCACCATATTTTTCTCCATAAACACGTGTAGAGACCTTCTAGTCTCAAAATAATATTTTTCATCATCAATTTACCTTTATGGAAGTTACAAAAATAATTACTTACATAATTAAAACCATAAAGGTTATATAAGAAATCAAGTGAATATTTAAGAAAATATTTATAAAATATTCACTTCATGTCTTTTCGTTTTCCATTTCGTGTCACATATAGTTTGCATATCGGGAGAATTTTCGATGATCTCCTTATCACCAATTTCGAAAACATGAATATTTTAAAAATAGAATTCAGTATATTCATGTTTTATGATAAATAATTAATTTCTCATTTTTCGTGGTCAGAACTCGTTTCTTGTGTAATAAAATCATTTGTTATGATTTTACGTAATTTTCTAAAATTTTTCGGCAGCATAACGACTGCCAATTGACTAGCCTCCCTGCACAAAAGACAGTTTATATTCGCAGCCAGCCAATATCCATAATTTTCCAACCAATTTAATTTCCACAACATTTTCATAAAAATAATGCATATTTAAAACATGCATACCGAATATCTTTACAGGCTACACATGCTTCTCTTACCTGTTCCGAGTCGACGACTTTCTCACTGATGTCGCGCCCGTAGTCCACCTCTCCCGATTCATCATCCTCTAACCATCTTTCAAAATTCTACAAGTCCAATTCTATAATTTAGACTCGTATAGAAAATTATTCAATAAATTAATAATAATAAATTATTATTAAATTTATTCTAATTTCCTACCAATTTCTTCTTTTTCTTCTTCTTCTTCTTCTTCCCCTTCTTCTCTTTTCTTCTCTTTCTTTTCTTTTTCTTTGTCTTTCTTTTTTTCTTTTCTTTTTCTTTTTCTGGCCTAAATCAGTTCAGACCAATTAGGCTGATTCGGGCCGGTTCACCTTTGCTTGGCCGGTTCAACCACCGGCGGCCACCATTTCTGGCGGTTCAGCCACTCCACAACTAGTCGAGGTTGCCACGAAGTCGGATCTGGCCTCCTTTTCCCCAGATCGACGGCAACGGTGGTGGGTCTCAGTCCTTTCTCTTATTTTTTTCTCCCTCTTTTCTCTTCCTCCTTCATCGCTGGCCGTCTCTTTTCCCTCCCCTTACCTCCGTCGACATCGAGGATGGAGTGGCGATGCCTGGATCAGCCGGCACCACCATTTTCCTTTTTCTCTTTTCCTCTCTTTTTTTTTTCCTCTCGGTTTTCTTCTCGTTTTCTTCCTTTCTCTTTTCTTTCCCGTCACCGGCAGCTTCGTTCTCTTCCGCTTCGACCGAAGACAACGTCTCTTCCCTCATCTCTCTCTTCCTTTCTCCGGTACCGCAGACGGGGTCGGCTCCCTTCTCTGTTTTGTAACAAAGAAAGGAAATAGGGATCGGGTTATATCCCGATCCCATTTCTGTTTCTTTTTTTTTATATATATAATTATAATTATATTTAAAAATACATATAATTATAATTATTAATACTATATATATAGAGAGAGATATATATATATATTATTTTTACCATCTAAATATATATATATCTATACACTTCACTAAAAAATAATACTTATTTTTCATATACACACACACACACACACACACACACACATGCATATTTAATAATATACAAATGTATTTATTTAACGTTTAAAACAATATATATCAATATATATTAATAAATACATATATTTCATATATGTATATATGTATTTATATCTAAATATATTTGTATAATATAATTATATAAATATATATAAATATACACCTTTTATTTCTTACTTGGATTTCTTAATATCCAAAATAAACTTCTCGATAAACATTTTTATTTCTTATTTAATTTGGATCTTATTATATCCAATTTAAATTCCTCCATATAATTTCTCAAATCCAACACTTTATCATTTACGGAAATTCCAATAGTATTCCATCTTGTAAATAATTTATTTATTTACTTTAATTTATCTTTTGCATTAAAATTAAATTTTTGAATAATTAATATCAAATTTCAGAAAATTCACGGTTATCACACCTTATCACGTGAAAGGCCTCTAATGGCTAGTTTTTGTGAGGAACAACGGTCACATTTGTTTTAGGCTCCACTTTAAGAATCCGTCTAAGAGACTATAAATAGAGACTTGGGAGCTCAAGACAAAGAGTAGGAACTATTAAGAAACTTCATTCTTCATCTTCTTCTTCTTCTTCAAGCCTCAACAACATTTCAAGTGCTAGAATTTCCAGTCATCTATCATGTTCATCTTTCCTTTATAGAATAGCACAAATATTATATAGGTTTATCTTGTGCTTAACCTTTGTAATTACTTGCCTATCTAGAGGCTTTTCTTGATTACATCTCTTGTATACCCATTCACATCTTGTCAAGGGGAGAGGACCCTTGAGTGCTTTATTGTCAGTGAGATTTGAGTAGATAAGTTTACTCCTTAAGTCTAGAAAAAAGAGGGGATAGGTTTCTCTTAAGCCTTGAAAAAGAAGGATGTTTCTCTTAAGCCTAGAAAAAGAGGGAGGTTGCTCTTAAGCCTGTAAAAAAAGGAATGTAACACAAATTCAAGATTAGTAGATTTGGAGAAAATCCTTGCGAGCGTCTCATGATAGAGGACGTAGGCAAGGTTGCCGAATCTCCATAAATCACTTGTGTATAATTATCTTTCCTTACTCCCTTTATTTACTTGCAATTATATTGTGATTATTGTATTGAATTTGAATTGTATGTTTGTGTAGCCTAAAGTACTTAGGAAACTTCAATATAGGATAGAGAATTTAGAAGAACCACAAAACGAACCTAAGAGTAACTATAAACCAATTCATCTCCCTCTCGGTTAGGTTATAGAGCCAACAATAATAAAAAGTGCATTTTATTGTCAAGGCCCAGCTCGTTTATAGGCCATCGGCTAGCATCCAGTAGGCACCCTCAGCCTAGGTTTACCCTAACATGTGAGATCAGTGGTCGCCCACATTCACTCAACGTATTGTCCTCTTTGAGCACTCGTCGCTCTCAGGGCTTTGTCCCAAGGCACTGGGAGTACCTCTTAAGACATTTAACACCTTGATCGCGTCTCACATGTTTTGAACTCAAGACCCTTTGGTACCTTAGCCTTACACTAATAGTACCATTTGTTCTAATTGGAACAAAAGGTACTATTAGTGTATGGAACAAATGGTACTATTAGTGTAAGGCTTAGGTGCCTAAGGATCCTAAGATCGAAACACATGAGACATGCTCAAGGTGCTAAATATCCTAGAAGGTACTCTAGGCACCTTGAGACAAAGCCGTAAGGGCGGTGAGCGCCCAAAGCAAACAATACGTTGAGTGAGTGTGGGCGACCGTCGACCTCACATGTCAAGATAAACCTAGGGTGAGGGCGCCTAGGGGATGCCAACCAACAGCCTACGAACAAGCTGGGCCTTGACAATTCCACCTTCTTTTGATCCATGGAAACCATTGCACTGCTGATAACATGCCCCACATACTCTACCCTATTGGAACCAAATTCACACTTGTTGTGCTTAACATAAAGTTAGTGCTTCTACAAACAGGGATTTAAATAGTGGTCACAGTCAAGTTTTCGATTGTGTTACATTTATCACAGTCGCGGATATAACGGAGAGTATTGCAGTCATTGTAGTCACAACAGACGTGAATTTTATTCAAATTCGCAAACTTTCTGTAAAATATAAGAATTAATATTTATAATCTTAAAAACTTTTATTTTTAATTTTTTAAGATAATTTAATGGCATCTTATCTCCTTATTTAAGTGAGAGAAGAAATTATTTGTAATTTTTTAAAAATTATAATAATAAACTATTTTAATTTTTTGAGGAAATAAACTATTTTTATTTATAAAATTATTCATGATAATTAAAAAATAATAAATATTAAAAAAAGATATTAGTTATGTGAATGTAATTAGTAAAATCAATATTTTTTTAAATAAATAAAATCAATATATTAATTACTCCAAGTGAATCTCAAATTTGTCATTGAAGAGATAAAAATATGCATAGTTAACGAACAAAAAAAAATTGTATAGTTGACAGTTTTTATTTTGCATAGAAATAAATTATCACAATACAGACATGAGTTGAAATTTCAAAGTCTTAGACTTTACTTTTCAAAAGTTTCATTCTTCATCTTTTTATTGTCGCGACTTTCCATGAAAACAGAGCTTCACCATTTGTCTTCTTCATATATTGGATTTGTTCTCTGTTCTTCAAAACCCACTATTAATTCTCTCAATCTTCAACCTTCAATACCTTTAATGGATTCTATCCTCGACACTTCCGCCTCTTATTGTAAGATTTCAGTTAAACTTGCCGATCATTGCATGGAGTTCGGTCTCCAAGTCTGAACAAACTTCTTCGCCAGTAGTCCAGCCTCTTCGTCAACTCAGTTTATGCCCTCTTCGTTTAACTCATTTTATGTTTCCATATGGGTTTAATGAATTTCAATTATCTTAGATCAATTTTAGCATTTTTTGTTCAATTCTTAGTTTGATTTTGAATTATTGCCGCTATTTACCGCTATGCCGTTTTTAGCAGCCGCCACACACCGCTACAGTCGTGATTTGAAGTCTCACTCATATTTTCTTGACTAGCGATGGCGGAGGTGGCGTTACCACGAAATAGCGGCCGCTACATCGTTATCTTGCCGTTTTTTGAATCCTTAACTGTAAAAGCTCAAAGACCAATTAGAGATGAACAAGATGTGAATCCAATTCTTCATAATAAACCAATATATCATCGAAAAACATCAAAACAAACTTTCGAAAATAAGGTTTAAAGACACTATTCATAAGAGTTTGGAACGTAGAATGGACATTTGTCAACCCAAAAGGCATTTCCAAGAATTCGTAGTGCCCTTGATGAGTTCTAAAAGTTGTTTTATGGATGTCTTCCTCATTCATTCTGATATGATCTGGACCTGATCACAAATCCATCTTTGAAAAGTACACTGCTCTAACAAGCTCATTCAACAATTTTTCCACTGGAGAATGGGAAATCAGTCTTTGACAATGATCTTATAGAGTTCTTAATAGTCCACACATAGTCGTTAACTACCCTATTTCTTCTTGACCAGAATCACAAGGGAAGCAAATGAACTTGCACTATCTCGAATAATTCCCATTTCTATCATGTCAGCTACCATTTTCTCCAATTCATTTTTCTGAACTATAAGATACCTGTAGGGTCTAATTTTGATAGCCTTAGACTCATCCATTAAAGGTATCCTATGGTCATGAGATCTCACAGAGGGTAGGCCTCTAAGAACCTCAAACACATTACTATACTACTCAAGCAACAATTGCAAGTCTAAAGGTAGGTTAGTTGTCTTGAATTTGTAGGGATTGTATCATACTGGAATTGTACTCAATAATAAGTAAGGCTAAAGTACCGTTACCTGAAGATGTTAAACACTTAGATACTTGCCTTTTGGACACTAGTAGCACCATGCCTTCCATTACTCTCTTCCATGTAATGGTTTTACCCAACCCAGAGAATTGCATGGTTAACTCCTAGAAATTCCAAACAGCAAGCCCTTAGGTAATTAGCCATTAGACTCCAAACACTGCATCACAGCCACTTAGTGGAATAACACGGAAACTAGCATTAAGTTGCAGGCCTTGTACTTCCCAACATATTCATGCACACTTTTCCTTGATTTTCATCTTTTCACCATTGGCAACTATGACAATCATATTGTTCAGGGGTGTAGAAACATAACCAAGCTTCTTAACCTGTCTAGCATCCACAAAATTATGAGTGCTACCTATAGATCAACATCGTCACCACTTGGTTTTTAATTCTACCATAAACTCGCATTGTTTGATAACCAGTAGTATCCAACAGTGCATAGAATGATATGATAGGAATTTCTTCCTCATTCTGCATAGCTTCCAATTCTTCCACATGTTCAAAACCATTAGGAAGTGTTTCAACTTCAATATCATCAACTACATTTGATATAACTAAGATTGCATGCATTTGTGACCTAATGTAAATTTTTGAGCATACCACATGCAAAGGCCATTTCTCCTTCTTTCATCCCTCTCCTGTAAGTTGAAATGGATTTTTAGAATTGGATTTGGTGGTTAACAATGGTGTATTTGGTGTAGGAAGTAACTGGTGTAGGAAGTAACGCTGGCAAATGAAAGGTCATGGAGGTGGCAATACTGGATTGTAGTTAGGAGGTGCTTGCGGGGGAGATTTATAAGAAATAAAGGTTTTTCGAGGCTGACTATAAGACAGACTCAAGTTGTTTGGCAAGACTGAGAGCATAAGTCAAATTTCTGGGAAAAAACAACCTCAAGGTTCTTTTAATTTCAAGTTTAAGATTACTAATGAATATGCTTAAAGCAATATCAGAAGAAAGCTGATTATAGTTCAGGAGAGAAAGAAATTTCTTATAATATTCTTTTACTATACCTTCTTGTCTCAAGGTTACCAACTTTGACACAAGATCAGAATACTCAGACTCACCAAATCGACCCTTTAACTCTCCTTAATAGTTGTTCCATTACAGTGCTGCTATTCCCTTATTACTTTTGGCTTAGTGTTAATGCCATTGTAATGCCTTTCCTTCAAGATTCATCATAATCGTACGAATCTTTGAGGAATCTGGAATTTATTCTGCTTCAAAATACTGCTCCAGCTTAAGTAACCGCCTAGCCATATCAGCTTCTTTAAACTTAGGACTTTCCAGCCTAGTATGTTTACAACCAGTGCTCTTGCATTCCCCTGCCACCAAAACCTTCTCTGTTTCAATCACCTGTGGTACCTTAAGACCAGAAGAACCAGTCTTCTCCTTAGATTTAGACTCTTCTCCAAGCGACTCAACCACAAATTTGCCACTGTCCCTCAGCTAAATTTTGGCTATAGCTAACTTGAGTAGTTTCCGCACTTCCATTCCTAGTCGATGATAAGTCTTCAACTGGTGGGGTTGTGCTGCCAAGGAGATCAAGTCGGGTTTCTGTTAGGAACCCACGATATCTGGACTGAGTCAAGCACAAGAGCATGTTGCATGAATTGCGGGAGTATTGGCATGCAACGTGGGAACAACTTCAGTTTAACTTTGAGTAAAGCTGAAGTTTAGGTCAGTAAATAATGGGGTATTGAGATCATGGACGTTATCGTTGTTTATGGTTGTCAACTAAGCCCACTTCAGTTTGTTTCCTATTTTTTAGTCATATATCCGTTAGGCTAGGACAAGTTGTTAAATTTGCTTTGTATTTAAACTCTCAGTATGTATCTGAGTTGTTATGTCTTTTGCAAATAAAATCTTTTGTGGTCAGTTCTTACCCTGAGAAGAACAATTTCTTATTTCCATTACACGGTGTTGATTGGGACCTATTAGTCGATTAATGTTTGATCTCAATAGACCACGCTAGAATCAAGCTTTACTTCTATCCTCTTCAATTTTTTTGATGTTGCTGGACCTCTTTTTGCAAATGAGTGGATACCCCATTAGCTATGGGCAACGATTGTACAATTCTGATACCTTAGATGTGAGCTGTACTATGAAGAATGAGAATTCTGGAAATTCTAGAATAATACAGAAGGAACACACATTGTGTGTGAGTGTGAGAAGAAGAGAGAAAAGAGAGAGAGAGAGTAGAATCTTCTTGAATGATTTTTTGATCATTTCCTCATTGTGCCATTCAATTATATACATTGACTGCATAACAACCTTTGACGTATTGCACCTAAGACAATGTCACTAACGACATTAAAAGAAATTGAAAATACTCCTGATTACATAACGTTTTATCTAAAAACAAAGTACTATAGTAAATCCACACTGCTCTTCATCTTTGACCTATATCACACTAACTTGAATTTACTACAATTCCAGAAAAGATT
Organism: Heritiera littoralis; assembly: GCA_031772115.1. Taxonomy (NCBI): domain Eukaryota; kingdom Viridiplantae; phylum Streptophyta; class Magnoliopsida; order Malvales; family Malvaceae; genus Heritiera; species Heritiera littoralis. Next base: position 328,397 of record JAPDPK010000180.1, on the reverse strand, counting down.
TTGAATATTCATCTCCAAAAATTACCCAAACTTGACAAGCATCCATTGCAATTAACACAAAAATTAAAACCCAGGAATATGACAAGTTTATCGAATACCAATCCTAGCAATAATTCAATCCGTCATATCGAGACCTTATCGTCCCACCTACACCATCTTTCCATGAAATCAACAAAGGTTAAATCAAGGAATGGAACGGCGGGTAATGGGAAAAAGATCAGGCAGTGTTTTCAAAAACGAAAAAGGGGAATGTGTAAATTTTTGTGAAAGAAAAAGTAATAAGAAAGAAAGATGAAAGAGAAAGAACGAAGAAATGAAATGAAGAATGAGTTGCTAGGTTAAAGAGAAAAGAGACTAAGTTGCTGGTTTTTATAGAAGAAAAGAAGGGTTTGGAACAGAAATACGTTTATATCTGTTAACATTTCTGGAGTAAAGGAAAAAGAGCTTCTAAAATCATCCTAAAAAAATACCCCACACATTCTATTTTAATGATATTTTTAATGTAAAATGTCCTTGCTAGAAATTATCATTTTACCTTCGTAAACTCAATCAACCTCTTCTCTCTCTTTTCACTCTAAATAGTCAACCTCAAGCATTTTCTTCAAAATCTTAAGGTTTTTTTTTCGAATTTTTCAAAAAATTTTGAATGAAAAATTTAATAAAACCCCTCTAGGTTTGAAACTCCTGAAAGTGAATTTCTAGGAATTTCAAAATGTTCCCAAAAGTCAATTTTCGAGAGCAAAAACTTGCTCCAAATGGCTCACGAAAATTTCCTTTTGTGAGCCAAATCACGAAAGGAAATATTTGTGAGCCCATTTTGGCTCACAAAAGGGAATTTTCGTGAGCCAAAGTAGTCCAAGGATATTCCTTTCCATGAGCCTTGGACAGAACCAATATTGGGGCTAGGGTTCAGCACAATTTTCGTGAATAAAACCCTAAGCCAAACAATGTCATATGATAAAATGAAAGAATAGCAAAGTTATATATATATATATATATATATATATATATATATATATATATATATTGATAGATTGTTGTAGATAATGAATATTTTGGAGAGATTGAAGGGAGATTAAAAAGAGAATACAAAATAGATTAAGAGTGAGTGAAGTTGAGAGAGGTTGTGTTGTTAGGGTGTGGGGAGGGTATTTGGGTATAACAATATAAAATATAGCTAGTGACAAGTAAAAATTAAAAGAGGAATTTAAGATTTAGATTTTTTAAGTGAATAGGTTGTGTGTAGCAATAAATAAGTTGCAAATAGAAGCCATCTAAAGGAAAGCAAAGGAGGATAAGAGCATTGTGTGACGTGCCTTGTATTTTTTTTATGTAAACCACAAGCTGTTCTCATACCAGATTAGGTATGAGATTAATCCCCGCTCGCATTGCATGGCTAGTGCTGGCCTAAGAGAATTTGACATGGTAAGGATTCGAACACGAGACCTCCCGCTATAGATCGTCCTTACTCAGTAACTTAATAGGGCCTTGCATCATTGAGCTAACCCTTTGGGTAGCCTTTATTTTTTTTTTTTCTTACTTTACATAGTCTTAATGTTATTATTTAACAATTGACATTTTTACAGGTTGTATATTAGGCGCGTGAGATGATGATGATGATGATAATAATAATAATAATAAGAAGAAGAAGAAGAAGATGGTTTCGTTTGTTGTGAAACAAGCATTAGGATAGTTTTAATGAATGTATTTTTTTTTCTTTTAAGAAATATTTGTAAAATTTGTTAAAATTTTTTTAAAAATATAATAACAAAAAATATTTTTAAAATAAATTTTAAATAAAATAAAAATAAACAAGAATTAATCTGATGATGGAATTCTTAAAGTGGATACAAATGTGTAACATTTGAGGAATTTTTAAGTGAGAAATTCTTGTTTAAACTTGGCTAGAATGATGGAAAGTTTAAACAGGTAGTTTCAGTAAAAAAAATAATCAAGATTTGCTTTCAAATAGAACAATAATAAATCAAAGATACAGAAATAAAAAATTTAGGATAAAACAATGGATAAGATAAAATAAAAGTTAAACGAAGTTTATTCCAATAATAGAATTCCTAAAGTGATTCCAAATGTGTAACATCCGTAGAGTTCTTAGGTGAGAAATTTTCTGTTGAATTTGGCTAGGATGATGAAAGATTCAAATGAAAATTCTCAATAAAAAATAATTGATGTTTATCTTAAGTAAAATAATAATAAAAAAAATAAAGTAATGATAAAAAATAGAAAATAAAAATAAGAGTTAAAAAGGGTAGTAAGATGATAATTAGAAAAATAAGATAAAAATTATAAAAAGTAAAATTCTCATAAGACATTTAATTGATCCGATCAGATGGGTTGAATGCTACTACTTGAATACTCTTGAGGTAAGGAATACTTTGTAATGATTCGACCAGATTGATGGAGACGAATTAGAAAAGTTTTCCAATATTAATCATATCAAAACCTAAAAATATTTAAAGGCAAACTTAGAAGACTTAAGACTAATTGGTACCATTTTAAGATAGACGTTATGGAAGTGTTAATCTTTCTTCACACGTATTTGTACTCCTAAATTATAGAATCTTTGAATATAGATCAAGCCTTATCTATAGTTTGAATAGGTGACTAGCCATACCTTGGATTTGAATGGTTGGTGGCAACTCCTTGAATTTCAATCTAGGGGGTTGGGATTTAGGTTTTAGCACGTTATGTGAGAGCCCTGAATTCCTTATATTTTAAATAAGTTATTGAGTGTAGGAATTTAAATGGGAAAATTTATTGTTAAAATATTTAAAGGAGGGGTCTATTCGATAAGGTCAGGAAGGTACTTGGTGCGGGCCCCATTAGAACTTTCTCTGTCCAGATCGAAGTGAGATCCTAAAATGATGATATTTAAGGTGAATAATTTTATAGGTAATAAAGTTTTAGATCATGTGAATTGATAGAAGAAATTAAGCATAAAAGTATAAACGCAATTTTACGGTTAAGGGTAATTCGGTAATTTCACTATCCATGACAGGTCAAGTCAAGAGTCAATAATTGACCATACTTGACCTAAATCTATGAAAAATACTAAAAATAAAATATTAAATCTGATTTAAAAATATTAAAATAATAAATGGGACGTATTGGAAATAAAGTAAGAATACGAGGGTATTATGGTTATTTAACATGGGGTTTGTCAAACTAGTCAATATTTGACCAAAATTGACTTAAATAAATAAAATTTAATTGGAAATAATAAAATCTGAAATTGGAGATAATAAAATAATGGCAATAGCATAGGTGTAAATATTAAGATTTTTAAGGAGTAAATTGGTCATTTTAATACATGGGCTGGAAATATCTTTAAATATCAACTAAAAGACCAAAATTTTTTGGTCTCCTCCTTGCTCCAACCGATTGGTTTTGCTATTGCATTTTTCTCTTCTTACTTTCTCACGTTTTCTCACTTCTACTTCTTCACCAAAACACCAAACATCCTCTACAAAATCTGTCCTACACCTCAAAAACACTCAAAATCAGAAAATTAAAGAGCAAAATTGTTGATTTGAGGGCTAATTCTGGTGCTGCCCTGTTCTGTTTTGAAGAGAGGTAAGAGAAGAGAGGATTCTATTTAATTCTACTTAATATTTATAGTTGTATTTGGTTAGTAAAGCATGTTTATAGCCTTGGAATGTAACAAAATTAAGTGTAGAGCTTTATGTTAGTTTTAGCCATGGAAGGAAGAGGTGAGACTTATGGTGATTCCCATGTATGTTGGGTAGGAAAATGGTAGCAAGTGATGAATTAAATCTAGCCATGGTGATAGTCTGGTGAATTCATGAGTGAGGCATAATAAGGGTCACTTAATCATGGTGTGGAGGTAGATGATAATAATGAATTCTTAATGTGTGGAAGGTGTTTGATGAATATACTAAGTGAATATAAAATGTTCATAAGGTTAGAGTTGAGGAAAGAAGAGAAACAAAGTGCTAAATGGGTGTATGTGCTGATTTTGTTGCACTGTCTTGTCTAAGCCTTATGTTTAAATAATCAGTTTGGGAGTTTTCTAATGAGAAAAAATTCTGTAAATATTATGGTATATATCGGGATGAGTTAGGAGAAAGTTAGTTTTGGAATCACCTCATTTGGAATTCGGTAACTCAAGATATGTCCAAATGAATGTAGGTCACTCTGCCCAAAAAATGTTATCCAAATAGTTAATTTTGAAAAATTATAAAACATAGACCAGAAGGAATTTGGATGCAAGCCATATATTTTCTAAAAGGTAAATGAGTTATGAATAATATGGTTTTGGGTTTGCACAATTTGGACAGACCTACACTAAGATATGAACCAATTTGTGCATAGAGGTCAATAGATAGATCTACCAAAATGCACCTGAAAATAGATAACTTTGAAGAATTATTAAAAATGATTTAGAAATGATAAAATTGAGAAACTTACTATTCTGAATAGGGAATTGAATTAGGATTCATATGGTTCTATATTCATAATTTTTAAACATCTCTATAATGAGCAATGTAATTTTTAATGTGCAAATGTCAGAAAACCATCCTACCAAATGGACAAAATTAGACTGAATTTTGGAAACTTGTTAAAAATAATACAGAATGAATTAGGAAATGAGCCTTACACTTTTAAATATGGAATTAAGTTAGGTTCCATGAAAAATTAAAGGCATATTAATTGGAATCCAATATTGTTGGTTATGAGTAGAAAGGCATCGATAGGTCAGAAATTCTTACAAAGAGTAATGGTACTCATATAGTGAGATGGAGTGAAGTGAAAGATTTCAAAATGTAGAGCACTTTTATAATTGAAGAATTAAGTTTTAATTGAAATTCAATATTGTTTACAGTACTGGGTTTGGGAGATTAAAGAGGTTTAAGCTGTGTTATTAACGTGATCACACTGTGTGAAAATTAAGGTAAGGAACATATATAGGGGTTGCTTATAAATGTTTTACGTGTTTTTTTGGAATTTTCGGAAATTCAATTCTTAACCGTTTCCCATCAATTTTCCTAAAGGAGGAAATATAATTTATTTACATAACCAAATGTGTTTTTAAGTTGCATGTTTACTGTACTATGTACTGAATTGTGTACTACACTGGTCTGGAATAGAACTATTTATCGATACTGAAATATTACTGCAGTGACTTCAGATTTACCGTTTATACACAGTTTATATACTAAAAAACAATATTTAAATATTCATGTTTTTGAATTTTACACGTAAAAGAGTACCAACATGTTCTTTTTACCCATCTATAATGAAATGGAATATTTTCAGAAGTGAAAACTAAATTGTGAATATTTTATAAATTTTTACTTCGGAATCGGTTATATATTTTCATACATGTGTTGTGAAGCGATTTCCAATGATTATCTTTATGGAAACTATATAGTTTACATATTGTTTTGAGACTGTTAGGCCCCATATTATGCTCACGTGTCACGTGTTATTGTTACTGTGGTTGATAGACTTGCCAAGTCATCAATTGTCCCAGTTGTCCCATGGCAAGTGAACACTGTGGACCCCACAGACTATGGCCATATGTCTTACATGTTTATTATTACTATTACTCCCTTCGGGGACTACTGTTATAGCATGATATACTTTGGGTGATGCTTAGTCTCCACTTACTGTTACTGTTTACTGTACTATTTTACTGTACTGTTGCTAGTACTGAGTTGTTTACTGTTATTGAACTGTTTACGGTCACTGAACTGTTTACTGTCACTAAACTATTTACTGATAATTGAACTGTTTACCGCACTATTTATAACTGAACTGTTTACTAATAGTGAACTACTTACTACTACAAAACTGAACTGATCACTGCAGTGTTTTCAAATATTGTTTATAAACTGTTTTCTTATTGAAATAATTTAAGATAAGATTAAAAATAAGTACTGCATTTTTTACTGTTTACTAGTACTCAAGTGTTTACGGATACTGAACTATTTACTGATACTAAACTGCTACCATACTGTTTACTAAACTGTTTACTGAAAGTAAACTATTTGTTATTACAGAAACGGTTTAATGTGTACTGCAGTGTTTTCATATATGGATTATACATAGGTTATATATTGAAATAACTTATGATATGATTTCTAAAGTATTTTTATAATGTTTTAGCACTTTTATATATGTTTCTTATTGAGCTTTCCCCAAAGCTCACCCCCTTACTCCTCTCTCTTCCAGATAACTTTTCAATATAAGTATCTACCAATGCTTCCAGACTTTTTGAGGAAATTAGTAGAAGTTTAAAGTAATAAACGAACAGGTATATATTTATATTTATATTCAGACATTTAATTACACAACAAATGTATTTATGGAAAGAATGTAAAGTTTATAGTGGGATGTAAATTGTATGGATAAATATTATATTGTAGATACATTAAATTTCTGATTTATTTATTTATTTGATAGTATAGTGAGTTGACAAAAAAAATGTGGTATACTGACACCGAATGTAAACCAAAAGATCGTAAGTGAATAAGTGTTTTAAAAAGAAAAAGTTGATTTGGAATTCTATAGTTTCAGACGTTACATGTTATGAGAAGCGAAAGTGAAGCAAAGCAAATGTCATTTTAAAAGGTTTTTAAGAGGGAAATTATTGTTGCCTTGAATAACAATGATGTAATGATGGCAAAGTCACTTTGGTCACCATGCACATGTCTCACTAAGAACTCTGCAAGAAAGAATAAGATCAAAGAGCTTAGGGGTTTTTCCCCACGTGTGCACTCTGATGGGCTAAATATCATCAATATATGATGATTCGAGTGTATCTTGGTGGGTGCACGCTCCCATGTGGTCCACGAACTTGTCCGTACAGAAGTTCGACTTATTGGACCTAAAACAAAATAAATTCGATTTGGCATTCAAATAGGGTTCAATATGTCATGTATTCACTTTATTTGTATAAATTTTGAGTTCTCACACTTTTACCTTTGTTGTGAATCATTTTGCTCTTTTAACCTCAATTGATCATCATAAATCTCCTTAGGACTCAAGGGTGCAAATGTGAATTTCTTACCATCATGGTAAATGAGTAACAGTTTGTGAATCCATCATGGATGACACGTCTATCAAATTGCCATGGTCTTCCTAAAAGCAAATAGCCTACATGCATAGGCACAACATCACACAACACTTTAGCATTATACCTTCCAATGGAGAATGGCATCAATCCTTGCTTTGTCACATTTACTCCTGCACAATTATTGACCCATTGAAGTTTGTTTGGTTTGTGATATTTTTTAATGGGCAAGCTCAATCTGTCAACCAAATAAGTGTTAGCAACACTAGTGTAACTACCACCATCAATAATCAAATAACATACCTTATTGCTGATGTGGCATTTAGTATGGAAAATATTTTTTTGTTGCATTACATCTTTATTTATAACTTGGGCACTTAATGCATGATGAGCTACAAGTGCTTTACCATGGGCAGCAGACTCAACATAATCATCATCCTTATTAATGTCCTCTAATAACGGCATCACATCTTAACATTATCATCAAAATCATTATCCACAACATTACCATGTATATGAGAGGTATCACCTTGGTTTACCTTAGCTAGGGTAACATTATGTTGCTCCATCTTATCATGAATATTACCAAACTTCGACTCTATTCTCAAAAGTTATTGTTCTATAGCTTGGAGCATGATCTCGATATTAATCAAATCAGGCTTTTCACTATTAGAAGATATGACTATAACCTGCAATAACTTTTAGTAATAAAAGAAAAGGACTTCACAAATATAACCTCATGCGTTTACACTCAAAACACATAAGAATCTAACATGTACACTCGTGTTTTACACATTTTATTATGGCTTTTCTCTATTAATGTTAATCATAGGCTCTTGCCTTTTTTTCTTGTCACAACTTTTCTCTATAGTTTCTATATTGAACTCAAGACTTAATTAAAAATCAACTTATGGAATCCAACTATCAACTAACAATCAACTAAGATGAGCACAAGACTTAATTAATGGAAAACAAAATAATGAAAACTCAACAACACTTAGCAAGACTCAACAAGACTCAGGAATACTATAATCAATCTTGGCCTTGACGAAAATATGGGCTGTTTTGGGGTGTTTGGTTAGGGTAAGATTTGTCCAAAGGTAGGGGTAGTTTGACCTTTTTAGGTGGTAAGGTCAAAAGGTAATTTTGAAGAGTGGGGGTAACAAGTAAATTTTCAAAGTTAGGCATAAACGAAATCTCAAAGCTGAAGAAAGAATGACTACCTCAAGATTTTGATAAAGCACCTTATTGGAATGCCTTTGATGTTCCACTTGCTACACACAATATAATATTCACCTCTTGAATTACTTTTCTTTTCTTTTCTCTTTTTTTTTTGACTAAAACGAACAAACATGAAAGAAGAAACAAACAAGCTAAATGATAGGGAGAGGTTTCCTTGGAGAGCAAGGCAACTTTTTTTTTTTAGAAAAACAAGCTAGCTTTGGTGATAGCTTCTGTAGCAAGAAACAACAACAAAAGGTGGCTTGCAAAACAAAATAGTCTTATGTGAAAGTAGAGCTTTTGAAGGTTTCTTAGTGAGCAAGAAAACTTTTAGGGTTAAGATTGTTTGGAGAATAAGTTACTTTTGGGTTTTGACTTGGTTAATGGAGTTGTCTTGAAGATAAAGAAAACAAAGAGTGTTTTGTCATAACTTGAAGGTCGTGATGTATACTTATAACTTACACTTATTCCACCTACCAAATTTACGAGCTATTTTTTTTGAATTATGGTTTGTATTCAGTGCTAGTTAGTCTCTAAACGATTTTCACTTATCCTTTTCTTTTTAATTCAACTTTACTAACTTATTCTTTGATCCATATGTGAGTTTTTGATCCACAACTTATTCCTACCTAAAGAGCCAATTAAAAATATCCTCCATTATATTTTAAGATTTTCACCAGATAAATTACCAGCAAGTCATTTTCATTTATCTTAGCTCAATCAAATCCAGCAATCCTAATATCCACAAGTAATCATCGAATACATATCATATCAAAGTATCCTACTATCCATTACTAATTATCCAATAACATCTATTCATATCCCAGTACAAATCATGTTCCAAGATCGCCCTTGATCATCATATTACTCACAAAATAATCTAAAATGATTCCTAAGTTACATCCCATGACTTAAGCAAATTGTATTGTGTAATCTATATAGAACGTATATGTAAACAAACTGGCACACTATCTGCATACCTCGAAAGTAAAAAAAGCGGGGCTTAAAAGACATTGGTATGCACCTGGCTAGGTATGGTCTTCGATGGCCGACACAAGAGTTCTATGCTATTACCAAACTCAGATAGTCCATAGGTGGTGGAAAAAAAGGTGAGCAATTCACAACTCAGAAAGTAGTTTAAGTAAATGTATGCTAAGCTCATATCAATTTACATGCACGTGAATGCATTAATAGAAAATAAAATGACATATATGCATGATACTATGTCTTGATACCAAATCTATTTATTTGGACTTGTTAGCTTTAAATTGACATATATATTTTGAAATGACAAAAACTTAAGTAATCTTAAATGTTTGATTCATATTGTAAATTTGCTTCATCAATTATGATTTTCATAAACCATATTAAGTGCTTTTATCAAATATAAAACCATGATTTAATTGATTATCTTTATTGGCTTTAATCAATTTAGAAAACATTTTTTAATTATTGGTTTAAGTAATTTTCTTATGAAATTATTGAATATATTTTAAGAAAATTACTTGATAAATTTTTTGGACTCAAATTCATGTTTTCAAAATCATGTCATATTTAAAAATACTCAAAATTGGTTTTAAAATGTTTTTAATGCCTAAAGACCTAGAAAACGCAAATGAATATCGAAGGAATGGATCCCCTGATCGAAGGGATGGATCCCCTGTCTGAAGAGATGGATCCCCTGATCAAAGGGATGGATCCCCTGTCTGAAGGGATGGATCCCCTGATCAAAGGGATCGATCCCCTGAGAAAAGGGATCGATCCCTTTTTGGCAGAATGGCTTCCAAGGTCCCTCAAGCCAAGAATTAAGACTCTGGACTAAAGGGATCGATCCCTTTGGGCATGGGATCGATCCGTCCCGACGAAAAAGTGCTGTAACGGCTAGTTTTTGTGAGACAACGGTCATATTCAAGTTTTGGCTCCACCCAACGGCTAGAATACATCCAAGGGACTATAAATAGAGGCTTAGAAGCTAAAGAAAGCAAGAGGAACCACTCAGCAACTCAAAATCTCATATTCCTCAAATCTACAAGCCTCAAACAACAAATCAAGAGCTACAAAGTTTCCATCATCTATCATTCTCTTATTCCTTGTAGTGCTTAGCACAAATATTGTATAGGCTTCTCATTGAGCTTAATTTCTGTAATCAATTGCCTACCTAGAGGCCTTTTCTTTGATTACATTATTTGTATCCCATCATTTCTTGTAAATGGGAGGTTTCTCTTAAGCCTTAAAAAAAGAGGGAGGTTACTCTTTAGCCTAAGAAAAAGAGTGAGGTTACTCTTGAGCCTAGAAAAAGAGTGAGGTTTCTCTTGATCCTTGAAAAGAGGGAGTGTAACACAAATTCAAGTCAGTGAATTTGGAGAAAATCCTTGGGAGCGTCTCAAGGTAGAGGACGCAGGCAAGGTTGCCGAACCTCTATAAATCGCTTGCGTACATTTCTCTATCCTTACTCTCTTTACTTATTTGCAATTATATTTGTGTTTATTGCTTTGAATTTATATTGCATAATTGAGTCGCCTAGAGAACTTAAAAAATATCAATATAGGCTAGAGAATTTAGAGAAACCGAAAAACGAACTTAAGGTTAGTGAAAAACCGATTCACCCCCCTCTCAGTATAGCCTATAGAGCCAACAATTGATATCAGAGCTTGGGCTCGAGATTGATTTAGACTAACCTCTATCGAGCAAAACGATCATAAATGGCTCACTTGAATGTAGGCACACCCCTAGGAGAAGAGGGACAATCATTAGTTAGACCTCCACTCTTCAATGGTGAAAATTATTCATATTGGAAAACTAGAATGATGTTATTTGTACAATCAAATGATTATGAAGTGTGGAGAATTATAGTGAATGGTCCTAGAATTCCCATGAAGAAAGTAGATGGAAAAGATGTCCCTAAGGATGGGGATGAGTGGGACACAAATGACATGAGATTGGCACAAATGAATGCCAAGGCTATGCACACCCTCTTTTGTGCTTTAGGTCCCAATGAGTATAATATAGTATCATTATGTGAGAATGCCAAGCAAATATGGGACAAATTAGCCATCACACATGAAGGGACAAATCAAGTTAGAGAAACCAAAGTAGGAATGCTCACACATGATTATGAGCTATTTAGGATGAAAGAAAATGAGTCTGTTAGCAAAATGTTCACTAGATTTAATGATATAATTAATGGACTTAAGGCATTAGGCAAGAGCTATTCCAATGTAGAAATGGTCAAGAAAATCTTGAATAGCTTGCCAAAATCTTGGGAGGCAAAGGTGACTGCTATAGAAGAATCTAAGGATCCTAACACCTTGTCTCTAGATGAACTTATGGGCTCCCTACTTACATATGAGATGAAATTGAAAAGAAATGAAGTGCCTTCAAAGAAAATAGGGGTAGCACTTAAGTCTTCCACTCATGAGGTCATTGAAGATGATAGTGATGAGAGTGGAAATGAGGAAGAAAAAGAAATGGCAATGTTTGCCAAAAGATTTAATAGATTTATGAGAATGAAAGAGAGAGAGAATGATAGGAGGCACCAAAGTAGAGGGGTAATAAGAGGAGAATCAAGTAGGAGAGAAAAAGACCCCTTAGTGTGTTATGAATGTAATGAACCGGGTCACACTAAGCTAGATTGCCCCTTACTTAGGAAAGAAAAGGATAGGAAACCTAGGAAGAAAGCATTTATGGCTGCATGGAGCGATAGTGATAGCTCCGATGAGGAAAACGTAGATGATGAGGTAGCCTACTCATGCTTTATGGTTATTAGTGATGATGAGGCTAGTTGTAGTTCTAGTGAAAATAATGACTTTACATTTGATGAGTTACAAAATGCCTTTAATGATTTAGCAAATGAATTTCAATGCATGAACTCCAAATATAAGAAAATCATTGCTAAATTAAAAATATAAAATGAAGCCTTGACAAATGCTAAGCTAGAATTTGAAAAGAAATTAGAAGAGGCTAACTTAGAAATAATTGAGTTGAATGAAAAGAATACAAATTTGAACTCATTTACTAGGTTTTATATGGGTCAACAAAAGCTAGATCATATGTTAGAGACCCAAAGAGCTTTCTTTGACAAAGATGGGCTAGGATATAATGAAATACGTAAAGAAACTCATCTTAGGAATTTCTTAGTGAGCAAAAATTCTATGCATGATACATCTTTCACATGCTCACTATGCAATAGACTAGGACACTCTTCACAAGCATGCACATATAGAAAAACTACATTTAGAGGAAGAGTAGTTAAGAAGATGTGGATGCCAAAGCATGCAATAAATAATGATGAATTGTGCTTGAAATGGATCCCAAAAGGATCAAAAATTATTTGCACTAACTCTCATGGACCCAAGAAAATTTGGGTACCAAAACATGCATGAATGTGTTTGTTGTAGGAGTGATAGAGCATGGAGTTACAAAGAAAAATGGAGTTTGAATGCTCTACACACCTCTATGGAGATTGCTTGTGCCAATGAGAAAAAGAAAAAGCTTGAGGATCCATCACAACAATTCTTCAAAGGATGGCACAAGGTGGATTCTAGTCAAGGCAAAGCATTCTTTAGCAAAGGAGTTTTGTAAGCTTAATTCCTTACACCTTAAACTTTTTATTTGATTAGTTATGCTTTGATGAGAAAATTGGTTAATGATTAATGATGCATTGTGATTGAGCAAAAAGCATAATAAATGATTGTTGAGTGCTTGATGAATTGTTCTTGATACATTGAATGAAAGGCATGTTTAGTGAATTTGAAATGATTTTTGGTTTTCTGCATCTTGAGCAAGTTTGATATGTCTAGATAATATATTTAGTTGCTCAAAAGAAGTCAAATATGTCATATATGCAAAATGCATGTCATGAGCATTAATGAAGAACTTGTATATTGGAAATCATGGCATGTTGTTCACAAGATATATGCTTTAATGATATATATGCTTAAAATCTATGTGAACAAGTTTGTTTTGACATATTTATGTAATTCAATGCATTGGTTTGGTCAAAATATGCTTAAATCTCAAAATGACCTCCTTTGAGGCCAAAAATGCTTTTATTGGTGAAAATCCTCCAAAATTGCAAAATCTTTGTAAATGGTTTTTCATTCATGTTTTTCATTCATACAAGTCCAAAATCATGTTTTACAAATGTTTAAACCTTTACTTGGACTTAAATTACTCAAAAACGGAGTTTTGGTACCTCACAAGTTCAATTTTCTGTCAAAACAACTGTAGAATCTGCAGGAAACATATGAGGGATCGATCCCCCTCCTAAAGGGATCGATCCCCTCAAGCCAGAAAAGGCTCTCCTGCATGTTTTCAACCGAAATTGAGAAGAACTTTTCATTGTTTTGATACTTTCTCTCTTCTCAACTTAAAATTCATTGTTTTAACTTCTTTTTGATGATCTTTAATATATGAAAACACATTTTTCATTGATATCATGCCTCAACTTCATCAATTAATATCATTTCCAACAAATGGTATCATCTTCAACAATCAATACCATTTTTCTTGAACTCACAAGTGCAAAATCATTTTTCTTGTTGAAAACATTCATGAATCTTGAAATAATCTTGAAATATACTTTCAATGAATGCTTAAACATAATTTTGAGAAATATTTCAAGAATTTATGGATATACTTGAGAATTTGATTAACTTATGCATAATGAGTATTCTTCATATTTTTTTGTTCATCTTAGTCAAGCATGCCTATAGGATTATGTCTCTTAGCTTAACTTATCAATTCCACAGTAGGTTTCATGATAATTATATATCTAGTGGATTGATTTCAAATGTAAATTCAACAATTGGTAATGGTTGTTGGCCTATAATTTGTGATGGTAAATGGATCCTAAATGTTCAAATGCATGAAACTTTATCATCCATGAACTTATATTTTTATGGCCAAATTATTAAAGAACTTGGGCTTTAATGACAACACCAACATTCAAAGATAAATGCAAACTTGAACAAATGTATGATGATTGATATCCATGCATTTATCCTTGATTGTTTTAATGTTGAACTTACATGCTTGCTTGAGTTGAATCAATAATCATGCCTATGAGATGAGAATAGTTGTTTTCATGATATTATGTGCTTAACCTCACTCATAGTTTATGGATTTTAATGATAAAATATATTTTAGCTTGATAATATTGATTCACTTAGGTGAAACCATTTTAGTTAAAATAGCATATACCCTTTGGAACCTTAAACGTTAAAATTCACTAGGGATATTGCTTTGAATTGATTAAAATGGTAATCTTCCCTTGCTCATAATTGGTTAAAACTTGAATTGAAAAATGAGCATAGGATTTTTGTGCTTGAAACCATGGAAGAAAATGTGTTTGCTTGAATTCCTCGATTGTTTTGAATCTTCCATATGGTATACATTTGTGAATATGAATATGGATTAATGCTTTATGATAGTGTGCTAATGATTAATTGATCCATATGCATATTTAATGATGATGGTATGTGGTTGTGTTCTTGCATATTTAGAATGATTATTTTCTTGACATGAACACACTACACATAGATATTGGATTCATGCAAAATGCCTAAGTCAACCATTAGTAACAATTGGTATTTAGATTGAAATAACAATTAGTATCATTGGGAACCATATTTTCAATAATTGGTAAGCCAAATCTAAATTGCCAATTGGTATGAGCTTTAAATTGACAATTCTTCTCATGCTCCTTAGATTGAAATGACAAATAGAGAAGAATTCATATAAGACACTTTTGCATGAAACACTTTTGTGCTAGAATTTGTGATTAATTGTGTATGATTTAATTCTAGACACAATATTTCTTGAGAATGATTTATGAGCTCATGCATATGATATGTCATCTAATTTTAGCTCATAATCATGATGAATTACCATGCACCTTAGTTGGACCTTAGAGAACAATTGATATACTTAGGTGCTTGCTTAACTTCTTACCAATTGGAACCTTCTTGCAAAATTACTTATCAACAATTGGTATCAAAATATTTATAAACAATTGGTATAGGATCATAAGTCATATTCATTGCATGAATATTTCATACTCTTTGTGAATATTGACTTATTTATTTGTGCTATGAGTCCCATGTACTAACATGTTTCTTGTTGGATGGAGCATATTTTTTATCTCTTCTCACATAGCCATGATTTTAGGGGGAGCATATTTTTTATTTTTTTCTTCTTTTTGCTATGACAAAAAGGGGAGAGATAGATATTAAAAGGGAGAGATATTAAAGGGGAGAGATAATGAGGGAGAAATAGTTTGAAAATCTCTTTTGGAAAATTCTCTTCAAACCATGCTTACATTAAGGGGGAGCTTTATAAAATCCAGCTTTATTTGAGGGGAGTATTTCTCTAAAGAAGAATTTCAAAGCAAATTTACCTTAAGTTTTGTCATATCAAAAAGGGGGAGATTGTTAGCTTTAAATTGATATATATATTTTGAAATGACAAAAACTTAAGTAATCTTAAATGTTTGATTCATATTGTAAATTTGCTTCATCAATTATGATTTTCATAAACCATATTAAGTGCTTTTATCAAATATAAAACCATAATTTAATTGATTATCTTTATTGGCTTTAATCAATTTAGAAAACATTTTTTAATTATTGGTTTAAGTAATTTTCTTATGAAATTATTGAATATATTTTAAGAAAATTACTTGATAAATTTTTTGGACTCAAATTCATGTTTTCAAAATCATGTCATATTTAAAAATACTCAAAATTGGTTTTAAAATGTTTTTAATGCCTAAAGACCTAGAAAACGCAAATGAATATTGTAAGGAATGGATCCCCTGATCGAAGGGATGGATCCCCTGATCGAAGGGATGGATCCCCTGTCTGAAGGGATGGATCCCCTGATCAAAGGGATCGATCCCTTTTTGGCAGAATGGCTTCCAAGGTCCCTCAAGCCAAGAATTAAGACTCTGGACTAAAGGGATCGATCCCTTTGGGCATGGGATCGATCCGTCGCGACGAAAAAGTGTTGTAACGACTAGTTTTTGTGAGACAACGGTCATATTCAAGTTTTGGCTCCACCTAACGGCTAGAATACATCCAAGGGACTATAAATAGAGGCTTAGAAGCTAAAGAAAGCAAGAGGAACCACTCAGCAACTCAAAATCTCATATTCCTCAAATCTACAAGCCTCAAACAACAAATCAAGAGCTACAAAGTTTCCATCATCTATCATTCTCTTATTCTTTGTAGTGCTTAGCACAAATATTGTATAGGCTTCTCATTGAGCTTAATTTCTGTAATCAATTGCCTACCTAGAGGCCTTTTCTTTGATTACATTATTTGTATCCTATCATTTCTTGTAAAGGGGAGGTTTCTCTTAAGCCTTAAAAAAAGAGGGAGGTTACTCTTTAGCCTAAGAAAAAGAGTGAGGTTACTCTTGAGCCTAGAAAAAGAGTGAGGTTTCTCTTGATCCTTGAAAAGAGGGAGTGTAACACAAATTCAAGTCAGTGAATTTGGAGAAAATCCTTGGGAGCGTCTCAAGGTAGAGGAAGTAGGCAAGGTTGCCGAACCTCTATAAATCGCTTGCGTACATTTCTCTATCCTTACTCTCTTTACTTATTTGCAATTATATTTGTGTTTATTGCTTTGAATTTATATTGCATAATTGAGTCGCCTAGAGAACTTAAAAAATATCAATATAGGCTAGAGAATTTAGAGAAACCGAAAAACGAACTTAAGGTCAGTGAAAAACCGATTCACCCCCCTCTCGGTATAGCCTATAGAGCCAACAGGACTCATACTTCAAAGTTGAGGTTGTACAAGGTATTAGTCGGAAGGGTACTTTAGGTACCCTAATTCCCCCAGCCTCAACATGATATTGAAAAAAACATTGTTACTCGTCAAAATACTACAATGTCAACGGAATGCACAGTACTACAATAGGCAACATGCTTAGTTCAAAACTGATTCCTTATGTACATAGTTCAAAACAACTTCATAATGTACTTATTCAAAACAAAATCACTATGCCTTTCGTTCAAAACAGATTACTGATCAACTTAGGTGTAAGCCTTGAAATATTAAAATCGATGCTGATAACAAAACAATTTCTTAAACACAGAATTCAAAACAGAAAACGTACAGAACTGATAAATGATAAAGTTAAGTATAAAGCCTTAAATTACTAAAACCAATACCAATAACAAAACAAATTTTCTAACACATTTAGTTTAAAATAGTTAATCGTACTGAAACTGAAAAATTAATAGGATTAGGCATAAAGTCTCAAAACCCTAAAAACTAATATAAATAACAAAGCAAGTGTTTAATACACTTAGTTTAAAACACAATCATTATGCACCGAGTTCAAAACACAATCACTATATACATGAGTTCAAAACACGATCACTATGCACATGTGTTCAAAACACGATCACTATGCACATGTTCAAAACAAATAATCTTACGAAAATAGATACTTGATAGAAAAAAATCCTTGAAGTACTAAAAGCTGATACTGAAAACAAAACAAATACCGTTAAAGTTTAACCATAAAGCCTCAAATCATTGAACTAGAACTGAAATTAAAACATATGTTGATAAAGTTTGGCATAAAGCCTCAATCATTGAACTGAAACTGAAATCAAAACATATATTGATAAACTTTGGCATAAAGCCTCAATCACTAAAAACTGATAATGATAAACTGTAGGCAAAGATCCCTGATAACTGATATTGATACTGATGTTCATCCTAGCTTGTGATGGATAAAACTTCACAAGGATGCACTCCTATAGCACATATTCCCTTAAGATTCTAGAGGTGGCTTCCACGGTCCCAAAGGTACTTGTGTAGTACGTAGGTCCTTTGGGGTCTCTAGAGGTGGCTCCCATGATAATATCTATGGCTGTAGAGTAATAATCTAGTATCGTTGATCAGTCGAGAGCTTGAACTTGTCTACTACTTTTCCAAACAAGCCTGATAATGCATAGAGCACAAGGCTCATAAGTCGCAGATACTGATACTAAAAGTCTAGAGTACAAAGCTCGATAGACAAGTAATAGAACCTAGAGCGAAGCTCGATAAGCTCTGAGTGACCCGAATGTCAATGGATCTGCTCAAAATCAAATATAAAACGAAAAAATTGAGTACTGATCGAAATCCTTTCATTCAGAAAATGGATTACTGATTCCCGATCAAAATCCCTTGGTTTAAAAAATGGATTACTGAATACTGATCAAAATCCTTAAGTTCAGAAAAATAGATTACTGATCAAAACTTAACTTAGTAAGATAGAATGTATTCTCAATATTCAAAGGTACACCATTATGCCTATTGAACGCATGGTTTTCAAAACACATATCAGAATAGTTTTGAGGTTTTCCAATATGCATAAAAACCCATTATTACAAGGTTAGTTCAAAACTATGCTTTTCAAGCTAAAGCATAATGCCAAGTATTATAAAGCCTATGCATACAACAGTTCGAGTCAATACATGTTATGTGTGAATTCATGTATACATTAATAGAGTACCTCTACGTGCATCACATGGTTGCCTAGTGATATTTTACTACAGACCATGCATACGTACACTTAGCCTAACTAGACTAGATAGATAAGATTCATGCAATAACTTACCATCTGAACATTTTATTTCACATAATAGGCAAGCTTCGCTGGCCACAACACACAAGTTATTAAACATAGTTTTCAATCCCAGCCCAAGCATCATCTAGATTTACAATTCGGTCATACCTTATATCTCACCTTAATAGCCCAACCAATAGCATTGAGGCACTTAAATTCCAAAGCTAAGTAATTTATTTATAAAAATTAAATATCTCTTACGAGATGATATTAGCGAAGCTTTACTTAACCAATTACCTTGATGCTTAGCGAACCTTCTTCTTCAAGCTTCTAAATCAAAGGCAAGTCCCTAACTACTCCAAGTCACTACAGACCAACTCATTACTATCTCAATAACATGCCTTAATCACATTTAATCACCTACCAAAAATTTATATCTTAGAACCACAATTAATTGAATTCATTTCTACATCAAAAATTAATTCTCCTTTTCCACTCTAATGGAGTGTGTATACATATGTGTGTGTGTGTGGTGTGTGTGTGTGTGTGTGTGTGTGTGTGTGTGTGTGTACTTATGAATATACATCAACCATCCTCATCATGTTAATGTTATTTATATATATCATCACCATCATCATCAAAGCCTTTATCCCAAGAGATTTGGGCTAAGCTACATGAACTAATATCTGAACTCACGTTAGATCGTCTATATGAATTCTCCTCCTCCACACATTCCTATCCAAGGCAATATGTTAATCCAACTCTAATGCCTTCATATCTTTTTGAATTACTTTCTTCCAAGTCTTTTTCAATCTTCCTCTAGTCTTACCCCTTCTCTCAACATTCATAGCCTCTACTTGTCACGTACCAACATATCGAATATTTACCGAATTTCACATAAATACATTACTTATGATTGGGCTGTCTACAGTGTCAACCTAAATTCAAAATGAAATTAATTATTTTTATACAAAACCTAGGATTTCACAAGTTACAAAATTCATACACAAAAGTAATTACATCCCAAGTATTATTTACATAAACATATACTGTACAAAAGTCTGAATACATAAAAGTAAACCTAGTACATCTTGGCGAATAGGTAAAGTCACCTGAGGAATACCGGAAATCAGGTCCTCCAAAAAAGCAGACCCGAACCTACTGTAAATAATCTGGGAGTGAAAAATAAAATGGTGAGCTAACGTGCTAAGTAAGGAATACCTACACGAAAGCTGATACAGCGTACTCTATATGTAATTAATAAACGAATTTTCAGGCAAAATCAAGTATTTAAAATCTTAAAAATTAAATGGCATGATCTAACAGGAATGATACTATAATGGATTAGATAACCATATGAGCATGGGAGAATACTTTGAAGTACCTTACATGTTCCGATATCCAAGTCCACAATAGGAATTTAATGTGACTAAATTAAATCACAAATTTAAATATTATTCTCATATTTGATAAACAGTACTCACATATTGGAAATCAAAAATTACTCTGTAAACATTATAAACCATATTTATATCAATTTCTAACAAATAATTCAAATAAATAATTTCACAAAACATATTAGTCAAATCATAAAACATAGGAAACAGATAAATCAAAACCAAAAACATATCAAATCTGGGAATGCACTATAATAGACGTATGGCCATAGTCAGGGGGCCACAATGCGTACACTAGCTAGGTGACACTTGTGGGAGCTGAAGACTAGGCTAGAGTCAACAGCATCGGAATAGAACGGAAATGCACATACCCCAAGTAGCTACGGGGCCAACAGTCTCAAAACATTTTATAAATATTCTCAAAGTTGTTTACGGAGATAAATTTAATAAACTGTACCTTAAATAAACTCATAAGAAATAAAATTCATAAATTCACATAATTAAATATTAATTCACAAACATTTTATCAAAACATAATTTAGCATTTCCAAATATTCAATTTAAATTTCACAACAATATAAGAATGTTCAAGCATAAAGAATACATATAAAATCTCATGATATATTAAGGCATTTACTGAATTTGTGATTTAATTTACATAAGATCATTTTTAAGAATTTAAATTCAAACATCTAAAATCAATTTTCTTATATTGCTAAAAATTATGCCAAATAGTAGTTTTGAATAATTTAGGCTAATTTAGAAAAATTTCGACAACATAACGGTTTGTTCTATTTTAACCCCCTCCACGAAAACACAGTTCCAAACCAAAATTTCCAAATTCCAATTTCAATCCAAAACATCAATTCGAATTCCACAAAAAAAAAACAATTTTATCAAAATCATGCAACGAAGTATCCAAATGCTTTATACAAATATCTCTTACCTCTTAATTTGTCGGTATCCTACTCTCCAACACCAATAACACCTTCGGACTTTGGGGTTGCAGATTTACCATTTAAACTTGGTAAATTCATCATACTTTAATTAAAAGAATACTTAACAATTTAAATGCTAATGCATTCTCTATTGTAACTCTAAATTCAATTTAAATTCTACTGGTGCTAAAATTACAACTTTTACTATACACCTCCGTTTTCGATTCCGTTCGCACCTACAGTCTCAGAATAATTTGTACATTATTTTAAAACCTAAATTGCATTGAAATAGGAATGAATTCAACCTCCCCTTCTCAAGGCCGAAAGCACTCTTTCTTCCCACAAATTGATTTCTTCCCAATTTAGTTTCCTTAATCTAAACTTGCTCTTTTAATTTTCTACACCATTTCCACATGAATTTCACATTAAATGGCATCAAAATCTTATCTCCCTAGCCATGGTTGAATAGCATCATCACCCATACTCGTGTTTTTCTTGCATTTAAGCTTAATCAAGCTTAATTTCATGCTTTTCATAATTCCTACATTATTTCTATATCAAATCCTCATCAAAACACATCACATGCATGAAGGATGGGTGGTGGTGGAAACCCTCAATTGCCCAATTACATGATTTTAACATGATTCAAGCTAAAGGAAGCATGGAAACATCTTAAGCACATGGAAATTAACTAGGAAACCATGGAAAAGTTCAAGCTTCCTCAACTTCTCACCTTAGCTGAATGATTCAAGGAACCCCACACCTCTCTTTTGGCTGTTTTAGCTAATGATTTTGGTGTAGAAAGATAGAAAAAGTTGAGGAGAACAAGTTTAGTGAAGACAATTTTTGATTTTAGTGTGTTTTTGGCTAGGTTTTCTCACTTTCTCTCTGTTCTACTAAGCTTGGCTATGGAGGAATTTTTGCTGCTAGTTGCCTACCGAAAATGAGCCAAGAAGAAGCTGGAAATTTCATGAAATATAATATCTTATTGGCCAATTCACCATTTTGCCCTTATACTTAAAGAGTTCTTCCAATTTTGCCCTTAAAGTTTGACTTGGTTGAAAACAGTCTGTCCAATCTCCAAAATATTTTATTTAATCATCAAACACCTCTATTTAACTTACTCTAATCATTGATGGTGCTTTTGTTGAGGTTCGGATACTTGTTTGGGTAAAATTATCAAAATAACCCTAACAGTAAATATTTGTTTTTACATCTAATTTATTCCATCTGTCTACATGTTCTAAATCTATATTTCATGAGAAATTATTTATTTTAGACTGTGGGTCCATTTAGTTTAGCCGTTATTAGCAGAAGTTCTAATGGTCTATAGATTAAACCGTTATTTTTCAATTTATTGCACGTTTTTCGAAACATGCATAAATACTTAAATTCAGGGTTAAGATTTTTACCATCATAATTCTCTGGCCTTGATTATCGAATCCACCTAGTTCCACCTCCATCGGGGCCTTAGAAAATCAGTGTGGCTTACCTACTATTTTGCCTCAACACCTAAAATATATTTAGCAATTTATTAATTATCAATATTCAATATTCTTGATTATATAAATAAAATTAAATAGTGCTTCAAGATATGAGGTCTCACACTACTCTCCTAATTTGAGCATCTATAGGTTTATGTTATACATGTCCAAACCACCATAAATATATTTATATATATCTTTATTTTTTAAAATATATATTCACATAGAAATATATATATACATTGACCTGAGACAATAACAAATCCCCTTGCTCATCTCAATAAATATACATCTCACACATTTATATATTAGGCTTAATCCAAAAAAATAAATCTTACCTTTGAGAAACACTCAAATCCGACCCTTTAACCAATTTATTATTCCTTGATTATAATGCTAATAACATATGTGTGTGTATATATTTATATACACACCACCCTAATGAGATCTATTCATCTTTTTACTAATGACATGGATATATATAAATATATATATAGGTGTATACACGCACATACTAATGTATATTTTTATGTTTATACATGTGTGTGTGTATATATATACACACACACATATCACTATTCTCATCCATTTATATACACACACATCACTATTCTCATCCATTAATACGTCCATATACTGACTTCTAAAACAAATAATAAGTTACCTTGAAAACTCATTAAAACCGAGCCTTACTCTTTACACCCACTTTTTAAACGCCCACTTTCAGACTTTATTAACCACCAAATCACCTCCTTAGAGCCATGTTCTTCACACTATTTTCAGGCCAAGTTTCAGCCTCAAATAACTTGCTAAACTCCCTTCCTTGTCTCATCTACAGGAGCCCTGGTTTGAGCCACCAAAACTCAGCCTTTAGCCCCTGTTTAAACACCCCGAACAGCACCTTTCGGTGGCCCTTTACCATCTTGAAAAAAAACCACCATTCACCTCTGTTTTAGGCATTGAAGTCGCACGAAACGACCCCTGTTCACGCCTCCCTCACAGCCCCAAACGACTCTTCATTTAGGCATGGAACAGCCCGTAGCATTGGCACCCAAAACTGCTTTAGTCTCTCCTTCACCGTTCGACTATGCTTCTTTCTGTTTCAGCTCAACACCCAGCCAAGGTCAGCCTATTTCCAACACAAACAACCCCTTGACTTAGCCTACAACAATACCATAATGCCAGCCGATTATGGTTCCATGTGGCAGCTCGCTACACTCTTTTTCCCTTTTGTATTTCTTTTTTTTTCCTTCCCAGAGGACTTGTTCCTCTTTTGCTTATAATAATAATTTTTTTTGAATCCCCTTATTAGCTTCCTCAAGAGGCCAATCAGGAAATGTTTTTCTTTTTTTGGTTAAATGGAAACAGAAATGGTAACAAACCTAGTTACATATAAAGCCACGAGGGAAAGCAACTGCCCTCATATCGGCATCAAGCAACCTATGAATTTCGACTGGAGGGATTGTTAGCTTCTCAAACTCTACTTTTAGATCACAAGCCATCTTCGACAACCTATCTGCACAAAAATTCCCCTCCCTTAATGTGTGTCGAAGCTCCACATGCCAATTTCTTCTAAGCAGATCGCGAATATTGTCGACCCTAAATGGTGAGTGTATGTGCTCATACAAGTAATATAAAATTTGAGTTCCAAATTATCGTCTCACAAATATTAGCTAGATTGATTTAGTTAAATACTAAATAATTCATTCTAGATTTATTCAAGCAAATGAATACTTTTTTGAAGTTAATTAACTATTAAAATATTTAAAATAAAACTTAAAACTAAAATTAGAAAATAAATTGGAGAGTATGAAAATTTAATTGCAAGTAAAAAATTAATTTTAAAATGAATAAAAAATCAAAAGGTGAAATTTAATTAATGAAGATAAAATAAAAATTTTTAAAACTAATAAATTAATCTATTATAATACTAAACTAATTTAATGATTATTAAACTATAAACTATGAACTACTTTTGAACTTATAGATTTTTAATCATGCACAGTAAAAAGAGAAAATAGCAAATTGAAGAAATTAAAAGCAGCCAAACTTTGTCCAGTACGCTTTTCCATTGTCGTGCCACGTCCGGTTGCAAACATCACTGCACACAAACCGATCTTCCTTGCTAACCAGCCATGCCTCCTATCTTCACGCCAGCTAGCCCCCTCGTGCCCACCGCTTCAGCCACTTGCAACGCCACTAGCAACAATGCAGCACCGATTCTGCCTATACCAGTGGCCATCTCGCCTAGCTGCAGATCTTTACCATGCGCAGCTTCACCAGGGAAATAGTCACGCATGACACACAGAAGTTCTGTCCCAAGCAACGGTGGTAGCCAACAAATGAACTCAGCACATCGAAACAGAGCAGAATCGAAAAACCAGAGGAAACCAACCCAAGGAAGAAAAGAAAAGATGCAGAACAAAATAGCGATGAAATGACAACCCAGAAATAATTTAACTTATATTGATTAAATTTAAATCAACTCTTAAATTATATAAGAACTAAGAACAATAAAAGAAAGCAATAATCAGTAAAGATTGTAAAACATAAGCAAATACGTAAAGAAACATAAAGCTATGAAAACTAAACTTGAACTTAAGTTTCTGCCAAACCAAATTTGTTAAACAAAATAGTCTCGAAAACTTTCTAAACTAATATAAACTATCTCTACATGAATCCTAAAGCATTTTAGAAAATACTAAATAGAACATTGTAACTTTAAACAGAATCTAAATTAAAGAAAACAAAAGAACAAAGAAACCAAGACAAATGATATGAAACAAGAGAGATTCGGCTGTGTCACGCAGCCTACTCCTCCTTTTAAAAACCTAACTGAAGCTAATAAAATAAAGTGTTTAAACAACTTGAAAGCAGTAAACGGAAGCTAAAGAAAATTGGTGAAGAATGTAACCAAAAAAAAAGAAAATTGGTGAAGAAGCTTGTGTCACGCCACCTCCTCTACCCCTCTTTTCATCTGGCAGCTTTTTCTCTTGCTATAGGTAGGGCTTCTCTTCAATTCTTGGGCTAAATGCTTCACTTGGGTTTCCTTTTCTTTCGGTCCAGAATTCAAGTAACAATGCTGGTTTTGGTTTGGGTTTGGTTTAACATGTGGTCAAATGGGCTTTAGGTGTAGGGGGTTTTTGGTAGCAAGTATAAGGTTAAAAAGTTAAAATAAAGGGGTTTTAATCTATGAAAGACTTAAACGGTGTAGGGTTTTGAAGATAGGTTTAGAGGTATAATTATAATTTTTTTATTTTTATATATATTTTTAGAATTTAAAAGGTTAAGGTTTAGGGTTTGAAAGATGGATAAGTTTAGATATTTAAGGGTATGGTTCGGGTTTAGGGTTCAAACATCAATTCCGAGCATTTTTTCTTGATTTTCTTGTCATTTTCTCGATTTTCTCATTATTCTTTAAATTTCTACACATGAAGACAATTTAATTAAATTGAGAAGAAATTAAATTAAAATTCCAAAATTTAATCAAAATTGATGCAATAAAATACTCTAAAAAGTATATATTTTAGAGACTTATCAAATATCTAGAGTGAGACAACCAACCGGATGAACTCGAACATCTGCTGAATATATTAAATCAATAACAACTTTTGCATCCAACTCCCCAATCACAGACCTAAACGCCTCTTCCCATGCAAGCAATAGCCCCAATTTTAGAGCCTGGAGTTCGGCTGCAGTGTTAGAACAATAACCCAAGAATGCTTGGAAACCAACTAGCTAGTGCCTAGCAGATGACTGAATAAGTCCCCCTGCACCTGCTATACCCAGGGTTCCCTCTTGTCGCACTATTAGTGTTTAACTTAACGGATCCCACTGGAAGAGGTAACCAACGTATTTAGTCTTGCAGTTGCGGTTTAGAAGTCAATTTCAACCAGCTTGTTTATATCTCCAATGCATCTTTCTGAACATTCAACACAAATGAACTAACATCAACAGTCTTACTAGCTGAATTATTAAACAATAATGAGCATCTTCTTGTCCAAATATGCCATGCTGAGGTAATAAATAGACAACACCAATCCTTGGAACCATCTAGCTCCACAAATTTATTCTTCAAATTCTGCAAGAACAAATCATTTAAGGAGAAGTTGAAGAATTCCTACCACAACTATTGTGGAACAAAACACCTCCAAACTGATGCAGCAAATGGACAATCTCGAATCACATGTAAGACTCTCTTCCGCACCTCTACATAACAAAAATTCAGATGAAGGAGACATACCCCATTGTAAATGGAGTTTTGTTGTTAATAACCTCCCTTTCTTGGCCAACCAAACAAAACACAACCACCTGTTTGGAGTTGGAAGTTTCCAAAGCCAACCCCATTGGCAGACCCCTTTGACTGATCCCCATAGCAAAGCAAAAGATAAGCTGATTTAGAGGAGAAGAGACCATTAGAACTATCCTTCCATATCCATTGATTTGCTGTATGCATAACTTTTGAAGTAGGAACACCCATAACTGTAAATACCAAAACCGTCGGAAAAAGAGATAATAATTGGTCAGTGTTCCAATCCCCATCAGACTTCAAAAAATCATTAACCTTTGTGGACAAATGAACTGGATCCCTGATACCTCTCGGCATAGTGAGTAATGGCTTTTCCAGCTAGCAATCAATCCAAAACAGGGTACTCAAACCATCTCCAATTCTCCTCTTGAGGCCAGTAAAAAGCAGTTCAAACCCTTGCAACGATGACTTCCAAGTTAAGAACAATTATTGCTCCTGAAGTTCCTGGATAAAAGAAACTTGATAACATCACCTTGTATGCCATATTTTGATTTAAGAACCCGTACATAAAGACTATCAAGTTCTATTAGAAATCTTCATGCAGTTCTCTGAATAAGAGCGAGATTATGCTTTTCCATTTTTCTCAAGCCTAACCCTCCCATTTTTTTTGGAAGGCATACTTCAGCCCAATTAACCTATGCCAAGCCATGTTTTTGCTCCGTTCTTGCCCATAAAAAGCCTCTATTCAGCTTATCCAGAGTGCCCAAGACATTTTTAGGCAACATTGTAGTCATCATATAATAGGAAGGAATAGCCCCAGGTACCGAACTAATTAATGTCGATCGTCCAGCAAGACTCAACTAGATTTCCACCCCTTTAACCTGTTACAGACTTTGTCAACAATATCTTGATAAGTCCACTTTGTTACCCTGCCATGAATAAGTGGCTCTCCTAGATACAATCCTGGATACTTTGAAATCCCAAACTGCAAGATTTTGCTCACTATTCTGCCACAAGCCTTAAGAGAGACATAGATTTTCGATTTAGTTAAACTAACTTTAGCTCCCGAGACTTCACAAAATCTATCGAGAGTGGATTTAATTACACGAGCTTGAGAAGCAGAAGTTCTAGCAAAAAGGAATAGGTCATTTGCAAAAAACAAGTGAGAAATACCGGGGCCATTTCGTTTTACCGTGATAGGCTTCCATGAACCAGAAATAACCTCCTGTTCAATAAGATAACCAAGTCTCTCCATACATAATACCGACAAATAGGGGGATAAAGGCTCACCCTGTTGAATTCCATGTTGGGTTGAAAACACTTCGATCATTCCATTCCATAACACAGACATCCTTGCACCAGATACACACTTCATAATTATATTAAACCAAGCATTAGGAAACCCAAACACAGTTAACGTATCCTCCAAAAAATCCCAATGAATTCGGTGGTAAGCCTTCTCAAGGTCTATTTTAACAGCCATTGTATGGATTACCTCCTGTGCAATCATGATATTATCATGCGCCTGCCTACCTAGGATGAAACTAGTCTGAATTGGAGACACTAGTTCTTCTAAACATGGTTTGACTCTATTCACCAATACTTTGGTAATTAATTTATAGTCCATACAACACAGAGAAATAGGTCAAAACTGCTTAATCGTCTCAGGAGCACTGAGCTTAGGAATTAAAGTGAGAAGAGTTATGTTTAGTTCACTAGAAAGTTGGCTTTGTTCAATAGCTCTACACAACAAATCTGTTAGATCATGTTTAAATATAGGATTTATATATGATGCACTGACAGTGTATAGTTTCTATACACTGTCAATGCATCAGAGGTTGACACCTCATCAATAGGCTCTTATATGCAAGTATAAATAATTTTTTTTAATTTGTCCATAAGGGCCTATTAATGAGGTGTCAACCTCTGATGCATTGACAGTGTATAGAAACTATACACTGTCAGTGCATCATATACAAACTTTTAAATATATCCCAATAATTTTGAAAAAACCTAGCCTGGAAACCATCCACCCCCGGTGCCGCCCAAGCTTTCATCTAAAAAAGAGCATCATTAGAGGTGGCAAACGGACGGGTTCGGGCGAGTTCCGATCTGGATTTTTTCGGTTACGGGCTTTTTTGGTTACGAGTTTTTTCGGTTGTGGATTTTTTCGGTCTCGGGTTTTCTCGGTTGCGGGTTTTTTCGGTCTCA
This sequence comes from Heritiera littoralis, assembly GCA_031772115.1. Taxonomy (NCBI): domain Eukaryota; kingdom Viridiplantae; phylum Streptophyta; class Magnoliopsida; order Malvales; family Malvaceae; genus Heritiera; species Heritiera littoralis. The sequence continues at coordinate 299,277 of JAPDPK010000180.1, read as the reverse complement.
GGTTTTCTCGGTTTCGGGTTTTTTCGGTTGCGGGTTTTCTCGGTTTCGATCCGGTTTCGGGTTTGGTCCAGTTTTAATTGGGCAGGCTTAGCGAGCTTAGTTAAATTATTTTAAAATTTTATAAATTATAAATATTTTATAATTTTGAATGTAATAATTAATTTAATTTTATATAGTTAAATAAAAAATATAATAGAAATGCTAAATTAAAGTTAAAATTTAATAAATGGGAATTGTATAATATATATATATATATATATATATTGAGAAATTTGGTTGGGATGATTTTGAAAACATTGAGAGTGGACCAATGAAGAATATAGTTATCTACAATAATAAAAGAGAACATATCATCTATAATTATTACATTATAATTAATTAATCAAAATTTAAAGTCACGTGAGATCTATCAAAATAATACATAAAATTCGCACTTGTAAATGATGGACCAGTACATAATTTTTAATTATAATTGATTAATTATCGTAAAAAGAATTACAAGTAAAATACTCAAAGACGTAAAAGATATTGAAAAAGTTTTAAATCTTGCATTGCATTTGCAAGAAATGAAAGCACTTCTGCTATTATAAACTTCTGCCTTAGAAGCATCTGGATTTCTGTTCTAATTAATTTTTTTGTCCACAAACTCCAACTACTAAAAAGCATCTTTGAATTGCCAACAACCTCTTGGCTTAGTGGTTAAAGATGAGTTGTGGCATATTGTAAGTCTTGGGTTTGAATCCAACACCCCCATCCTCAGTTATTTAATATTTCCCTTATAATAAAAAAAATCATCTTTGAATTTCGATTATAATTGAAACGATTATAATAGACATTATATTATATTATATTATATTATATTTAATAATTCGTATATATATATATATATATATTTATATTTTGTATTCATATTGCATCAAATATATTTGTATCATATAAAATATAAAAATTATTGTATTAAAATTTATATTGATATACCAAACACAATTTTTTTTCTAATTTTTATCAAAATTTGATCCAATGTCACGTTCATTTTTTTTAATTATCATATATACATTGCATGATAGTATATTGAGATAAAGTTATTTCAAAGTTTGTTTTTGAAGTTTTTTCATGTGATTCTCAAGGGAGGGAAAAGGCATATTCTCAAAGAATTTGAAATTTTTTGGTAATGTGGGAAAAGCTTGTTTGAAGGGAATTGAAAAATAAAAATCAAACAGATCTCCTTTCACACGAAACTCTCATAAATAAAATATTATTATTCATTATTTTTAATTTCTTTTGTTGTTTTGACTAAATTTATATAAATATAAATTTTTACATTTTAATGTTTTTATTACTTGATAATTATTATTTATTTTTTTTAATTTCCTATGATATTTACATTTGTTATAAAATATATAATTATATATTAATAATTATATAAAAATTTATTTTTAAATGAGCCAAATATATATAGTAAAACTAAAAAAAAGTGAAAATCCAAAAGTATTAGCTATACAAATAAATAACTAACAAATTATAAATAAATCACACTAAACAATTAAACATTTATATAAATAGCTTCATACTCTTAACAATAACTTATTGAGTCATTATGTTTTTTTTTTTGGTCAATATTGGGTCATTGGAATTTAGATACTCTTAGTTCAATAAATTTTTTTTTTACTTTGTTTAATTAGCTTTTTAATAATTATATTATATTTTTAATAAAATTTTAAATTTTTAAGAATCTTTTTTACATTTATTTTGTCTTTTAAATACCAACATAATTAGTAATTAAATTAAATTTAACCGCATAACTAGTTAACTAATTCTTCAATTATAATGTTGAATAAAATTATAGTATATATTAAAAAAAATAATTAATATTATGAATAATTGGTCAATTAATTATCTCAATTTTATATTTATTTTGTTTTTAGTTTGTACATAAATCACAATATAACATTATTTTTATTAAATATAATCATACTCAAACACATTAATTAATCAAATATCTCATTAAAAATTTAGAACGTTAAATTAAACAAATTATATACACCAATTGACATTATATTATAAATAATAACATTTGATATAATCTACAAAAAAAAAACATTTGATATAATGATGTAAATGAGTAATATATAGTTAGGTACCCAACATTACCCGACTCTATAATCGAATAATTATACCCGACTCTATAATCGAATAATGATGTATCGGGTTCGGGTAGTACCCTTAGGGTACGCTATACTCGATTAACTTTTGATCAAGCAGTATCTGGTACCTGAACTTGTTCATCAATTATATGAAAGTAATCAAAATTATATGCTTGTACAATGATTTGAACCATGGCCTCTTATATTTATTGTTATATGTTTAACCACGTGAGCTAGATTGGAAATTTGTTATATTTGTTGTAAATTTTATTTCTATTTTAACACAACTTGCAATTTAAAATTTAATGAAACATTGTTGGCCAAAAAAATAGTTTATTGAATAATAATAATAATAATAATAATAATAATAATAATAATAATAATAATAATAATAATAATAATAATTTATTCTTAAGATATTGATAATTTAACATATATGACATTTTATTATAATGTAAATATATATATATATAAATATATAGTATATTATGTTTATTATTTTATTTGTAACTCATTATAATAAATTAAAAAAAAACACTTTTTTGACTAAAAAAGTAGTTGAGAAGGTTAATATCTATTTAATCATCCAATATTATGATTATTAATTGATCAATTTAAACTAAATTACATGAATACATCATAAGAGATTAAATGTTTGAAATTAAAAACAAAAGTATATTCTAAAAGCATGATAAGAAATTGGAATGAAAAATGTCTGAAATTAAAACTATAATATGTTATGAGAGATTGTTTAATTTATTCTATATTACATAGTAAGAGATTATTATAATGTAACATACAAATCATTATGATAAGATAAACATATTAATAATCTATTTTATATAATTAAGAGCTTGTATAGTTGATTATATATCACATGATAAGATATTATTTTTAAAGTTATAATAACATACAAATCATTATGATAAGGCTTTATTTATTAACTATATTATGTATTTTATTTGCTATTAAAAAAACTATTCCAAATTGAGTACTAATTTTTTTTTCATATTCACATTAACATAATAATATTAGATTAACATAAAAATATTAGATATACACCAATTGATTGAATATCTAATTAAAATGTTAAATAATAGATATTACTAAATTAATTAATATAATGCTAGTTATTTAAATAATTAATAATAATATTAACAAAGTATAAAAAATAAATTTTATTAAAATTACCACTTACATAGTAATACAACTCTAATATATTATTAAATTACACTTTAATTTACTATTAGAATTATTATTTTTATCCACACTTTAATTTTATATTTAATAGATAATAAATAAATTATTTTTAATAAATACTTAATTCTATCAAAATAATACTTACACACTAAGAGATTACATAATTTATTCTTAAAAGATTATTATAATATAATATACAAATCATTATTATAAGATACTACAAATTAGTTTATTCATGTATAAGATTATTATAATATAATAATTAATTAATTATCACTAGCTTGATTTTTTAATGTCTTTTGTTTTAAGGCTAAAAATAAAATTACTACTATAATTTTCTCTTTTAATGATACCCAAGTATAAAAAAATTGTACTTGTATTGTTTAATTTAATTACTTAACTTTTTCTAGTCTTAAAAACTTGAATTTTAATTTTAAGATTACGTTTTTTTTAATCTAAATTTAATATCTTTCTATACTTGAAACTTTAAGAAAATATAGTTTAAATTTAATTTTATTAAAAATATTTTTAATGTGTTGCACAAAATATCAAATTCAAAGTTTCAAACAAATATTGAAATTATATAATTTTTATATATTTGATTTATTATTGTATTAAAATTAAATTTTTATTATAAATAAAAATAATAAAATGTTAAAATAATTTTTATAATAAAATCAAATGTCAAATTAATAATATATTTATTATTATAAATGCAATAAGGATAATATTAAAGATTATTTGATATCATATATTATATCATATATTATAATGTTTTAAATTAATTTAATTTAATTAAAAAGATTCAATATTTATTATGCTGGTAATATATAATTGATAAAATTGTATAATAAATAATAATTGTTTTCAAAATTTTAAACTTTTTAATTAAAAAAGTGTATCAATTATTTATTTATTTTTAAATAATTATTTATATAATTATAATTCGAGTTTTCTCGGGTTATAAATTTGGTTTTTTCGGTTTTCGGTTCGGGTCGGTCTCGGTTTCGGATTGTATCGAGCTCGGGTTATGTCGGGTTCGGGTTGTGTCGGGTTTGAGTTTTTTCGGTTTCAAGCTTTTTTGGTTTCGAGTTTTTTCGGTTCCGGGTTTTTTCGATTAGGAGCTTTTTCGGTTACAGGCCTTTGACTTTTTTGATCAATTCGGGCTGGTCCCGATTCGATCTCGGCCAGGTTTTCGGGCTCGGGCCAATTTTTGCCATCTCTGAGCATCATGCACTTCACCTTGTTTCATTGGTTTACACATACTCTCCAATTGAACACCTGTAAGGCTTGGAGCATTCAGATGTGGCAGAGCACATGCATTTAAAGACTCACCTATATAAAGTTCTTTGCAGAATTGACGCACCATTTGACGAAGAGAATTCTAATCATCAATCCATTCATCAGAATCATTTTTCAAAATCGATATTTGGTTATAGCTACTTCTACAAACTGTTGAAAGATGAAAAAATCGTGTATTCCGTTCCCCTTCCTGGATCCGTTTCACCCTTGATTTTTACTATCAGAACAAGTGTTCTTGCATAAGAAGTTAGTTACATTCCCTTCTAAGCTTTTTGTCTCGTAAATAAAACTGATGAGACCACTGTCTAGCCAAAGAACTTTGCACTCCCACGAGCCGACCCAAAACTTAACGCTTTTGTTGGAAAATATTACCAAAAGCTGAATGATTCCATGTACAGAGTTCTATAGTTACCTTAACTGTTTTGGCGCTTAGAGAGCCAGTAGTATTCCTTCATGTATTTGAAACCAACACATCCAAAGATAGATTGGTGAGCCACATCCTATAAAATCGAAATGGTCCATGCAAAGCATTAAACTGAACCATTTCCTCCCCTTGAACTAAAATAGGGCAGTGATCTGAATAGGAGTTTGGCAAATGAAAAACACGCACCTCAGGAAACAACATCTTCCAACGTTCACTAACTAGCACCCTGTCCAGTCGCTCCATAATTCTCGTTGTGCCTGGAAATTGATTGCACCAAGTAAATTGTGGACCTTGAAAACCTAAGTCTAACAAACTACATTTATCAATCATTCTATTAAACAACAATCATCGGGTAGCTGAAATTCCATTACCTTCGAACTTTTCTAAACTATCACGTACATCATTAAAGTCGCCTAGAAGCAACCATGGCAAATTAACAAAGGTGGCCAATTCCTCCAATGTAGACCATAAAGTTTTCCTCACCTCTAATAATGGACTGGCGTAAACCGCTGATAGCAGCCAAGAATAACCTTGAGCGGTAACCACCACATGTACAATTTGATTTGAAGAATGCAACAATTGAAGCTGTAACTCTAGCTTCTAACAAACCCATATGCCTCCTGCAAATACCAATGGATCCACAATAAACCATTTTTGAAATCCCAACCTACAGATAACTATCTCAACTATACGACGTCCAACCCTAGTCTCCACAAGCACCAATATAACAGGCTTGTATTTATGAAGTAACTCCCTAGCATTATAGAGAAAAGTTTCGTTGCCGGCATCCTCAGTGTTCCATAGAAGAAAATTCATGATTATGAGAAGAAGATTAACCTAAACCATCCAACTCTTTAAGGTGAGTATTCATAGCAAGCTCCTTCTCAACCAAACTATGATAGGCATGAGGCAAATCAACACATCCTGATTTATCAACATTTTAAGTGTCAGGCACTATAGTATCTAGTGGCTCACGGTCTCTATGGTCCAAGTCCATGAAAGAATCATGGACAATGTGTTGTATTGACAACATAAAGGATTTCGTATTAGATCTCTGCTTCAAATCCTTAACCATTAGCTTCATTTTATAACAATTATTAGTTTGGTAAACAGCCAAGGACGATGAACCTGGATGCATGCTCTGGCTACTATTGGGAGCAGCAGACATCAGACATTTGTCTTTAGAAGAATTAACTCGAGCAGAAGACATTTTCTGGGTTTGGGCCCTTATATTCGTAAAGCTATCTTGCTGGCCCATATTGGCCTTTTTACAAGGGTGACACTCGATAGGCCCACCTGCATGGTAGGATCTCCTTGAACGTGCATGGAAACCGTTTTATGGGAACCCGAATTAGGCCCCTCATGTTCCTCCATTCGCACTGCGGTTTCCTTTGTCAGCACCTGAAATCTAGACCCATGATTTGCCACTCGCCCCAAATTCGTGGAATTCCCAGTTAACCGCTTTACGTCGCCTCAGCAATTGGGCCAGCATCCATGGATCATAGACACCATCATTATTCACACCATCAGTACCATGCAACCCACGATTGTTTCAATCAGAGTCCAAATCACCATTACTACCAGGAAGGCACCACATTTTCAGTATTTTTTTGAAAGGTATAGATGTCTTTATGCCCAATCTGCCTACACCTGAAATAAATCATATTGAGCCCCTCATATTCCACAAGCTACACAATAACCATCTAGAAAAATCTTGGGCACAAGCGGCACATTCAAGTTGACCTCCACACATACTCTTGCAAATTTTCCCCGAGATGCATAACGTGTTCTTATGTCAACCTTGATGGTGGAGCCAATTGTATCACCCATTGCTAATAGGATTCGTTCATCATAATATTCAATAAGCAATCCTAGAAATCTTACCCAAACAGTAGTAGAATCAATAGATGCATCAGCAGGCCTGAACTCTGGTTGCCATCTTCGAATGGTTAAATAATGGCCAAAGATGAGCCAAGGACCTCTTCCACAACGAATTTTAAGTTAGCTAATGAACAAACTTAACCAAGTAGAAATTCTCCCCAAGTCAATGACTCCATAATCTCCTTTGGGATTCCACATTTTCCTCAGTTTATCCTTTAACGTTTTGAACCCAATTGACCTTCCTAGCAACTTAATGATCAAACAGTCCTGCCACGGTTTGCGAATATGATCACGATAGACGTCAGAAATAGATACACTAGGCCATGAATCTATTGTTGAGACTGAGATCATATCTTCCTTATCAAGAAGATCCTCTAGGTTGTCCTTTCCATGTCCATTATGCTAACTTTCAAAACCCATCACCATGTCCTCAAAGGTAGGCCTTTCATCCTCATCCCTATTCATATTCGAATCCACATCCAAGCTTGCGATCCTGGAAGCCTTGGTTTATCTAAGTCTATAATACATAATATATGGTTATAAAATGGATATTCTTATATTAAGCCTTAGTATTTATTTTATTATATATTTTTTTCGATATATATATATATATATATATATATATTTCCATGCAATTATACCTTTATTTATTTCTAGACATGCATTAATTTATTTTTTTCACTTTATTATATCTATATTCGTATCTATACATATGTACACTTACACATTATATGCATTACTTGATAGGTATGTAAACATATACATATTTATATTTATAGTCTTACCTTATTTTATTATTTCCTTCAGTTTAATTAATTCTCATGTATATAAGGTATGCATAAACATTGTCTTTTTCCATGTTCCAACTATTCCCGATTCTTGTAAGGTCAAAGTTGAAAATAGGCTGAATGCTCAATTTAGGATTAAATCTTTACGGGATTTCTCAATTCATGATACAATCTTTAATTTTGATCAATTAAAGACTAAACGTTTTCTATTAAAAGAAAATAAATATAAATTACACGCACCGTTAAAGAGCGTGGGATGCCACATGTCCCACGTATTTTTATCTATTAAAAGAAAATAAATATAAATACACTACCACACCCACTAAAATGCTGCCATGTGTCAATTGATACCACGTGGCCCACTTAAATACTGCCACATGTCCTACGTATTTTTACCTATTAAAAGAAAATAAATATAAATATAGTGCCACGTGGCCCACTAAAATGCTGCCACGTAACACTGTTATTATTTTTAACGGCGCGCGTGTACTTCAGTTTCGTTGAGAAGTCTTAAATTGAGCAAATTCGAAAACATTTAGTCCTTAATTGATCAAAATTAAAGATTGTATCCTGAATTGAAAATCCGTAAAAATTTAATCCTAAATTGAGCATTCAGACTTGAAAATATCTTATTTTGCTCTTAATTGACTTATCCTTTTACAAAAATCAAAATTCCAAAGGATACATCTCAACACTTAATTTACTTCATATATACAATTATTTACAAATCCTGTATGGAAAATTAGTGGTCTTCACATGTTGAAGGTTTACTTGCTACTTATGTAAAGGTATGTTTTTTAAAGAAGACAATAAGTTTGAGGGACAAACACGAAACAAGACTTGATTACAAAGAAAATAAGGACACAAGAAATAAGTGATTCAACCAAGAAAAAGATAAAGAATGCAATAAAACAAGACTCCCACTAATCAAACTTAAGCTTTGATGCCAAATGATATGAACCTCTCCAAAATAAGATGAGATTCAATGAAAAATGTGAAGAACACAAGAACACATGAAAAACAAAATAAGAACAAACCAAAAACGCAACAAAGTCAAACAAAAATTTAAAGATAGAAACTAAGACCCATTATGTAGAAACACAAAAACCTATTGTATTGGACCTAGACCCATTGCTTAGCAAAGCAAGAACCTAAGGTATAGATTAGCCGGAGGTAGAATAGCACTGCAATGAAGACCTTGATAAGTTAAAGAGTTCTTAAGAGAAAAAAAAAACTCTTAATATTATAACTCAAAGCAATTGTATTCTACCTAAAGCGTTATATGCCTATTTATAGGTAAATAGCAAACTTGCAGAATAAGAAATAGGAATCCTACTTAGCTATGTTGCAGAACAAGAAATAAGAATCCTTCCTAATAACCTATTACAAAAAGGATTACGCTAATATTAAATTAAGAAAATATTCAACCCAACAAGATATAACTAAATAACATAAGTATAGCATTCAATCCAATTGCATTAGGCCCAAGTTATGCATTCTCCTAGCTTTAACTTTTGTCATTGAACCTCTATGGATGCTTATAGGATCACGATCATCACGAACATAACTTGGGCTTGGTGAGCTTGGTGGGCTTGATGGACCTCCATCAAGTTAGCTCGTTAATTCATTCTCACAACCATGAACCTCAGTTGATGTTTCAAGAGGAAGTTGATAAAAAGGCTTAGGAGGCATTTCAAGGACCTCTACATCAGTTTCAAGCATCTTTAACACTTTACTCATTGAAGGACGATCGGTAGGCATCATTTGTATACACCAAAAGGCTACTACTGTGACGTCCCCGTCACTTCATCTTATCACTTATCTTTTTCCTTCTTTATTTAGATTTAATTCGTGCAGTGTCCTTCTCTTCTTATCCTTAAGCTAATTATTTAATAGCTTATAAATTTTTCACTCAATTACCATAAACATAAAAACGATATATATACATATCATTCCATTTTCCACAGGATCTCATACATTATCTTATCTTACATCCCCGATATCTTATATACACAATTTCCTACTTGTACTGTACCGTAGCTGAATTAAACTTTACTATACATAAACACATAAGTATACCTTCTATACTAACTGGGAAGCGTATCGAGAAGGTACACTTCGATTCTTCAAAAACCAGCTCCTCTAGTCGGAGCGAAATTTACTTCAGGAAATCTGTAGGAAAAATAGTCGTAAAAGGGTGAGTTTACGCTCAGTAAGAAAAGTATGTAAAAGAGCGTACTATGTCTCTATATGCATTTTTCCTACTTGGCTCTATAATGTCATGTAAAGCATTATAGAGCATGCATCATAAACTTCTTTCATGCATTGTTTACAACCATGCATATTTATTTCAAATGCCATGGTAAACATACTTTGTATGCTTTCTTTAAAACATAGCATACATATAAAACATGCATCATACTTCTTCATACATACATCTTGTACTTTAAATAGATGGAGACTAGGTACAATGTTTAAGCGATTGAGTCGTCACATGAACCGTTCATTCCCATTCATATGACTCATATGACTCTAATCATGCATTGGTACAGTAGTGCACTCCGTATAGGTCAGGGATTCTCTCCTGCCTTTATAATTTCCACAGTGAACACTTGTCAGGTGTCACATGTGGGATTGAGGACCGGACTAGGGTTCCTCGCTCAACATACATATTACTGAGGACTTGATCAGAGTCACCCAGCCATCAGAAATGCATAATCATTACGCAGTCCATAGTCTCAAAACATTATATTATATTTTTTTTTTCAGAAAACACTTTTGTGTTTTAATAACTTAAACTTTAAAGCTCTTTTCATGCATGGCAGTCGACTGGTCTTATAGGGCAGTCGGCTGCTACTTCATAACTTCCTTTTTTGAAATTATTTTCATTTAACTTTCGATATTTTCATATTTGAAAATACAAGAGGGCAGTCGACTGGTACATATAGCAGTCGACTGGTTTTCAGACAGAATGCTTCTTCAGAAATAGCAGTCGACTGGCCCATATAGCAGTCGACTGTTTTTGAAACAGAATGCATTTCGGAAAATAGCAGTCGACTGGTTCTATAGGCAGTCGGCTGGTTTTGAAACAGAATGCATCTTGAAAAATAGCAGTCGACTGTCTCATATAGCAGTCGACTGGTTTGAAACAGAATGCTTCTGGGTAAATAGCAGTCGACTGGCTTACATAGCAGTCGACTGGTTTGCATCGGGTTTCAGAAAACGACGTTTTGGTTGTCTCTAGGCAGTCGACTTCCCATTTAAGGCAGTCGGCTGCTCCTAGCCTAATTGGTACTAGGAGACTAATCCGAAAATGTATCTTTTCCTGCATAAAACAACTTGTACTTCTCTCCAAAACATATAAAACATCATAAAAACATGCGGACATAGCCGCCTTACGTCCGTTACATAATTTCCTTACCTCGATTTCCTCGAGAACGCAAGATCACTTGATGCGTCACCTTAGCTTTTCACCTTTTTAACCTAAAATCACCATACCATATTAAACTTTAAATTAAATCACATACACATGTTATACCAACTCAAAACAACTTCATATCATGAACGAATTTGACTAAATCATTTTCTTCTCTTACCTTCACTAGAGACCAGAATTTCACAACTTGAGATCTCTTCAAATACTTGAAATTAATCCACCAAACTCCAGATATCGCCTAGTCTAACGACGGGGATCGTTTTTCGTTAACTGAACTTAGTGAATTTGTGAGGCAGTAAGGTGGTTTAGCAAGGTAGCTAGAGATGGAAGCTTGGGAACTTGGAGATGGCACGAGAGGGAGAGCTGGGAAGAGGGGCTGGCGTAGGGTGATGATGATGATGAGGGTGAGTCATGCAAGGCATTAAATGCATGCTCATCTCATCCTTTATCTCAGCCAAGCTTTTCTTGACCTTTGACCCATTTGACTATCATTTAATTCTTCTTCCATAGGACTCATCCATTTAATCACCAATCATGCTTCTGATTTTGTTTCTTATCTCATATCCCATTTATTTTCCTGATATCAATATTTAAATCGTTTGACTTATTATTTCCCATTGTATTATTTCTTCCATACTACATACATCAGGTATACATCCTTCATACATTAAACTTCATATTTATTTAATCATCTTGGATCGAAATACTTTACATACATGGAGGAATTACATGAAAATTGGGGATCTCACAACTACCACCATCTTCCTCACCATTATTTTTTCAACATCAGTAACATCTCCCAACTCTATGTCCTCTCCTTGATCCATCCGATCATAAATCCACGATGGAAAATATATCTGACTAGTGTGGTCGGCAAATGCATTCAAATTCTTCCTCCTTCCTACCATTTCCATTAGCAACATTCCAAAACTATAAATATCAGCCTTGTATGAGATGCCTCCAATATTTTTATAAATCAATTCAGGAGCAATATATCCTATTGTTCCTCTTGCTGCAGTGAGAGAGACAATGCTATCGTCTATTGAATACAATTTAGCAAGACCAAAATCCGAAATTTTTGGATTAAAGTTCTCATCTAGAAGAATATTATGTGGCTTGATATCAAAATGTAGAATTTGCATGTCACATCCTTGATGTAAGTAGTCAATTCCTCGAGCCACCCCAATCACAATATCAAACATTTTTTTCCAACCTAAAGTTTTCTTATTTTCTTTCTGTAAATATGATTTTATCTAAAGATCCATTTACCATGAAAGTCATATACAAGAGCTTGTTTTGATCCCTCCACACAAAATCCAATAAGTTTTGCCACGTTAACATGATGAATTCTCCCAATAGAAGCAACTTCATTTATGAAATCTTGACCGTTAGCCTTTGACTTGTCCAACAATTTTATTGCCACAAGATGCCCACTACGATTTTTTCCTTTAAACACCGAGCCAAAACCTCCTTCACCTAACTTATCTTTAAAACCTCTAGTCATTTTTTTAATCTCTTTAAAAGAATACTTGATGGGTGCTAAATTGTTTTGGCTTTGAAGGTACTCTTCAATGGTATTATCCATGGATAAATGTCTCCTCCTCCATTTGTACGTAACAAGAGCAAGCAAGCAAAGTATCCCAATCAAAGTCCTTAGTAAGATAACTCCACCTTTCAAGAAAAACATATTGGAGCACATTAGTTCATGTAACAATTGCCTGTTCCTTGAAAATTAACTAGTATATGGAAGAAAGGCAAAATTTACTTTTGTAGTGCATTCAATATATATTTTCTTACTAAGATCTCTATATATAAAATTAGAAACTTTAATATTAGAAAATTTTTACTAATTAATTTGTGCAATTACTTAAGTTTGAAATAGCAATTTAATTATTTGATCATATCATCGATGCCTTGTGTTTCTTTTCCTATATAAAAAACATTACTAGTTTAGTCCAATTATTTACTTAATTAGTTAGGTATAGTTATTTACTAGTTTATCTAGTTTGAGTAAAATGATTTTCATAGTTACCAATTCATGAAATGTAATATATTGATCATAATTGTAACTTCTACTGAAAATGTCTCACTAAAAAAAAAAAACATTACTCTCATATACTCATTCACTTCAAAATTCTTAAAGTATTTTCATAGATTTGTTAAAATATTAAATCAAGATAGATATAAAGGATGTTATAAAATGTAAATGGACCTTTTTGTAAAAAAATTAAACTTGATTTTTTTTTCGCTCGCTAAATTATTTTTTGTATATATATATATATATATATATATATATATATATATATATATATATGACATTGAGACCAAAATCATACCTATTCCATATATTTAAATATGCTTCCTAGCTTGATGGTAAATAGTATTGTTTCAAGCGTCCGATTAATGGGTATCTATAGAAACTAATTGAGGATGATTTAATCACTATTTTAGTTTATAATTCATGCATTACTTTTGCTAAATTCAAGAGAAAACATTTCACTAATTGCCGATTTCGTTTCATAAATATCACCTTAACCAATGCCATTAGGTAGTGATTAACATTTCTTTATTATAAAGGGAAACTTTAATCGTAAGATCAAAATTTTTTTAACTTATTGTAAGTACAATGTAAATATATGATAATAAGCGTAAATTTAGTGTGAATAGTATAACATAAGTTAAAAGTATCGTAAATACATAATAATAAATGTAAACACATCTTGTAACATAATTATCATGTATTTACATTTGTTGACACTAATTTTACATTTATTCTCATGTGTTTTAACATATTTTATGCTTATTGACATTGAATTTACACTTATCATAGTGTGTGTTTACATTGACCTTACAATAAGGTATAAAATTTTTATCTTAAACAACTAATGCTTAGCCTAACAGTTGTTACCCCTCTTAATAAGGATAATTAGAACCAATGTTTGATTCCCTTTTCTTCTTTTGTACCTCCTTATGAACAAAAAAATTGACCAAACTGTTATTGAGTTAACGTAGAATTCCCTTATTTCCACATACTCACTCTATTTTGTATTAAATAAATCTTAAATTTTAATCCTTTAACCCTTATTAGAATGATTTATATTTGATTTACTAACAAATTATGAATCTTTTACATGTTTAATGAACAGTATATCATCACATCATTAATGAGTAAATTCAAATGTTGCAAGGATTTATATTTTATGCACTATCAATTTATAAATCTTAAATATTGATAGTTAGTCATAACATGTCACCATACTAATTCATAAACTTTAAAATAAATAATTCTTAGAAATAATATTTTATAAATTAACTAATTAATTAATTATTGCGATATGATTTAATATTTTAATGAGAACGTATATAAGTTATACCTGGATCACAACTCATGTTAAAAAGCCGTTAAAAATAAATATTCAGCAATTTTAATTATTTAATTAGACAAAACTAATTAATAACACTAATCAGTGATAACAACCTCACCTCTCAATTGCTGCCGATTTGCCGCTGACTATCAATGGCATCTAACAGTTTTTTTGGTAATTACAACCAATTTTTGCAATTTATTTCCGTTAATTAAATTAGTTGAACATGTTAAATGAAATCTTGTTAACTTTGCTTTCTGCCTATCTGTATCTACGTAAGAGAGGAAAAATGTATTCCACATCCCAAATCCTTCTTCATAGATTTTTCAGTTTTCCAATGAGATTAATAAAAACTTGTAATATTATGATCAATCTAATAGGTTCGTTTATTTTTATTTTCTTAGGATTGAGAACTTGGTTATTGCTCAAATTTCAGCATATGCAAATGCAAACGAAGCTAAAACTTAAATATACTGTTATTCCAAGAGACAAAATATATGTTCCTGCAAAAGAAAAACAATTATTTAAACAAAGGAACGAAAATAGCAAATCCAAGAAGAACAATATTAATGAAGTTTGGGGAGCATACTTCCATTAATGCCGAACACCGGGCGATTCAAAAGGAAATTTACAAAGCTGCCCAAATATCTGCTCAAGCCAAATATTCTGGAATATTCAACAAATCAAATTAAAATTTAAAAATGTGATGTAAAAGAAAAATGACAGTTTGAAGTAACCAAGTCACTACTTTTATTTTGTTAACTTCATTATCAACCTAATTCCTATCAAGTAGCACTTATCGATCTCAATTTGTAGGGAGAATATTTCCAAGATTACATATTCATTTAAAACTAAATGGAAAATTTTTTAACTGTTATGAATATTATATTCATTTTTTTAAATTTATATAATATTTGACCTGTAACTTAGATCAAGTGAAAAGTCATAAATTCATAATTTGCACGTCAATTATCAAATACTGAAATCACGTATCATCCCATTCAATTTTAGGGAAATTACATTTATATGTGTATAAATAGTAAAAGTTTTGTAATTTTTTGTATTTATCCCATTAAAATTTAATAAAGATATAAAGTGTGGGGTCAAACAAATAAAATGTTCATCCATTTTTATGATGACAATATTAAGATTTAGGTTCCAAACAAGATATTAAAAAGTTTAGATATTTGGGCATAAATTTTTAATCATATGTTAATAAGTGTGATATGAGAAATGTTAAAAGGGTTAATGTCACTATGGACCCCTTGACTATAGTGGTTTTTGCAATGTGATATCTTTACTTTAAAAATGTTTAATGTGCTATTTAGTCTATCAATCCCTTGACTAATATGGTACCTGACACTAGTGTCGTCTGTTTGAGTGTGATAATGTGATAATCGTGAATTTTTGCCGATTTTTGCATTCAATAAGTAGATAACGTGATAATTTAAGATATCGCATTAGATAGAAATCGGAATAATGGAAGTTCAGGTGAAGGAGATTTAATTGTGGGTGCCAATAGCCATGTTGAAGTAAACTAAATTTAAGGATTATTGAAGGGATCATATCAAAATATTTAATTAGTTGTGTATGATCAAATTGATGTATTGGAGATTTAATTTTGGTAATTTAATTTTTAGGTATTACGAAATTTAAAATTTAAAAAAATTTATATATACAATAAATAGATATATATTGTATGTCATTCTTTATACTTATATAAATCTATAAATAAATATATATATATATATATATATATATCAAGAAATAAGTGTATATATACAATAAAGATTACACGATTGATAAAAATAAAATAAATAATAATAATAAATAATAGTGTTATAAGTTATATATAAATATTTATATATAAAATATATATTATATATAATTAATATAAAAAGAAGAGAATATTAATAGTATATATTATAATTAAAAAAATAAAAATAAAAGTAAAAGTAAAAGTAAAAGTAAAAGTAAAATAAAGAAATGCGACAAGCTTCTTTCTTCTTTTGAAAGAAGCTTCCCGCGATTTGGTGCCACCAATCAGGTGTGCTACGTTGCAAGCAGAAAACAAATAAAAAGGAGTAGATCGGGAAGACGTAGCAGAGCCGCCGAAAGAGGGGGAAGCTAGGCTCGCTGCTAGTCAAGAAAGAGAGAAGAATCGGCGGCGAGAGAGAAAGAGAGAGAGGAAAGAAAGGAAGAGAAAGGAGGTGTTGGAGCTGTCGGCGGTAACCACCGGGAAGGGAAAGGAGAGGAGGGAGCATTGCCGCTCTTGCTTTCGCCATGGGCCGATTAAAATCCGAGAAGACAAAGCTGAACCGGTTTGAACCGGTTCAGCATAGAAAAAAAAAAAGAAAGAAAAGAGTAGACAGAAACAAGAGAAGGAATGGTAAGGGGATTTTGATTTTATTTATTTAATAAATTGTTGAGTAGTTTTTGAAATTTTCTTAAGTGTGGTTATGGGTTGTTTGAAATTGTAGAAGTTATACAAGTGGTGTTCGAGCTTTACCGAGCTTGAGGGAGACTAAATCGCTGGCCCTGAGACAGTGGGTAAGATACTTTTATAAGTTAGTAGTAGTGGTATTCTATTGTGTAGTTTAGAGTTGTGATCCTTGATAATGAGTTGTTAATGAAATAATATTAAAATACCAAGAGGACCCGCAATGGGGGGTGGGGATCAGTAATGATCATGGTATTGCAATGAAATGATTGTGGAATGCTAGTGTTTATTTCGAATTGGTTGCAGAAGGTTTTAGTTTCTGAAACATTATTCTGGCGGATTTTATATGAAAATGTTTGATTAAAAAGGTCACTGTTTTCTCGTATAAATGGAACTTTGGAAAGAATTATTGAAAGATTAGTTTTGAAAGAATTTTTATTGAATTGTCTGATGATTGGATTTTGGAACAGTACGTTTTGGGAAATGAACTATTTGTGGATTTGAACTGTTTTGAAATTGTTTGTGGATTTAAACTGTTTGAGACTGGTTGTGTTTATTTGGAATTGTTTGCATGAGGTTTTAGTTTCTGAAACGTTATGCTGCTAGATTTTATATGAAAATGTTATTCAGGTAATGATAGAATCTTTTTAAAAATATTGATGGAATTGAATGAGTTAATTATTTGGAATATCGATTGAACATTTGAGTAATTGTTGAAACATGGTGAAATACCATTGGAATAATGCGGAATATTATTGGGGTAAGATTATTATAATGTTAAAATATCAATAGAGTGATGATAGGATTTCAAGGGAAATTTGTGAATATGTTGAACATTGTTAGAGTGTTGATAAGAATCGACGAATATGTGAATAAAAAAAAGTATAGTTCCCTTGAAAGGGTATGAAACTAGTATGATGAGATAAGAATGTTTATAAATGGTCATGTGGGATGATGTTATGTTGTAAATTTTGATTTGTGGTGACTAAACATTTATAAACTATGAATTATGGATCCTGGTGGAAACGATATAAATAACTTGAAGGTGAGATATGAGATATTGGTTATGCGGACTATTTATTGGTATTGATTTGATAATGTTGTTCTAGATAACAATGTGTAGTGTGAATGAAAGGAGATTTAATGGTTATGGAAATATTGTCAGATTGAAGGGAGTCGAATTAATATTTATTTGAATTTGATGGGGAATAATTAAATAATATGTATAATTTGAATGTGAGTCGTGGTGCATTGGTTCTATCGAATGTGAAACTTGAGAATGGATTAATGATTCTAATGTCTTATGAAAATTGTTGGAATATTGATATCTGCGATAGACTAAGGTGTGATGGATTATGATGGTGAAGTTAGAACTTGGAAGCTGAATCAAAATTTATTATTATTGTTGTTATTGGAATAGAGATGTATATGTGGATGATATTAGTAGATATAATATATACATACATACATATATATATATATACACACGCACACACACACACACACACACACACACACATACACATTGTGTGACCCTACTGCGTAATGAGGGCACAATAGCCCATTGTAGTGGATGTAACTACTTGGTACAATGTGTTTAGTAATTGATTTGGGTTTGAATAGTCTTGTGATAGTGATAACCAGTATAATGCTTGGCATCATGATTTGTCATGATTTGGGATAATTCAGTAGAGTAGCACTTAGGCATGATGCATGATCACCATGTCATTATATTTTCAAAACTCGTGACTTGGCTTTAAACATGCATGACATGACATTTGATTGATATTTGTCACATAAGACTTCTATAAGAAAAACTAATTTTACATTTTTTAATATTTTTCTCATCGTAATTTGATCAAGTAAACCTTATTTGATAAATTGAATTTTTTTGTTTAAATACTTGATTTAGATTAATTTTGATAGAATGAAAAAAATTCAATATTTTATGAAATTATCAAAATTTTTTTTTCTTTGAAGCTACGTGACAAATTTGTTACTTTGTAAAATGAATTTATTTATAATTATCACATTCCAAAGGTGAATTTAACAACCCTTTGAACTTTGGATAAAAAATTATTTTTAAAACAATTATATATGAAAAAGTGTCAAAAAAATTCTTGTAAAGGGTTTTTTTTATATAAAAATGACCTTTTATACTTTTGTTTTCAATTTTTATATAAATATTTAATGATTTTATATTTCTAACAATATTTGAAACTATATGTTAATAAAATTAATAATAAGTTATGATAATTTTAAATAAAATAGTATAAATATTACTTAAGAATTATATATAACCCTTCAAGATACATGATATCCGGAAGGAAAATTTTAATATTATGCCATTTAGAGAATATTAAAAATATGAAAAGCCGTTATGAATATTATGACATTTGATAATTTTTTAACTCCATTTGTAAAATTAAAATGTTTTGCTAAAGTAATATTAAATTATAGGTAACAAAAGAAGATATTGTTAAAGCTGTTTACAATTTCCTTTGAATGGAAAGCCGTTATGAATTTTTGGCAGGTAAAGAGGTTACTAGTTTATTAAGTTCTTTTTCATAAAGGCCTTTTTTCTCAATCAGAGAGTCAAAAGCTAATTTCAAAAAATCAACTTAAACGAAGAACTGGGTCAAACAAAGAGCATTTTAAAAAGCAGAGATAATTACTGAAGAGTTAGTTAAATTGGTAAAGAGGTTTATTTTCTTGTCAATTGTTTAATTTTTATGATAATAATATTTTAAAAATAAAACTTTAAATATATCGTACAAAACTGTATTTTTAAAATCATTTAAAGATATCTATAATCTATAACTAACTATTTTTATATTCGGAATTTTATAGTAAAGTCGACATTACTATAAGGTCAATCTATTTTATATTTATTTTACGTCTATTTTCACTCATTTTTATGTGTCAATGCTTATTTACGATAATTTTAACTTATTTTATGCTTATTAACACTAAGTTTACTTTTATTTTCAGGTGTTTATATTTATTTTCATATGTTTATGCTTATTATCATATATATATGTTTGTTAGGTAGGAATTTTTTAAGTCTTGTCATTGTACAAGGATTCTATTGCTTTAGGGTTTCTATTACTCTAAGGATTAATATGAATCTTGTGGGAGATTTTACTTTAGTTTAGTTGATGGATAGTGTTCTTAGTTTTAGGATTGTTTTCAAGTGGTTTGTTTAATTTAATTGTTGGAGAATGGATTGTAGTTTTAGGATTGTTTTCAAGTGGTTTGTTTAATTTAATTGTTGGGGGGCTGGAAATTGTATGGAATGATTTTAAAATTACGGATGAGGAAAGGGATAGGGTGGATACAGATGATCTGGGAGATTTGACAAAGGAAGAGGAAGGAAAGGGAAGAACTGTTTGGTTGCTAAGTTGTTGACTTGGAGAACGTTTCAAAAGGATGCTTTGCTCAGTTTGCTTAAGGTGATATGGAGATTATCGAAGGAGCCAGAGGTGTCTCTACTTGATTCCAATCTTTTCCTCTTCAAGTTTGCAAGCGGAAGGGATAAGCAGAGGGTGCTGAATAGATGTCCATGGATCTTCAATAAACATCTAATCCTTTTTCAGGACTATGATGGAAATCTTAGGCCCTCTGACTATCTATTTAGTGCGGTTGTCTTATGGATACAAGTTTATGGGCTTCCTCTCAAAATGATGACACTGGTGATTACAGAAAGTATAGGTATGAAGATTGAAAAGTTCATTACTATGGATGAAAGCACCACAAAACTAGGGTGGGGTAAGTTCCTGCGAAT
Organism: Heritiera littoralis; assembly: GCA_031772115.1. Taxonomy (NCBI): domain Eukaryota; kingdom Viridiplantae; phylum Streptophyta; class Magnoliopsida; order Malvales; family Malvaceae; genus Heritiera; species Heritiera littoralis. The sequence continues at coordinate 278,513 of JAPDPK010000180.1, read as the reverse complement.
CCGAGTGGAGATTGAAGTGTCAAAGCCATTGAGAAGACTGATTAACAGGTATGGATGCTGCAACGGAAGTTAAGGGTCATTGAGCCTATGAAAAATTGCCAAATTTTTGTTATCCATGTGGTGTCATTGGGCATGTTGTAGTTGAGTGTTCTCACGAACAATGTAGAGATGAATTTGGGGAAGAACTAGAGCAGTACGGAGATTGGCTAAGGGTTTCACAGGCAAAAGAGAAGGGCAGAATTGGTCCACATCAGGAGGCTCTGAACAATGCAAGGCCACTCAATGCTTGCAAGACACAAAAAATACAGTTGCGGAGGCAAGCAGGGCGATCCAGCGGTGGAGCAGTTATTGAAAATTGGTTACAAAATCACGGGAAAAGATAGTGAGTCTGGTAGGGTTGAGGGAAAGGGAGAGAAGAATGTGGGCTCAACTGCAAAAGAGACTTGTGTGGACGTTGGCACCCAATCAAAGCAAGAGCTCCTTCCGGGAAATATGGACCCACCTCCCCAACAAAAAGATACGTCCATGGATTTGCATGCATGCGGCGTATGTCAACAAGGGTTTGAACCTCTTGAGCTAAGTTACGGGTCCCATAATTAAAAGTACAGAGCTACACACTAAGCTAAATGATAAACAAGAGATTCCTTCTACCCAAACTGGTGCTTCGGGTAGTAAATGGAAACGTTTAGCAAGGGAGAAAAAACAGAAGCAAGTAATCAGCCTGGAGGATGAAAGAAAGAGGAAGGCAGATGATGAGATTGACATTCAAGGGGAAGGTGATGAGAGGAAGAAGAAAGTTTGCATGACTAATGATGATTCTATAGCGGCAGAGATTGAGTTTCATTCTTGCCGATAGCCATGAGGTGCTTGGCTTGAAACTGCCGTGGACTTGGGAACCCACGAGCAGTTAGGGCTTTAAAGGAGCCGGTGCAACAAAAAGATCCCCATGTAATTTTCTTGGCTGAAACAAAATTACATGTAAGGAAGCTAAATAAATTTAGGAGAAACTACGGTATGAGAAATTGTTTAGGAGTTAGTGCTGAAGGAAGTAGTGGAGGTCTTGCTATGCTCTGGTCAGAAGAAGTAAATTTAAGACTCGAAAGTTGTTCACCTAATCATATAGACATGCAAGTAGAAGATGTGGAGGAGGGTAGGGGTTGGAGGCTGACCAGTTATCATGGTGAACCAGATGTGAATAGATGTGATGAGACATGGAGATTGTTGAAAACTTTAACTCAGAACAATGTCAAGCCATGGCTTATAATTAGAGACTATAACGAAATTCTTTGGTCTCATGAGAAGAAAGGAGGTGCCATGAGAAGAGAAAGTCGAATGCAAGCTTTCAGACAAGTTCTTGTGGATTGTAGTCTGCGAGATCTAGACTTTCATGGAGAGTGGTACACTTGGGAAAGGGGTAGAACAGAAGCCAATCTAATAAGGGAGAGGTTAGACTGATGTCTTGCTACAACGCTATGGATAGATCGCTTCCCATCCCATGAGGTTTGGCATTTGTCTGCCCCTATTTCAGATCATAAACCGATCCTGCCATACACCGATGGGTAGCAACAACAAAGAAGACAAACACGATATAGGGTCAGGTTTGAATCCTTGTAGGCTAAAGAAGTTGAATGTGGGGACATTGTAAAGAATGCATGGATGTCATCGGCTGAAGGTAATAATAAAGAAAAGTTGACAAATGTAGGAGCTAAACTGTGGAAGTGGCATAATGATACTTTTTGGGTAATAAGAAGTAAACTAGATGACTTGAGGAATGAGTTACAGTCTCTTGATTCGGCTTATCCCAATGACAGTGTGTTATAGAGGAGAAATGCAATACGGGAGGAACCTAATGTGCTGTTAGAGAAAGATGAGACTTTTTGGCAACAAAGATCATGAATCACCTAGCATTGTGAAGGAGATAAAAACACAAGATTTTTCCATTCACAAGACACATATAGACAGAAGAGAAATAGAATTGTATGATTGGAAAATGATGAGGGGAAGTGGTGTGAGACAACAAAGGAAATATAGGACATATCCCCTGTCTATTTTAAAACTATTTTTACATCCCAATGACCATCTTCTTTTACAGATGTCTATGAAGCTGTGAAACCTTGTGTAAGTGACGAGATGAACAAAAATTTGCTGGCAGACTACACGGCTGAGCAGATCACTATAGCACTCAAACAAATGCATCTTACAAAAACACCAAGTCCTGACAGTACGCCTGCACTTTTTTATCAAAAATTTTGGCATGTAGTTAAGGATGATGTTATTAAGGTTTGTCTAGAATGTCTTAAGGGGAGAGAGAGATGAGTGATCTAAACCACACGTATTTTTGATCCCAAAAGTCAATCACCTCAAAGATCATGCGATTTCGACCTATAAGTTTGTGCAATGTCATTTACAAATTAGTGTCAAAGGTGATTGTTAATAGCTTTGCTAGCTAAATACCAATCTAATGGACTACTTTGGAGTTTGGGCAAGCAGAAATGGCCCTCGAGTCACATACTTGTTTTTTCTTACGGTAGTCTGCTATTTGCTAAGGCGAATAGGGCGGAAAGTGAAAGGGTGAAGGACGTGCTAAGGAAGTAGGGAAGGCTGGGTCAAAAAGTCAATTTTGACAAATCTTCTCTTTATTTTAGTAGTATTACAGATATAAACTGCCAAGATGATATAAAAAAGATTTGGGGTCTGTAACACAGGTTGTCTAGAGAAATATCTAGGCTCCCTTGTATGGTTGGCAAAGGTAAAAAATGTGCATTTGCGAAGCTGAAAGAAAGAGTCAAAGCAGTGCTGGAAAGATGGAGCAATAAATTGTTATCACAAGGTGGGAAAGAGGTTTTCCTAGAGGCAGTGGTACAAGCAATTCTGACTTATGCTATAAGTTGTTTCTTGTTAGCAAAAACATTATGCCAGGAGTTGAATATGATGATGAGTGCTTACTGGTGGCGTCATAAGAAAGAAAAGAGAGGTTTGCATTGGCTATGTTGGAAGAGTGTGTAGAAACAAGCTTCACGGGGGTATGGGATTCAGGGATATGGAATTATTTAATAGAGCTCTCCATGCAAAACAGGGCTGGAGATTGCTGAAAAATACCACCTCCTTAGTTCATAGGATATTGAAAGCAAAATATTTTCCTAATAGTTCTTTCCTTGAAGCTTAACTGGGAAACAGGCCATCATTGATATGGTGAAGTATATGGGAGACGAGAGATGTGTTAATTCGGGGTACTAGGTGGCAGGTTGGGAATGGGCAGAACATAAAGTTTTGGAAAGAAAAATGGCTATCGAGGTATGAATCCTTCAAAGTGCAAACACTTCCCTTGGTTAGAGAGGAGGAGACAGTCAGTAGGTTTATTGACGAGAATACGGGACAATGGCAGTGGTTAAGGTTGCAAGAACATCTCTAAAGTTCTGATCTAGATCGAATATGTATTGTACCAATTAGCAAGGTTGGATCGCAGCATGAGATGGTATGGGGCTTCACCAAGGATAGAGTGTATTCGGTAAAGAGTGGCCATAGGTTTCTATACGCAGAAGCTGGTACGGAATAAGTGGGTTTTTGGAGGAAAAAATGGGCCAGCAAAGCTCCAAGCAAAATGAAAGTGTTCTTGTGGGGTACGGTGCATGGAATGTTACCGGTTATGAAAACACTGGTAATTAAGATTGCTCATGTGGATCCAATATGCTTTAGATGCAAAGCAGAAGAGGAAACAGTAGACCATGCCTTATTTACATGTCCAGTGGCAGATGCAAAATGGAGGAGTGCCAGATTCGATTGGGAGGCCTCTTTTCGAAGAGATGCACAGGAAAGTCCATTGACTAGGTTGGATAATTTAAACTCCTCTCAAATGCAGCAACTTATTTTCGAAACATGGGGCATTTGGAAGAGCAGGACTGAAGATTTGCATGAGAATATTAGGCAAGACTCGAACTTGTGATGAAGCCTTGTATTGGGTTTAAAAATGTCCAGAACTGGTAAAAAGTTTAGTCGATGATGATGTACTTAATTCTCATGAATGAAATTCCAGTTGTTTTTGTTTAAAAAAAAAAGTCTGTTGACACTAAATTTATGCATATTTCATGAGTTTACATTTATTATCATACAATTATATTTAATCATGTTAATTTTGTGTTTATTATTATGTGTTTATGATTTTTTTTTTTTATAAAAATATGCATAAAACGGTATAAAATAGGTCGATCTTACAATAAGATCAACCTTGTTATAAAATTCAAATTTGGAATTCTATAGTAAAGTCAATTATATTGGAAGATTGATTTATTTTATATATATTTTACATTTATTTTCACTCATTTTTAGGTGCCTATGCTTATTTATTGTAATTTTCCTTGTGTAGTCTATCCCATTGTACTGTCTAATTTTTGTCTAATTTTGCATTATGTGTCAGCTTTTCATCGACTGTCCAATTTCTTTTTAATTTTTTATTTTATTTTAAGCCCTTTAACTTTTTTTTTTCTCGATTAAGTCCTTTTATTGACTTTTCAATTATTTTCTTATAATTAAACTCTTAAATATTTTTAAATTAAGTTCTCTAATTTGTTTTTTATTCAATTTTTTTCAATAATGTCCTCTAATTTATTTTTTAGTTTTCAATTGTTGATTTGTTTCTATTTTTAACACTTTTTTTTACAGGTTATGCCTTCCAATCAATTTTTAGCTCTTGAGATTTTTTAGTTGGGCACTCTAATTGTTTTTAAATGGCGTTTTGATTTTTTTTTTTTTCAGAAACAGTATCCAACAGATTAGAAGGTTAAAAAATACCACACAATAAAAAATAAGAATAAAATATAAATATTAATATATAACTATAAATTTTTAATCAAGAAAAGAAAGAAAATGAACAACATAAAAAATTGATCTGATTTTTTTAGTTAAAAAAAGTTGAGATCTAATTTTTCTAAAATATTAATTTTTTTAATTAAATCTTCACAAACTAATGTAGATAGTTATTCTTATAATTTCTTTAGCGTAACATGGAAAGTTTATTAGCTATATACAAAAACAAATTTGCTGGCCACATGATAATTTTTCAAAAATATTTTTTTATTAATGTGTTTATTAATAATGATAATAAATTTTAAGAATATCAATTGTATTGATTATTTGACAGAGGATAAATACTAAACATTTAAATAATACTTGAAATACATATAAATTACTCATTTTCAAATTTCATATAAATTATACTTACAAGTGTATTTGTCTTATGAAATTTGTGAATGATTAATTTTTATATATTTAATTTACTTAATTAATAAAATAAATATCTTAATATTTAATATATGTAGTAAAACAGAATTTAAATAATTTTTAATATTATTTAAATTAAAAAATTATCCCTGGCAAAGTAGGGCACAACTCTTGTGAACAAAAAAATAATAAACCCTTATGAAGAAAATCATATAAAAAAAAAAACAGAAACAGCAATAAACAAAAAAACAATGCAATTCAATCATCTAATTAATTAAACAAGGATTAATATTCTATACGTCATTTTGTAGATTTTTTTTACTCCACAAACGGAACTAAGATCATAACACATATTTTATTAGACTATTAAGATATGTGTCATAATTCTAACTTTATTTATGGAGTAAAAAATTTTTATTAATAGTGTATGAGATAATTATTCATTAACCAAACTCAGTCTAAGAAAATAAAACTGAAGTCGTCGAAGAAAGTTACAGATCTCGAAATGAAAATTTGAATTTGTAGCCGCAACTGTAATCGTAACACTCCCACGACAGCCAAAAACCGTTTGATAGCTTCACGTGGATATCCAGCGTAGACATCCCTGAGATATTATTAGCAGTAATTGGAACCTCGGCCACGACTGTGCAAGATTGATCGAAATCAGATGGCTGGGTATTTTCGTCTAAAAAATATAAATAGGAACTTGGAGGGGAAGAGCTATTGGATTTGGTGGTACAGCGAGAGGCTTCAACATAGAGAGAAGATTTCGTTGGTTTTGTGCCACAAATTTTGACCTTATTATAAGGTCAACGTAAAATAAATATAATTAAGCGTAAATTTAAAGTCATTAGGCATAAAAAATGTTAGAGGTATTGTAAAAATATGATTAAATATTAGTGTCAATAGATTTAAATACATGATAATTTTGCTATAATGTATATTTATATTAATTATCATGTGTTTAAATACTTCTAATATATTTTACACCTAATAACTTTAGATTTATGCTAAATCATGTGTTGTTTACATTAATTTTAAGTTAATTATCAAGCATTTATGATATGTCTAACATTTTTTATGTCTAATGACTTTAAAATTTACGTTTAATCATATGTTTTTACGTTAACTTTATAATAAGATCAAAATTTGTGACTTTACTATAGAATTTTTCGCGCAATTTACAAGATACATACGGCTCTGATTGACACTAAATGCATAAAGAAAATACGGACTTCCAAGGTCAAAATAGTAATTTAGGGAACTGAGAGGAAGGGATTTGCAATCATCTTGGTCGAGGCTTGCATCGACGACTCGCATCGTATAGTTTTGATAAAAGATTTCTTGGACAAAGAATTTCCCATTTTTCGTAACCAAAATAGTGCGGTTGTTATTCCCACACTCCAATTCAAGGTTATGGTAACCACAGTCACGAAGTTGGGTTTTCAATCGGAATGGATAACTGATATTCAAATTTCCGCAGAAAATAGAATCGCAGTCCTCGTTTCGATGCCTAGCAAGGCAAGCACTTGGGAATAGAATTAAAACTAAAGCAAAAGCGGCCATGAGGCCAAACAGTGGAAGTTTTGCTTTTAAATTTGGCATGTTAAAAATTTGGTTAGAGAAGAAGAACGAGAATGGGGATGCCAACTAGTCAGGGAAGTATATCCCACTGGTAATAATTGAAGGCAATCAAAGGTCGGCAGCTTATGCTTAAATGGGGACAGAAGATTTTGACCAGTCCATCAGTCATGCTTTTGGAAATTTTTACAACTTTTTTTTTCCAAAAGACAACTTCATACCAATTATTATCAATTATCATTTAATCAATTAATCTTTTATTATAAGCCTATCAAGACACAACCTTGAAGGTGTCATTGTAGATAAAGATTAGGATTGATAAAAGGAAAATAACCAGTTACTGGACGATCATAATCATTTGGAAGGTTATAGAGTAAGATTGATAAATGCAAATGATAATAAGTTATAAATTAATTTATTTATAATCACCTCCTGGTAAGTTTTCTTTGTGACATTAAATTAATTTATTTATACTAATTTTAACTTTATTCTCATTTAATTTAAGTCAAGTGAAAGATAAAAAGTTACTTTTTTATTCTTACTTGCAATAGAAAGTTCTATTTAAAAATTCAAAAGTCTTTTTTTTTATTTTAGGTAAAAGTCGGGGAAGACTTCAATGAGTTAGTGATATGCGCGGACATGAGAAAGCATGGATTGGAATTTGAAGGGGGCTGAAACACAATAGGATAGAAGCAAAGATGATGAACGTCACCTTCTGGATCCTAGACCCGAAGCCTAAAGAGACTCGAATCCAAATGTATTGGACCTTGACCCTACGAATATGAATTCGAGAACCTAAGGTATGACAATGGTGGATGGTGAAAAAGGAGGCGCCACAAGGAAGAAGACCTTGATAAGCCTAGTTGAGAAGGAACCCAAGAGGAAGGCACACTCAAATTCTGAAATTCCAAATTTGATCTGTCTCTCATCAATAGCGTTTACAAGGTATTTATAATAATACCTAGCACTTAAGCCTATAAACAAGTGGGCTGGAATTAACACCAAACAGAAAATAAGACTAAACTCAAATTCATGCCTAAGCCTAGTTACATAAAATAAATAGTCCAAGACACAATAAGACTCAAATGTAGGCTATTCAAACACTTAACCCATCTTATTATTAAGCTAAAATAAGACAGTAAACCATGCTCATGTCGTTTGGGCTTCCAAGCAAGTATATATGCCTTGGGACTCTTCATGGAAGCTTCCTTGATGCTTCAATGAGGCCAGAGCTTGTTGCATTAATGAGGCCAGGGCTTGTTGCATCTTCTTGGCTTGAGCTCAGGTAATTGGACCTCCTTGGATGACCAATGGATCCTCAGCATCACGAACATCACGAGCAAGTGGATCTCCATCATTCCCCCTCTCCTCAAAAGGATTTGTCCTCAAATCGCGTATACCTTCATCAAAAGAAAAGGGAGAAAAATCAGAAACATTAAAAGTAGCAGATACACCATACTCACCAAGAAGATCCAATCAGTAGGCATTATCGTTGATCTTCTCAATGACTTGGAATGGTCCATCTCCTCGGGGATGCAACTTAGTTCGTCGCTGAACAGGGAACCTCTCCTTTCTCATATGTACCCAAACCCAATCACCAGGCTCAAGGACTACTTTCTTATGATGCTTATTTGCTTGGGTGGTATACTGCTCAGTCTTCTTTTCAATAGCTTGACGCACTCTCTCATGGAGTTGCTTCACAAGCTTAGCCTTCTGTTCTCCATCCAAGTTACTCTGCTCAGCACTAGGTAATGGCAACAAATCCAAAGGAGTAAGAGGATTGAAGCCATAAACAACTTCGAATGGAGAGCAACTCGTAGTGGAGTGGACACTGCGGTTATATGCAAACTCCACATGTGGCAAGCAATCTTCCTAATTCTTTAAATTCTTCTGTATAATGGACCTCAGTAATGTAGATAGGGTTCGGTTGACTACCTCAGTCTGTCCATCAGTCTGGGGGTGACAAGTGGTGGAGAATAACAATTTAGTTCCCAATTTTCCCCATAACGTCTTCCAAAAGTAACTAAGGAACTTGACATCACGATCGAAAACAATGGTCCTCGGTACATCATGTAGACGTACTATTTCTTTAAAGAAAAGGTCAGCAACGTTGCTCGCGTCATCCTTCTTGTGGCAAGCGATAAAATGAGCCATCTTAGAGAACCTGTCAACCACAACAAAAATAGAATCTCTACTGCATTTTGTTCTAGGCAAGCCCAAAACAAAATCCATAGAGATATCAGTCCACAGAGTAGTAGGAATAGGTAAAGGAGTATATAAACCATGATTATGAACTCTAGATTTAGCTTGCCTACATGAAATGCATCTATTACATAACCACTCTACATCTCTCCTCATGTTAGGCCAAAAGAAATGTTCTTGCAAAACGTCTAGAGTTTTCCTAACTCCAAAGTGGCCCATTGATCCTCCACTATGGGCTTCTCTAACTAACAGCTCGCGCAACGAACTCTTAGGCAACATAATTTATTTTCTCTAAATAAGAACTCATCGTGCCTAAAGAACTTGCCAAAGCCGGATATAGCACATGCCTCATAAACATTACCAAAATCAACATCATCAGCATACTGTTCTTTGATATACTCAAATCCTAAAAGTTTAGCATCAAGAGTAGTGATAAGAGTATACCTACGAGATAACGCATCAGCTACGACATTCTCTTTACCTTGTTTGTACTTGATCACGTACGGGAATGTCTCAAGGAACTCTATCCACTTGGCATGACGCTTATTCAGCTTACTCTGTCCTTTCAAATGCTTCAAAGACTCGTGATTAGTGTGGATGACAAATTCTTTAGGCCACAAGTAATGTTGCCATGTCTCCAAGGCCCTCACTAACGCGTACATCTCCTTATCATATGTGGGATAGTTAAGTGCTGCTCCACTTAACTTCTCACTAAAGAAAGCAATTGGGCATTTTTCTTGCATAAGCACAGCTCCAATACCTACACCTGAGGCATCGCACTCAATCTCAAAAGTTTTAGTATAGTCAGGCAGAGATAACAAAGGAGCAGAACAAAGTTTATCCTTAAGCAAATTAAAAGCATGCTCTTGTGCGGGACCCCAATGAAATGCAACATTCTTTTTGACCACTTCGATCAAAGGTGCAGCTATAGTGCTAAAATCTCTAACGAATCAACGATAGAAACTAGCTAAACCATGGAAACTACACACCTCAGAAACAGACTTAGGTACAGGCCAATCTTTAATTGCCTTTTCCTTCTCATTATCAACAGAAATGCCATATGAAGAAACTACATACCCAAGGAAAACAATCTTATCAGTGCAGAATATACATTTCTTAAAATTGGCATACAAACTTTCATTTCTCAAAACAGTAAGAACATTCCTAAGATGTTCAACATGCTCATGCAGACTCTTACTGTAGATCAAAATGTCATCAAAATAGACAACCACATACTTACAAATGAAATCAAGTAAAACATGGTTCATTAAGCGCATGAATGTATTGGGTACATTAGTCAAGCCAAAAGGCATAACAAACCACTCATAGAGACCATGTTTAGTCTTGAATGCGGTTTACCATTCATCACCTTCTTTCATACGAATTTGGTGATATCCGCTCTTTAAATCAATTTTAGAAAACATGCATGCACCATGCAACTCATCAAGCATGTCATCTAGCCTAGGAATATGATAGCGGTACTTTATAGTGATTTTGTTGATGGCTCGGCAGTCAACGCACATCCTCCACGTCCCATCTTTTTTAGGCACAAGTAGTACGGGCACGGTGCATGGACTCATACTCTCTCTCACATAACCTTTCCTCATGAGCTCCTCAACTTGCCTTTGAAGCTCCTTTATCTCCTCGGGATTACTTTTGTAGGCTGGACGGTTAGGAATGGCAGCTCCGGGGACAAGGTCAATCTTGTGCTTGATCCCATGAATCGGTGGTAATCCACTTGGGATCTCCTCAGGGAATACATCTTCGAAAACCTGTAACAATGAGACAACATCAGTAGGCAAAGTATCATGGAGTTCAGCATCAATGAAACAAGAATCTTTAAATAAGAGTAAAAGGATAGGAAACTTAGCAAGAATTGCAGTCTTCACATCTCGGGGTTTGACATAGCAGCTCACTGTTTTGCTTTCCTTGTTTTCCTTCTTTTCTTTAGCTTGCTTCCTTTGCTCGTCATGTTGCTCCTTTAGCCTTAATTGGTCCTCATAAATTTCCTTGGGGCTAAAGTGTGACATCCCAATCACCATACATTTACCTATAACTTTTTCCTTTTCACATAAACTTGATTTGACTCGCTCGTCAATGTCATTCCTTCTTCTTCTTGAACTTAGTATTTAACAGTTCATCATAAATAGTTTTGACATTCATTTGAAATATAAAAATGATATATATAAATATCATTCCTTCCTACAGGATCTTACACATCTTACTTAACCTAAATCCCCGAAATCTTACATACATTATTATTAGCTTGTACTGTACAATAGCTGAATTACAATACACTTTACATGATTTCATAAGTATACCTTCAATATTAACTGGGAAGCATATCTCGAAGGTAACTTTCAAGATCCACTAATAGGCTCTTCTATTGAGAGTGAGGGATTACTTCAAGTAGTCTGTATAAAAATATTCGTTAAAAGGGTGAGTTTACGCTCAGTAAGAAAAATATGTAAAAGAGCGTACTATGCCTCTATATGCAGTTTTCCTGCTTGGCTCTATAATGTCATGTAAAATCATTACAAAGCATGCATCATATACTTTCATTAATTATCATAAATTCTTCATAATAGCATATGCTTATACATCAAGTAAATCATGTACTTCTTTAAATTTGCATATGCTAACATACATCATATACTTCTTTTTAAATCACATATGAAAACATACGTCATATACTTCATTCAAAACATACTTCCTATACTTCTTTCAAAACATACTTCATATGCTTTTTTTAAATCGTCATATGCAAGTAAATCAAATGCTTTCGATTTCTTTATTCTTTTGAAATCGCATATACATATAGCTTTTAATTAACATAAAAACTATTTGCATTTTTATGGAGTTATGCACTGCATCATCATCATCAGGTGGCGTACCTCGTAGGGCCAGGAATCCTCCCACAGCCGAACATGTAATATAGACAAATTTGGCCAACTGTCGGTGGCTACAGTTAACACTAGTTAGGTGTCCTTCTGTAGCGACTGAGGCCTGACTTATGGTTCCTCAGCCAAACATACATCACACCGGGACTTGATCAGAGCCCCTACTATAAGTATAAAAGTGCACAATCTCAAAACATATGCCATATAGCTTTTCGCCATGACATTTCATACTTTCTTGAAATAGGTTTAAAAACCTCTTTTCAAACAGGGCAATCGACTGGCCTCATAGGGCAGTCGACTGCTGCTTCATATTTTCATTTATCGAAATTCTTTTCTTTTAAAAATTCTGATATTTTCATTTTCTGAAAACACAGGGGGTAGTCGACTGGTCCATATAGCAGTCGGCTAGTTTTCAAACAAAATGCTTCTTAAGAAATGGCAGTCGACTGATCATATAGCAGTCGGTTGTTTTTGAAACAGAATGCTTCTTAGCAAATAGCAGTCGACTGGTCTTATAGGCAGTCGGTTGGTTTTGAAACAGAATGCATTTTAGCAAATAGCAGTCGACTGTCCCATATAGCAGTCGACTAGTTTGAAATAGAATACTTACTGGGTAAATAGCAGTCGACTAACATGTATAGCAGTCGGCTGGTTTGTCTCGGTTTTCGAAAAACTACACTTTGGTTGTCTCTAGGCAGTCGGCTGCTCCTAGCCTAATTGGTAGTAGGAGTCAAATCCGAAACGTAACTTTTCCTGCATTAAAACAGCTGGTACTTCATCCCAAAACACTTCAAAACACACTAAAAACATGTGGACATAGCCACCCTATGTCCGTTACATAAATTCCTTACCTCGATTACTTCGAGAACACGAAATCACTTGGTGCATCCAACCCTAGCTTTTCACTTCTTCAAAGCTGTAAACATCATCATTCAAACCTTTATGAAACCATCATAATTATACTATACCAACATCACATAAACCCAATTCATAGATAGAATTGAAGAAATCAACTTCTAACCTTACCTATGTCACTAACCAATTTTGACAGAATTTCAGATCTCCTTAATCACTTGGATTCAATCCACCAAACTTTGGATATAACTTAGGCTAGCGACAAGGATCGATTTTCATTTAACAAGCTTAATGAATCGATGGCTGGGCAAGGGTGTTTGTGAAGGTGAGCATGGGAGGAAACTTAGATGGAAATGGAGTGAACGAGAGGGAGAGAGCATGGCTGAGTGTTGCTGCCGACTTGGAGAGGAAGGGGTGATGACAAGGCAGCTTTATTTAATGCTCATTAATCCATTATCATCTCATCTCAACCATTGACCATGCTTTTGACCCTTCTTTGACCATTTAATCCTCTTCTTCTCTTTCTCATGTCAGCCACATGTTCATTATACTAACTAAAAATCTGATATTTGTTTCGTCATCATCCAATTAAATCATTTCATCTTATCCCTTAGCCTTTTGACTCTTTAACTCTTTGACCTTCCATTTCATTACTTCTTCCATGTTCCATACATCATACATACTTCATAATTCTCATATTTATTTACTTCATTTAAGCTGAAATACTTTACAATCATAAGGTAATTACATGAAATTAGGGATTTCATATAAGGGGAGCAAGAGTGATCTTCTTGCCATCCATAGTAAAGGAGTAACAGTTAGTGTAACCGTCGTGGATGACTCTCCGATCATACTACCACGGTCTACCCAGCAATAGGTGGCTAGCTTGAATGGGCACCACGTCATACAACACTTTATCCCGATACCTTCCAATACGAAAAGGAACCAAGACTTGCTTCACCACGTTCACTTCACCACAATCATTAATCCACTGCAACTTATATGGGTAGTGATGCTTGGTAGTGGGCAACTTTAACTTATTAACAAGGTATGTGCTAGCAACATTAGTACAGCTCCCACCATTAATGATTACAGTGCATACCTTGTCACTAATATGGCATCTTGTATGGAAGATGTTCTTGCGCTGTGCCTCATTTTCAAACTTCACATGGGTATTAAGAGCACGCCTGGCAACAAGTGCTTCACCATGAGCAGCATACTCAACAACTTCTTCTTCAGCATCTTCTAACGCAGGCATCTCATCTTCAACACAACTTCAGAACCTTCAGTCTCAACATCTCCATTCCCATGCATGATCATCACTTTACGGTTAGGACACTGTGAGGCAACATGTCCACGACCTAAACACTTGAAACACTTAATGTCACGTGTCATGCTCTGGGATGCTTGGGCAAGTTCAGTCTTGGGCTTTGGAGGGCCCTCAAGCTTGGGCTTAGCAAAGCTCTCTAACTTAGGCTTAGACACAAGCTTATCATCCCTACGAAAGGTGTTAGATTTCCAAACAGGAATTGAACTAGGAGTGAAACGGGATGTACCTTTCTTTTGGAGTTGCCTTTCCACTTTGATGGCCACATGCAGCATCTCCTCTAAATCCATGTAATGCTGCAACTCTACTACATTGGCAATCTCACGGTTTAAGCCTTGGAGAAAATGAGCCATAGTAGCTTCTGCATCCTCCTGGATATTGGCTCGGATCATGGTTATTTCCATCTCTTTGTAGTAATCCTCAACACTCTTTGAGCCCTGGATAAGACCTTGGAGCTTTTGGTATAGCTCTCTATAGTAATGAGTAGGAACAAATCTCTTCCTCATGATGCGCTTCATCTCATCCCATGTAGATTCTACTAGTGACTAACTAATCCAACCAAACCATAGCATACTCTGTGAACTCAACTGCTGCAAGTTTGACCTTCTTTTCCTCAGAGTAGTGGTGGCAGTCAAATACCATTTCAATCTTCCTTTCCCACTCCAAATATGCCTCAGGATCATTCTTGCCTTGGAAAGGAGGAATCTTCAATTTTATACTGCCAAGGTTTCCATCCATCTTCTCCTTGCCTCTATCACAGGCTCTATCAACTCGATCCTATCTCTATACCCATGGTACCTTCTATGATGTCTATCTGCCTCAGACTCTTCTTTCGAGTCATACCCAACATTATCATTATACTCTTCATTGGCAACAACCTTACTTTCTAGACGAGAAGTATCACCTTGTTGGATCCTCGCAAACCGAGCTTCATGTTGGTCCAACTTATCATGAATGTCATTGAATTTCACGTCCATCCATTGGAATTGTTGTTGCATTGCCTGAAGCATGGATTCAATCTTTTTAAAGTCTGACTTATCACCTTTAGAAGACATCTTGAACAAGTGATATCTTTACGTGTTTACATTTAATCACTCAATATGGAACACTCACACTCGTGTTTCACTCAAGTAATTTGGCTTTACTAATGTTTTCTCACACACATACCTTTTTCCCTTACTCTACCTCAACTCTATAGGTTCACAATCGTACTAGAGACTCAGTCAAAGATTCAACCTCGAAGAATCAACTAATTCACCAAGTATTTTCACCAAGTATTTTCTTTTTTCTTTTTTTTTTCACAGAAAGGTGCGGTTAAGGTGACACAAAGAAAAAAAAATCACTAGAATAACAAAAGAAAATGGCCTAAAACTATAGGAAGACGATGGAATTTGGCCAAGATTGGGTGGGGCCCGTGACTTCATCCACGGGTTCGTTTTATTTTGTCGTTTTCTTTAAAATGAGTACTCGCAGGCCTCCTAACTCAACCAAATTTTTCTATTTGAACAGTGTTTGAACAATACCGTAAAAATTTTTTTTTTTAGAGACTAATATGATTTTGCGGTTTCCTTGAAAAGAGTAGGGGTGTGGCTAGGGTTGAAATAACTGACTGAAGAAATGTGGCTAGGGTTATGAAGAAGTGCAGCTAGGGTTGTGAAGAAGTGTGGCCAGGGTTGTGATTGGAGGAGTTTTGGTATGGCTAAGGGATTGACTTGGAATAAAACTTAGAGTTTAACTCAAACACAACAACTAAGAGATTGACTTGAAACAAACTTCAGAGTTTAACTCAAACACAACAACTAAGAGACTGAATTTGCACCAGGTTTTAGAATCCAACTCAAACACAATAACTAAGGTGGTGAAATTTTCCAAGGACTCTACCAAAAGTGAGTGACGCACAAACAAACCAGAAATCAAAACCTGAGCTCTGATGCCAACTGATATGCTCGGACATGAGAAAGCGTGGATTGGAATTTGAAGGGGGCTGAAACACAACAGGACAGAAGCAAAGATGATGAACGTCACCTTCTGGAACCTAGACCCGAAGCCTAAAGAGACTTGAACCCAAAGGTATTGGACCTTGACCCTACAAATATGAATTCGAGAACCTAAGGTATAGCAATGGTGGATGGTGAAAAAGGAGGCGCCACAAGGAAGAAGACCTTCATAAGCCTAGTTGAGAGGGAACCCAAGAGGAAGGCACACTCAAATTCTGAAATTCCAAATCTGGTCTGTCTCTCATCAATAGCGTTTACAAGGTATTTATAATAATACCTAGCACTTAAGCCCATAAATAAGTGGGCTGGAATTAACACCAAACATAAAATAAGACTAAACCCAAATTCATGCCTAAGCCTAATTACATAAAATAAATAGTCCAAGACACAATAAGACTCAAATGTGGGCTATTCAAACACTTAACCCATCTTATTATTAAGCTAAAATAAGACAATAAACCATGCTCATGTCGTTTGGGCTTCCAAGCAAGTATAGATGTCTTGGGACTCTTCATGGGAGCTTCCTTGATGCTTCAATGAGGCCAGAGCTTGTTGCATTAATGAGGCCAGGGCTTGTTGCATCTTCTTGGCTCGAGCTCAGGTAATTGGACCTCCTTGGATGACCAATGGATCCTCAGCATCACGAACATCACGAGCAAGTGGATCTCCATCAGTTAGGAGAGAGTTCTATTACAATTTGATATTTTTCATATTTTTCTGAAAATTAGTACATAAACCCAACCCATCAAATAAGTCAAGCAAGTATCGACAAGTTGATACTTGCTTGACTCCGTAAGTGCTTTCTTGCAAATCATTTCGTTTGTTTAAAGTGTCAAGCACGAAACTTTGGAGGACAAGGGAGAGCCAGTTATTGGAAAAACTATTTTAATCAATTCATGCTTAACTTCTTTTCTTTTTTTGGTGAGAATTCATACTTATTTTTAATACCTAACTTGATTGCAAACAACATAAAATCAATGATATAAAGCTAAAACATAGTGATGACTTAAAACTTTCAATTGTCTTAACTTGTAAGGCTCGTCAACAAAGGCTGCTTGATAGTTGATCTCTACAGGAAAGACATAAAAGGAAGTATAAACAAAGACATTGCAAGATACGGAGTGAAGTTTTAAAGTGAAGGAAATAGGGAAGCACTAAAACATTTTGAAAAATTCTAAATATATCCATTTTTCTACTATTTATACCTCATTTCTTCTGTGATAAACAATAATTCAGTGAATAAATTGAGGTTGAAAGAGTAAAAAATTGAATAAATTTAGAATTTTTCAAACATTTTTTGTATACCGACAAAAGTTGACTCAAGATTCAGACTTAATTAATGTGCTCAAACTAAGTTAATTTATGACTCACAATATAATATAATCGATTAATTGAAATTTCAATTAACTCAAATCAAGTTTATTTGAATCCGAAATGATTCGAAAATAAAAGAATTGATATTCGATTTAATCCATTTTAAAGTAGCTCGAAAATAAAATGATTTGACATCTATGACCATTCAACTTGATTTTATTTAAAACTAGACAAGATCTTAATTGAATTTTAAAAAAACAACCTCAAATTTAGAATTTTAAAAGAATATTTTATTATAAAAACAAAAAATAATCTTATTTTTATTTTAAGAAACTATTAATATTTATAAATTTTATATCTTAAAAATATATGAAAAAAATCCGATTAATATGATATCTTAATAACCTATTAAAAAAAAGATTGAGATTAAATTAAATTAAGATAATGTTCAGTCTAACAAAACATAATTAAACAACATAAGTATAGCATTCAGCCCAATTCAAAGTTTAAATTTGTTTTTGCTTTTGGAAAATAAATATAAAACAAAAGTGGCCATGAGGCCAAATAGTGGAAATTTTGCTTTCAATTTTGGCATGTTAAAAATTTGGTTAGAGAAGAAGAACGAGAATGGGGCTGCTAACTAGTCAAGGAAGTATATCCCACTGGAAATATATGAAGGCAATCAAAGGTCGCCTGCTTATGCTGAAATGGGGACCGCAGATTTTAACCAGTCAATTAGTCAAGCTTCTGGAAATTTTTACAACTCTTTTTTAGAAGACAACTTCATACCAATTATTTTGTTATTTTCATTTATCAATTATCAAGTAATCAATGAACCAATTAAATTTTTATTATAAGCCGGTTTTGACACAACCTTGAAAGTGTCCTTTTAGATGAAGATTAGGATTAATAACAGCAAAATAACTAGCTACTGGATTATCATATCCTTTTGGGAACTTATAAAGTAAGGTAAGAATTTGTTATTTTATTGTAAGATCGATGTAAGTACACATGAGGATAAGTGTAAACCTAATGTTAATAGATATAAAATATATTAGAAATATCGCAAACACATGAAAATATATATAAAATTAATATCAATAATCGTAATCACATAATAATAAATGTAAAAACATTAAATTAATTTATTTATACTAATTTTACCATTATTTTCATTTAATTTAAGTCAAGGGGAATATAAAAGGTAAATTTTTTCCCTTTTTTCTTTATTTTTTTTCATTTACTTTTTTTTCCTTATTTGCAAGAGAAAGTTCTGTTTTAAAATTCAAAAGTGCCTTTTTTTAGGTAGAAGTCGGGCAAGACTTTAATCAGTTGGGAGAGAATTTTATTATAGTTTAGTTTTTCTTTTTCCAATTTTTATGAAAATTTGTACGTAAACGCATGCCGTTAACTAAAGTCAAGCAAGTATCGGCAAGTTCACTGACTCCATCAAGTAAGTCATGCAAGTATCCACAAGTTGAGTGACCCCGTCGAGTGCTTTCTTGGAAAATCTTTTCCTTTCTTTAAAGTGACAAGCACCACACACGTTCGTATACATACATACACGTTATATGCATTTAGCCCGGTATGTATATATGTACGTATATATATATATATATATATTCCTCAATTTAAGTCAATACGTATGTACATTACATTCATCCATGATTTCCGTTATTAAATCGGATAAGTTTCATATGTCCAAAAATTCAAAAGTTACGTCTTCATACTTAGTACATTTACAATCATACATCTCTTTATAAGGCTAAGATTGAGAATTCACAATCTTCACAACCTAAATAGGATATTTGAAATACCTAAGAAGGGTATTCAAATACCTAAGAAGGGTATTCAAATACCTTAAAGATTTGGAATGAGGAAAAAATAAGGATACATTTTTTATAAATCAAATGTACATTCTACCTTAAGAGTATGTACATCTTGCCGTGAATATATGTATAATGTAAATACCTTAAAAGGATATTTGAATACCCTGCAGGATTTTATATTTTGTATAAGAATTTTTTTTTTTTAGGGTATTCAAATACCTTCATAGATAGGCATTATGTTTGAATTTTTAAGTTAATTTATAAATCATTTTCATATTACTAAAATATAATAGATATCTACCATAATTAATTTATAAATTAACACAAATATAATATATCTATAATTAATGAAAAATTAAATTGAAATTACCACGAATTGTTGTCATTTAATATTGTTGAATTTGAAATTAAAACCTACAACAAAATAAACAATAAGAAAAACAATGTTAAACATAATTATAATTGTTAACAATAATACAAATAATTATTTAAACTCCACATTTAATTATAAAGATGAAAGTACATTAAAAAATTGAAATTTATAGAATGAATTTCATACACATTATATAAATTTATAAAATGAAATTTTAATCTAACTACGTAAATTAATCTATTACATAGACATTATAACATATTATATTAATTTATTATTTATACATTATATCAATATTCAATATAAAATTTTATTTAAACTAAATAAAAAAACAATATAACAATATATATTAACACATTATATAAATTTATAAAATCAAACTAATTTATCCAAACTATATAAAAAATAATATCAATATATTATTAAAAATTGCACATTTATAAATTTATAAAATTATTTAATCTTTATTCAAACTTCATCATAACTAAATTTCAATCAATATTACAAAGTTTTAATCAATTAATATAAATATTGTGAGTTTCATTCTTTCTACCATCCGTACATACTATTAGTGAAGTTAGGAAGATTAGATGTCTCATAAATATTTAAATGCTATTGGTTTTCTAGGTATAAAGGGAAACTAAATAGTGGGCCCCAGTAGACTTTTAGTGCCCCGATGGAGATAAAACTTGGCGGATTTGATATTTAAAGCCAAATATAGAGATGATAAGAATTTGCATCTCAAACTCATCTGTTTATGCATGTTTTGAGAAGTGTACAATAATTTTAAAATGACGATTACGTCCATAGGCCATGGACTTTTCATAAATAATGGTCAAATGATTTGATTTTTTGATCAACTAACAGTCATATATAACTCTTAGTGTGAAGAAGTCTCGTACCATTCAAAGGATAAATGTAAGAGACGTAGGGATACTGTGTTGCATTAGGAATGATAAAATGGGTTTTATCATATTGAAATTAGTGGTTTGATTGAAAATGTGAAACTAGAATTATGGTTATAAATTGTGTTTTTGTGTAGGAAGGTTAGGGTAGATAGTACCATTATGATGCTAAAATTTCCTAAAACGAATGTAAATCTTTAAAAACATCATTTGGCATTGTTTTCTTTTGCAAGTAGAAATGAAATGATAATGTGTGATTTGGTTAGGGTTTCCTAAAGGTAATATGTGTATACAGAATTTGTGACTCAGTTTCCAAGTGAATTTTTATTAATTTTTATGTTTTCAAAGATACATTTATGTTTTCATATTACTGTTATATGTAAATAAAATATTTTGAACATTGGTTATTGAATTGAGAATATTTGATGAATTCTTTTATACTTCAACTATAATAATTAATGATTTTAATGCTTTATGAACTGACTGAAAATATGATTTATTGAATTGATCTCCATAAATGATTCCGATTTGGTTTATGAACTGTTTTGAGATTGTTGGCTCCATAGCTGCCTGCAGGCACATGCTCTTCTATGTGTGTGAATTGTTGCTGCTTGACCTTGGCTACGTCTTCAGTGCCTATAGATGTCACCTGGCTAGTGTATAATATGGATCTTTCATTATGGCCATATGTCATTATTACTCCCTATTGGGATTCTTATATTGCATGAGTCTATCAGGTGATACCTAGTCTCCACTATACCATTTTCTTGGGGTGGTAAATTCTTGGCTAATCTGGGCACTCCTAAACTTTATTAATTTCTGTTCTTGGAGTATTTGTTAAATATATTTTCTAATCTTTGTACTATCTACTGCAAATAATTATTATACTGTTTACGGAATGTTTTTGAACTAGTTATCAAAATGATTTGCAAACGTTTAATGGAAGCTACTTTCGAGTGTTTCCTGAACTTTGTGATTTAATAAGTTTTAAATGAACTTCCTACAGTTGGAATTAGATGCTAGGACAAGTGAGATGCGTTAAAGCCTCCTTCTATACTCAACTTAGTTATCTAACCAATTATAGTATCCTTTCTGATAGTGTGCCTAAAGATCATGTGATTATTGGTTTCTATGTGAAAGAGCATGTTTTTAAGATACTTGTAAACAGATATGTGAAAGAGCATGGTAGTGAGGATGGTTAACTACTATAAAGTGTGCGAACACTGTAGACAACCCAACCAAATGTAATTAAGATGTAAGAAATTAGTACTGATGTCTGGTATTTAGTACGTGATAGAAAAGTTGGTATTAGAGCAAAATTATCTAATGTTTATCAGTCTTAGCATTAAAATGGTCTACATCCCTTATTCTACTGTACTTGTTAGAACATTTAAGTGTTTCGCGTGACTGAAAACGCTTTTGTTTTTGTTTTTATAGAATTAGTGACAAGAGAAAGGGTACTAAATGGGGACGAGGAAGGGGATTGAGACGAATTCAGCCCTCCCCAGAACCATCTTTAGACCCAATGCCAGAACCAGTTCTTCCACCAAAGCTTGAGAGCCCCAATACTTGTACCTCCAGGTTGGAGCATATGTTTGCTGAGTTTATAACAAAATATAATAGAGCACTAGTATAAGAAGCAACACAGTCTCTTTTTTCTCAAATTAATGTCCCTCTAGTGCCTTAGCCGTAGCCGATACCACCCACGTCGCAACCTTAGCCTCAAGTCCTAATACAGCTCAGGTCAGATCCAAAGATGGGTTGTCATGTTAATCTCCTCCGGCAGCTTAAGAAATTGGATCCATTCAAGTTTAAAGGCGAGAAGGATCCATGGCAGTAAAGAACTAGGTAAATTTAATAGAGAAATTGTTTGCAGATATGAGGTGTGTGAAATCCCCAATTTCATGTAAATTTTCCATACTTGTAAAGTATTTCAATCTGAAATGATTAAATAAATATGAGAAATTGAGGTGTAAATGAGATAGGGGACATATGTGGGATTAAAGCAATTGATGGTCAAATGGTCAACTTGTCAAAGGGTCAATGGAATGGTCAATGGTTGAGATGAGTATGGAATAAATGTGCATTTAATGAAATAGCATGAGTCACCATCTCCCCCATCAAGAATCGGCAGCCCTATTCTCTCTTCCCTCTCGTTTCCTCCAATTCTCCTCTAAGTCTCCATTGTACTTTCCTTGACAAACCACAATCTCATGTCACCAAATCGTTAAGCTCCCTTAACGAAAAATGACCCTTGTCACTAGCTCTAGCTAGCTTTGTAATATGAAGAGCTGATTCAAAGTGATTAAGGAGATCAAAGTTGCTGTTATTTTGGTGAATTACAAAGGTAAGAGATTTAAGTAGTTTTAGTTGATCTTGTCAATAGTATGGAGTTGAGTAAAGTTGGTAGAGTATATTTATAAGAGTTTCTTAAAGGTGTGAATTGTCATGATGTTTACAGCTTTGAAAGGGTGAAAGAAAGGAATTGGCGTGATCAAGCAATTTCGCGTTTCGAGGTTAATTGAGGTAAGGAATTTATGTAACGGACGTAGGGTGGCTATGTCCGCATGTTTTAATAAGTTTTAAATGTCTTGGGATGAAGTACAAGCTGTTTAAGTGTAGAAAATGGTAAATTTCGGATTTTACTCCTAGTTACCAAAATGCTAGTAGCAGCCGACTGCCTAGAGACAACCAAAGCGTAGTTTTCGAAAATT
Organism: Heritiera littoralis; assembly: GCA_031772115.1. NCBI lineage: Eukaryota > Viridiplantae > Streptophyta > Magnoliopsida > Malvales > Malvaceae > Heritiera > Heritiera littoralis. Next base: position 255,299 of record JAPDPK010000180.1, on the reverse strand, counting down.
GACACAAACAAGTCAACTGTTATTTCCAGTATCCATTCTGTTTCAAACCAGTCGACTGCTATTTACTTGAAAAAATTTTTGTTTCAAAACCAGCTGACTGCCCAAGGGGCTAGTCGACTGCCCTATTTCTAGAAGCTTTCTGTTTTAAAAACAGCCGACTGTTCAGGGGGCCAGTCGACTGCCTTTTCTCGGGAAACATTCTGTTTCAAAATCAGTCGACTGCTATATGGGACCAGTCGACTGCCCTATGTGTTTTTTGAAAAATAAAATATTTGAATTTCAAAAAGGAAAAGAAATTCAATAAAGCAAAATATGGTGTAGCAGCCGACTACCCTAAAGACCAATCGACTGCCCATTTGAAAAGAAGGTTTTGAAAACCTATTTCAAGAAAGTATAATTGTATTTGCCAAAGGTTATATGAATAATGTTTTGAAGATCGTGAATTCCTTTAAAGAGCATGCACATTATTTGTACTTGTACTTGGCTGAGGAGCCTTAGTCCGGTCCTCAGACCCACAGTAAGGCACCTGACTAGTGAGCACTCTGGGCTATAGACAATAGCCATATGTCTCTTACTTGTTTCGGCCTTGGAGAGGATCCCTGGCCCATACGTGGGTACGCCACTTATTTGATTTCTCTAGGGATTATCCCTTACGGGATATATTTGTGGTATCCTCATGAGATCTCTTATGGATTATCCTTTACGGGATATATTTGCTGTATCCATTATGAGAATTACTTGATGCATGAATCTAATTGGAAATTAATTGTCTCCCATCTATTTGAAAGTATTTGAAAGCATGTGAAAGTATTTGAAATTAATTGTATTTGCACATATGATTTCACGTGATTTGAGATCCGTGAAAGTATTTGAAAGAGATGATTTTACTTGTATTTGATATTTGTAGGAAATATATATGGTATATGCTTTATAATGGTTTTACATGACATTATAGAGTCAAGCAGGAAAACTGCATATAGTGACATAGTACGCTCTTTTACATATGTTTCTTACTGAGCGTAAACTCACTCCTTTATGACTATTTTTCAGATTATTTGAAGTAATTCCCGCTCCGGACAGAGGAGCACATTTTGGGATCTTTCGATATACCTTCGAGACACGCTTCCCACTTATTCTTTGAAGGTATAATCAGTTGGCCGTGTACTCCGACCATTGTACAGTATGATATTACCTTTGTGTATATTTTGGGGAATTAGGTTATGTAAGTATTTGAGATCCTGGTGTAGTTGACTCATGTGTGTCGTAATGGTTTCGTATTCGACGATTTTGAAAACATTTAAAACAAGGGGAGTCGCCATTAATCTTTTTTGTCTATGTGTGATTGGTTAGCAAAAATATTAATATTTTTAACAAAATCTCAAAATTAATTAAGTTTTATTAAAAAGACAATTTTTGGTCTACGAAAACAAAATCGGGTCCGAGAGTACGGTTACGCTAGGGAAGGATTAGCACCCCCACAACGCCCGTTAAAAAATGGTACCATAATAATCATGTGTTATCTTTTGGTTTTAATAAAATGGTCTTAATTTAATTTTTAATTCATTTATTATATATAAAAAAAATTTGTGCATTTGCTTAAAAAATTACTATTATATATGTTTTAAAAAATTTCGTTATGAAAATCAACATGAACACTATTTATTGAAAAATTAAATCAAATATCCCAATACTTTGGTAACATTTGAAATAATTTTCCTCACCTAAAGATTTCTTAAGAATCACTACTTGTGAGTTCTATAGAATCTCATGTTCGGTGGGGCTCACGCTATTTTATAATTAATCGTGTACACATGTAGTATTGATAAAAACGTATGATGCATATGAAACTTAAAAGAAATTTTATTTATTTTGATTTTATTAATGAAACTCTTTATATTGAAAAATTTAGCTAAATATCCAAATACTCTGGTAACATTTAGATAATTCCTCTCACATAGGGATCAGTCAAGAAACCACTACTTGTGAGTTTCATGACATCCCATCCTCGGAAGAATTTCATTTATCTGGAAATTATTTTTTAGATTTATTATCTTGATTCCTTCGATTATTCCCTAAATCAACATGAACACCATTTATTGAAAAATTAAATCAAATATCCCAGTACTCTGGTAACATTTGAAATAATTTTCCTCACCTAGGAATCAGTCAAGAAATCACTACTTGTGAGTTTCATGACATCCCATCATCGAAAAATATTATTTACTTAAATTTTAATTTTTATAAATATGATGCAAATATATTAAAAATACGTAAAATAAATTATTTAACAGAATAAATAAATAAATAAATAAATAAATACTAAATGAATAAATAAATGAAATATATATATATATATATATATATATATACACCCACGGATTGGGCTTAGAACCCAAAGAGATCTGTCCACAAAGGCCCAAGTCAGACAGCCCAATGTGAAGGGCCCAAAGAGGTCCCACGGACTGCGCTCAGTTGGATCGGCCCACCAGAACCAGGCATGGGTCGGGTTGGCAATGGGGCATCGCGCGGATCCTGATCGACTACGGGTCGGGAGCGCGGATAGGGTCAGTCAGCTGGCACACGGATCTTTCCATCCTCGGTGGGCAGGGCGCACGGATCCTTGGTCTGATCCGGGTCCACGCGCGGGTCACCTCGTTTCTTTCTTTTTTGTTTTTAGCTATAAAAACCAACACTTTTTTTTTTTCATTCTTCATTTTCAACTTTTTTTTTAAAAAAATTTCAGAGCTCTCAAAGCTCTCGCCTAGGAGATTTCTGGCCACCGCCGTGCGCCGCTGCCGGCCACCGTCTTCGATGGCAAAAAATCAAAAAGATTGCTGCTTTCCAAAGCTTCTCCCGCTCCTCTTTTCGATTCCGACCTCCGATTCACTCAAAAATAACCCTAACCTCGTAGATCTGACTAAGACCGAAAAGATCTTTCCCTTTTTTTGTTTTGTTTTGTTTTTCTTTTCTTTTTTTATGGTTTGTTGATGGTGTTGACTTGGATTGTGGCTTTATGGTTGGCTGTTCGTTGTGTCTTTGCAGGTTTTTGGGCGCTACCTTTTGAGTGGTGGTTTGTGTTGTTGTGTCGGTTGTGGGAGATGGTTGTCGGTTGTAATGGTAATGCTCAGCGGCTGATTTGGCTACCAAAGGGCTCAGGTTGTAGAGGAAGGGATGATGATGGTGTGGTGGTTGTGAGCCGAGGATCAAAAGGGCTGTGGCTGTGGCTGTGTTGGGCAGTGATTGCCGGTGGGGGGAATGTGGCTGGTACTGAGTGTTGTAGGTTCTGTCTATCGAGCAAAAAAAGAAGAGCCAAAATGACCGACCCCCCTTGGTAGTGACCGGATGGTGGGTTTTTAGAGGGAGTTAGCTGGCTTGGGGTTTCTGCTGTGATGGGATGGAGTAGGCATAATAGGTGGATGGGTGATGGATGGGTGACAAGAACTGCATCGGCGGCTGATGGACAACAGAACAAAAAATAATAATAATAATAATAAAAGAAGAAAAGATAATAATAATAATAATAATAATAATAATAATAATAATAATAATAATAATAAAAGTAACAATAATAGTAGGACAAAATTAGGTGTCTACAGCTGCCCCTCTTTGCTCATTGCTAAGGATCGGGAATAGAGCAAAGACAATAGATAATAATTTTGTCCGGCTTATGACTTACTCTTTTTTTTTTGCTTTTTCTCTCATTTTTTTCTCTTTTTTTTCATTGTTAAATCTTCTTTTAAAAAAATGCTCATACAATAAAGACTAGAGATGGCAAAAACTGGCCCGAGCCCGAAAACCCGCCCGAATCCGCCCGAGTCAGAACTGGGACCAGCCCGAATTGACCAAAAAAGTCAAAGTCCCGTAACCAAAAAAGCCCGTAACCGAAAAAGCTCAAAACCGAAAAAACTCAAAACCTAAAAAGCTCGAAATCGAAAAAACTCGAACCCGACACAACCTGAACCCGACATAACCCGAGCCCGACACGATCCGAAACCGAGACAGATCCGTTCGAAACTCATAAAAAATCGAATTTATAACCCAAGAAAACCCGAATTATAATTATATAATTATTATTTAAAAATAAATAACTAATTGATACACTTTTTTAATTAAAAAGTTTAAAATTTTGAAAATAATTATTATTTATTATACAATTTTATCAATTATATATTACCAGCATAATAAATATTGAATCTTTTTAATTAAATTAATTTAAAACATCATAATATATGATATAATATATGATATCAAATAATCTTTAATATTATACTTATTGCATTTAAAATAATAAATATATTATTAATTCAATATTTGATTTTATTATAAAAATCATTTTAACATTTTATTATTTTTATTTTATAATAAAATTTTAATTTTAATACAATAATAAATCAAATATATAAAAAATTATATAATTTCAATATTTGTTTGAAACTTTCAATTTGATATTTTGTGCAACACATTAAAAATATTTTTAATAAAATTAAATTTAAACTATATTTTCTTAAAGTTTTAAGTATAGAAAGATATTAAATTTAGATTAAAAAAGAACCTAATCTTAAAATTAAAATTTAAGTTTTTAAGATTAGAAAAAGTTAAGTAATTAAATTAAACAATACAAGTACAATTTTTTATAAGCTTGGGCATCATTAAAAGAGAAAATTATAGTGGTAATTTTATTTTTAGCCTTAAAACAAAAGACATTAAAAAATAAAGCTAGTGGTCATTAATTATTTATTATATTATAATAATCTTATACATGAATAAACCAATTTGGTATCTTATAATAATGATTTGTATATTATATTATGATAATCTTTTAAGGATAAATTATGTAATCTCTTAGTGTGTAAGTATTATTTTGATAAAATTAAGTATTTATTAAAAATAATTTATTTATTATCTATTAAATGTAAAATTAAAGTGTGGATAAAAATAATAATTCTAATAGTAAATTAAAGTGTAATTTAATAATATATCAGAGTTGTATTACTATGTAAGTGGTAATTTTAATAAAATTTGTTTTTTATATTTTATATATTATTATTAATTATATTTAAATAACTAACATTATATTAAATAATTTAGTAATATCTATTAATTAACATTTTAATTAGATATTCAATCAGTTGATGTATATTTAATATTATTACGTTAATGTGAATATGAAAAAAATTAGTACTCAATTGATATATAACTGTATATGATATGATTATATCAAATGTTATTATTTATAATATAATGTCAATTGGTGTATATAACTTGTTTAATTTAATGTTCTAAATTTTTAATGAGATATTTGATTAATTAATGTGTTTGAGTACGATTATATTTAACTTCAACAAAAAAAAAAGTGACAGTAGAAGACGTGAGAAAAATGACTACATAATAGAAAATGAAACTTACTAAGCGAGACGTCTTTACATAAAATCAAATGTTTACCAGTTAGCGAAAAATTACAATATGGATAAACGATATATTAAGTAAAATTTTATATTATGTAGTATAACATAATAGAAATTCATGAAATTCTATTTCCTCTCAAACTAGACGCAACCCATGTCCCAATTCCTCACCCACCCTACCCAAAACGATGATACTAATAATAAAATTAGTGCAAATGAAGGCAAAACAATCTAATAGGCGACAGGTGGCTATAAGTAGATAATAGGTGACAAAAGCCCTAGCACAAAAAGAGGACCGTGGAACCGAAAAAGAAAAAAAAACAGGAGGAGCGGCATTTTTTTTCACTTTCCATTTGGCACTAAAGTATCAAATTCCAATTTCAAAGTAAAATTTCGATAATTGACGGCATTTAGTCCGCCTCTTTTGGACGCTAATCTCAGGTGTTTTTTTTTTTGTTATTTAATGAGTATATATATGTCAATCGCTTATTGGTTTTAATTTATTATTAGTATCCAAATAATATTTTGAAATATTAACAAACAATAAAAATTATAAATTTTGTTCTTTATAATCTATAAGACTATAACTACACCTATTATATATAGGCATAGTCATATACAAAAATATTATAGTATTTACCATAATATTTTATTTAGATTTTTGCTTGAAAAATGATTAGAGATTAAAATTACAGATATTAGAATCAAATTGAATATAATGACTCGATTAAAGTTTTGGGTCTCAAGTTGTTAATTCAGTTATTAAATCTTTTTAGGTCAATGTCAAAATAATAAAAATATTTTAAATTGTTATATATTATATAAACATTTTTGCATAATTATATGAACTATCATTCATTATCATTTGAAAACATAAAAAAAAAAAAATTAGCTTTGATTTTTTATTTTTACTTTTCAGTATTTTGAGTCCTTGCCAATTGTGATAATTAGAAATCCATTTTTTGTATTATAAATTTTTTAATAATAATTTTTGTTTGTCTTTAAAATATTAAAATTATTTAATTATGTAAAATTTTTAAAAATTGTTACAAATAATAGAGATTTTGTTGTTGTATAAAATATCAAGACAATTACATTTTAACAAAATTTTAAAATGTTAAAATGTTACGAAAATTTTAATTTGATGACGACTATAAAGTCATAGCAAAGCTGATAAGATTTCGAAATAATTTTTTTTGTTGTTATGAATATAATATAGATACTGTAACAAATTACTTTGTTGTTATATAAAATATTAAGAAAATTTTATTTTGACAACGATTATGAAAAGTAATTGCTAATCTAATAAGATTTTGAAACAATCATTTTTGGTAGTTGTGAATATGATATAGATATTGTAGCAATTTTTTTCATTGTTGAATAAAATATTTAATAAATTAATTAGGCAATGATAAAAAAGAATTGTTGCAAAATAGAAAATAATATCGCAACATTGTGTTTATATCGTTGTCAATTTGATATGAATTTGGAACAACAAAAGATATCGTTGTGTAAAATATAAAAAATTTCAAATAAGCAACGACAATGAGAAGTCGTTGCAAATGTATTAAGATTTTGCAATGATATTGCCAGTCGTTGCAAACTGTGGTCGCTAAAATCCCATTTACTAGTAGTAATAATATTATGATTTATGTACAAACAAAAAACAAAATAAATATAAACCCAATACGGGTAATAAGAACACTACCCGAACCCTGTAATTACCCGATTATAGGGTCCACTAGTGCCGAATACCTGATTATATATTACCTATTTACATCCCTATATATGATTATATCAAATGTTATTATTTATAATATAATGTCAATTAGTGTAAATAATGTGATAACCGCGAATTTCTGAATTTTGATATTAATTATTCAAAAATTTAATTTTAATGTGAATGAGAAATTAAAGTAAATAAATAAATTATTTACGAGGTGGAATATGTTGGAATTTCAGGAATTAAGGAAGTGAGGAAATTGAGGAATTTAAATTTGGATAAATTGAAATCCAAATTAATTAAGAAATGAAACTATGTCAAATTAATTTTGGATATTGAGAAATCTAAAATTTAAAGAAATAAAAAATGAATATATTTATATAATTATATTATATAAATATATTTTTTTATAAATACATATGTACATATATAAAATATATGTATATGATATATATAGATAACGATATATATATTATTCATACTATTACATAAGTATATATGGATATTATTATATATTTCTATATAGATAAATATATTTATGTACATATATGAAATATGAATATTATTTCATATTAAAGAGTATACAATATAAAATATATATATCTTAGTACAAAATATGTATTTATATACATATAATTTAGATAATATATTAGTATATAATTATAATTATAAAAAAAAATAATATCAGAAATGGGAATCGGGAAAACCCGATTCCCACATTTCTCTTCTGTTTTGTTAAACAGAAGAGAAACAAAAAAGGGGGCGACCGACCACCGTCAGCCGACCGACCGAGGGAAGAGGAAGAGGAGGCGAGGTTGTCGGTGAGCCGAGGAGAGGAAAAGGAAGCCGACGCCGACGACGACGACAGGAAAGGAAAAGGAGAAGAGAAACGAACGGAAACCGAAGAGCAAAGGAGAGGAGAAAAGGAAAAGAGACACGGCGGTGCCAGCCGATCCGAGCACCGCCACTCCCCCCATGACACCGGCGGAGGCTAGGGGAAGGAAAAGAGACCACCGACGGTGAAGGAGGAAGAGAAAGGAGGTAGAAAAGAGGAGGAGAAGAGCCGAGCCTTCCGTCACAGGATCCGGCGCCGTCGTCGTCAATCTGGAGAAATGGAGGCCAGATCTAGCTTTGCCTCCATCTTCGCCAACCGAGGAAGGGTTGAACTGACGGAGAACCGGCCACCGGAGGAGAACCGGTGGTGAGGTAGCTGGACTGGTCTGAACCGGTTTTCAAACCGGGAAAAAAAGAAGAAAAAGAAAAAAAGAAAAAGAAAGAAAAGAAAGAAAACAGGAAAAGAGAAAGAAGAAGGAAAATTCCGGAATTCAGAAATTTCAGAAATTACGGGAAATCCAGGGAAACTCGGAAACTCAGAAACTCAGAAATTACGAAAATTCAGTAAGAATTCCAGAAAATGAATTTTCAGTAATTTTAATAAATTATTTGGAAAAAAATTCTAAATGTTAGAATTTGAATTCCAGAAAATATCCTCGATGAACAAGATGATGGAAGCGGAAGAGGTGGAGTACGGGCGCGACCGATAACGAGGAAGTCGCCAACCCGGGACAGGTAAGGGATGCATGTGCAGCACTGTAAGGATATTCAGTCTGCATGTTTTTAATTATTAAATATTTTATGAAAATATTGTGATGATTGATTGGTTGAAAAAGTGTGATGATGTACTGGCTGGATTTATAAACTGTATTTTTCATGCAGGAGGCTAGTCAATCGACAGCCGTTATGCTACCGAAAATTTTAGAAAATTACGTAAAATCATATTAAATGATTTTACGTAAAATCATATTAAATGATTTTATTTTCGAAAATCGATATTAAATCACGAAAAACGAGCAAATTATTATTTTTCATAAAACATGAATATAATGAGATTGAATTTTAAAATATTCATGTTTTCGAGAATGGTGATAATGAAATCACCGAAAATTCTCTTGATATGTAAATTACACGAAATACGAAATAGAAAATGAAAAGAACTAAAGTGAATATTTTTATAAATATTTTATAAATATTCACTAAATGATTTTTAACCTTTATGGTTTTAGATTATGAAATTATATATTTTTTATAAATTCCATAAAAGTTATTTTATGATGAAAAATACGGTTTTGAGACTAGTTAGCATCCTATCATGCTGATATGTGATATGTTTAGTCCCGATCGATACCTGATCAGTGATCTACCGAGGACAATATAGATTATGGTCATAGATTTGACATGTTTATTTCTTTACCCTTCGGGGTCTATAGCATGATATGATTGATGATTGTCTCAGTCTCCATAAATGATAGGTGACATGTTAAAAAGAAAAGTGTTTTACATGATATGTGATATGTTAAAAGGAAAATGTTTTATGTGATACGTGACATGTGAAAAGAATATGTTTTATATGATATGAGAAGAAAATTAATTGATTTATAGTATTTTTACAAAATGCTCATTACGGTATTGATTATAGTACTGTGAGATGATTTTCATAAGACATGTGATACGAACATGTAATATGTTTTCAAAAAGGAAGAATTGATAAATCTAATATTCTTACCATGATTTTAAATGGAATATTAGATTATATGTGACACAAATATTGTTTAGATCGTGGGAGCTACCTCTAGAATCCTGAAGGATCTATGTGCTACACGGATACCTTTTGGACCGTGGGAGCCACCTTTAGAATCCTGAAGCACCTACATGCTACACAGATATTGTTTAGATCGTGGGAGCCACCTCTAGAATCCCAAGGGACCTACGTGCTACACAGATACCTTTTGGACCGTGGGAGCCACCTCTAGAATCCCGAAGGACCTACGTGCTACACGGGTACCTTTTGGATCGTGGGAGCCACCTCTAGAATCCCGAAGGACCTACGTGCTACACAGATATTGTTTAGATCATGGGAGCCACCTCTAGAATCCCAAAGGACCTACGTGCTATACAGATACCTTTTGGACCGTGGGAGCCACCTCTAGAATCCCGAAAGATCTACGCGCTACACGGATATTGTTTGGATCGTGGGAGCCACCTCTAGAATCCTAAGGGACCTACGTGCTACACGGATACCCTTGGACTGTGGGAGCCACCTCTAGGATCCTAAAGGACCTACGTGCTACACGAGTTCCTCGATACGACGCTTCCTCCATTGCTAGATAAGATGGATGTCGTAACTGCATCAGTGAACTGGGGCTTACGCCTAAAGTGATTAAGTGATCGATTATTTTGAAACTGTTTTCAGTGAGTTAAGCTATATGCTTAAAGTTTATTGATTTTCGTTTTTGTGAATGGATTGATCTATTAACTTGCATAGTAACCGATTTATCAACGTGTATAGTGACTAATTTACCGAAGTGCTTGCTACTTTGCTAATGTGATAAGTGGAATAAATTTTAATAGCTTACTTTGCTATTTAAAGTACTGTACTAATTGAGAGTTGTACAATAAATATGAAAAGAATTCAAAAGGGAATGATGATAGTTTAAACTAATATTTTTCTAAAGGAATAGATTAATATTAGTTGCTTTATTTAAATGCTCTGAATTCATAAAAGCATAAAAAGGAAAATGATACGACAAAAAAAAGATTTAAATTTCAAAAGAAATTTATTACTCCCTACAGTTGCTTCTAGGTTACAGGACAAGACAGACATTTCAAAATACCTGCCTTATTCCATCCGGATCCCTAGTCGACTGTAGTATCCTTCCTACATGTAAGCATAGAGCCCTTATAGGAAAAATGAAAAAAATTTTCAGCATATAGATAGCTGAATATCAAGTGATGCATATAATTCTCTTACTGAGCCGTGGTTTGCTCACCCCTTAAGTTTAACATTTCAGATTTTCAAGGACTGAGAGTCTGACATCTAAAGGACTTCAGCTGTGCATAGAGAGACACTGCGACAGCTCGATTTAATTACATAAGGTATGATCATTTATTTTTTGTATTTAGACTTACCTACAGTACTACTTCCTTATGAATTAAGATAGGGGATGTAATTCATATTATAATTTAATATGAAATTGTTTATATGTAAAAGAAAAGTAACGTATCACAGACAGCCCAACCAAATAAGATGTATAGAATAAGGTGAAAAAAATAGGGTCACGGGTTGTGACATATAACTTGTTTAATTTAACGTTCTAAATTTTTAATGAGATATTTAATTAATTAATGTGTTTGAGTGCAATTATATTTAATATAATAATGTTATATTATGATTTATGTACAAACAAAAAACAAAATAAATATAAAATTGAGATAATTAATTGATCAATTATTCATAATATTAAGTATTTTTTAATGTATACTATAATTTTATTCAACATTATAATTGAACAATTAGTTAACTAGTTATGCGGTTAGATTTAATTTAATTACTAATTATGTTGGTATTTAAAAGACAAAATAAATGTAAAAAAAATTCTTAAAAATTTAAAATTTTATTAAAAATATAATATAATTATTAAAAAAGCTAATTAAACAAAGTAAAAAAAAAAAAGAAATTTATTGAACTAAGAGTGTCTAAATTCCAATGGCCCAATATTGACCCAAAAGAACACAATAACCCAATAAGTTATTGTTAAGAGTATAAAGACATTTATATAAATGTTTAATTGTTTAGTGTGATTTATTTATAATTTGTTAGTTATTTATTTGTATAGCTAATAATTTTGGATTTTCATTTTCTTTTAGTTTTACTATATATATTTGGCTTACTTAAAAAATAAATTTTTATATAATTATTAATATATAATTATATATTTTATAACAAATGTAAATATCACAGGAAATTAAAAAAATAAATAATAATTATCAAGTAATAAAAAATTAAAATGTAAAAATTTATAATTATATAAATATTTATTAAATTTTAACTTTAATTTAGCATTTTCATTATAGTTTAATTTAGTTACATAAAATTAAATTAATTATTACATTCAAAATTATAAAAAAATTTATAGCTTGTAAAATTTCAAAATAATTTGACTAAACCCGCTAAACCTGCCTGGTTAAAACCGGACTAAACTCAAAACCACACCGAAACCAAAAATAACCGAACCCGAAAATATTCGAAACCGAAAGTGCCCGAGATCGAAAAAACACGAGACCGAAGAAACCCAAAATCGAAAAAATTCGTAACCGAAAAAACCCGTAACCCGAATAAAACCCGGACTGAACCCTCCCGAACCTGCCCGTTTGCCACCTCTAAAGACATTGAAATTTTAAATTCTTTTCTTCAAAAGTGATCTTCTTGCACATAAGCAACGAAACTTTAAATTCTTCCTGAAATGTGCTCCTCTTACGGCAGAGGCAACGAAACTTTAAATTTTCTTTTTTTTTTGGAATGTGCTCTTCTTGCAACAAAGACAATGAAACTTTAAAATTCTTTTTTTTTTATTTTTCCTGAAATGTGCTCCTCTTGCAGCAGAGTTGATGAAACTTTAAAAATTTTTTTCCTGAAATGTGCTCATCTTGCAACAGAGGAAATGAAACTTTAAAATTTTTTTCCCTGAAATGTGCTCCTCTTGCAGAAGAGGTGATGCAACTTTAAAATTCTTTTTTCTTTTTTTGAATTTTTCCTGAAATACGCTCCTCTTGCAGCAGAGGCGATGAAACTTTAAATTTTTCCTAGAAAGGTGCTCCTTTTGCTGCAGAGGCAACGAAACTTTAAAATTTTTTTCAAAAAGTGCTCCTCTTGCGGCACAGGTGATGAAACTTTAAAACTTTTCTGAAATGTGCTCCTCTTGCAGCAGAGGCAATGAAACTTTAAAATACTTAAAATTTTGCCCGGAGGACTTGAAATTTATGCTCAGAGGACTTGGAATTGCCCGGAGGACTTATCACTTATGCCCGGAGGTCTTAAATTTGTGCCCGGAGGACTTGAGATTTGTTCAAAGAATCTGAATTTGTGTCCGGAGGAATTAGGATTTGTGCCCGGAAGACTTATCATTTATGCCCGGAGGTCTTAAATTTTGAAATTTGTGCCCAGAGGACTTAGCATTGCTTTGAAAGATTGGAAATTTATGCCCGGAGGGCTTAAATTTGTGCCCGGAGGTCTTTGAAATTTTGCCCGGAGGTCTTGAAAATTTTTGCCTGGAGGTCTTAAATTTGTGCTCTGAGTACTTTGAAATTTTGCCCAGAAGACTTAAAATTTATGCTTGGAGGTCTTGAAATTTGTACCCGGATGACTTGGAAATTGTGCCCGGAGGACTTGACATTTGCCCGGAGGACATAGAATTTATGCTTGGAGGTCTTAGGACTGTGCCCGAAGGACTTTAGAATTTTGCCCGGAGGACTTGAAATTTGTGCCCGGAGGACTTATAATTTGTGCCCGGAGGACATGACATTTATGCCCGAAGGTCTTCTAATTGTGCTCGGAGGACTTAAAAATGTTACCCGAAGGACTTATAATTTGTGCCCGGAGGACTTGACATTTGCCTAGAGGACTTAAAATTGTACCTAGAGGACTTGGAAATTTATGCTCGAAGGACTTAGAATTTATGCTTGGAGGACTTGAAATTATGCCCGGAGGACTTGGAATTTTGCTCAAATGTCTAAAATTTGTGCCCAGAGGACTTAGAGTTGATTTGAAAGATTTGACATTTTGAAATCTATGCCCGGAGGACTTGAGATTATGCTCGGAGGTCTTGAAATTTGTGCCCGGAGGTCTTGAAATTTGTGCCCAAAGGTCTTAGCATTTTATCTGATTAGTTTGAAACTTAATTTGAAAATTTGCCCAGAGGACTTGGAGATTTTGCTAGAGGACTTAGAATTGCTTCTTCAATCTTAATTAAACATAGCACTAGTCAAACTGGATTTGAAATTTTCTTTATTATGAGCAAATTTGACTTTCTTATCTTATAAAAGGTTGTATAACCTTTAAAATCTTGATTGGATGGTGTCAAGCCTTCAGCTTGAGAAACATGTTTTAATTTCAAAATTTTACACAAAAACTTTCAATGCTGATAATATATGATACTGTGCATGTATGCATGAATGCATGGCATTCAATCCTGTACATTGTCTAACTTTGAAATTCCTTCCTATCTCGCCGAAGACGCACATCATTTGTCTTTTGTATCTTCTTTGCCCTAACATGATCATGAAAGCTCCTTTCTGTTTCTCATTTTTGCAGATTTCTTTCACTCTCATCATAGCCTTTTGACGAAAAGCACTAAAAATTTTTCTCATAACTATTTTCCAAGGGAAATGAATCTAAATTTCACAAGTGATTCTTGATCCTTTCGAAAGATTAGTGATTACTTTTCAAGGTGAGTGACATAAATCCTATTAAGATCTTTTTAACTGGACAATTGAAAGTTTGATGCACCAGGATGTTTGTTTGGGGAATATTTTGCCACTTATCCAAAAAACAATGGTTTCTTTCTTGGCTCAAAATGGTTTTCTTAAAATACCATCGCTTTTCTTCCCTTTTTTTTTGAACAAAATTTTGAATGAGAAAAGAAACAAAATATTTACAACTTGGTTTGACAATCTCTTAAATTCTTTAATAATGGCATTCTACAAATGTCAAGATGAGATACGAATAACTAAGGTCTTTTCTGTTTAGGAAGAGTATGTACAAGAAGAAAGGTTCAAACTTTTTCAGAAAAATGTTGGACAATCAAGTGACATCCAAATCTCTACGCCTCTCGAGGGTTTCTCAAAGCTTGATGATTCTTTTCCATATTTGCAATTCATGTCACTGCTTGATTTGTAGCTCTAAGAGTTCATTGTTTACTCTAGACTGCCCTTTTCGGGATTTCACCCTAGAGCTTCGCTCTTTCTTTTCTCTTTCTTTCTTCTTTTTTTTTGTTCCACCATGCATTCAAAATTTCATTCAAACCAAATAATAGTGAGAATTTTCTAGAAAAGAGCTCTTCGATACCAGCATTCATATTTGATCAAAATGGACTTTTAAGTACGTAATGTAGGCCATGGTTCAGGGTTTTTAAAGAATAGATAAATATGCCCAAAAATGTTGTTTAAGGGTGATCAATCCAAGGATCATTTCTTCTCATATGGATGTCTATCAATTTCATTCTTCGAAGCACCTTCCTTTTTCTACTTTTTCATGTATCTCTTCTTTTTCTTCTCTCTTTTTTTTTTCAAAATACTTTTCATTCTTTGAAGCACCTTTCTTTGTGTACTTTCCCATATATCCCTTCTCCTTTTTTTTCATTTTTCTCCCTTTTTTTTCCATTAATTCATGTCTAAGATTTCAAAAACATATTAAATCTTATTTGATCGAAAACAAAAGTTTAATCATTCATTTTCTTTGAAGAGATATTTTCTGAACATGCCCTCGGTGTGGAGGGTGATCCTTGGAAGAGGTTTATTGTCAAAGAAATTATCAGGCTCAAAAGGGGTAGCAAAAGGATAATGTTTATATTTGTGAATGGAATATGAAAGACGACCATTCATCATCTCAAATTAAGATGCTTATATTGAAAAGCAATTCTTAGGACAAGTTTTTCTTTTAGCTTTTGAAATCATTTGAATATCATGTTTGCATGGTGTCACGATCAATTTCATTTTTTCTTCTTTTTTCTCTTTTTTTTTCTTTCCCTCCCCTTTTTTTTTGGTTTTCTTGTAATACACCCATTTAATATGACAGAGCTTGACCTCACACACCACATCTTCATTTAAGGAAAAAAGTGATGCGCAACTCAAGGTATTATGCAGATGGACATCGATGGAAAATCCTCAACTCTGGTTCTCTTTTTTCTTGTTTTGTTTTTTTTTTTTGCTCCAAAACATGGGCGAAAGGCATCTTAGGAGTATAAGATTGAAGAGTCTGGGATTTGTATATGAATTTGGGTGGAAATGTATTTCAAAATGATCTTGCCAAAAATCAAACTGCCGATATCCAAAATCTTCGAGATTGTCATTGAGTTCCAAATGATCTTCAAAACGTTTTGCAAGTTGGTCATTTCTTTGAAAAGCACTAACAATAAAGTCCCATCATGTTCAAATGGGAAGCAAATCGGACTTTCAAAATCTTATGCCCCAATTTAGCTTTTTGGCTTTATTAAGATACGATCCTGGAACAATTTAAGACATTCATCTTTGATAGTAATCACTAATTTTCTTAGAATCATTTTATCATTATTGTGAAGAAAAGAAATATTCTTGTCATATGCCACTGGAAAATAAATTATGCAGAAAGTTGTGCTCATACAATTGTCTCCTAGGCCAATAGAAATGACAAGCATTTTCCAACAAAATACAGATTTCAAAATCTCAAAATCTTCATTTCCCTCCAGATTGATTTGCCAAAATGCCATAACTATGTACCAAAGTGGACTTCCACTGTTCCACGCCAATGGAAATGACAAAGCATTTTTTAACAAAATACACACTTCGAGATCTCAAAATCTTCATTTTCCTCCAGATTGATCTGCCCAAATGCCATGATTTTACACAAAAGTGGACTTCCACTGTTCCATAAGTTCTCGAGTCAAGATTCCACCATTGATGAGTTCTTCAACCCTTTCCTTCAACTGCCTGCATTTTTCTGTTGAATGCCCAATTGCCCTCATGTGATAGTCACATCTGCTATTCGAATCATAGCTTTTGGCCAATAGGTTTGGTGCTGTTCTCAAAGGTATCGGGGTCAAATATTGGTTTTTTACCAAAAAGTGCAAGGATCGGAGATTGGAATTGGGATTTTTCCTTGGTTGCTTCTCGCTCTTTTTCCGTTGTTTATTAATTGTTGAGGAGGTTGAGCTACTGGCCTAGGTATAAAGATAGGCGCATGAGCAACAGTTGGAGGGTAAGAGTTTGCTTGGAATCCTGGTTGTGGGATTGGTGAATAAAGATAAAGATCACAAGAAACATTGTTCAAGGTTGGATGGTATTATGGGTGAGACAAATAGGGATGATGTGGAGCGAAGTTTCTGGGAAATTGCCCCTCAAATGTTACAGCTTGCACTTTTTCTTCCATTCTTTCTGGCTTGTTATCAGTAATGTCACCTATCTTGATCTTTCCTCTCTTGATTGCATTCTCAATCATCTCTCCGAAGGCTACCATATCGGCAAAATTCTTAGTAACATTCCCAATCATCCTATCATAATACGGTGCTTGGAGGGTACTAAGAAACAGAGCTGTAGTCTCTTTTTCTGTAAGGGGAGGCCGAACTTGGGTAGCAACATTCTTCCATCTCTGGGCATATTCTCTAAAGCCTTCAGTAGCTTTCTTCTCCATGGTTTGCAAAGATAAACAATTCGAGGCTAGATCCACAATATGCTTATATTGGGTGACGAATGCCCTTGCCAAATCTTCCCATGAGTGAACATCACCCTACCCAATTATGTATACCACCTAGCAGCAGATCCTTTAAGGCTATCTTGGAAAACGTGAATCAACAGCTTGTCATCATGCACATGTGCTGCCATCTTTCTACAGTACATAGTGATATGGGCTTTCGGACACGTAGTCCCATCGTACTTCTCAAATTTGGGGCCTTAAACTTTAGAGGAATGACCACACCAGGTACTAAGCATAATCTAGTTGCATCCAAAGATCCATGGAAATCCATTCCTTCGACTATCCGAAGCCTTTCTTCTATAAGCTCTATCTTTTGTTGGGAACATGAGCCTTCTTTCACTTATGGCATCCCTTGATCTTTGTGACTATCCAAATTGGCAATACAAATTGTTTCGAGAGGGTTCATTGTAGGAGTTACATGCCCATAAAATTGACTAGGGTCAACTGCAGATGGCATATTAGGACATACATAACCTTTAGTGGGCATTAATTGTGGCTCTTGAGGTGGTTGGGTTTCTTGTGAGCCAATGTTAAATAGGCGACAAGAATCCTCAGCATTTCGCAATCGATGCCCTTCTTGAGTAGCTAATTCTCCCATTTTTCCATCATTCAACTTTTTCAACAAACCTATCATCTGTGATAATTGCTCTCTCATCTCTTGTCGTGCTTTGTCCATCTTTTCCATCCGAATCATTTCTGTCTCTTCCATGGTCCAAAACTATTTTTAGAGTTTTTCAATGTTCAAGTCGCCTTTATACCAAATCTGTCATAACCCTAAATTAGATGTCATGCTTGCCATGCTAACATGAAGCTTTTATTATAAGGAAATTGTATATCTACATGAAAAAGAAATTTCATTCTTGTTATTTTTTACATTTCACAAGTTACACACCAAACCAAATTTTATTTGCCTTTGATCATCTGTTTGTTTTTTTTTTTGGAAAACAGTTTTTGTTAACCTTGTTATTCTTCTATCAAAATTGTATTATGCACATATGAATGAAGTAAATGCAAACTTATATAAAATCTTGTAACATTCATATTCATAAAGGAATTGTTTACAAGATTCAAAAGTTCCTTACTAAACTCTCTACTATTCTAGTGCCCCCAATATTCAAAGTCTTTCAAAAAGGAATTTCACCACAACAGCTACCCTTTTCACCCTTTAAACTCTAATCAAGCATGGCAGACTCCTGGTTAAACACCTCCCCTATATCAAGCAATTTTGCATCAATCAATCCTTTCACCTTATACTTGAAAGCCATTTCATCGTCTACCATAGGATCATCATCTGGACAGTTGAGAGCATCGGAGTGTTCCTGGCAAGCCATTTCATGAAAAGTCGTTTGGTCTCCACTTGCTGATGATTCAACATGTAGTTGTCTTAGAAATGACGATGACCCTTGAGGATGAACCGCTTTAGTCTCTCCAAAGCTTTCAAGCATCTTCATTATCTTAGTTAGTTTCCCCTTTATCTCCCGTATATCATGTCCAAACTCCTCTTGATTATTCTCCAAAATAGTAAGTCTAGCTTCTAATTGATCTCCCATGTCTTTAACCCCCCTTTAACCCAAAAAGACAAATAACCTCCTCATTATGTGAATGCATTAATGTAATGATGTATGCCATGCTAAAATTTACAAATAAAAGAATCAAAATTTTCTCTTATTTAAGTTCAATGAATGAATTCTTTTTTTTTAGATTTTGATGATTTCCCTTTTTTTAAGAATAGATTTTTCTTCTTTTATTTAAAAAAAACATTTCTTATTTTCACACCAAAATTTATTTTCTTTAACCTCCTTTTATTTTTTAGGGAATGGGATAATGTAAAAAAAATTCGTGTCTATGCATAAGTTCCAAAAAAGAATTATTTATTATTATTTTTAAATAGTATTAAAGAATGAAGGGGTATTTTCATGTTATTTTTAGACAAAGAAGAAAAATTGAATAAATCTTTGTTTTATTCTTTAAAATTGTAAGATTGTAAAATTGTGAAATTTCATTTTGAGAATGACATTAAAAAAAACCTCTTGATTTTATGAAAGCACAAATCTAAAAATTATTAGAGTTATGATATGAAAACAAAAAGTAAAAATATTCCCTCATGTGTCCTAATCTCGGGATAATTTTGACAAAAATTGGACATGGCTCTACCTAAGGCTGGCCTTTTGAGGCTCTCTATATACTGAGCTCAGTTTTAAGAAACTAAAGGTTCCCAAACCATTTCTTACTGACGTCCACTCTGGACTAGTAGAGAAATAATTTGAGTGGGAGTATTTCACTTGCCATTGCGGAGGTTATTACCTCACGAGAGCATAGCTACTCTACCCCCTCTTAAGAGGGACGGAACCCGAGTATAGAGCTCATGTTATGCAAATGTACATGAAAGTGTGTGCATGAGGGAACATGTCATACTCAAATTAAATTATTATCTTTATCCTAAATGCCTCAACAATTTATTAACAACAAGTATGTACAAATATAAAAAATAAAATAAATAACATAAAAAGCAAATGCAAACAAAATTATTTTCAAAATCCAAGCGAATTAAGTTTAAATATCAATCAGGACTATTAAATTATAACTTCGGATAACACATGATTAATGAATGGCTTGACCCTCAAAAAGTCCCTAGCGGAGTCGCCAAGCTGTCGTAACGATTTCGTTCTCAACAATTTTGAAAACATTTAAAAACAAGGGGAGTCGCCACCAATCTTTTTTGTCTAGGTGTGATTGGTCACCTAAAATATTAATCTTTTTAACAAAATCTCAAAATTAATTAAGTTTTATTAAAAAGACAATTTTTGGTCTGCGAAAACAAAATCGGGTCTGGGAGTACGGTTACGCGTGGGGAAGGATTAGCACCCTCACGACGCTGGTTAAAAAATGGTACCATAGTAATCATATGTTATCCTTTGGTTTTAATAAAATGGTCTTAATTTAATATTTAATTCATTTATTATATATAAAAAAAATTCGTGCATTTGCTTAAAAAATTACTATTATATATGTTTTAAAAAATTTCATTATGAAAATCAACTTGAACACCATTTATTGAAAAATTAAATCAAATATCCCAATACTCTGGTAACATTTGAAATAATTTTCCTCACCTAGAGATTTCTTAAGAATCACTACTTGTGAGTTCTATAGAATCTCATCTTCGGTGGGGCTTACGCTATTTTATAATTAATCATGTACACATGTAGTATTGATAAAAACGTATGATGCATATGAAACTTAAAAGAAATTTTATTTATTTTGATTTTATTAATGAAACTCTTGATATTGAAAATTTTAGCTAAATATCTCAATACTCTGGTAACATTTAGATAATTCCTCTCACCTAAGGATCAGTCAAGAAATCACTACTTGTGAGTTTCTTGACATCCCATCATCGGAAGAATTTCATTTATCTTGAAATTATTTTTTAAATTTATTATCTTGATTCCTTCGATTATTCCCTAAATCAACATAAACACCATTTATTGAAAAATTAAATCAAATATCTCAATACTCTGGTAACATTTGAAATAATTTTTCTCACCTAGGGATCAGTAAAGAAATCACTACTTGTGAGTTTCATGACATCCCATCATCGGAAAATATTTACTTAAATTTTAATTTTTATAAATATGATGCAAATATATTAAAAATACGTAAAATAAATTATTTAACAAAATAAATAAATAAATACTAAATGAATAAATAAATGAAAAAATATATATATATACCCACGGATTGGGCTTAGAACCCAAAGAGATCTGTCCACAAAGGCCTAAGTCAGACAGCCCAAGTTGAAGGGCCCAAAGAGGTCCCAAGGACTGGGCTCAGTTGGATTGGCCCACCAGAACCAGGCGCGGGTTGGGTCGGCAATGGGGCGACGCGCGGATCTTGATCGGGTGAGGGTTGGGCGTGTGGATCGGGTCGGTCAGCTGGCATGCGAATCTTTCCCTCCTCGATGGGTCGGGCGCGCAGATCCCAAGTCGGATCCAGGTCCACGCGCGGGTCACCTCGTTTCTTTCTTTTTTGTTTTTTTTTAGCTATAAAAACAAACACTTTTTTTTTCATTCTTCATTTTCAACTTTTTTCTTAAAAACATTTCAAAGCTCTCAAAGCTCTCGGCCAGGCAATTTTCAGCCACCGCCAGACCGCCATGCGCCGCTGTCGGCCACCGTCTCTGGTGGCCAAAAATCAAAAAGATTACTGCTTTCTAAAGCTTCTCCCCCTCCTCTTTTCGATTCCGACCTTCGATTCACTCAAAAATAACCCTAACCTCATAGATCTGACTAAGACCGAAAAGATCTTTCCTTTTTTGTTTTGTTTTTCTTTTCTTTTTTTGTGGTTTGTTGATGGTGTTGACTTGGATTGTGGCTTTATGATTGGCTGTCCGTTGTGTCTTTGCAGGTTTTTGGGCGCTGCCTTTTGAGTGGTGGTTTGTGTTGTTGTGTCGGTTGTGGGAAATGGTTGTCTGTTGTAATGGTAGTGGTCGGTGGCCGATTTGGCTACCAAAGGGCTCAGGTTGTAGAGGAAGGGATGATGATGGTGTGGTGGTTTTTGGTGAGCCAAGGATCGAAAGGGTTGTGGCTGTGTTGGGCAGTGATTGCCGGTGGGGGGAATGTGGCTGGTACTGAGTGTTGTAGGTTCTGTCTGTCGAGCAAAAAGAGAAGAGCCAAAATAACCGACCCCCCTTGGTAGTGACTGGATGGTGGGTTTTTACAGGGAGTAAGCTGGCCTGGGGTTTCTGCTGTGATGGGATAGAGTAGGCATAATAGGAGGCTGGGTGATGGATGAGTGACAGGAACTACACCAGCGGCTGATGGACAACAGAACAAAAAATAATAATAATAAAAGAAGAAAAGATAATAATAATAATAAAAAGTAACAACAATAATAATAATAGGAAAAAATTAGGTGTCTACAATATGTATATATGAAAATTATATTCATGTGAAATTTGATATCATATTTTGATAATAATGTCTAAAGCATAAGAAGAAGTAAGAATGATATTGACAAACTAGTCTAAGTAATGTTATGTGAAAGGAAAAAGTTAGTTGGTATTTGGATAGTGACAAGGATGTCACAGATTGGTATTAGAGCTGATTTGACTGAAGTTTGTCGATGTTAATAAGCTAAATTTAGAGTATATCCCCAATGTACTGTACTGGTCTACATAATTATGAGTAGTATAACTGTTTAAAGTTATACTAAATCGTGTTATCTGGTGGTAATATTAACAGAATGAGTACTTGAAGGAGGGGTACTAGACGAGGACGAGGACGGGGTCGTGAGGAACCGCCCCCAACACAGTCTTCTCCTCCATCTCCACTACATAGCCCGAATACCAGGCTAGCGAAAATGAATAAGCACATGGAGAACATGGCAGCGATGTTCACACAATTTATGTCGAACTTCCCGAACGTGGCCACGAGTGTACCAACAGCTACCCCTGCTATTCCACCTACTCCTACGGTACAGCCCCACCAGTCCCAGCTACTGAGAGGTGGGATCCTACAGCTTATTGCAGTGTGACTTTGATCAAAGAGTTTAAGAAGCTAGATCCGCCTAAGTTTAAGGGGGACATAACCTAATGTGAATTTGGAGGACCAAATTCTCTAAGGTGGGGAGAATGTGAAATCCCTAATTTCCTGTAATTTTTCCCATACTTGTATAGTTTTCCAACTGAATTAATTGGATAAATGTAAAATTCTGATTTTATAAATGATGTATGGGACATTTGAGGAATTAAAGGAATTGAGGGTCAAATGGTCAAAGGGTCAAAGGAGGTGGTCAATGGCTGAGATAATGATCATGCATTAATGGGCATTAAATGCCATGGCATGACTCACCATCATCTCCATCACCCCACGGCAGCACCATTTTCCCAACTTCCTCTCCCTCTCGTTTCCACTCCATTTCCTCTAAGTGTCAATTCCAATTATCTTGACAAACCACCATCTCATGCCATCGATTCATTAAGCTTCTAAAACAAAAATCGATCCTTGCCACTAGACTAAGCTATATCCGAAGTTTGGTATATTGAATCCAAGTATTAGAAGAGATCTCAAAATCTGAAAATTTGGTGAATTGCAAAGGTAAGGGATGGAAGTAGCTTTAGTTGATTTTATTGATGGTTTGGGATTGTATAAAGTTAGTATAGTAGATTTATTGAGGTTTGATTGTATGAAATTGTGCAGCTTTGAAGAAGTGAAAAAGGACAAGTGTTGGTGCAACCAAGCTTGAGGATAAATTGCAATCGAGGTAAAGAATTTATGTAACGGACGTAGGGTGGCTATGTCCACATGTTTTAATGTATTTTTAACTGTTTTGGAGAGAAGTACAAGTTGGTTTAAGTGCAGGAAAAGTGACATCTTGGGTCCTACTCCTAGTACCAATTAGGCTAGGAGCAACCGACTGCCTCAAGTAGCAGCTGACTGCCTTAAGTAGCAGCCGACTACCTAGAGACAACCAAAGCGGAGATTTTCGAAAATCGAGACAAACCGTCAACCGCTATGTAAGCCAGTCGACTGCCATTTTCCCAAAAAGTATTCTGTTTCAAACCAGTCGATTGTTTTATTGAAAAAGCATTCCGTTTCAAAACCAGCCGACTGCCTAGGGGGTCAATCGACTGCTATGCTTTCAAAAGCATTTTGTTTCAAAAATAGCCGACTGCCCAAGGGGCCAGTCGACTGCCTTTTCTAGGGAAGCATACTGTTTCAAAACCGGTCAACTGCTATTCGGGACCAGTCGACTGCCCTATTTGTATTTCGAAAAATAAATAAATTGAATTTCAAAAAGGAAAAGAAATTCAGTAAAGCAAATTATGTGATAGCAGCCGACTGCCCTAGAGACCAGTCGACTGCCCATTTGAAAATATGGTTTTTAGAACCTATTTTAAGAAAGTATATTTGTATTTGTTAAAGGTTATATGAATAAGGTTTTGGAGACTATGAATTTCTTGAAAGAACATGCACATTATTTGTACTTGATCTTGGCTGAGGAGCCCTAGTCCGGTCCTCAGACCAACAGTAAGGCACCTGACTAGTAAGCACTGTGGGCTATAGACAATGACCATACGTCTCTCACTTGTTCGGCTTTGGGGAGGATCCTTGGCCCATACATGGGTACGCCACTTATTTGATATCTCTCTTGGATTATCCCTTACGGGATATATTTGTGGTATCCTTATGAGATCTCTCTTGGATTATCCCTTACGAGATATATTTGCTGTATCCATTATGAGAATTACTTGGTGCATGATTCTATTAGATATAAATTGTCTCCCATCTATTTGAAAGTATTTGATATTATTTGCATATATGATTTCACGTGATTTGAGATCCGTAGAAATCTTTGGAAGATATGGATTTACTTCTATTTGATGTTTGCGAAAAATATATATGGCATACGCTTTATAATGATTTTACATGACATTATAGAGCTAAGCAGGAAAACTGCATATAGTGATATAGTACGCTCTTTTACATAAGTTTCTTACTGAGCGTAAACTCACTCCTTTACAAACATTTTTCATACAGATTACTTGAAGTAATTCCCATTCCGGATAAAGGAGCACATTTTGGGATTTTGATATACCTTCGAGACGCGTTTCCCACTAGTTATTTGAAGGTATAGTCATTTAGCCGTGTACTTCGGCTATTGTACAATACGATATCACAATTGTGTATATTTGGGGAATAGGTTATGTAAGTATTTGAAATCCTGATTATGTGACACATGTTTATACATAAAAATTATATTCATGTGAAAATGGATATTTTACTTTGATAATAATGCCTAAAGCATTGATAAGAAGAAGTAAGATTGACATTGATAAACTAGTCAATTTATTTGTTATGTGAACAAAAAGTTAGTTGTTATTTGGATAGTGATGAGGACGTCACAGATTGGTATCAGAGCTGATTTGACTGAAGTTTGTCGATGTCAATAAGCTAGAATTAGAGTATTTTCCCAATGTACTGTACTAGTCTACTTGATTATGTGTAATAACTGTTTGAAGTTATACTAAATCAAGTTATTTGGTGGTAATATTAACAGAATGAGTACTCGAAAGAGGGGTACTAGACGAGGACGAGGAAGGGGTCATGATGAACCGCCCCCAGCACAGTCTTCTCCTTCATCTCCACCGCATAGCCCGAACACAAGGCTAGCGAAAATGGAGAAACATATGGAGAACATGGCCGCGATGTTCACACAGTTTATGTCGAACTTCCCTAACGTGGCCATGAGTGTACCAACAGCTCCACCTACTGTACCTCCTACACCTACGGTACAACCCCCACCAGTCCCAGTTACTGAGAGACGGGATCCTACTGCTTATTGTAGCGTGACTTTGATTAAGGAATTTAAGAAGCTGGATCCACCCAAGTTTAAAAGGGGACAGTGATCCATTGGCTGCGGAGAATTGGATGAAGGAGATCACTAAGTCATTCGGGTACATGACTTGTACCGAGAGAGAAAAAGTAGGATGGCTGCCTACTTATTAGTGGATAAGGCCGAACCATGGTGGCAAGCCACTCAGACAGTGTTAGAAACTCGGCATTCTGAGGTAATGTGGGATTTATTTTTGGAAGCCTTCAATGAACAATACGTCCCACGCACTGCTCAGAGGAGATTGCAAGTGGAATTTCTGAACTTGACTTAGGAGAATATGACGGTTAGCCTATATGAGTCTAAGTTCATTACACTGAGCAGATTTGATCCGGAAGTATTGAGAAGAGAGGATCATAAGACCTATCGATTCATGGAGGGATTGAGACCTTCCATTTGGTCTAAGCTATATCACTTGGATATTACTACCTATGGAGAGGCAATCTATAAGGTTCAGTTGTGTGAGCAGGACTATAAGTTTCATCAGGCCGACTTTCGAGCCAGGAATAAAGGTAAAGAACCTATGAAGCGAAAGTCAGATGAGAAAGCCTCGAGTGATAGATATCCATGTAGGAGAAGTAGGCCTTATGACAGAGCCTTAATAAGTAAGCAAATCCATTTTAAGAAAATATATTGTCTTAATTGAATGGTTATATGGAATTATGCTAAATTTAGGAGTTATCATGATTATGGTACAGGAACTCCTAGACCAACCGAGATCAAGATAAGTGATGAGAGATCCCGACATCCAGCTGGTAGTACCGCTAGCTCACCGAGGAGTACAATGCCAAGGTGCAAGCATTGAGGGAAATTCCATGGGTCGCAGCCCTGTCGGTTTGCGAGTGGGGCTTGCTATTGGTGTGGTGAGTAGGGAAATTGAATAAAGGATTGTCCCAAGATAAATCAGATGGTGCCTGAAGAGTCAGAGAAGACCCTTCAACCGCAACCTAAGACCACCCAGCCTCAGCGTAAGGCTACAGCGACAGAGAAAGGAAAGGCAACTGTGACTCAGGGTCCGGTGTTTGCCATTGATAAGGAGTCCGCTGATGCTTCATCTAAGATGCTTCAGGGTAAGATTTACCTTAATGACACATATGTCATTGCTTTATTTGATCCAGGCTCTACGCACTCTTTTGTGTCACCTGCAATTGCTATGAGATTACTTGCTAAGCCTGAGTATTTAGGACAATTGCTGTAAATAAATACTCCTTTTACGGAGTCCCAAATGACGGACATAGTGTATTGTAGTTGTAAGCTACGAGTAGGAGAAAGAGAATCAATAGCTGACCTAATCCTACTGAATATGTATGGATTTGATGTTATATTAGGAATGGATTGGTTAGCTAAGAATCATGTGATGCTTGATTGTCATGCTAAGAATATGATTTTCTCCTCTCCCGTTAGCTATGTTGTAAATTTTGCAAATACTTAATACAAAAGTATGTTTGCTGATTTGATTAATTGAAATCGAAGTAATAGAATATACTTGTGATGTGAAGGGTTTATAGCGTATGTGGAGGACGTAGATCAGAAACGTCCCGCACTTCATGAAATTTCGATAGTCAGGGAATTTTTCGAGGTGTTTCCGAATGATCTTCCAGAACTTCCTCCAGATAGGGAGATAGAGTTCAATATCGATTTGGTGCCGGGGACTAAGCCCATTTCTAGATCGCCCTATCGGATGGCGTTGGTGGAATTAGAGGAATTGAAGAAGCAGCTTCAGGAGTTACTAGACAAGGGATTCATACGACCCAGCGTATCCCCTTAGGGTGCTCCTGTACTGTTTATTCGGAAGAAAGATGGTAGTATGAGACTATGCATAGACTACCGATGGCTGAATAAGGTAACAATCAAGAATAAGTATCCTCTTCCCAGGATTGATGACCTATTTGATCAACTTAAGGGTGCACAAGTCTTTTCCAAGATAGACTTGAGATCGGGATATCACCAATTGAAGATTCGGAGTGAAGATATTTCTAAGACTGCATTCAGGACACAGTATGGTCACTATGAATTTCTAGTGATGCCATTTGGTTTGACCAATGCACCCGCGGCTTTTATGAACTTGATGAATGATGTGTTCAAGTCGTACTTGGACCAGTTTGTCATTGTCTTTATCGATGACATATTGGTGTATTCGAGGTCTCTAGAAGAGCATGAGCAGCACTTAAGGATAGTTTTGGAAACCCTTAGAGATCGAGGATTGTATGCCAAGCTAAGTAAGTGTGATTTCTGGCTAGATCATATCTCCTTCTTGGGTCATATAATTAGCAAAGACGGAGTTTCGGTCGATCCATCAAAGATTGAAGCTATGGTTCAATGGGAGAGACAGAAGATAGTGACGAAGATAAGGAGTTTCTTAGGTCTAGCTGGCTACTACTGAAGATTTGTGGAGGGTTTCTCAAGGTTAGCTGCTCCATTAACGCGCTTGACGTGCAAGGAAGTGAAGTATGAATGGAACGATGCCTGTGAGCAAAGTTTCCAAGAATTGAAGCATAGGTTGATGACTGCACCTATCCTCACCATTCCTAGTGGTTCAGGAGGATTTCGGTGTATAGTGATGCCTCAGGGCAAAGGTTTGGATGTATACTAATGCAGCATGGTAAGGTAGTTGCATATGGTTCTCGACAATTAAAGGACCATGAAAAGAACTACCCAACTCATGACTTGGAGTTAGCTGCAGTAGTATTTGCTCTGAAGATATCGAGACATTACTTTTATGGTGAGAGATTTCAAATTTTTACGGATCATAAAAGTCTTAAATATTTGTTCTCTTAAAGAGAATTGAACATGAGGCAAAGAAGATGGCTCGAGCTCCTAATGGATTATGATTGTGAGATCTTGTACCACTTAGGAAAAGCCAATGTGATGGCAGATGCTTTGAGCTGAAAGCAAGTAAGTATGGTGTCTTACATGATGATAAGAGAATATGCTGTTAGAACAGTTTGCAAGCCTCAATTTAAATGTTATGCCTTATGAGCAATATGGAATGATGGCTAGTTTGAGGATTGAGCTAGAGTTGATGGACAGAATTCGGGTTGCTCAAAGGGAAGATGCCAGTGTCTTGAGGCTATGGATGGGATCCAAACGGGTATAATCTCGAAATTCGATATTGGTAACGATGAAATTTTGAGGTTTAATAACCGTATATGTGTTCCTAAGGATAATGAGTTGAGGAAGCTAATTTTGACAGAAGCACACTCCACTAAGTATACTTTGCATCCAGGAAATACGAAGATGTATCATAATCTTCGTAATGTGTATTGGTGGACTGGCATGAAGAGAGACATAGCAAAATTTGTGGCGAAATGTCTCACATGTCAACAGGTTAAGGTAGAGCACCAAAGACCAACAGGTTTGTTACATCCTCTACCTATACCTATGTGGAAATGGGAACACATTACGATGGATTTTGCTATGGGATTGCCCAGGACCAAAAGGAACCATGCTGGTGTTTGGGTGATTGTGGATCGGTTAACCAAGTCAGCTCACTTCCTACCTATGAAGTCTACGGATACACTTAGTGCTTTAGCAGAATTATATGTAAGAGAAGTCGTTAGACTACACGATGTTCCAGTGAGCATCATATCGGATAGAGATTCTAGGTTTACATCTCATTTTTGGGAACATTTTCAGGAAGCCATGGGATCTCAGTTGAATTTTAGCACAGCTTTTCATCCGCAGATTGATGGGCAGTCCAAGCGCACTATTCAGACGCTCGAGGATATGTTAAGAGCTTGTGCTTTGGATTTTAAAGGCTCATGGGATGACCATCTACCATTGGCTGAGTTTGCATACAACAATAGCTATCATGCAAGTATCGGGATGGCACCATATGAGGCCTTATATGGTAGAAGGTGTTGATCACGAATTAGGTGGGAAGAAGTGGGTGAGCTTAGGTTATTGGCTCCAGATTTAGTCGAGCAAGCCTCTGAGGATGTTAAACTGATTTGTCAAAGACTTAAGATAGCTCAGAGTAGACAAAAGAGTTATGCGGATGCTCAACGGAGACCACTTGAGTTTTTGGTTGGAGAATATGTGTTTTTGAAAGTTTCTCCATCCAAAGGGATCATGAGATTTGGCCGACGAGGTAAGCTGAGTCCTCGCTACATCGGACCATTTGAGATCCTAGATCGTGTTGGAGATGTGGCCTATAGGTTGGCACTACCTCTGAAGTTATCAAGAGTACACAATGTCTTTCATGTGTCGATGCTTCGGAAATATAATCCGGATCCGTCTCATGTCATTGAATATGAACCTTTGGAGATTCGAGAAGACATGAGTTATTTGGAGAAACCGATTCGGATTTTGGATAGAAAAGATAAAGTGCTCAGGTCTAAGACGATTCCACTGGTTAAAGTTCTTTGGCAATACCATACCACGGAAGAAGCTACATGGGAGCTAGAGAGCTTGATGAAAGAGAAGTATCCGGAATTATTTGAGACATAACCTAATGTGAATTTGGAGGACCAAATTCTCTAAGGTGGGGAGAATGTGAAATCTTCAATTTCCTGTAATTTTTCTCATACTTGTATAGTTTTCCAATTGAATTAATTGGATAAATGTAAAATTCTGATTTTATAAATGATGTATTGGACATATGAGGAATTAAAGGAATTGAGGGTCAAAGGGTCAAAAGAGGTGGTCAATGGCTGAGATGATGATCATGCATTAATGGGCATTAAATGCCATGGCATGACTCACCATCATCTCCATCACCCCACGGCAGCACCATTTTCCCAACTTCCTCTCCCTCTCGTTTCCACTCCATTTCCTCTAAGTGTCAATTCCAATTATCTTGACAAACCACCATCTCATGCCATCGATTCATTAAGCTTCTAAAACAAAAATCGATCCTTGCCACTAGACTAAGCTATATCCAAAGTTTGGTAGGTTGAATCCAAGTATTAGAGGAGATCTCAAAATCTGAAAATTTGGTTAATTGCAAAGGTAAGGGATGGAAGTAGCTTTAGTTGATTTTATTGATGGTTTGGGATTGTATAAAGTTAGTATAGTAGATTTATTGAGGTTTGATTGTATGAAATTGTGCAGCTTTGAAGAAGTGAAAAAGGACAAGTGTTGGTGCAACCAAGCTTGAGGATAAATTGCAATCGAGGTAAGGAATTTATGTAACGGACGTAGGGTGGCTATGTTCGCATGTTTTAATGTAATTTTAACTGTTTTGGAGAGAAGTACAAGCTGGTTTAAGTGCAGGAAAAGTGACATCTTGGGTCCTACTCCTAGTACCAATTAGGCTAGGAGCAGCCGACTGCCTTAAGTAGCAACCAACTGCCTAGAGACAACCAAAGCGGAGATTTTCCAAAATCGAGACAAACCATCAACCGCTATGTAAGCCAGTCGACTGCCATTTTCCCAAAAAGTATTCTGTTTCAAACCAATCGACTGCTATATGGACAGTCGACTGTTTTTATTGAAAAAGTATTCTATTTCAAAACCAGCCGACTGCCCAGGGGGCCAGTCGACTGCCTTTTCTAGGGAAGCATTCTATTTCAAAATCAGTCGATTGCTATTCGGGACCAGTCGACTGCCCTATTTGTATTTCGAAAAATAAATAAATTGAATTTCAAAACAGAAAAGAAATTCAGTAAAGCAAATTATGTGATAGCAGCTGACTGCCCTAGAGACCAGCCGACTGCCCATTTGAAAATATGGTTTTTAGAACCTATTTTAAGAAAGTATATTTGTATTTGTTAAAGGTTATATGAATAAGGTTTTGGAGACTATGAATTTCTTCAAAGAGCATGCACATTATTTGTACTTGATCTTGGCTGAGGAGCCCTAGTCCGGTCCTCAGACCCACAGTAAGGCACCTGACTAGCGAGCACTGTGGGCTATAGACAATGGCCATACGTCTTTTACTTGTTCGGCTTTGGGTAGGATCCCTGGCCCATACGTGGGTACGCCATTTATTTGATATCTCTCTTGGATTATCCCTTACGAGATATATTTGTGGTATCCTTATGAGATCTCTCTTAGATTATCCCTTACGAGATATATTTGCTGTATCCATTATGAGAATTACTTGGTGCATGATTCTATTGGATATAAATTGTCTCCCATCTATTTGAAAGTATTTGATATTATTTGTATTTGCATATATGATTTCACGTTATTTGAGATCCATAGAAATCTTTGGAAGATATGGATTTACTTGTATTTGATATTTGTGAAAAATATATATGGCATACGCTTTATAATGATTTTACATGACATTATAGAGCCAAGCAGGAAAACTGCATATAGTGATATAGTATGCTCTTTTACATAAGTTTCTTACTGAGCGTAAACTCACTCCTTTACAAACATTTTTCATACAGATTACTTGAAGTAATTCCCGCTCCGGATAAAGGAGCACATTTTGAGATTTTGATATACCTTCGAGACGCGCTTCCCACTAGTTATTTGAAGGTATAGTCATTTGGCCGTGTACTTCAGCTATTGTACAGTACGATATCACAATTGTGTATATTTGGGGAATAGGTTATGTAAGTATTTGAGATCCTGATGTATGTGATACATGTTTATACATGAAAATTATATTCATGTGAAAATGGATATTTTACTTTGATAATAATGCCTAAAGCATTGATAAGAAGAAGTAAGATTGACATTGATAAACTAGTCAATTTATTTGTTATGTGAACAAAAAGTTAGTTGTTATTGGGATAGTGACGAGGACATCACAGAATATGACGGTTAGCCAATACGAGTCTAAGTTCACTACGTTGAGCAGGTTTGATCCAAAAGTGTTGAGACGAGAGGAGCATAAGACTTACAGATTCATGGAGGGATTGAGACCTTCCATTAGGTCTAAGTTATATCCTATGGATATCACTACATATGGAGAGGCAGTCCGTAAGGCTCAACTGTGTGAGCAGGACTATGAGTTTCATTAGGCCGACTTCCGAGCTAAGAGTAAAGGTAAAGAACCAATGAAGCAGAAGTTAGACGAGAGAGCTTCGAGTGATAGATATCCATCTAGGAGAAGTAGACCTTATGATAGAGCTACGATAGGTAAGCAAATTAATTTTAAGAAAATGACTTTCGTCTTTATTAAATGGTTATATGGAACTATGCTAAATTAGGAGTTATGATGATTATGGTACAGGGACTCCTAGACCCACCGGGATCAAGATAAATGATGAGAGATCCCGACATCCTGTAGGTAGTACCGCTAGCTCGTCGAGAAGTACAATGCCAAGGTGTGAGCATTGCAGGAAATTTCATGGGGCACAGCCCTGTCGGTTTGTGAGTGGGGCTTGCTATTGGTGTGGTGAGCAGGGACATCGTAGTAAGGATTGTCCCAAGATAAATCAGAAGGTATCTGAAGAATCAGAGAAGACCCTTTAACCACAACCTAAGACCTCCCAGCCACAGCGGCAGAGAAAGGAAAGGCAACCGTGACTCAGGGTCGGGTGTTTGCTATTGATAAGGAATCCGCTGATGCTTCATCTAAGATGATACAGGGTAAGATTCACCTTAATGATACATATGTCCTTACTTTATTTGATCCAGGCTCTACACATTCTTTTATTTCTCCTATGGTTGCTATGAGATTACTTGTCGAGCCTGAGCATTTAGGACAATTACTGCAAATAAGTACTCCCTTTAGGGAATCTCAAATGACGGACATAGTGTATCATAGTTGTAAGCTACGAGTAGGAGAAAAAGAATTAATAGCTGACCTAATCCTACTGAATATGTATGGATTTGATGTTATTTTAGGAATGGATTGGTTAGCTAAGAATCATGTGATGTTAGATTGTCATGCTAAGAGTGTGATCTTCTCTTCTCCCGTTAGCTATGTTGTAAATTTTACAAATACTTAATACAAAAGTATGTTTGTTGATTGAATTATTTGAAATTGAAGTAATAGAATATAATTGTTATGTGAAGGATTTATAGCATATGTGGTGGACGTGGATCAGAAACGTCCCGAACTTCATGAAATTCCGGTAGTCATGGAATTTTTCAAGGCATTTCCGGACGATCTTCCAGGACTTCCTCCGGATAAGGAGATAGAGTTTACTATCGATTTGGTGCCAGGAACTGAGCCCATTTCGAGATCACCCTATCGGATGGCCTTAGTGGAATTAGAGGAATTAAAGAAACAGCTTCAGGAGTTACTAGATAAGGGATTCATACGACCTAGCGTATCCCCTTGGGGTGCTCCTGTACTATTTGTCCGGATGAAGGATGGCAGCATGAGGCTGTGCATTGACTACCGATGGTTGAATAAGGTGACAATCAAGAACAAGTACCCTCTTCCTAGGATTGACGATCTGTTTGATCAGCTTAAGGGTGCACAAGTCTTTTCCAAGATAGACTTGAGATCGGGATATCATCAATTGAAGATCCGGAGTGAAGATATCCCTAAGACAGCATTCAGGACACGGTATGGTCACTATGAATTACTAGTGAAGCTGTTTGGTTTGACCAATGCACCCGCAGCTTTTATGAATTTGATGAATGATGTATTCAAACAATATTTGGACCAGTTTGTCATTGTCTTTATTGATGACATATTGGTGTATTCAAGGTCTCGGGAAGAGCATGAGCAGCACTTAAGGATAGTTCTGCAAACCCTTAGAGATCGAGGATTATATGCCAAGCTAAGTAAGTGTGATTTCTGGCTAGATCATATCTCCTTTTTAGGTCATATAATCAGTAAAGATGGAGTTTCGGTTGATCCATCGAAGACTGAAGTAGTGGTTTAATGGGAGAGACCGAAAACGGTGACGGAGATAAGGAGTTTTTTGGGTCTAGCTGGCTATTGCCGAAGATTTGTAGAGAGTTTCTCAGAGTTAACTGCTCCATTGACGCGCTTAACGTGCAAAGAGGTGAAGTTTGAATGGAATGATGCCTGCGAGAGTACCTTTCAAGAGTTGAATCGTAAGCTAACGAATGTACCTATCCTCACCATTCCTAGTGGTTCTGGAGGATTTGTGGTGTATAGTGATGCCTTAGGGCAAGGCTTGGGATGTGTACTAATGCAGCATGGTAAGGTAGTTGCATATGGTTCTCGACAATTAAAAGACCATGAGAAGAACTACCCAACTCATGACTTGGAGTTAGCTGCAATAGTATTTGCTCTAAAGATTTGGAGGCATTACTTATATAGTGAGAAATTTCAAATTTTTATAGATCATAAAAGTCTGAAATATTTGTTCTCTCAAAGAGAATTGAACATGAGGCAAAGGAGATGGCTCGAGCTTCTAAAGGATTATGATTGTTAGATCTTGTACCACCTGGGAAAGGCCAATGTGGTGGCGGATGCTTTGAGCCGTAAGCATGTAGGTATAGTGTCGTATATGATGATTCGAGAGTATGAGTTGCTTGAACAGTTTGCAAGCCTCTGCTTAAGTGTTACACCTCTTGAGCAAAATGGAATGATAGCAAGTTTGAGATTGAGCTGGAGTTAATGGATAAAATTCAAGTGGCTCAGAGGGAGGATGCCCAGTGTATTGAGGCTATGGATGGAATCCAATCAGGTATAATCTCGAAATTCAACATTGGTAGTGATGGAATTTTGAGGTTTAAGAACCGTATATGTGTTCCTAAAGATAATGAGTTGAGGAAGCTGATCTTGACAGAAGCACATTCCACTAAATACACGTTACATTCGGGAAATACGAAGATGTATCACAATCTTCTCAAGGTGTATTGGTGGACTGGCATGAAGAGAGACATAGATGAGTTTGTGGCGAAGTGTCTCACGTGCCAACAGGTTAAGGTAGAACACCAAAGACCAGCGGGTTTACTAAATCCTTTGCCTATACCTATGTGGAAGTGGGAACACATTACGATGGATTTTGTTATGGGACTACCGCGGACCAAGAGGAATCATGATGGTGTCTAGGTAGTTGTGGATAGATTGACTAAGTCAGCTCACTTCCTACCTATGAAATCTACGGATACACTTAGTGCTTTGGCAGATTTATATGTGAAAGGAGTAGTCAGACTACACGGTGTTCCAGTGAGCATCACATTTGGTATAGATTCCAGGTTTACTTCTCATTTTTGGGAAAATTTTCAGGAGGCCATGGGATCTCAATTGAATTTTAGCACAGCTTTTCATTCGCAAACTGATGGGCAGTCTGAGCGCACTATTCAGATGCTCAAGGATATGTTGAGAGCTTGTGCTTTGGACTTTAAAGGCTCATGGGACGACCATCTGCCATTGGCTGAGTTTGCTTACAACAATAGTTATCACTCAAGTATCGGGATGGCACCATATGAAGCTTTATATGGTAGAAGGTGTCGATCTCCGATTGGGTGGGAAGAAGTGGGCGAGTGTAAGTTACTGGCTTCAGATTTGGTTGAGCAAGCCTCTGAGGATGTTAAGACAATTTGTCAAAGACTTAAAACAACTCAAAGTAGACAAGAGAGTTATGCTGATGCTCGACGGAGACCATTTGAGTTTTTGGTTGGAGACTATGTGTTTTTGAAAGTTTCTCCATCCAAAGGGATTATGAGATTTGGCCGAAGAGGCAAGCTTAGTCCTCGCTACATTGGTCCATTTGAGGTCTTAGATCGTGTAGGAGATGTTGCCTACCGGTTGGCACTACCTCCAGAACTATCGGAAGTGCACAATGTGTTTCATGTGTCGATGCTTCGAAAGTATAATCCGGATCCATCTCATGTCATAGAATATGAACCATTGGAGATTCGGGAAGACATGAGTTACATAGAAAAGCCGGTTCGGATTTTGGATAGAAAAGAGAAAGTGTTAAGATCTAAGATGATCCCATTAATTAAAGTTCTCTGGTAATACCACATTATGGAAGAAGCTACTTGGGAGCTAGAAAGCTTAATGAAAGAGAAGTACCCGAAGTTATTTGAGACCTAACCCGATTTAAATTTGGAGGACCAAATTTTCCAAAGTGGGGAGAATGTGAAATCCCCAATTTCCTGTAAATTTTCCATACTTATAAAGTATTTCAATCTGAAATGATTAAATAAATATGAGAAATTGAGGTGTAAATGAGATAGCGGACATATGTGGGATTAAAGCAATTGATGGTCAAATGGTCAACTTGTCAAAGGGTCAATGGAATGGTCAATGGCTGAGATGAGTATGGAATAAATGTGCATTTAATGAAATAGCATGAGTCACCATCTCCCCCATCAAGAATCGACAACCCCATTCTCTTTTCCCTCTCGTTTCCTCCAATTTTCCTCTAAGTCTCCATTGTACTTACCTTGACAACCACCATCTCATGTCACCAAATCATTAAGCTCCCTTAACAAAAAATGACCCTTGTCACTAGCTCTAGTTAGGTTTGTAATATGAAGAGCTGATTCAAATTGATTAAGGAGATCAAAGTTGCTGTTATTTTGGTGAATTGCAAAGGTAAGAGATTTAAGTAGTTTTAGTTGATCTTGTCAATAGTATGGAGTTGAGTAAAGTTAGTAGAGTATATTTATAAGAGTTTCTTAAAGTTGTGAATTGTCATGATGTTTACAGCTTTGAAAGGGTGAAAGAAAGGAATTGGTGCGATCAAGCAATTTCGCATTTCGAGGTTAATTGAGGTAAGGAATTTATGTAACGGACGTAGGGTGGCTATGTCCGCATGTTTTAATAAGTTTTAAATGTCTTGGGATGAAGTACAAGCTGTTTAGTGCAGGAAATGGTAAATTTCAGATTTTACTCCTAGTTAACAAAATGCTAGGAGCAGCCGACTGCCTTAAGTAGTAGCCGACTGCCTAGAGACAACCAAAGTGTAGATTTTCAAAAATCGAGACAAACCAGTCGACTGCTATTTACTTGAAAAGCTTTCTGTTTCAAAACCAGCCGACTGCCCAAGGGGCCAGTCGACTGCCCTGTTTCCAAAAGCTTTTTGTTTCAAAAACAGCCGACTGCCCAGGGTGCCAGTTGACTACCTTTTCTCGGGAAACATTCTGTTTCAAAACCAATCAACTGCTATATGGGACCAGTCGACTGCCCTATGTGTTTTTCGAAAAATAAAATATTTGAATTTCAAAAAGGAAAAGAAATTCAATAAAGCAAAATATGGTGTAGCAGCCGACTGCCCTAAAGACCAGTCGACTGCCCATTTGAAAAGAAAGTTTTGAAAACCTATTTGAAGAAAGTAAAATTGTATTTGTCAAAGGTTATATGAATAATGTTTTAGAGACCGTGAATTCCTTTAAAGAGCATGCCCATTATTTGTACTTGTACTTGGCTGAGGAGCCTTAGTCCGGTCCTCAGACCCACAGTAAGGCACCTGACTAGTGAGCACTGTGGGCTATAGACAATGGCCATATGTCTCTTACTTGTTTCGGCTTTGGGGAGGATCCTTGGCCCATACGTGGGTACGCCACTTATTTGATTTCTCTAGAAATTATCCCTTACGGGATATATTTGTGGTATCCTCATGAGATCTCTTATGGATTATCCTTTACGGGATATATTTGCTGTATCCATTATGAGAATTACTTAGTGCATGAATCTAATTGAAAATTAATTGTCTCCCATCTATTTGAAAGTATTTGAAAGCTTGTGAAAGTATTTGAAATTAATTGTATTTGCACATGTGATTTCACGTGATTTGAGATCCGTGAAAGTATTTAAAAGACATGATTTTACTTGTATTTGATATTTGCGGGAAATATATATGGTCTATGCTTTATAATGGTTTTACATGACATTATAGAGCCAAGCAGGAAAACTGCATATAGTGACATAGTACGCTCTTTTACATATGTTTCTTACTAAGCGTAAACTCACTCCTTTACGACTATTTTTCAGATTATTTGAAGTAATTCCCGCTCTGGACAGAGGAGCACATTTTGGGATCTTTCGATATACCTTCGAGACACGCTTCCCATTTATTCTTTGAAGGTATAATCAGTTGGCCGTGTACTTCGGCCATTGTACAGTACGATATTACCTTTGTGTATATTTTGGGGAATTAGGTTATGTAAGTATTTGAGATCCTGGTGTAGTTGACTCATGTGTATATATGAAAATTATATTCATGTTAAATTTGATATCATATTTTGATAATAATGTCCAAAGCATAAGAAGAAGTAAGAATGATATTAACAAACTAGTCTAAGTAATGTTATGTGAAAGGAAAAAGTTAGTTGGTATTTGGATAGTGACAAGGATGTCACAAGGTGTATCGAAATCGAGAAAGTGGAACTAGCTACCTTCTTACTAATAGATGAGGCAAAACACTGGTGGAATTCAACCAAAATAGTTTTAGTAGCCAGACACCCAGCAGTGACTTGAGGCATCTTTTTAAAAGCTTTTAATAAGTAGTTAATAACTTTATGAAAGTAGGGTTATTTTAGTACTTTATTGATTAATTATTATTTAATTGTCCCATGATTTTATTAATTATTCCCCTAATTTTATTAAACTCCTCATGTTTTGCAAAAAAATAAATTCTAGATGAATTTCAATCATTTCAATGAAAATTAGACTGAAAATGGGCAAGAAAGGAGACTGGACCACTAGAAGACAAAGAAGTATAGCTCATCATTTTCTCTCTCCTCTCTTGACACCTAGCATGCCACATGTCATCATCCTACTCACTCTTAGTGGATAAGAATAAAGAACACATGGCCAATACATGGAAGACACATATCCTTGCCACCTTGGATGCTTGAGTGGACTGAAAGACAAAAATGAAGGTGCTAGAAGGGGTGAGGTGTCCTTGGCTGATGTGGGCACTTAAATGACCTAGAAATATCTACTTTAAAGAGCCAAGGACATGAAGATAAGTGGCAATTGATGCCAACTCATATAAGATAGGAAATTATCATTGTATCTCTAGGTTAAGTAACTATATAAGCAACTTTATGAGACCTAACCTAGGGTGGGCTGCCTAAGGTTTAATTTTATTTACTTTCCAGCGTTTCTTTTATGTCTTTAGAAATTTAGAGCAGCCACCATTTTCATTTCCTTCATGTTCTTTACAATTTTGCAAGTTAAATACAAATTTTCATGATGTTTTCCTTTACTCTTTACTAATTTTTTGCACTCTTTACTTAAGCGTTTTGTTTCTTTAAATTTCCAGCAACTTTAATCATCTTCAACTCTTTCTTTTACTCTTATTTTGGTTCATGATTGAGCCCCATGATCATGGAAGCTTTAGAGGTTGAAAAGTCACCTCCTTAGCTCTTGTAAGGGAGCATGATCCATAGTTTCCTTTTGCAATTTTTATTTTATATTTTTAAACTTCTAAACGAATTTTTAGTCTTTTATTTCCACTGTTTTAAGGGTCTAGATTGTTGGGTTAAAACAGTTTTTAAAAATCTTTTAAAACAAAATTAAAAACAAAACATGTTTAAAGTAGGATATGTAGGAAGTTGGTCTTATTTTAGGCTAGTCTAGAGTAGGTATTTTTATTTTTTGTTTTCAAACTTTAAAATGAATTATTTTTATTTTTTTATTCTATTAAGTTAGGAGTCTAGTTTATTGGGTTAAAACAGTTTTTAAAAGTCTTTTAAAAAAAAATGTTTAAAGTAGGTTGGTTCAAGTTAGGCCTTTGCTAGGTACCATGCATTGTTTTTGGTTTTTGCTATTTTATTACTAGTTTCAGTTCTAGGTTCTGTTTTGAAGGTATTTTAGGTGTCTCTTAGGTCATTTAGAATATATGTTAAGGGTATTGCATTTAGGTCCGAGTATATTAGGTGTTTGAGTAAAGTTTCAACTAGCATCTCACTTAGTTTGCATCAAATTCTACTTTGTCATTTTTGTTGCTGTTAGGTGTCCTTTGTGGTATTTTGTCGGTCTGTTTTTGGCATATTTTAGGTGCATTTCCAATAGTATAATCTCATGTTTACATCATATAAATTTTAGGAATTTTTTAGGAGTCAATTTGGATTAGTTTCCTTAGTCATTTCATAGTTTGTTGATACATTGCATTTTAATGTCCAAATCAGTTTTTAAGTTGCTGTTTGAGTTTATAGATGCTATTTGTTTGGTCATTAATTTAGGTTTATTTTATTAGTTTTAATGCATATAATTGTTAAGAATTCATATTAGCTTTTTTAGGAAGCATTAGTGTAAATTTTCTAGCATTCTGCCTAGCAGTTTTAATTTTCATATCGCATTAGGCATCTTTAGTCTAGGCCACTATCCAGAATTTTGTATTTGCTGTTTTGGGTGTCATTTAAGTCATGTTAAATTAATTTTAAGTCATTTTAGGTTCATTTACTTAGTGATTTAAGTTTAGGTTAAGTTAGATTATTTTTCATGAGCATTTAGTTACATTTTTAGATTAGTTTTGCATTAAATTTCAAATTTGTCCATCACAATTATTACTAATTTGCATTTTTGTTTCTTTTCTTTTGTAGTTATTTTATTTTCAACATTAGCGTTGTAAGTATTTATTATTTTCTTTTTAATTTCATTTATTTTTATTTTATTATTTTCATTTATTTTAGTTTACTTTGTTAGCCATTGTAGATCACCCATATAATCAAACCTTTATAATTTGCTAGGATATACCTTAGGTAATAGCATCCAGTACTTAGCTAGGTTTTGCAACACTAGTCTCTAAGGGACGATATTTTCCAGACTCACCTCCGTATTACTTGAAGACCACGTGCCCTTGCGTGTAGATACTTTATAGGGTGACAGTAGTACATCCCCGTACCGCT
Organism: Heritiera littoralis; assembly: GCA_031772115.1. Lineage (NCBI taxonomy): Eukaryota > Viridiplantae > Streptophyta > Magnoliopsida > Malvales > Malvaceae > Heritiera > Heritiera littoralis. The sequence goes on along the minus strand of JAPDPK010000180.1, from coordinate 213,859 downwards.
CAAAAAAGATTACAGTCAAAGTTTATGGATTTATATCAATGGAGCATGATTATGGACTAGTATGAGTCCAAGTTTACTACATTGAACCTCTTCAATACAAAGACAGCCAGAAACGAGGAGCATAAGGTTGAGCGATTCATGGCCATTCTGAGGCCCTCTATCTGAACCAAGTTAGCATCACTTGATATATTTACTTATGATGAGGCTATTTGCCTAACTCAGTTATGTAAGCAAGATTATGAGTTTCACCAAAAGGAGTTTGGGTCTCGAGCTAAATGTAAGGGTAAGGAAAAAGTGAAGCAGGGTATTGTGATTGGGGGTAAAGCTACTAGAGATAAGCCTGCTAGGTCCACAGGGATCAATAACTCCATTGCCACATATAAAGGTACCACGACCAGGTGTGATCAATGTGGGAGGTCGCATAGTAATAGACCTTTTTTTGGCTACGGGAGCATGTTTTAGATGTAGACGAAAAGAGCATTTGGTTAACAATTGCCCTAATGAGTAGTTGACTGTGCCAGCAACAGCAGTAACGCCAACAGTTACAAAACTAGAGAAGGCTACACCACCAGTGCAGAAAAAAGGAAAGAAGGCTGTGACTCAGCGTAGAGTGTATGCCATTGATAAGGAGTTTGCTGACACTTCTTTTGATGTCATTAAGGGTAAGATCTCTGTTTTTGATATAGATGCATTTGCATTGATTGATCCAGGTTCTACACATTCCTTTGTGTCTCTAATATTTGCTACTAAGATACCAGTAGAGCCTGGACCCTAAAGGAATTTACTACAGATAAATACAATTTTTAGAGAATCTCAAATGACTGATGTAGCATATCGAAACTGTAAACTATGAATAGGAAAAAGGAATACAGTAGCTAACCTGATTGTGCTTAATATATATGATTTTGATGTCGTCTTAAGGATAGATTGGTTAGCTATAAATCATATTACTTTAGACTGTTATACTAAGTATGTAACCTTCTCTTACCCCGAAAACTATATTGTAAATCTTTCTAAGTAGTAATGAAAGTAAAGTATTTGGTTAAAATTTTGTCTAAGTGTGAAATCTAAAGGATTATGTTTGTTGTTGAAGGGTTTATTGCTTATATGAAGGATGTAGAAAAGAAACGTCTGGAATTACACGAGATTCCTATAGTCAGGGATTTCATAGATGTGTTTCCAGATAAACTATCGAAACTTCCTCCGAACCGAGAGATAGAATTCACCATTGGTTTGGTGCCTAATACCAAACCCATTTCTAAGCCTCCTTATCAAATGGCACTGGCAGAGCTTGATGAGCTCAAGAAGTAGCTCCAAGAGATATTGGATAAAGGTCTTATCCGTCCCAGTGTTTTTCCTTGGGGTGCACCAGTACTATTTGTCTAGAAGAAGGATGGTATCCTGCGACTTTGCATTGACTATCAGTTGTTGAATAAGGCCACTAGCAAGAACAAATATCCACTACTTAGAATAGATGACCTATTTGATCAGCTGAGGGATATACAGGTGTTCTCTAAGATTGATCTCAGATCGGGATATCACTAGTTGAAAATTTGAGAGAAAGATGTAAAACTGCATTCAGAACTCAGTATGGCCACTACGAATTTTTGGTTATGCCATTTAGACTCACCAATGCTCCTACAACTTTCATTTATTTGATGAATGAGGTGTTTAAGCCGTATTTGGACAAGTTTGTCATCGTATTCATTGATGACATCCTCGTATATTCTAAGTCTCGGGAAGAGCACGAGCAATATCTCTATATTGTGCTACCAACCCTCAAAGATCAAAAGCTGTATGCTAAGCTGAGTAAGTGTGAGCCTCGTGGAAAACGCACTCAAGGGAATTGATCCTAAGTTCTTTAGGACCCTTGGGACAAAGCAGTGAGGGTGGCGATCGCCCAAAGCGAACAATACGTGTGAGTGTGGGCAAGAGAGGAGGTCGCCAACTCACTTGTAAGAGTAAACCTGGGGCAATGAGGAAGCCTAGGGGATGCTCGTCGACGGCCGACTGGAACAGGCGAGGCTCTTACAACCATTGTAATCATTTACCTACTTAGGGCCTTTCCTTGATTACACCATTTGTAAACCCAATCATATTTTGTAAAGGGGAGTGAACCCTTGAGAGCTAAATTGTAAGTGAGAATTAGGTAGCTAAGGTTTACTCCTTAAGCCCAAAAAAAAGAGGGGATAGGTTTCTCTTAAGCCTTAGACAAAGAGGGAGATTTCTCTTGAACCTCGAAAAAAAGGGAGGTTACTCTTGAACTTGCAAAAAGAGGGATTGTAATACAAATTTAAGTTAGTGGATTTGGAGAAAATCCTTGGGAACATCTCAAGATAGAGGATGTAGGCAAGGTTGCCGAACCTCTATAAATCGCTTGTGTAAATTTCTCTTTCCCTACTCTCTTTATTTACTTGCGATTATATTGTGTTTATTACATTGAACTTGAATTGCATGCTTGAGTAGCCTAGAGAACTTAGAAATTTTTAATATAGGCTAGTGAATTTAGAAGAACTGAAAAACATACTCAAAGTAGCATAAAACCGATTCACCCCCCTCTCAGTTTAGTAATGGAGCCAACAACGTATTTCTTACTAGGCTTTCCCCAAGCTCACCCCTCTTTTTCCTTCTTTCCAGATTATTTGCAGTAAGTTTTGGGTACTTCAGAGGTCACTTTTTTCGTATCCCTCAGGCAGTAATCTAGGCACCGTAAAGGCATACACAATTTACTTTTTATATGTTCAGACTCTGTAATTATAGCACTACAGTATGTAAATAATGCGTAGGGGATGTACACATATTTTGTAAACTGGTTCTAAATATTTGTTTTTGTATAACAAAGTTTCTGGATTTTGAGGTTATGATTATTTAACAAATCTTGGGTGTGTACTTGACAAATAACCCAATCAAGTAAATTTTGTGAAATGTGTAATATCTGGATCGTGACAAAAATCCATCACAAAATGGCTTCTGAGATGGAATTTATGAATTAAAAAAAAAGAAATCTTTTACTTTTTTATTCCATTTACTTTTTTAAATAAAAAATAACAAAAATTAGTCCTTTTATGGAAAATTTTTTTTAAAATTATTTTACAAATTATAATTAATTTAAATAATTAAAAAAATGTCCCGTCTAGGCTTTTGATGAAGATTATTGTTACAATTATTTTAAAAATTATAATTAAATTATAAATAGTGTAGAAAATGAAAAATGGCCCTTCTACGATGAAAAAATTTCTTCAAATTTTTTGAAACTTAGAATTGAGTTTAAGAAAAAAACTTTAGAAATTTAAGAATAGCCTAAAAGGTAATTGGCGACAGAATAATTACGCAAAGCTTTTTTTTTTATTCAAATTTACTTAAAAGTAAAAAAATATAAAGAAGACATCTTTTAGAGACGAAAATCTGTCGCTAAAGGTATTTAGCAACGAAAATAATCTTTTTAAAAAATTAAAGAAACATATTAATTTTTTCATACAAAATTATGATTTCAATGATGGAATTGTTGTTGCTAATTCTATCACTAAATTTTTCGCACCATATATTTATTTTGCGTGAACCGATCAGCGACAAATTTATTTCTGATGGTAGTTAGAGATAGAATCCCGTTGCAATTTCTGTCTCTAATACATTTCGACCTAAATAACCCAATAGTGATGGAATTCCATCACAAATCCATCGCAAAAATATTTTTTTACTAATGAAAAAATTCTATCGCTAAATTTTCATCCCTGAAAGATTGTTTTCTTGTAGTGTTTGGCTTAAGGAATTTGAATAACTTTTTCTAGAAGTCAAAAAATAAGTTCGTTAGACGTATCATTTCATTCCAAAAGTGATGATTTCTCACCAAAGTTGTATTAAATCATCAAGGTACATTTCTTACACCTATTGGGGTTTTAATAACATTCCTTTAAACATAGCCTTACAAATTTTTACGTCATTTCAATATAAATCTAGAATTCAGATTAATTTTTCTTGCACTCTTTTTTTTTTAGTTTCTTGGTTCAAGTGAGTTTATAAGAAAAAAAATCAAAGTGCAGTTGGATTTTCTAAAGAGTCGGCATTATATCTTGAAAAAAACGTTTCCTGAATCATCTGTACCAATGTAGAGAAACTCTTATTCTTAGAAAAGCTTCTTGGAAGTGCCTTGCCTACATATGTTCTTCAAGTATTCTTCAACACTGATTGCATTAGCCAACCACACTCAAATTTTATAGAACAATTATATAGGGGTTTTATAGTTGTAACTAAATTGTGAAATACAAATCAGTATATCGGTAATGCATATATACCAACAAAACACTACGAGAACAGACAAATAAGCACCGCACTACAGAACTCATTCGCTTGAGTTTAATCTAAACGGGAAAGAGTTTAAGGGGGTGAGCTGGTGTGATAACCGCAAATTATTCCATTTATTAAAATCTATTAATATTGGAAGCTTAGTGAAATAAATAAATGAATTAATTATGAGATCGGAATATTGTGGAAATTCCGAAAATGGAGGAAGTGACGGAATTGGGAAATTCGAGTGAAAGAAATTATGTTGGAAATAAAATAAGGAATAGAGGAAATTTAATTTGGATAAATAGAAATCCAAATTAAATAAAAAAATGAGAAAGAAAATATATATATAAATATATATATATATATATATTGTAAATACAATATATATAGTATTATTTCATTTATATCAAAATATATAAATGTAATTTAAGTTAAAAGTATGTAGATATATATATTAAATATATATATGTTGATATATAATATATATATCTATAAAATATTATATAGTATGTACTATATAATATAATATTAATATTATATTTATAAAGTAAATTATAAATATAATATATAATAAAAATATAATAAAAATAAAACAAAATAAATAAATAAAAAGGAAAAGAAGAGAAGAATCGGGAAAATCCCGATTCTTCCCCGATGAAGGCCGACCACCATCGGCGGCCGAGAGAGGGAGAGAGGAAGGGAGAGATGATGTTGCCGGCGAAGAAAGGAAGGGAAGAGGACGACCGGCGAAGGAAAATCGGAAAGAAACAGAGGCAAAACCGGCGGAGAAAACCGAAGGAGAGGAAGAAGAGAAATCGACGGTGCCGGCCGATTTAGCCACTGCCACCGCCACTCGAACCTCAGTGGAGGTGAGGGGAAGGAAAAGAGGGCCACCGGTGAGGCCACCGACGGCGGAGAAAGGCCGACGGAGGAGGAGAAGAAACCGAGGCAAAACCGAGTAGATCCGTCGTCGTGCCGTCGATCCAGGTCGAGCTGAGGCCACCGGCAGCTTCGCCTTGACGCCGGCCAGCTGAGGGAAAGCTGAACCGTCGGAGAACAGGTCGCCGGAGAAGAACCGGCCATGGAGGAGGCTGACCGGTCTGGAACCGGTCTGAACCAGAAAAGAAAAAAAAAAGAAAAAGGAAAAAGAAAAAGAAAAGAAAAGAAAAAAAAAAGAGAAAAAGAAAGAAAAGAGGAAAAAGAAGAAAGAGGAAAAGAAAAGGAATTCCGAGATTTTGGAAAATTCCCGGGAATTCGAAAATCCGAAAAATCCCGGGCACTCGGTAAGGATTTCGGAAATTAATTCCGAATAATTAATTTGAATAAATTATGAAAAAATTCTAATTTTTAGAATTTTAATTTCCAGAAAATTTCCTCAATAACAGAGCAGATGGAATCGGGCGAGGTGAACACGGGCGCGACCTTCGAGAGGCAGTCGTCGACCCGAGACAGGTAAGGGAGACATGTGCCGCATGTAAGTATATTCGGCCATGTTTTTAAATTGCATTTAATTTTATAAATGCTATTGATAATTATCGGTTTATAATGTGGTGAAATACCAGTTGAGAAATATAAACTGTATTTTTCGTGTAGGAGGCTAGCTAAATCGGCAATCGTTATACTGCCGAAAAATTATCGAAAAATTATTGAAATTTACCGAAAATCACCGAAAACCAAAATAAAAGATTTGATTTCACGTGAATCAATTTTCGGGTACGAAAATCGAGAAATTAAGTAAATTTCATAAAACATGAATATAGTGATATTTAATTTTAAAATATTCATATTTTTGAAAATGGTGAAAAAGGAAATCACCTAAATTTATCCCGATAGGTGATATTTCATGTGAAACGAGGTGAAAAATGAAAAGGACCAAAGTGAATATTTTAATAATTTTTCTTCAAATATTCACTTGATTTTATAAATAACCTTTATGGGTTTAATTGTGAAAATAAGTGTTTATAGAAAATTTCATAAAGGTAATTAAAGGTGGAAAACAGTGTTTTGAGACTAAAAGGTCTTCGCATGTGTTTACAGAGAAAACACGGGACGAAAGTGTTGATTTGGAAAATAAATATTTTAATCTTTCCTAAATCATACAAATAATTGATTTGAATCCCGATAACTTTGAAAATCATGTTTTCGATAGAAAGCATGGAAAAGCGTGCGTATATGTTTTACGGTGAAAAAGGACAGTTATGACTTTTTATATTTTACAGTGATTATTTTATAAACTGTTTTCACCGTATGGAAAATGTGATTTATACTGTTCTATAATATTTAGAACATTTTCGGGAATGATTACCCCAGTATGAATATTTTATAAATTGTTATTTATAAGATGAAAATATTTTCCTTATGAATATTTATGGAGTGATTGAATTTATATTCAATGAAATTGATTTCATAAATGGGGTTTTTATCACGTGTTTACTGTTTTGAGACTGTTAGGCCCCATATCATGCTCACGTGTCACGTGTTAGTGCTGATAGATACTGATCCTATTATCAGCGTCCTAGAGGACACCTGATCAGTGCACACTGAGGACCCCATAGACTATGGCCATAGATTTCATGTGTTTCCCATATTAGGGATGATATTATTATAGCATGATATATTTAGGGTGTTGCCTGGTCTCCATGATACTGATCTGAAAGCTATTGTATACTGTTTACTGAATTGGTAGCTACTGTTTACTGTTTTCTCGTTGAACCGTATCAAGATACTGTTCTACTAAATATACTATTTTACTGAACTGTAAGATACGGTTACTGAATTAAAGAGAAATTAATGGTTATTAAAAAAGAATAACATTGAAAATTATTTCTAAAATAGAAATAATTACAGAGTGATTTATCCAATGATTTGGATATTTACAAACCACTATACTGTCACGTGCTTTTTTTTAACTGTACTGAAGAGAAATAAATGGTTTACTCTACAGAAAACGAATATTAAATCGTTTTGAGAACAATTTATACAGTACTCTCTACAGTTGCTTCTAGGTTCCGGGACAAGACAGGTATTTCAAAATACCTGCCTTACTCCATCCGGATCCCTAGCCGACTGTAGTATCCTTCCTACATGTGAGCCTAGAGCCTCTAGGAAGATTTAAAGAAAGTGAAAAATTATTTTCAGCATATAGATAGCTGAATATCAAGTGTTGCATATAACTCTCTTACTGAGCCGTGGTTTACTCACTCCCCAATATTAACATTTCAGATTTTTGAGGACTAAGAGATCTGACATCTGAGGATTACGAGATGCGCATTTGGAGACACTGCGACAACTTGATTTATAATATGAGGTATGATCATTTATTTTCTGTATTTAGACTTACTTTCAGTACTACTTTCTTGAGCATTAAAATAGGGGATGTAATTGATAAAATAAATTTTATATTTAACAGTTAAATGAATATGAAAAGTGAAGTATCACAGACAGCCCAACCGGACAAGTTGTGTAGAAAAACGTGAAAAATGTGGTCATGAGATGTGACAGATTTAATGGTATCAGAGCATGGTTGGCCTGATGTCTGTGAATACTTTTGGAAGGAAACGTGTTAAACATCTCCGGTAGTACTGTGTAGTCTAAATACATAGAGAAAATAAATGATTGTAAACTGAGTATAATGATTTAAAAGGAGTGAGAAAGTGTAAATTGAGAATGTTAAAGAGGAAAATAAGCTCAGAAACTCCCAGAATGTTGGTGATTCTTATCATCTAAATGAAGGCCTGTTCGGTAAGGAACCGAAAAGACTCGGTGAGGGCCCCACAAGTACTTTTCGGTCCGGATCGAACTGAGACCCGAAAATGATGGTATAAAGGAGGGGAATGAAGTATCATCATTAAATAGACATTAAGATCACTGATTAAGGGTAATTTAAAGAGAGAGAAATTTTTTGGCCAAAAATGACCAAAATACCCCTGACTCCAAAAATTTACTATGAGTTAAAATAGACCAACAGAAGTGGGGATTGATTGATTTGATAGAGAAATTGAGAATAGAAAGCTACGTTTATGCAAAATTAATCCAATTATGGATTCCAGTGGATTACTCTGTTGAAATCGAATGAGATCTCAAATTACTGATATTAGTATGAGAAAAGATACTATCAGCACAGAGAGAATAAGGCCTTTGGTTTAAAGGTATACTGAGGAGAAGGAAATAAATATCGAAATGACGAAAATGCCCCTATGTTGGGTGATGTTTGGAACAGTGATAAAACCGAGCTGAATTGGAATCCATTGATAATAATAGAGCTATTAATGGCATAGAGGAGATGATATGACTATAACGATCCTTATTACTGATTCCACTTACACGTAGATTATAGACGCGAATGGTGAGTGACCTAGTAAACAGACTGGGCCTCACGATAGATCCTTGAGGGGGCTAGTGTGCTTGCCAAAAAAAAGGACGGTATAGATATGTACAGGCAGACGGCGGACGAGCCGAGGCCTTACACGGTGCGATCCAATGAGTGTATAGTGGAATGTCATAAGATGATTGGCCCGGTTATTGATTGTAAGGGCCTGAATTAAGAGTGTGTTGAATTAGATGTTTATTACGGGATCGTTGGATATTATGAAAAGTGAGATGACTATAGAAAATGACTGAGAAAGTGAATAGTACAAATAATGAAATCAAGGTAGAGAATATTTCAAAATGATTTGAATATTAACTTTCTCTACCTTGAGGATACACAGTGAAAATGATAGGACATGAGGATGAAATGTCCAAGATGATAAGAGGTGAGTGATTAAAGAAAGTATCGGATGTAATGCCCAATAAATTTTTCAGAGTTGTATGGATTGGAGAAATCGAGCTAACACTGACTTGAGGGATTATATGAAATTTAATTCTGAGCTTATATCGGAGGATATAGAAAGAGTCCGAAAGCTTTACAATAACTCTGGAAAATGTGTGAATAATGAAATTCACTTGTAAAGGTGTGATTGATGGAAATACAGATAGTGTGATTTGAGGTTAATGAAGTATCTGTATAAGTGCAAATGAGAGAAGCACAGATGACCGTGATATGTAGATGGATTTAAATGGTATATTAAATTCTAATTATTTAATAAAGTTCTTGTGAAGAACAAGTGATCATCTACATGAAAATGGACGCTTTATTGATTTGATCAGAGATACAGGAGGAGTCCATAAGACTAGCCTCAGTATAAAGCGTCATTAAAGAAAGGTCAGAGACTGATGTCCATAAGATGATGACTAGAACTCGATGAAATTTTACGAGTTCCTATTGAGGTTTCAAGGTTAATGAATTTCCTTGTGAGGTATATAAACCTAAGGAGTGAGATATCGAAATAGTTAATGATACAAATGGAACAGGAGCAACATTATGATATATAATCCTTTAAACTCTCAGAAACTGTGGACTTATGTCAAGAGTGGCGAATAAGAGACTTGGCTAGACAGTATCTCTTTCTGGGATATCTGAACTCGAGATGACAGAATGATAGTGAATCTGTCCATGATAGAGAGATAATGATCGAGATACAAAAATAATGAGTCTAGCTAGATACTAATGCCAATATATAAAAGAGTTATGGGATTAGCTGCTCTACTAATGGATATAATGAAAGAAACTAAAGTCGGTAAATGGATAAGTGGGAAGAGAAGATGGTATGCAAAATGTTAAGAGATTATACTGTACAATACCATACCACTTGAGAAAACCGACTGAAATGATGAGAGTGAAAATACGGAAATGAAATAAGAAAGTATGTAGAATGATGAGAAGGGAACACCAATATGAAATAGTTTTCGAAATTAAGACTGAAAGTAATTTCATGTTGGTTATCACATGACTGTGGCTAAATGTAAAAACAAGCCAGATTTGATAAGTGAGAATAATAGTACTCAAAGGAGTAAGATAATTGATATGTTTACTGCCAGTATATAAATGAAAAATGATTATACATATAACCACCGTAACATGATAGAAATGGTGGAAGTGTATAGATGATGTGGTGATTAAATATATAAATTGAGGATTCGATTGTGGAATCTAAATTATGAAAAAAGATTTAAAGACCATACTATATGAAGAGAACATGATTGTCTCATGATTTATGATTGCAAGAGATGATCCACAGTAAAGTCGGCAAGTGAGATGCAGCCTTGGTGGAATAAATGTGAAAATGAATATTGTGGACAATAAAGAGTCCAAAAGAGAAATGATGATATGGAAGTGATTAAAGATTGAAGATCTGAATAGAATCACTTTCCATTATCAGACTCTTATATTCTCTAGTGCCATAGTTGAAGTATGAGTGTGAAATGGTGTGAAAGTATGTATACAGTTCCAGTAAGCATTACATGTGATGGGAGTCTCTGAGATGTCATATGCTTAATGAAAACAGCAAAAGGCTTCGAGATCCCAAGTGTACTGATAGCACCGCTCCATATTGATGTATACATATATGAGCTTGAGATGTAAATGCTCCATGATGTTGGGAAAGCGTGTGCATGAGATGTATAAGTTTCTGGGACAATCGCATATAACTAACTGGTATGTGTAATTGATAGTTTTAAACTATATCGACTTGGTACTAAGTGAGAAAAATGGATGATGAACAGCATAGATCAGCTGTGATATGAACAATGGTGTGAATGAATTCTTATGTGAAATGAGTAGAAATGAATAACTCCTGATTTGAGAAAGGAACTTACGGGAGTATAGATATATATGATGAAAGACAGCATGTAGTGGTCTAAAATACTCTTGATGTTGAAAATGTACTGGCAGTATCACTTGGAGGATGACCTAGAGGTCAAAAGTCGTAAGTATATGGCATGTACCACCTTTGGACTTAAGTTAAATTCGGAAAACCGAATTTCTTAAGGTGGGGAGAATGTGATAACCGCAAATTATTCCATTTATTAAAATCTATTAATATTGGAAACTTAGTGAAATACATAAATGAATTAATTATGAGATCGGAATATTATGGAAATTCCGAAAATGGAGGAAGTGACGGAATTGGGAAATTCGAGTGAAAGAAATTAAGTTGGAAATAAAATAAGGAATAGAGGAAATTTAATTTGGATAAATAGAAATCCAAATTAAATAAGAAAATGAGGAAGAAAATATATATATATTGTAAATACAATATATATAGTATTATTTCATTTATATCAAAATATATAAATGTAATTTAAGTTAAAAGTATGTAGATATATATATTAAATATATATGTGTTGATATATAATATATATATCTATAAAATATTATATAGTATGTACTATATAATATAATATTAATATTATATTTATAAAGTAAATTATAAATATAATATATAATAAAAATATAATAAAAATAAAACAAAAAAAAATAAAAAGGAAAAGAAGAGAAGAATCGGGAAAATCCCGATTCTTCCCCGATGAAGGCCGACCACCATCGACGACCAAGAGAGGGAGAGAGGAAGGGAGAGATGATGTTGCCGGCGAAGAAAGGAAGGGAAGAGGACGACCGGCGAAGGAAAATCGGAAAGAAACAGAGGCGAAACCGGCGGAGAAAACCGAAGGAGAGAAAGAAGAGAAATCGGCGGTGCCGGCCGATTTAGCCGCTGCCACCGCCACTCGAACCTCGGTGGAGGTGAAGGGAAGGAGAAGAGGGCCACCGGTGAGGCCACCGACTGCGGAGAAAGGCCGACGGAGGAGGAGAAGAAACCGAGGCAAAACCGAGTAGATCCATCGTCGTGCCGTCGATCTAGGTCGAGCTGAGGCCACCGGCAGCTTCGCCTTGACTCCGGCCAGCTGAGGGAAAGCTGAACCGTCGGAGAACCGGTCGCCGGAGAAGAACCGGCCATGGAGGAGGCTGACCGGTCTGGAACCGGTCTGAACCAGAAAAGAAAAAAAAAAGAAAAAGGAAAAAGAAAAAGAAAAGAAAAGAAAAAAAAAGAGAAAAAGAAAGAAAAGAGGAAAAAGAAGAAAGAGGAAAAGAAAAGGAATTCCGGGAATTTGGAAAATTTCCGAGAATTCGAAAATCCGGAAAATCCCAGGCACTCGGTAAGGATTTCGGAAATTAATTTCGAATAATTAATTTGAATAAATTATAAAAAAATTCTAATTTTTAGAATTTTAATTTCCAGAAAATTTCCTCGATAACCGAGCAGATGGAATCGGGCGAGGTGAACACGGGCGCGACCTTCGAGAGGCAGTCGCCGACCCGAGACAGGTAAGGGAGACATGTGCCGCCTGTAAGGATATTCGGCCATGTTTTTAAATTGCATTTAATTTTATAAATGCTATTGATAATTATCGGTTTATAATGTGGTGATTTATCGGTTTTAAATTGTGGTGAAATACCAGTTGAGAAATATAAACTGTATTTTCCGTGCAGAAGGCTAGCCAAATCGGCAGTCGTTATACTGCCGAAAAATTATCGAAAAATTACTGAAATTTACCGAAAATCATCGAAAACCAAAATAAAAGATTTGATTTCATGTGAATCGATTTTCGGGTACGAAAATCGAGAAATTAAGTAAATTTCATAAAACATGAATATAGTGATATTTAATTTTAAAATATTCATATTTTTGAAAATGGTGAAAAAGGAAATCACCTAAATTTATCCCGATAGGTGATATTTCACGTGAAACGAGGTGAAAAATGAAAAGGACCAAAGTGAATATTTTAATAATTTTTCTTCAAATATTCACTTGATTTTATAAATAACCTTTATGGGTTTAATTGTGAAAATAAGTGTTTATAGAAAATTTCATAAAGGTAATTAAAGGTGGAAACAGTGTTTTGAGACTAAAAGGTCTTCGCATGTGTTTACAGAGAAAACACGGAACGAAAGTGTTGATTTGGAAAATAAATATTTTAATCTTTCCTAAATCATAAAAATAATTTATTTGAATCTCGATAACTTTGAAAATCATGTTTTCGATAGAAAGCATGGAAAAACGTGCGTATATGTTTTACGGTAAAAAAGGACAGTTATGACTTTTTATATTTTACAATGATTATTTTATAAACTGTTTTCACCGTATGGAAAATGTGATTTATACTGTTCTATAATATTTAGAACATTTTCGGGAATGATTACCCTAGTATGAATATTTTATAAATTGTTATTCATAAGATGAAAATATTTTCCTTATGAATATTTATGGAGTGATTGAATTTATATTCAATGAAATTGATTTCATAAATGGGGTTTTTATCATGTGTTTACTGTTTTAAGACTGTTAGGCCCCATATCATGCTCACGTGTCACGTGTTAGTGCTGATAGATACTGATCCTATTATCAGCGTCCTAGTGGACACCTGATCAGTACACACTGAGGACCCCATAGACTATGGCCATAGATCTCATGTGTTTCCCGTATTAGGGATGATATTATTATAGCATGATATATTTAGGGTGTTGCCTGGTCTCCATGATACTGATCTGAAAGCTATCGTATACTGTTTACTGAATTTGTAGCTACTGTTTACTGTTTTCTGGTTGAACCGTATCAAGATACTGTTTTACTAAATATACTGTTTTACTGAACTGTAAGATACGATTACTGAACTAAAGAGAAATTAATGGTTATTCAAAAAGAATAACATTGAAAATTATTTCTAAAATAGAAATAATTACAGAGTGATTTATCCAATGATTTGGATATTTACAAACCACTACACTGTCACGTGCTTTTTTTTAACTGTACTGAAGAGAAATAAATGGTTTACTCTACAGAAAACGAATATTAAATCGTTTTGAGAACAATTTATACAGTACTCTCTACAGTTGCTTCTAGGTTCCGGGACAAGACAAGTATTTCAAAATACCTGCCTTACTCCATCCGGATCCCTAGCCGACTGTAGTATCCTTCCTACATGTGAGCCTAGAGCCTCTAGGAAGATTTAAAGAAAGTGAAAAATTATTTTCAGCATATAGATAGCTGAATATCAAGTGTTGCATATAACTCTCTTACTGAGCCGTGGTTTGCTCACTCCCCAATATTAACATTTCAGATTTTCGAGGACTAAGAGATCTGACATCTGAGGATTACGAGCTGCGCATTTGGAGACACTGCGACAGCTTGATTTATAATATGAGGTATGATCATTTATTTTCTGTATTTAGACTTACTTTCAGTACTACTTTCTTGAGCATTAAAATAGGGGATGTAATTGATAATATAAATTTTATATTTAACAGTTAAATGAATATGAAAAGTGAAGTATCACAGACAGCCCAACCGGACAAGTTGTGTAGAAAAACGTGAAAAATGTGGTCACGGGATGTGACAGCTGGAGCCCACTAAGTTAATCATGCCAAAGTAGAACCAGAACAATATGATATATGGTATCATGGCAAGGGTATTCGATTAGCTTACACAAATTTCATAAACCAAATTTGCAATCATTCACATGTCATATATTTAGCCCTGGACTCTACAAGGTAACCAAGGTCGTTTTAGGGTATCAAAAGAAGGGTACTTTGAAATACCTAATTTCTCCGTTGACCTGGCATCCATACGCTAGTCCTAAACCAATCTAATCACAGAATATTCCCATTCATATCTTATTTCTCAATGTGAATAATGCGTTATCAATACAAACATGCTATCAACAAATTCAAATGTTAACACACTGATCAGATATTTTGAACTAGTCATTTTTTGAATGAGATCAAAAATATTGCATGTCTAGGTTCACAACAATCTCAATACCATTTTGAAATATAAAATGCAATTACTTTAATGAAATTAAAGTATAGCTAAGGATAAAAGTAAAATAAATTAAAAGGCAACAAATATAAAGCTACAAGGGAGAGATAGCAAAATCAAATTAAACGCTTCTAAACTTATACCACATCTAATTTAGCTATAATTGGCTTGTCAATTCATTCTCAAAACCATGAACAGTAGATGTTTCCAAAGGAAGTTGATAAAAAGGCTTGGGAGGCATTTCAGGGAGCTCATCATCAGTTTCAAGCATCTTCAAGACTTTACTCATTGAAGGACGATCGGTAGGCATCATTTGTATACACCAAAAGGCTACTATCACTGTTTTCTTCACCATTACTTTTTCAGCATCAGTAATGTCTCCTAGCTCTATGTCCTCTCCTTGATCCAACCGGTCATAAATCCATGATGGAAAATATATTTGACTAGTGTGATCAGCAGATGCATTCTTCCTCTTACCTATCATTTCCATTAGTAACATTCCAAAACTATAAACATCAGCCTTGTATGAGATGCCTCCAATATTTTTGTAAACCAATTCAGGAGCAATATATCCTATTGTTCCTCTTGCTGCAGTGAGAGAGACAATGCTATCGTCTACTGAATATAATTTAGCAAGACCAAAATCAGAAACTTTTGGATTAAAGTTCTCATCCAAAAGAATATTATGTGGCTTGATATCAAAATGTAAAATTTGCATGTCACATCCTTGATGTAGGTAGTTAATTCCTCGAGCCACCCCAAGCACAATATTAAACATTTTTTTCCAACCTAGAATGTTCTGATTTTCTTCTGTAAATATGATTTTATCTAAAGATCCATTTGCCATGAAGTCATAAACGAGAGCTTGTTTTGATCCCTCCACACAAAATCCAATAAGTTTTGCCACATTAACATGATGAATTCTCCCAATAGAAGCAACTTCATTTATGAAATCTTGTCCGTTAGCCTTTGACTTGCCCAATAATTTTATTGCCACATAATGCCCACTACGAAGTTTTCCTTTAAACACTGAGCCATAACCACCTTCACCTAACTTATCTTCAAAACCTTTAGTCATTTTTTTAATCTCTCTAAAAGAATACCTAATGGGAGCTAAATTGTTTTGACTTTGAAGGAACTTTTCAATGGTGTCATCCATAGATAAATGTCTCCTTCTCCATTTGTATATAACAAGAGCAAGCAAACAAAGTATCCCAATCGAAGTCCTTAATAAGATGACTCCACCTTTCAAGAAAAACATATCGGAGCACATCAGTGCTAGTACTTGTGAAATTAATGAAATAATGTATTACATACATTCTTAAAGGTTTATACATGTGACACATGCATGCTTCCTTAAAATTAACTAGAATTTGAAATAAAGGCACAATTCATTTTTTAGCGCATTCAAAATATATTTTCTTACTAAGATCTCTATATATAAACTTTAATATTAGAAAATTATTACTAATTAATTTTGGCAATTAATTAAGTTTGAAATAACAATTTAATTGTTTGATCATATATTGATGCCTTGTGTTTCTTTTCCTATACTATAAACATTACTCTAATATACTGTTTCACTTCAAAATCCTTAAAGTGCTTATATAGATTTTTTTTGTTAAATTATAAATCAAGGTAAACATAAAGATTGTGATAAAATGTAACAAGATATTTAAAATTTTTAATTTAACTTGACATTTTTTTCTATTGCTCAATAATTTTCCTTGTGTGTGTCGGTGTGTGTGTACACACACACGAAATTGAGACCCAAGCATGCCTATTCTCTATCTCTAAATATGCTCTTGTGATAGTAAATAGTATTGTTTCAAAGGTCCGGTTAACAGGTGTCTATAGACACAAGTTAAGGATTATTTAATCATTATTTTAGGAAAGAATTTCATATTTAGGGTGCACTTGGATAGACAATGAGATTACTTTTGATGAGATTAAAAATACTAGTGGAGGTGAGATCAATTACTATAGCGATGAGACTATGTACTATAATGATAAGATTAAAATCAATGGTGAAATATGTGTTTCGATACACACACAATGGTGGCAATGAGATGAAATGCAGTGAGAAAAAAGAATGACCATTAAAGACATTGACAAAAGTTTGTATATAATTTTATTTTTATGAAATTAATAAATAATTAAAAATTATTAAAATTATTTTTATCAAATAATAAAATTTATTATTTATGTAATTTTAATTATTTATTAATTGATTTTTTATATAATAATAAAATTTTATTCTTTATATTTAGTTAATAGTCATTTAAAAATTAAAAAAATCAAAGTAAAATACAAATTAAGTTTTAGGGACAATTTTTTTCTTTGTACTAAGTTTTAAAGGAAAATATTGCAATAAAATTATAAGGAAAATGAGGTTATTTTTAGAAAGTTTTTATGGATAGGAAGAGTGTATCTCCCACTTGACCCATTGGGCCCTTAAGAGTCCAATGCATTTCCACTGTGTTGCACCTTGGTCTACCAAACTTCACTACAGCACAATAGGGTTTTGTATAGTGTTAGATTCTATAGCACCACCAGAACCCAAATGACGCCATAAAGTTAGCCTGGATGAATGATGAGCTTAGTTCTAGTGAGATTGAAAATAGCGATAAAGGTGAAATAAGCTTTCATAACAGCGAGATTAATTATTATAGCGGTAAGATTAAAATCAGTGGTAGAATATGTGATTAGATGCATACGTAGTAATGGTAATGAGATAAAATATAATAAAAAAAACAACTATTAATGACACATGATGAAAATTTATATATAATTTTGTAAAATTAATAAGAAAATTCAAAATTATAAAAATTATTTATGTATAAAAAATTATTAAATTTTACTAAAATTATTTTTATTTCCAAATAATACTTTTATTATTAAACATTTGAAAATCATATTTATGCATTTTTAATTTAATTAATATATAGAGTCTTTAAAAATTTTATCTAATATATAGTGATACCCTATATTTAAGATTTTATGTAATAAAAAATTTAATACTTATATATTATAAATATAAAATAATAATCTATATATGAATTTACATAAAAATAAAAAATATCAAATAAAAAATAAAATAAAAATGAAACATCAAAAGTAAATAAATGAGAAAGATAATAAAAATAAATATTTTAATAATTTTTTGAAAAAAATTAATCTAACAAAATTAAAAAAAATTAAAACTAAAAAAATTAAAGAGGGAATAAGATACCCCCGGCCCAACACCATAGGGACCAGTGGGCCCACTATTCTTCGGCCTCGCCAATGGAAGAATGATGGGGCAACACACTTGATTGGTACCAACTGCATTGTGACATGGGATGCCAAACTGCACTTTTGTTCATTGTTTCTCATCTCATCGAAGTGTGATGGGAACCAAACGGGCCTTAATGTATTACTTTAATACTTTTGCTAAATTGAAGAGAAAGTGTTTCACTAATTGCAGGTTTTTATAAATATTATCTTAACCAATGCTATTAGGTATTGGTTGACATTTCCTTGGTCAAAGGCTCATTCTATTTTGTATTAATTGCATTAAATAATTTTTTAGGTTCTAAATATTTAACCTTTATTAAAATGTTTTATATTTAATAGACTAAAATGTATAAATTTTTATACTGTCAATCAACAATATAATATCACATTATTAATGAACAAACTCAAAAGCTAAAAGGATTTATATTTTATGCACTTCAGTGTATAAATTTTATACATTATCAGTAAGGATGTTCATATTTCAATATGAAAATTATTTTGAAATAATTTCTATTTTTGATTAATTCCATTAATTAACCGAATTAACCAAAAATTTAATTGAAATATAAAAATTCAAAAATTAATATTAAAATAAATGAAAACTAAAAATATATTTAATATTTGAAAAATATATGATGTTTTAGGTTTAATGTCATCAGAGCATTTAATTTAATATTTGAAATTTAGATTATATTATTTAGTTTATTTTAAATATGAGAAAATAAAATTAAAAATATAATTTGACTTAAATATATTTTACTATGTTGATTAATTCAATTAATTAATCAAATTTAATTCGATTAGTTTTTTGAAATTAGAAATTTCGGTTTGATAAACAAACAAAAAAAATAACTAATTCAATTAACTTTGATTTTGACTAATTCAGTTCAAGATTAATCGAACGAATCCAATGGATACTCCTAATCATCAATTAATCATAACATTACTTAAATATTTTAAAATGAATAATAGTTCAAAATAATATTCTTAAATTTCTTAATTAATAAAATGACATGACATGAATAAAAAACAATGCATATGAATTATACTAGGATAACCCAAGTTAAAAGCCATTAAAGTAAATATTTTTATCAATTTTAATTATTTAATTAGGCAAAACTAATCAATAACACTAATCAGTAATAACTACCCCACCTCCCTCTTGGCCGCCGATTTGCTGCTAACTATCAATGGCATCTACTGTCTCTTTTTCTTTTTTTTTTTGGTAATTATAGCCAAATTTTGCAATTTATTTCCATTAATTAAATTAGTTGAACATGTTCTGCCTTATCTGTATCTATTTAAGAGAAGAAAAATGTATTCCACGTCCCAAATCCTTCTTCATAGACTTTTTTAGTTTTCCAATGAAATTAAATAAAACTTGTAATATATATATATATATATATATATATATATATATATATATATATGAGATCAATCTAATAGTGTCGTTTAATTTTTTTTCCTAGGAATTAGGATTGGGAACTTCAGGATTGCTCAAATTTCAGCATATGCAAATGCAGACAAAGCT
This sequence comes from Heritiera littoralis, assembly GCA_031772115.1. Lineage (NCBI taxonomy): Eukaryota > Viridiplantae > Streptophyta > Magnoliopsida > Malvales > Malvaceae > Heritiera > Heritiera littoralis. Next base: position 194,071 of record JAPDPK010000180.1, on the reverse strand, counting down.
AAAACTTAAATATACCTGTTATTCCAAGAGACAAAATATATGTTCCTGCAAAAAAAAAAAAGACAAAAAAAACCAATCATTTAAACAAAGGAACGAAAATAACAAATCCAAGAAGAAAAATGCTAATGAAATTTCGGAAGCGCACTTGTAGGTGGATCCTTTCCGTTGTAGTACACATGGGGGCCGTTGAAAAGGAAATATACAAAGCTGTCCATATAGTTTCTCAAGGCAAATTTCAAACCTGACAATCTGGAATATTCAACAAATCAAATTAAAATTTAAAAGGTGATGTAAAAGAAAAATGACAGCCTGAAGAGGATAAAATTAGAAGAAAATAAGTTTAAACAACAATATAAGGTAAACCTATGACCAAAAACAATATGCGGTAAACCTAGATTTTATTTACTTTTAATTTTGCAAGTAATTGTTGAATAATGTTATGCATAACCAAATCACTACTTTATTTTCTCAAAATCAACCTTAATTCCTATCAAGTAGCACTTTATAGATCTGAATTTGTTAGGTAGAATATTTTAAAGATAATATATTCATTTACAGCTAAAAGGAAAATTTTTGTTACTTTGATGAATATTATATTCATTTCTTTACTTTATATAACATTTGACCTGTAATTTAGTTCAAGTACAAAATTATAAATTGACGATTTGCATATCAATTATCAAATAGTGTATAATATAGTAAATTACATTCAATTTTAAGGGAATTTCATTGCTATGTGTATAAAATAGTAAAAAAAATTATTTTTTTATATTGATCCCATTAAAATTTAATAAAAACATAAAGTGTAGGGTCAAACAAATATAATGTTCAACCATTTTTATGATGACAATATTAATATTTAGGTTGTAACCAAAAATAATATTAGTATTTAGGTTCCAAAGATATTAAAAAGTTTTAATATTTGGGTATAAATATGTAATCATGTTTTAATAAGTTCTGAATTGTGAAAAGTGAAAAGGGTTAATGTCACTATCAACTCCTGTACTACTATTGTTTTTACAATGTGATATCTTTACCAAAAATGTCCAATGTTGTCTCTCTCCTATTAATCTGTTAATTAATGTGATACCTGATACTAATTTTATCTGTTTAAATGTGATAACGTGTATGAACACTAGACTTGTAAGATGATGATATTTGAATTAAAATAACACGTGGCGGTCATATCAAATTATTGATTGACCACGCAGTAAGCAACTTCGCATCCTAAAAATTAAAAATAAAAAGTATTTTTATATTTATTCCTTCTTCCTTCTCCTCTCTTTTCCAATTTCTCCACCCTTATCTCCATTTATGATCGAATCCGACCATTTGTGACGAGATCCGGTCAAATGAAGTTGAATCCACATTAGCTTGGCCGACTGGGCTCTAAAAAGACTGAAAATGATTTGAATTGGTCGAGATCCATAAGGTAGATCCCAAAAAATACATGATACATGATAGCTTATATTGACATATTCTTTGTTAAAAATACACTATATAGTGTAATATATAAATAATTATATTATTTTATAAATTATAAATATAAAAAAAGGAAAAACACTACAAAATATATGATATCCGGAAGGAAAATTTTAATGTTATGCTACAATTATAGAATAAATGTATTACAAAAATATTGGAACAATTTTTTTTTTATGAATTTTTGTTGTAAAAAATGTAACTTTTTATGTTTCAAAAGTATTTTGTAACTTATTGAAGGGTGCGACAACAATTACACTTTTTAACTGACCCAAAAAATATTATCGCTAAAAATAATTTCTTCGTGTATACAAAACAGAAACAAAATAAATTAATTGCTCAAAAGTAGAAAATTTGTATAATTTGGAGACATTGAAAAAAGAATAAAGTAAACACTGGTAAAGTTGTTTACAATTTCCTTTTGAGTGGAAAGCCACTGTGAATTTTTGACAGGTAGACAAAAGAGATAATGGTAAAGTTGTTTTTATAAAGCCTTTTTTCTCTTTTAGAAAGTCAAAAGCTAATTCCAAAAATCAATCTAACCATAGAATGAGTCAAATAAGAGTATCTTAAAAAGCGGAGATAATTACTGAAGAGTTAGTTAAATCGGTAAAGAAACTTTTATTTTCTTGTCAATCGTTTAATTTTATGATAAAAATATTTTTAAATAAATTTTTAAATAAAAATTCATATATGATGCATTGAAGTGTATAAGCTTTATATATTATTAGGATTTATATATGATGCACTGACAGTGTATAGTTTCTATATACGGTCAATGCACCAAAAGTTGACACCTCATCAATAGGCCCTTATATGCAAATATAAATAATTTTTTTTAATTTGGCCATAAGGACTTATTGATGAGGTGTCAATCTCTGATGCATTGACAATGTATAGAAACTATACACTGTCAGTGCATCATATACAAACTCATATTATTAATACATCAAAAATTAGCATTTCATCAATAAATTCTTATTAGTTTGTATTTATTTGTATTTATTTTTAAGAACTTGAATTTTTTTAATTTTTTATTGATGAAGTGTCTCTCTAATGTATTAATAATGTATAAAAATAATAAATTATCATTACATAATATACAAATTCTAAAAATAATATATTCTTAAAATCATTTAAAGATATCTATAATCTAATATATATAAAAGCTAAAGCAGTTGGCTATAAATAGGACATCCTATGTGGATAGTCCAAATGTTTGACACGTGTAATATATTTTTCTAAAAAATAATTATCATTTTTCAAGTTTCAAAAAATAGAAATATATCTAAATGTAAAAATAAATCAATTATATTTTTAAATTAATTATCTATTTTAATTATATATCTCTATCTAGATTAAAAGTAAATAAAAATTACATTTCATTTATCTCTACCTATATTAATATTACAAAATATAAAATCTATATCTATAGCTTTTATCAATTAATTTTTTTCTAAAAAATAACATATACATCTATGTATATTAAAATTAATATAGATAATATAATATATAACATAAAATAATATAACATCTTATGTACAATGATTAGCTTTTTTTGCAACAATATAACATCATTTTTTAATTTTTTAAATTAATACGTAACATGCAATTATTCTTTCTTTTCATATTAACATTACAAAATACAACATTTATAACTACTGCTTTTATATATTAATTTTTTTAATTGTCTAAAAGGTAACATCTATGTCCATATATATATATATTAAAATTTTTAATTTTCTCCATTTTTATTATATAAATTGTATGTAATAATTTTTTTTATCAATGCTTAGTACTCACGGATCTTAAGAGTCAAAAAAACTCAAATTTATTTTACTTTTTTGTATTTAATTTATTTAAATAAGATTCTGGCATAGAATTTCATTGCACGTCACGTAAAAGATTAGAATTGGATGAGGTTTTAATGTTTATAAATAGCACACCTTTGTCAGATATTAAAATATTGGTCATAAAGTCACTGTTCAATGTATTAGACTAATATATATTTTTTTCAATGATAACATATATGGCAATATAATTTTAAAAAATAACTGATTTAGCATGTATGTTTTTATTGACTATTTTTGAATTAGTGTTTTATATATATATATTATATAAGAAAAATATTTCACAAATAGAGTAACTATCATGAAAGTTGATTTAACATTTTGTTGGTATTACATGTCACGCGAGTGCAACAAAAGGTTGTCTGAAGTTGATAAAAGGTTTTATTGTTCCTCATGTGATATTGATGTCCCTAATCCAACTCTAAGGTAAATAATAATTTTATTTACTATATTTAAAACATAAAACAAAAATTATTCCATGATAACAATATAAGCATTTTATAATTTTAATATATATATATAACTTAATTGTAGTATTTTGTATACCTTATAGGTAAAAGTTGAACGTTGAGGCATTTGATGATTCTAAAAAAGTGATGTTTTGTACTTTTCAATACTGAAGTTATGAATACGTTATAGGTGGAAGTTGAATGTTGAGGCATTTGATGGTTTTGGAAATGTGATGTTTGTATTTTTCAACATTGAAGCTAAAAAATCAATTAATAAAGATGTTGACAATCTTTATAAAATTTCTCTTAAGATTTTGATTAGTTAACAATTATTTTAATGTTGTCCAATATTTAATTTAAATTAATGATATGTCTATGACTATAATTTAGGAAAATTGAGATTATAAAATTTGAGAGATATTTGAAGATCTCAAGGTTAAATTTTTTGTTCGAAACAAAAGCAACAAATTTTAATACTGAGATGAAAAATATTAAGCTTAATACTATCATAATAGGTATGCATATAAATATATATATATATATATATATATATATAAATTTGATACATAGGTATGCATATATTTACATAATATGAGTATCTTTGTTATATTTATTATAACATAAGTGATAACTGAAGTTTAATTTAATCAAATTGCATATTAGTGTATTATTTAAGTTTTCTATTCCATTTAAGAAATTTATTAGATCATTAAACAAAGTAACACATCATTCAAAAATAATAATGAATACTCAAGAATCATTTGCTATATCTTCAACTCAACAAGAATTCATTGAAGAATCTTCATTTAAAAAAAATTCTTATACGAGGTTGATTTTAAAACGGAAAAAATTTCAATTTCTTCAAATCAAAGACATATTGAATTTTTTTATATATTATGTTCATTCAATAAATTACAATAATAGTTTGATTTAACTTTTTTAAAATTTGCATAATTATATCCAAAATATAATTTTATATTACTGTATTGTAATATACAAATTACAAATAAAAAAATATTAAATATACATATGTTGTCTTTTTCATAAACATAATAATTTATATTATAAAGTTTCAAAAAAAATATATTATCAATGAATTTATTATTTGATTAATGTATTTCTATGTATCGTACGGGTTTTAAAATATTTTTAAATAAATTTTTAAACAAAAATTCATATATGATGCATTGAAATATATAAGCTTTATATATTATTAATACATCAAAAATTAGCGCTTCATCAATAAATTCTTATTAGTTTGTGTTTATTTGTATTTATTTTTAAGAACTTGAATTTTTTAAATTTTTTATTGATGAAGTATCTACCTCTAATGTATTAATAATGTATAAAAATAATAAATTATCATTACATAATATACAAATTCTAAAAAAAATATATTCTTAAAATCATTTAAAGATATCTATAATATTCTACAATCTATAATAACTATAATTAAAGTAATTACTTCGGAATCCGGATTGCCCTGTTCAATTTTTGTCCAAATTGCACCATGTGTGAGATGTTCATTGTCTAATTTTTTTTTCAGTTCAGTTTTTTATTTTATTTTAAAAAAGTCTTCTGATTAACTTTTCTTTTTTTTTCTTTTACAAATAAGCTATCATTCTTTTTTAAAATTCAGTTCTATAATATGTTTTTTATTCGACTTTTTTCAATTATATTCAATTTTTTTTTTTCAATTATGTCCTGTAACTATTTTTAAGTCTTCAATTTTTTTAGTTAATTCCTTTGATTTGTTTTTTTTAACATTTTTTCTTAGTTATGCCTTTTAATAATTTTTAGCTCTTTAATTTTTTTTCATTAGACACTCTAATTTTTTTTAAATGGCGTTCAGATTTTTTTTCCAGCAACAATATGCATAAATTAAAAAAAATTCAAAAATAGAAAACATAATAGAAGGCTTTGCAAAAAGTGCGCTATAAAATATAAGAATAAAATATAAACATAAATATAAATATATTTTTTAAATCAAGAAAAGAAAGAAAATAAACAACACAAAAATTGATCTGAATTCTTTTAATTAAAAAAAGTTTAGATCTAATGTTTCTAAAATTATAATTTTTTTAATTGAATCTTCACAGCAGAATTGTTATTCTTTTCGTAACATGAGGCGGGAAATTTACTAATTATATACAAAAACAAAATGAAAAAGAAGTATTTGACTATCACATGATAATAAATTTCAAGAATATAAAAATAATTTTCCAAGATATTGGCTAACTGACACAAAACAAACACTAAATATTTAAGTAATATTCACAAATAAATATAAATTGCACATTTTTCAAAAATTCATTTAAATTAAATTTTCTTGTGTTTTTGTATTTTGAAATCTATAAATGATTAATTTCTATATATTTGATTTAGATAATTTAAAATAATAAATATTTTAATATTAAATATATAAACTAAAACATAAAAAATATTTAAATAAATAAATTTTAATATTATTTAAATTAAAAAAATTGTTCCCGGCAAAGCGGGGCATAAACATAAAAATAAGAAACCATTAATCATATTATAATATTATAAAAGATAAAGCAGCAATAAACAAAACAAAGAGACAATTCAATGATCTAATTAATTATACAAACTCAGACTAAGAAAATAAAACTGAAGTCGTTGAAGAAACTTACACATCTCGAAATAATAATTTGACGCTGTAGTTGTAGTTGTGGTTGCCGTAGTCAAAGTCCTGTTGAATAGCTTGTAATAAATACAAGGGAACAAGTTCCCACATTGCTTGTAAAAGTGTAAAGTGATTTATTTATAAAGGGAAATCAACTCTTGAGAGTAATTTGGAGTCAAAGAGGAAATGGGCTTTGACCATTTGGCTTGGGCTTGAGCTTGCTTGGCTTGGGCTTGGGCTTGGGCTAGAGCTTGGGCTATTTTAAAAAGTCAAAGATGGGCACTTGGGGCACTTGGGCTCTTGGCACTTTGATTTAATCCGAATTTTTTATTTTTGCCAGAAATATTTTAAATTCTTTTTGAATTTAAAAATTGTTTTAAACTGTTCAACAGACATATTTTCAGTTATATGTCTGGAACAGTTATGTCTGAAAATGAATGGTTGTTGTTTAACAGATAATCACAACCATTCATTTAAGCCTCTTCACATTCTATATAAGTGTTGATTTTCCAGAAACTCTTTACTTTACATTCTGACTTTTCACAATATTCTGAAGGCTTTGTTGTATCCTGGGGTAACTTGCTTCTGTGTGAGGCAATATTACACTCAAGAAAGTGTAATTCTACACGCCTCAAAGCCATATACTCTGTTTATTTTCTAACAATTTGAGTGTAATATTGTTTTTTGATATGGCAATGGTTACCAATCCTGTGTTTATCAATCAACAAGATCCTGTCAAGTTGAACCAGTTTGATGGGACAAACTTCACCAGATGGAAGGACAAGATGAAGTTTCTGTTGACAACTTTGAAGGTGTCCTATGTTCTGGATCCAAATCTGCAGCCACTGGCAGACCCTACACCAGATGACACAGATACAGTGAAGGAAGAAAGAAAGAAACGTGCAGAAGATGAACTGGTGTGTCGTGGTCACATCCTCAACTCTCTTACAGACAGACTTTATGATTTATACTCCAATTATACATCACCAAGAGAGATCTGGACTGCCTTGGAAACAAAATACCAGAACGAGAAAAAAGGTACAGATAAATTCCTGGCATTAAATTATTTTGATTTCAAGATGACTGATAACATGCCAGTCATGGATCAAGTCCATGAACTACAAATACTGGTTTCCAGACTTAGAGATTTGGAAGTGATCATTCCTGACACTTTACAAATCGGAGCAATTCTGTCCAAGTTGCCTCCGTCATGGAACAATTACAGAAAAAAGGTTCTGCAGACACCAGAAAGTTTCACACTGGAAAAATTCCAGACTCATCTGCAAATTGAGTGTGAAACTCGACTCAGAGATGAAAAACTCCAGAAAGAGAAGGCTGTGAATTCAAATGGGAATTCACAAGTAAATGCCATAGGGAGCAATTCTGGAAAGTCTGCAAACAAGTCTGGAACGAATCAGAACAAATTCAAAGTCCAGAAAACTGGTGGATTTAAGAAGTTTAACAACAACAAGAAGAACAAGGCCTGCTTTCATTGTGGAAAGAAGGGACACTACATTAAAGAATGTAGAGTCAAAATTGCAGAAGACAAGAAGAATAAAGACAATGGTTCTAAACAATCTGCTCAAGCCAATATGGTTGTTGAAGATGACATGAACTTTGTTGCCATGGTTACTGAATTGAACATGGCAACAAGTGAAGGAACCATGGAGTGGTTTCTTGATTCTGGAGCCACAATTCATGTCTGCAACAACAAGGAATTCTTCAGCACTTACACTGAAGAAAACAGTGAAGTTTTTATGGGAAACCATGCTCCTGTCAAAGTGCTGGGAAAAGGGAGTGTGATGCTTAACTTAAGGAAGCTGAGTGGCTAAGAAATATGTTGTTTGAAATTGAGTTGTGGCCACAACCAATGCCACCTCTTTCCTTACATTGTGATAGTGAGGCTACTATGTCTAGTGCTTTTAATAACATTTATAATGGTAAGTCTAGACATATAAGCCTAAGGCATGACTATGTTAGAGAGTTAATCTCAAATGGTACCATTACGATCATATATGTAAAGTCTGCAGAAAATTTGGCAGATCCTCTTACTAAAGCTTTGCCAAGGGATAAAGTGTGGAGGACTGCATGTAGTATGGGACTAATACATAACCCTTGAGACACCAATAATGGTAACCCAACTTTGAATTACCAAATCGGTAATTACTAAAGTTTAATGGGTAATAACAAGTTATTGATCAGTGTCTGTTGTGGCACTTATAATAGGAGTCTCATACTTGAATTACAAGTGAATGCCACTGTTACATTGAGAGGTTGAGTTTAAGCTCTTAATGGAGATTATTCTGAAAATTGTCCAAAGTAATAGGGACAATAAAAGGATCTCCACCTATGTGAATATGAAGTGGTGCCGCTTCAACAAGAGTATAAGGGTTTTACTCTTGAAATATTCACAGAAACTGGATTGCTAGCACATGGCCATTGAAATAGTGCTAGGAGCAAGTAAGAGTTTGTGAAAAGTGACAAATTGATGTGTGTGGTACTTTCGATCCTAATAGTAAGAAGTCATGGTTTAATCTTAGGACACTATGTACTTTTATTAGCATCCTAAAGTACTTACACTAATTGAAGGTTTAAATCAATAAGATACCTTCTTGTATGCATCATATTTGTTGTATTACAAGCTAGTGGGGGATTGTTGAATAGCTTGTAATAAATACAAGGGAACAAGTTCCCACATTGCTTGTAAAAGTGTAAAGTGATTTATTTATAAAGGGAAATCAACTCTTGAGAGTAATTTGGAGTCAAAGAGGAAATGGGCTTTGACCATTTGGCTTGGGCTTGAGCTTGCTTGGCTTGGGCTTGGGCTTGGGCTAGAGCTTGGGCTATTTTAAAAAGTCAAAGATGGGCACTTGGGGCACTTGGGCTCTTGGCACTTTGATTTAATCCGAATTTTTTATTTTTGCCAGAAATATTTTAAATTCTTTTTGAATTTAAAAATTGTTTTAAACTGTTCAACAGACATATTTTCAGTTATATGTCTGGAACAGTTATGTCTGAAAATGAATGGTTGTTGTTTAACAGATAATCACAACCATTCATTTAAGCCTCTTCACATTCTATATAAGTGTTGATTTTCCAGAAACTCTTTACTTTACATTCTGACTTTTCACAATATTCTGAAGGCTTTGTTGTATCCTGGGGTAACTTGCTTCTGTGTGAGGCAATATTACACTCAAGAAAGTGTAATTCTACACGCCTCAAAGCCATATACTCTGTTTATTTTCTAACAATTTGAGTGTAATATTGTTTTTTGATATGGCAATGGTTACCAATCCTGTGTTTATCAATCAACAAGATCCTGTCAAGTTGAACCAGTTTGATGGGACAAACTTCACCAGATGGAAGGACAAGATGAAGTTTCTGTTGACAACTTTGAAGGTGTCCTATGTTCTGGATCCAAATCTGCAGCCACTGGCAGACCCTACACCAGATGACACAGATACAGTGAAGGAAGAAAGAAAGAAACGTGCAGAAGATGAACTGGTGTGTCGTGGTCACATCCTCAACTCTCTTACAGACAGACTTTATGATTTATACTCCAATTATACATCACCAAGAGAGATCTGGACTGCCTTGGAAACAAAATACCAGAACGAGAAAAAAGGTACAGATAAATTCCTGGCATTAAATTATTTTGATTTCAAGATGACTGATAACATGCCAGTCATGGATCAAGTCCATGAACTACAAATACTGGTTTCCAGACTTAGAGATTTGGAAGTGATCATTCCTGACACTTTACAAATCGGAGCAATTCTGTCCAAGTTGCCTCCGTCATGGAACAATTACAGAAAAAAGGTTCTGCAGACACCAGAAAGTTTCACACTGGAAAAATTCCAGACTCATCTGCAAATTGAGTGTGAAACTCGACTCAGAGATGAAAAACTCCAGAAAGAGAAGGCTGTGAATTCAAATGGGAATTCACAAGTAAATGCCATAGGGAGCAATTCTGGAAAGTCTGCAAACAAGTCTGGAACGAATCAGAACAAATTCAAAGTCCAGAAAACTGGTGGATTTAAGAAGTTTAACAACAACAAGAAGAACAAGGCCTGCTTTCATTGTGGAAAGAAGGGACACTACATTAAAGAATGTAGAGTCAAAATTGCAGAAGACAAGAAGAATAAAGACAATGGTTCTAAACAATCTGCTCAAGCCAATATGGTTGTTGAAGATGACATGAACTTTGTTGCCATGGTTACTGAATTGAACATGGCAACAAGTGAAGGAACCATGGAGTGGTTTCTTGATTCTGGAGCCACAATTCATGTCTGCAACAACAAGGAATTCTTCAGCACTTACACTGAAGAAAACAGTGAAGTTTTTATGGGAAACCATGCTCCTGTCAAAGTGCTGGGAAAAGGGAGTGTGATGCTTAACTTAAGGAAGCTGAGTGGCTAAGAAATATGTTGTTTGAAATTGAGTTGTGGCCACAACCAATGCCACCTCTTTCCTTACATTGTGATAGTGAGGCTACTATGTCTAGTGCTTTTAATAACATTTATAATGGTAAGTCTAGACATATAAGCCTAAGGCATGACTATGTTAGAGAGTTAATCTCAAATGGTACCATTACGATCATATATGTAAAGTCTGCAGAAAATTTGGCAGATCCTCTTACTAAAGCTTTGCCAAGGGATAAAGTGTGGAGGACTGCATGTAGTATGGGACTAATACATAACCCTTGAGACACCAATAATGGTAACCCAACTTTGAATTACCAAATCGGTAATTACTAAAGTTTAATGGGTAATAACAAGTTATTGATCAGTGTCTGTTGTGGCACTTATAATAGGAGTCTCATACTTGAATTACAAGTGAATGCCACTGTTACATTGAGAGGTTGAGTTTAAGCTCTTAATGGAGATTATTCTGAAAATTGTCCAAAGTAATAGGGACAATAAAAGGATCTCCACCTATGTGAATATGAAGTGGTGCCGCTTCAACAAGAGTATAAGGGTTTTACTCTTGAAATATTCACAGAAACTGGATTGCTAGCACATGGCCATTGAAATAGTGCTAGGAGCAAGTAAGAGTTTGTGAAAAGTGACAAATTGATGTGTGTGGTACTTTCGATCCTAATAGTAAGAAGTCATGGTTTAATCTTAGGACACTATGTACTTTTATTAGCATCCTAAAGTACTTACACTAATTGAAGGTTTAAATCAATAAGATACCTTCTTGTATGCATCATATTTGTTGTATTACAAGCTAGTGGGGGATTGTTGAATAGCTTGTAATAAATACAAGGGAACAAGTTCCCACATTGCTTGTAAAAGTGTAAAGTGATTTATTTATAAAGGGAAATCAACTCTTGAGAGTAATTTGGAGTCAAAGAGGAAATGGGCTTTGACCATTTGGCTTGGGCTTGAGCTTGCTTGGCTTGGGCTTGGGCTTGGGCTAGAGCTTGGGCTATTTTAAAAAGTCAAAGATGGGCACTTGGGGCACTTGGGCTCTTGGCACTTTGATTTAATCCGAATTTTTTATTTTTGCCAGAAATATTTTAAATTCTTTTTGAATTTAAAAATTGTTTTAAACTGTTCAACAGACATATTTTCAGTTATATGTCTGGAACAGTTATGTCTGAAAATGAATGGTTGTTGTTTAACAGATAATCACAACCATTCATTTAAGCCTCTTCACATTCTATATAAGTGTTGATTTTCCAGAAACTCTTTACTTTACATTCTGACTTTTCACAATATTCTGAAGGCTTTGTTGTATCCTGGGGTAACTTGCTTCTGTGTGAGGCAATATTACACTCAAGAAAGTGTAATTCTACACGCCTCAAAGCCATATACTCTGTTTATTTTCTAACAATTTGAGTGTAATATTGTTTTTTGATATGGCAATGGTTACCAATCCTGTGTTTATCAATCAACAAGATCCTGTCAAGTTGAACCAGTTTGATGGGACAAACTTCACCAGATGGAAGGACAAGATGAAGTTTCTGTTGACAACTTTGAAGGTGTCCTATGTTCTGGATCCAAATCTGCAGCCACTGGCAGACCCTACACCAGATGACACAGATACAGTGAAGGAAGAAAGAAAGAAACGTGCAGAAGATGAACTGGTGTGTCGTGGTCACATCCTCAACTCTCTTACAGACAGACTTTATGATTTATACTCCAATTATACATCACCAAGAGAGATCTGGACTGCCTTGGAAACAAAATACCAGAACGAGAAAAAAGGTACAGATAAATTCCTGGCATTAAATTATTTTGATTTCAAGATGACTGATAACATGCCAGTCATGGATCAAGTCCATGAACTACAAATACTGGTTTCCAGACTTAGAGATTTGGAAGTGATCATTCCTGACACTTTACAAATCGGAGCAATTCTGTCCAAGTTGCCTCCGTCATGGAACAATTACAGAAAAAAGGTTCTGCAGACACCAGAAAGTTTCACACTGGAAAAATTCCAGACTCATCTGCAAATTGAGTGTGAAACTCGACTCAGAGATGAAAAACTCCAGAAAGAGAAGGCTGTGAATTCAAATGGGAATTCACAAGTAAATGCCATAGGGAGCAATTCTGGAAAGTCTGCAAACAAGTCTGGAACGAATCAGAACAAATTCAAAGTCCAGAAAACTGGTGGATTTAAGAAGTTTAACAACAACAAGAAGAACAAGGCCTGCTTTCATTGTGGAAAGAAGGGACACTACATTAAAGAATGTAGAGTCAAAATTGCAGAAGACAAGAAGAATAAAGACAATGGTTCTAAACAATCTGCTCAAGCCAATATGGTTGTTGAAGATGACATGAACTTTGTTGCCATGGTTACTGAATTGAACATGGCAACAAGTGAAGGAACCATGGAGTGGTTTCTTGATTCTGGAGCCACAATTCATGTCTGCAACAACAAGGAATTCTTCAGCACTTACACTGAAGAAAACAGTGAAGTTTTTATGGGAAACCATGCTCCTGTCAAAGTGCTGGGAAAAGGGAGTGTGATGCTTAACTTAAGGAAGCTGAGTGGCTAAGAAATATGTTGTTTGAAATTGAGTTGTGGCCACAACCAATGCCACCTCTTTCCTTACATTGTGATAGTGAGGCTACTATGTCTAGTGCTTTTAATAACATTTATAATGGTAAGTCTAGACATATAAGCCTAAGGCATGACTATGTTAGAGAGTTAATCTCAAATGGTACCATTACGATCATATATGTAAAGTCTGCAGAAAATTTGGCAGATCCTCTTACTAAACTTTGCCAAGGGATAAAGTGTGAGGACTGCATGTAGTATGGGACTAATACATAACCCTTGAGACACCAATAATGGTAACCCAACTTTGAATTACCAAATCGGTAATTACTAAAGTTTAATGGGTAATAACAAGTTATTGATCAGTGTCTGTTGTGGCACTTATAATAGGAGTCCTCATACTTGAATTACAAGTGAATGCCACTGTTAATTGAGAGGTTTGAGTTTAAGCTCTTAATGGAGATTATTCTGAAAATTGTCCAAAGTAATAGGGACAATAAAAGGATCTCCACCTATGTGAATATGAAGTGTGCCGCTTCAACAAGAGTATAAGGGTTTTACTCTTGAAATATTCACAGAAACTGGATTGCTAGCACATGGCCATTGAAATAGTGCTAGGAGCAAGTAAGAGTTTGTGAAAAGTGACAAATTGATGTGTGTGGTACTTTCGATCCTAATAGTAAGAAGTCATGGTTAATCTTAGGAACACTATGTACTTTTATTAGCATCCTAAAGTACTTACATAATTGAAGGTTTAAATCATAGATAACCTTCTTGTATGCATCATAATTTGTTGTATTACAAGCTAGTGGGGGATGTTGAATAGCTTTGTAATAAATACAAGGGAACAAGTTCCCACATTGCTTGTAAAAGTGTAAAGTGATTTATTTATAAAGGAAATCAACTCTTGAGAGTAATTTGGAGTCAAAGAGGAATGGGCTTTGACCATTTGGCTTGGCTTGAGCTTGCTTGGCTTGGGCTGGGCTTGGGCTAGAGCTTGGGCTATTTTAAAAAGTCAAAGATGGGCACTTGGGGCACTTGGGCTCTTGGCACTTTGATTTAATCCGAATTTTTTATTTTTTGCCAGAAATTTTAAATTCTTTTTGAATTTAAAATTGTTTTAAACTGTTCAACAGACATATTTTCAGTTATATGTCTGGAACAGTATGTCTGAAAATGAATGGTTGTGTTTAACAGATAATCACAACCATTCATTTAAGCCTCTTCACATTCTATATAAGTGTTGATTTTCCAGAAACTCTTTACTTTACATTCTGACTTTTCACAATATTCTGAAGGCTTTGTTGTATCCTGGGGTAACTTGCTTCTGTGTGAGGCAATATTACACTCAAGAAAGTGTAATTCTACACGCCTCAAAGCCATATACTCTGTTTATTTTCTAACAATTTGAGTGTAATATTGTTTTTTTGATAGGCAATGGTTACCAATCCTGTGTTTATCAATCAACAAGATCCTGTCAAGTTGAACCAGTTTGATGGGACAAACTTCACCAGATGGAAGGACAAGATGAAGTTTCTGTTGACAACTTTGAAGGTGTCCTATGTTCTGGATCCAAATCTGTAGCCACTGGCAGACCCTACACCAGATGACACAGATACAGTGAAGGAAGAAAGAAAGAAACGTGCAGAGATGAACTGGTGTGTCGTGGTCACATCCTCAACTCTCTTACAGACAGACTTTATGATTTATACTCCAATTATACATCACCAAGAGAGATCTGGACTGCCTTGGAAACAAAATACCAGAACGAGAAAAAAGGTACAGATAAATTCCTGGCATTAAATTATTTTGATTTCAAGATGACTGATAACATGCCAGTCATGGATCAAGTCCATGAACTACAAATACTGGTTTCCAGACTTAGAGATTTGGAAGTGATCATTCCTGACACTTTACAAATCGGAGCAATTCTGTCCAAGTTGCCTCCGTCATGGAACAATTACAGAAAAAGGTTCTGCAGACACCAGAAAGTTTCACACTGGAAAAATTCCAGACTCATCTGCAAATTGAGTGTGAAACTCGACTCAGAGATGAAAAACTCCAGAAAGAGAAGGCTGTGAATTCAAATGGGAATTCACAGTAAATGCCATAGGGAGCAATTCTGGAAAGTCTGCAAACAAGTCTGGAACGAATCAGAACAAATTCAAAGTCCAGAAAACTGTGGATTTAAGAAGTTTAACAACAACAAGAAGAACAAGCCTGCTTTCATTGTGGAAAGAAGGGACACTACATTAAAGAATGTAGAGTCAAAATTGCAGAAGACAAGAAGAATAAAGACAATGGTTCTAAACAATCTGCTCAAGCCAATATGGTTGTTGAAGATGACATGAACTTTGTTGCCATGGTTACTGAATTGAATATGGCAACAAGTGAAGGAACCATGGAGTGGTTTCTTGATTCTGGAGCCACAATTCATGTCTGCAACAACAAGGAATTCTTCAGCACTTACACTGAAGAAAACAGTGAAGTTTTATGGGAAACCATGCTCCTGTCAAAGTGCTGGGAAAAGGGAGTGTGATGCTTAACTTAAGGAAGCTGAGTGGCTAAGAAATATGTTGTTTGAAATGAGTTGTGGCCACAACCAATGCCACCTTTACATTGTGATAGTGAGGCTACTATGTCTAGTGCTTTTAATAACATTTATAATGGTAAGTCTAGACATATAAGCCTAAGGCATGACTATGTTAGAGAGTTAATCTCAAATGGTACCATTACGATCATATATGTAAAGTCTGCAGAAAATTTGGCAGATCCTCTTACTAAAGCTTTTGCCAAGGGATAAAGTGTGGAGGACTGCATGTAGTATGGGACTAAATACATAACCCTTGAGACACCAATAATGGTAACCCAACTTTGAATTACCAAATCGGTAATTACTAAAGTTTAATGGGTAATAACAAGTTATTGATCAGTGTCTGTTGTGGCACTTATAATAGGAGTCTCATACTTGAATTACAAGTGAATGCCACTGTTACATTGAGAGGTTGAGTTTAAGCTCTTAATGGAGATTATTCTGAAAATTGTCCAAAGTAATAGGGACAATAAAAGGATCTCCACCTATGTGAATATGAAGTGGTGCCGCTTCAACAAGAGTATAAGGGTTTTACTCTTGAAATATTCACAGAAACTGGATTGCTAGCACATGGCCATTGAAATAGTGCTAGGAGCAAGTAAGAGTTTGTGAAAAGTGACAAATTGATGTGTGTGGTACTTTCGATCCTAATAGTAAGAAGTCATGGTTTAATCTTAGGACACTATGTACTTTTATTAGCATCCTAAAGTACTTACACTAATTGAAGGTTTAAATCAATAAGATACCTTCTTGTATGCATCATATTTGTTGTATTACAAGCTAGTGGGGGATTGTTGAATAGCTTGTAATAAATACAAGGGAACAAGTTCCCACATTGCTTGTAAAAGTGTAAAGTGATTTATTTATAAAGGGAAATCAACTCTTGAGAGTAATTTGGAGTCAAAGAGGAAATGGGCTTTGACCATTTGGCTTGGGCTTGAGCTTGCTTGGCTTGGGCTTGGGCTTGGGCTAGAGCTTGGGCTATTTTAAAAAGTCAAAGATGGGCACTTGGGGCACTTGGGCTCTTGGCACTTTGATTTAATCCGAATTTTTTATTTTTGCCAGAAATATTTTAAATTCTTTTTGAATTTAAAAAATTGTTTTAAACTGTTCAACAGACATATTTTCAGTTATATGTCTGGAACAGTTTGTATGAAATGAATGGTTGTTGTTTAACAGTAATCACAACCATTCATTTAAGCCTCTTCACATTCTATATAAGTGTTGATTTTCCAGAAACTCTTTACTTTACATTCTGACTTTTCACAATATTCTGAAGGCTTTGTTGTATCCTGGGGTAACTTGCTTCTGTGTGAGGCAATATTACACTCAAGAAAGTGTAATTCTACACGCCTCAAAGCCATATACTCTGTTTATTTTCTAACAATTTGAGTGTAATATTGTTTTTTGATATGGCAATGGTTACCAATCCTGTGTTTATCAATCAACAAGATCCTGTCAAGTTGAACCAGTTTGATGGGGACAAACTTCACCAGATGGAAGGACAAGATGAAGTTTCTGTTGACAACTTTGAAGGTGTCCTATGTTCTGGATCCAAATCTGCAGCCACTGGCAGACCCTACACCAGATGACACAGATACAGTGAAGGAAGAAAGAAAGAAACGTGCAGAAGATGAACTGGTGTGTCGTGGTCACATCCTCAACTCTCTTACAGACAGACTTTATGATTTATACTCCAATTATACATCACCAAGAGAGATCTGGACTGCCTTGGAAACAAAATACCAGAACGAGAAAAAAGGTACAGATAAATTCCTGGCATTAAATTATTTTGATTTCAAGATGACTGATAACATGCCAGTCATGGATCAAGTCCATGAACTACAAAAATACTGGTTTCCAGACTTAGAGATTTGGAAGTGATCATTCCTGACACTTTACAAATCGGAGCAATTCTGTCCAAGTTGCCTCCGTCATGGAACAATTACAGAAAAAAGGTTCTGCAGACACAGAAAGTTTCACACTGGAAAAATTCCAGACTCATCTGCAAATTGAGTGTGAAACTCGACTCAGAGATGAAAAACTCCAGAAAGAGAAGGCTGTGAATTCAAATGGGAATTCACAAGTAAATGCCATAGGGAGCAATTCTGGAAAGTCTGCAAACAAGTCTGGAACGAATCAGAACAAATTCAAAGTCCCAGAAAACTGGTGGATTTAAGAAGTTTAACAACAACAAGAAGAACAAGGCCTGCTTTCATTGTGGAAAGAAGGGACACTACATTAAAAGAATGTAGAGTCAAAATTGCAGAAGACAAGAAGAATAAAGACAATGGTTCTAAACAATCTGCTCAAGCCAATATGGTTGTTGAAGATGACATGAACTTTGTTGCCATGGTTACTGAATTGAACATGGCAACAAGTGAAGGAACCATGGAGTGGTTTCTTGATTCTGGAGCCACAATTCATGTCTGCAACAACAAGGAATTCTTCAGCACTTACACTGAAGAAAACAGTGAAGTTTTTATGGGAAACCATGCTCCTGTCAAAGTGCTGGGAAAAGGGAGTGTGATGCTTAACTTAAGGAAGCTGAGTGGCTAAGAAATATGTTGTTTGAAATTGAGTTGTGGCCACAACCAATGCCACCTCTTTCCTTACATTGTGATAGTGAGGCTACTATGTCTAGTGCTTTTAATAACATTTATAATGGTAAGTCTAGACATATAAGCCTAAGGCATGACTATGTTAGAGAGTTAATCTCAAATGGTACCATTACGATCATATATGTAAAGTCTGCAGAAAATTTGGCAGATCCTCTTACTAAAGCTTTGCCAAGGGATAAAGTGTGGAGGACTGCATGTAGTATGGGACTAATACATAACCCTTGAGACACCAATAATGGTAACCCAACTTTGAATTACCAAATCGGTAATTACTAAAGTTTAATGGGTAATAACAAGTTATTGATCAGTGTCTGTTGTGGCACTTATAATAGGAGTCTCATACTTGAATTACAAGTGAATGCCACTGTTACATTGAGAGGTTGAGTTTAAGCTCTTAATGGAGATTATTCTGAAAATTGTCCAAAGTAATAGGGACAATAAAAGGATCTCCACCTATGTGAATATGAAGTGGTGCCGCTTCAACAAGAGTATAAGGGTTTTACTCTTGAAATATTCACAGAAACTGGATTGCTAGCACATGGCCATTGAAATAGTGCTAGGAGCAAGTAAGAGTTTGTGAAAAGTGACAAATTGATGTGTGTGTACTTTCGATCCTAATAGTAAGAAGTCATGGTTTAATCTTAGGACACTATGTACTTTTATTAGCATCCTAAAGTACTTACACTAATTGAAGGTTTAAATCAATAAGATACCTTCTTGTATGCATCATATTTGTTGTATTACAAGCTAGTGGGGGATTGTTGAATAGCTTGTAATAAATACAAGGGAACAAGTTCCCACATTGCTTGTAAAAGTGTAAAGTGATTTATTTATAAAGGGAAATCAACTCTTGAGAGTAATTTGGAGTCAAAGAGGAAATGGGCTTTGACCATTTGGCTTGGGCTTGAGCTTGCTTGGCTTGGGCTTGGGCTTGGGCTAGAGCTTGGGCTATTTTAAAAAGTCAAAGATGGGCACTTGGGGCACTTGGGCTCTTGGCACTTTGATTAATCCGAATTTTTTATTTTTGCCAGAAATATTTTAAATTCTTTTTGAATTTAAAAAATTGTTTTTAAACTGTTCAACAGACATATTTTCAGTTATATGTCTGGAACAGTTATGTCTGAAAATGAATGGTTGTTGTTTAACAGATAATCACAACCATTCATTTAAGCCTCTTCACATTCTATATAAGTGTTGATTTTCCAGAAACTCTTTACTTTACATTCTGACTTTTCACAATATTCTGAAGGCTTTGTTGTATCCTGGGGTAACTTGCTTCTGTGTGAGGCAATATTACACTCAAGAAAGTGTAATTCTACACGCCTCAAAGCCATATACTCTGTTTATTTTCTAACAATTTGAGTGTATATTGTTTTTTGATATGGCAATGGTTACCAATCCTGTGTTTATCAATCAACAAGATCCTGTCAAGTTGAACCAGTTTGATGGGACAAACTTCACCAGATGGAAGGACAAGATGAAGTTTCTGTTGACAACTTTGAAGGTGTCCTATGTTCTGGATCCAAATCTGCAGCCACTGGCAGACCCTACACCAGATGACACAGATACAGTGAAGGAAGAAAGAAAGAAACGTGCAGAAGATGAACTGGTGTGTCGTGGTCACATCCTCAACTCTCTTACAGACAGACTTTATGATTTATACTCCAATTATACATCACCAAGAGAGATCTGGACTGCCTTGGAAACAAAATACCAGAACGAGAAAAAGGTACAGATAAATTCCTGGCATTAAATTATTTTGATTTCAAGATGACTGATAACATGCCAGTCATGGATCAAGTCCATGAACTACAAATACTGGTTTCCAGACTTAGAGATTTGGAAGTGATCATTCCTGACACTTTACAAATCGGAGCAATTCTGTCCAAGTTGCCTCCGTCATGGAACAATTACAGAAAAAAGGTTCTGCAGACACAGAAAGTTTCACACTGGAAAAATTCCAGACTCATCTGCAAATTGAGTGTGAAACTCGACTCAGAGATGAAAAACTCCAGAAAGAGAAGGCTGTGAATTCAAATGGGAATTCACAAGTAAATGCCATAGGGAGCAATTCTGGAAAGTCTGCAAACAAGTCTGGAACGAATCAGAACAAATTCAAAGTCCAGAAAACTGGTGGATTTAAGAAGTTTAACAACAACAAGAAGAACAAGGCCTGCTTTCATTGTGGAAAGAAGGGACACTACATTAAAGAATGTAGAGTCAAAATTGCAGAAGACAAGAAGAATAAAGACAATGGTTCTAAACAATCTGCTCAAGCCAATATGGTTGTTGAAGATGACATGAACTTTGTTGCCATGGTTACTGAATTGAACATGGCAACAAGTGAAGGAACCATGGAGTGGTTTCTTGATTCTGGAGCCACAATTCATGTCTGCAACAACAAGGAATTCTTCAGCACTTACACTGAAGAAAACAGTGAAGTTTTTATGGGAAACCATGCTCCTGTCAAAGTGCTGGGAAAAGGGAGTGTGATGCTTAACTTAAGGAAGCTGAGTGGCTAAGAAATATGTTGTTTGAAATTGAGTTGTGGCCACAACCAATGCCACCTCTTTCCTTACATTGTGATAGTGAGGCTACTATGTCTAGTGCTTTTAATAACATTTATAATGGTAAGTCTAGACATATAAGCCTAAGGCATGACTATGTTAGAGAGTTAATCTCAAATGGTACCATTACGATCATATATGTAAAGTCTGCAGAAAATTTGGCAGATCTCTTACTAAAGCTTTGCCAAGGGATAAAGTGTGGAGGACTGCATGTAGTATGGGACTAATACATAACCCTTGAGACACCAATAATGGTAACCCAACTTTGAATTACCAAATCGGTAATTACTAAAGTTTAATGGGTAATAACAAGTTATTGATCAGTGTCTGTTGTGGCACTTATAATAGGAGTCTCATACTTGAATTACAAGTGAATGCCACTGTTACATTGAGAGGTTGAGTTTAAGCTCTTAATGGAGATTATTCTGAAAATTGTCCAAAGTAATAGGGACAATAAAAGGATCTCCACCTATGTGAATATGAAGTGGTGCCGCTTCAACAAGAGTATAAGGGTTTTACTCTTGAAATATTCACAGAAACTGGATTGCTAGCACATGGCCATTGAAATAGTGCTAGGAGCAAGTAAGAGTTTGTGAAAAGTGACAAATTGATGTGTGTGGTACTTTCGATCCTAATAGTAAGAAGTCATGGTTTAATCTTAGGACACTATGTACTTTTATTAGCATCCTAAAGTACTTACACTAATTGAAGGTTTAAATCAATAAGATACCTTCTTGTATGCATCATATTGTTGTATTACAAGCTAGTGGGGGATTGTTGAATAGCTTGTAATAAATACAAGGGAACAAGTTCCCACATTGCTTGTAAAAGTGTAAAGTGATTTATTTATAAAGGGAAATCAACTCTTGAGAGTAATTTGGAGTCAAAGAGGAAATGGGCTTTGACCATTTGGCTTGGGCTTGAGCTTGCTTGGCTTGGGCTTGGGCTTGGGCTAGAGCTTGGGCTATTTTAAAAGTCAAAGATGGGCACTTGGGGCACTTGGGCTCTTGGCACTTTGATTTAATCCGAATTTTTTATTTTTGCCAGAAATATTTTAAATTCTTTTTGAATTTAAAAATTGTTTTAAACTGTTCAACAGACATATTTTCAGTTATATGTCTGGAACAGTTATGTCTGAAAATGAATGGTTGTTGTTTAACAGATAATCACAACCATTCATTTAAGCCTCTTCACATTCTATATAAGTGTTGATTTTCCAGAAACTCTTTACTTTACATTCTGACTTTTCACAATATTCTGAAGGCTTTGTTGTATCCTGGGGTAACTTGCTTCTGTGTGAGGCAATATTACACTCAAGAAAGTGTAATTCTACACGCCTCAAAGCCATATACTCTGTTTATTTTCTAACAATTTGAGTGTAATATTGTTTTTTGATATGGCAATGGTTACCAATCCTGTGTTTATCAATCAACAAGATCCTGTCAAGTTGAACCAGTTTGATGGGACAAACTTCACCAGATGGAAGGACAAGATGAAGTTTCTGTTGACAACTTTGAAGGTGTCTATGTTCTGGATCCAAATCTGCAGCCACTGGCAGACCCTACACCAGATGACACAGATACAGTGAAGGAAGAAAGAAAGAAACGTGCAGAAGATGAACTGGTGTGTCGTGGTCACATCCTCAACTCTCTTACAGACAGACTTTATGATTTATACTCCAATTATACATCACCAAGAGAGATCTGGACTGCCTTGGAAACAAAATACCAGAACGAGAAAAAAGGTACAGATAAATTCCTGGCATTAAATTATTTTGATTTCAAGATGACTGATAACATGCCAGTCATGGATCAAGTCCATGAACTAAATACTGGTTTCCAGACTTAGAGATTTGGAAGTGATCATTCCTGACACTTTACAAATCGGAGCAATTCTGTCCAAGTTGCCTCCGTCATGGAACAATTACAGAAAAAAGGTTCTGCAGACACCAGAAAGTTTCACACTGGAAAAATTCCAGACTCATCTGCAAATTGAGTGTGAAACTCGACTCAGAGATGAAAAACTCCAGAAAGAGAAGGCTGTGAATTCAAATGGGAATTCACAAGTAAATGCCATAGGGAGCAATTCTGGAAAGTCTGCAAACAAGTCTGGAACGAATCAGAACAAATTCAAAGTCCAGAAAACTGGTGGATTTAAGAAGTTTAACAACAACAAGAAGAACAAGGCCTGCTTTCATTGTGGAAAGAAGGGACACTACATTAAAGAATGTAGAGTCAAAATTGCAGAAGACAAGAAGAATAAAGACAATGGTTCTAAACAATCTGCTCAAGCCAATATGGTTGTTGAAGATGACATGAACTTTGTTGCCATGGTTACTGAATTGAACATGGCAACAAGTGAAGGAACCATGGAGTGGTTTCTTGATTCTGGAGCCACAATTCATGTCTGCAACAACAAGGAATTCTTCAGCACTTACACTGAAGAAAAACAGTGAAGTTTTTATGGGAAACCATGCTCCTGTCAAAGTGCTGGGAAAAGGGAGTGTGATGCTTAACTTAAGGAAGCTGAGTGGCTAAGAAATATGTTGTTTGAAATTGAGTTGTGGCCACAACCAATGCCACCTCTTTCTCTTACATTGTGATAGTGAGGCTACTATGTCTAGTGCTTTAATAACATTTATAATGGTAAGTCTAGACATATAAGCCTAAGGCATGACTATGTTAGAGAGTTAATCTCAAATGGTACCATTACGATCATATATGTAAAGTCTGCAGAAAATTTGGGATCTCTTACTAAAGCTTTGCCAAGGGATAAAGTGTGGAGGACTGCATGTAGTATGGGACTAATACATAACCCTTGAGACACCAATAATGGTAACCCAACTTTGAATTACCAAATCGGTAATTACTAAAGTTTAATGGGTAATAACAAGTTATTGATCAGTGTCTGTTGTGGCACTTATAATAGGAGTCTCATACTTGAATTACAAGTGAATGCCACTGTTACATTGAGAGGTTGAGTTTAAGCTCTTAATGGAGATTATTCTGAAAATTGTCCAAAGTAATAGGGACAATAAAAGGATCTCCACCTATGTGAATATGAAGTGGTGCCGCTTCAACAAGAGTATAAGGGTTTTACTCTTGAAATATTCACAGAAACTGGATTGCTAGCACATGGCCATTGAAATAGTGCTAGGAGCAAGTAAGAGTTTGTGAAAAGTGACAAATTGATGTGTGTGGTACTTTCGATCCTAATAGTAAGAAGTCATGGTTTAATCTTAGGACACTATGTACTTTTATTAGCATCCTAAAGTACTTACACTAATTGAAGGTTTAAATCAATAAGATACCTTCTTGTATGCATCATATTTGTTGTATTACAAGCTAGTGGGGGATTGTTGAATAGCTTGTAATAAATACAAGGGAACAAGTTCCCACATTGCTTGTAAAAGTGTAAAGTGATTTATTTATAAAGGGAAATCAACTCTTGAGAGTAATTTGGAGTCAAAGAGGAAATGGGCTTTGACCATTTGGCTTGGGCTTGAGCTTGCTTGGCTTGGGCTTGGGCTTGGGCTAGAGCTTGGGCTATTTTAAAAAGTCAAAGATGGGCACTTGGGGCACTTGGGCTCTTGGCACTTTGATTTAATCCGAATTTTTTATTTTTGCCAGAAATATTTTAAATTCTTTTTGAATTTAAAAATTGTTTTAAACTGTTCAACAGACATATTTTCAGTTATATGTCTGGAACAGTTATGTCTGAAAATGAATGGTTGTTGTTTAACAGATAATCACAACCATTCATTTAAGCCTCTTCACATTCTATATAAGTGTTGATTTTCCAGAAACTCTTTACTTTACATTCTGACTTTTCACAATATTCTGAAGGCTTTGTTGTATCCTGGGGTAACTTGCTTCTGTGTGAGGCAATATTACACTCAAGAAAGTGTAATTCTACACGCCTCAAAGCCATATACTCTGTTTATTTTCTAACAATTTGAGTGTAATATTGTTTTTTGATATGGCAATGGTTACCAATCCTGTGTTTATCAATCAACAAGATCCTGTCAAGTTGAACCAGTTTGATGGGACAAACTTCACCAGATGGAAGGACAAGATGAAGTTTCTGTTGACAACTTTGAAGGTGTCCTATGTTCTGGATCCAAATCTGCAGCCACTGGCAGACCCTACACCAGATGACACAGATACAGTGAAGGAAGAAAGAAAGAAACGTGCAGAAGATGAACTGGTGTGTCGTGGTCACATCCTCAACTCTCTTACAGACAGACTTTATGATTTATACTCCAATTATACATCACCAAGAGAGATCTGGACTGCCTTGGAAACAAAATACCAGAACGAGAAAAAAGGTACAGATAAATTCCTGGCATTAAATTATTTTGATTTCAAGATGACTGATAACATGCCAGTCATGGATCAAGTCCATGAACTACAAATACTGGTTTCCAGACTTAGAGATTTGGAAGTGATCATTCCTGACACTTTACAAATCGGAGCAATTCTGTCCAAGTTGCCTCCGTCATGGAACAATTACAGAAAAAAGGTTCTGCAGACACCAGAAAGTTTCACACTGGAAAAATTCCAGACTCATCTGCAAATTGAGTGTGAAACTCGACTCAGAGATGAAAAACTCCAGAAAGAGAAGGCTGTGAATTCAAATGGGAATTCACAAGTAAATGCCATAGGGAGCAATTCTGGAAAGTCTGCAAACAAGTCTGGAACGAATCAGAACAAATTCAAAGTCCAGAAAACTGGTGGATTTAAGAAGTTTAACAACAACAAGAAGAACAAGGCCTGCTTTCATTGTGGAAAGAAGGGACACTACATTAAAGAATGTAGAGTCAAAATTGCAGAAGACAAGAAGAATAAAGACAATGGTTCTAAACAATCTGCTCAAGCCAATATGGTTGTTGAAGATGACATGAACTTTGTTGCCATGGTTACTGAATTGAACATGGCAACAAGTGAAGGAACCATGGAGTGGTTTCTTGATTCTGGAGCCACAATTCATGTCTGCAACAACAAGGAATTCTTCAGCACTTACACTGAAGAAAACAGTGAAGTTTTTATGGGAAACCATGCTCCTGTCAAAGTGCTGGGAAAAGGGAGTGTGATGCTTAACTTAAGGAAGCTGAGTGGCTAAGAAATATGTTGTTTGAAATTGAGTTGTGGCCACAACCAATGCCACCTCTTTCCTTACATTGTGATAGTGAGGCTACTATGTCTAGTGCTTTTAATAACATTTATAATGGTAAGTCTAGACATATAAGCCTAAGGCATGACTATGTTAGAGAGTTAATCTCAAATGGTACCATTACGATCATATATGTAAAGTCTGCAGAAAATTTGGCAGATCCTCTTACTAAAGCTTTGCCAAGGGATAAAGTGTGGAGGACTGCATGTAGTATGGGACTAATACATAACCCTTGAGACACCAATAATGGTAACCCAACTTTGAATTACCAAATCGGTAATTACTAAAGTTTAATGGGTAATAACAAGTTATTGATCAGTGTCTGTTGTGGCACTTATAATAGGAGTCTCATACTTGAATTACAAGTGAATGCCACTGTTACATTGAGAGGTTGAGTTTAAGCTCTTAATGGAGATTATTCTGAAAATTGTCCAAAGTAATAGGGACAATAAAAGGATCTCCACCTATGTGAATATGAAGTGGTGCCGCTTCAACAAGAGTATAAGGGTTTTACTCTTGAAATATTCACAGAAACTGGATTGCTAGCACATGGCCATTGAAATAGTGCTAGGAGCAAGTAAGAGTTTGTGAAAAGTGACAAATTGATGTGTGTGGTACTTTCGATCCTAATAGTAAGAAGTCATGGTTTAATCTTAGGACACTATGTACTTTTATTAGCATCCTAAAGTACTTACACTAATTGAAGGTTTAAATCAATAAGATACCTTCTTGTATGCATCATATTTGTTGTATTACAAGCTAGTGGGGGATTGTTGAATAGCTTGTAATAAATACAAGGGAACAAGTTCCCACATTGCTTGTAAAAGTGTAAAGTGATTTATTTATAAAGGGAAATCAACTCTTGAGAGTAATTTGGAGTCAAAGAGGAAATGGGCTTTGACCATTTGGCTTGGGCTTGAGCTTGCTTGGCTTGGGCTTGGGCTTGGGCTAGAGCTTGGGCTATTTTAAAAAGTCAAAGATGGGCACTTGGGGCACTTGGGCTCTTGGCACTTTGATTTAATCCGAATTTTTTATTTTTGCCAGAAATATTTTAAATTTTTTTGAATTTAAAAATTGTTTTAAACTGTTCAACAGACATATTTTCAGTTATATGTCTGGAACAGTTATGTCTGAAAATGAATGGTTGTTGTTTAACAGATAATCACAACCATTCATTTAAGCCTCTTCACATTCTATATAAGTGTTGATTTTCCAGAAACTCTTTACTTTACATTCTGACTTTTCACAATATTCTGAAGGCTTTGTTGTATCCTGGGGTAACTTGCTTCTGTGTGAGGCAATATTACACTCAAGAAAGTGTAATTCTACACGCCTCAAAGCCATATACTCTGTTTATTTTCTAACAATTTGAGTGTAATATTGTTTTTTGATATGGCAATGGTTACCAATCCTGTGTTTATCAATCAACAAGATCCTGTCAAGTTGAACCAGTTTGATGGGACAAACTTCACCAGATGGAAGGACAAGATGAAGTTTCTGTTGACAACTTTGAAGGTGTCCTATGTTCTGGATCCAAATCTGCAGCCACTGGCAGACCCTACACCAGATGACACAGATACAGTGAAGGAAGAAAGAAAGAAACGTGCAGAAGATGAACTGGTGTGTCGTGGTCACATCCTCAACTCTCTTACAGACAGACTTTATGATTTATACTCCAATTATACATCACCAAGAGAGATCTGGACTGCCTTGGAAACAAAATACCAGAACGAGAAAAAAGGTACAGATAAATTCCTGGCATTAAATTATTTTGATTTCAAGATGACTGATAACATGCCAGTCATGGATCAAGTCCATGAACTACAAATACTGGTTTCCAGACTTAGAGATTTGGAAGTGATCATTCCTGACACTTTACAAATCGGAGCAATTCTGTCCAAGTTGCCTCCGTCATGGAACAATTACAGAAAAAAGGTTCTGCAGACACCAGAAAGTTTCACACTGGAAAAATTCCAGACTCATCTGCAAATTGAGTGTGAAACTCGACTCAGAGATGAAAAACTCCAGAAAGAGAAGGCTGTGAATTCAAATGGGAATTCACAAGTAAATGCCATAGGGAGCAATTCTGGAAAGTCTGCAAACAAGTCTGGAACGAATCAGAACAAATTCAAAGTCCAGAAAACTGGTGGATTTAAGAAGTTTAACAACAACAAGAAGAACAAGGCCTGCTTTCATTGTGGAAAGAAGGGACACTACATTAAAGAATGTAGAGTCAAAATTGCAGAAGACAAGAAGAATAAAGACAATGGTTCTAAACAATCTGCTCAAGCCAATATGGTTGTTGAAGATGACATGAACTTTGTTGCCATGGTTACTGAATTGAACATGGCAACAAGTGAAGGAACCATGGAGTGGTTTCTTGATTCTGGAGCCACAATTCATGTCTGCAACAACAAGGAATTCTTCAGCACTTACACTGAAGAAAACAGTGAAGTTTTTATGGGAAACCATGCTCCTGTCAAAGTGCTGGGAAAAGGGAGTGTGATGCTTAACTTAAGGAAGCTGAGTGGCTAAGAAATATGTTGTTTGAAATTGAGTTGTGGCCACAACCAATGCCACCTCTTTCCTTACATTGTGATAGTGAGGCTACTATGTCTAGTGCTTTTAATAACATTTATAATGGTAAGTCTAGACATATAAGCCTAAGGCATGACTATGTTAGAGAGTTAATCTCAAATGGTACCATTACGATCATATATGTAAAGTCTGCAGAAAATTTGGCAGATCCTCTTACTAAAGCTTTGCCAAGGGATAAAGTGTGGAGGACTGCATGTAGTATGGGACTAATACATAACCCTTGAGACACCAATAATGGTAACCCAACTTTGAATTACCAAATCGGTAATTACTAAAGTTTAATGGGTAATAACAAGTTATTGATCAGTGTCTGTTGTGGCACTTATAATAGGAGTCTCATACTTGAATTACAAGTGAATGCCACTGTTACATTGAGAGGTTGAGTTTAAGCTCTTAATGGAGATTATTCTGAAAATTGTCCAAAGTAATAGGGACAATAAAAGGATCTCCACCTATGTGAATATGAAGTGGTGCCGCTTCAACAAGAGTATAAGGGTTTTACTCTTGAAATATTCACAGAAACTGGATTGCTAGCACATGGCCATTGAAATAGTGCTAGGAGCAAGTAAGAGTTTGTGAAAAGTGACAAATTGATGTGTGTGGTACTTTCGATCCTAATAGTAAGAAGTCATGGTTTAATCTTAGGACACTATGTACTTTTATTAGCATCCTAAAGTACTTACACTAATTGAAGGTTTAAATCAATAAGATACCTTCTTGTATGCATCATATTTGTTGTATTACAAGCTAGTGGGGGATTGTTGAATAGCTTGTAATAAATACAAGGGAACAAGTTCCCACATTGCTTGTAAAAGTGTAAAGTGATTTATTTATAAAGGGAAATCAACTCTTGAGAGTAATTTGGAGTCAAAGAGGAAATGGGCTTTGACCATTTGGCTTGGGCTTGAGCTTGCTTGGCTTGGGCTTGGGCTTGGGCTAGAGCTTGGGCTATTTTAAAAAGTCAAAGATGGGCACTTGGGGCACTTGGGCTCTTGGCACTTTGATTTAATCCGAATTTTTTATTTTTGCCAGAAATATTTTAAATTCTTTTTGAATTTAAAAATTGTTTTAAACTGTTCAACAGACATATTTTCAGTTATATGTCTGGAACAGTTATGTCTGAAAATGAATGGTTGTTGTTTAACAGATAATCACAACCATTCATTTAAGCCTCTTCACATTCTATATAAGTGTTGATTTTCCAGAAACTCTTTACTTTACATTCTGACTTTTCACAATATTCTGAAGGCTTTGTTGTATCCTGGGGTAACTTGCTTCTGTGTGAGGCAATATTACACTCAAGAAAGTGTAATTCTACACGCCTCAAAGCCATATACTCTGTTTATTTTCTAACAAGTCCCAAGACAGCAAAATACCGTTTGATAGCTTCACGTAGATATCCAGCGTAGACATCCCAGAGTTATTATCTGCGGCAATAGGAACCTCGGCTACTAATGTGCAAGATTGATTGAAATCAAATGAGTTGGTATTTCCATCTAAAAAATAAAAATAGGAACTTGGAGGGGAAGAGCTATTGGATTTGGTGGCACAGCGAGAGGCATCAACATAGAGAGAAGATTTCGTTGGTTTTGTGCAATTTACAAGATGCATATGGCTATACTCAGTTGGATAACTAAACAAATACGGGCTTTCACCTATATGATAGGAATCTAAGGAACTGAGAGGAAGGGAGCTGCAGTCATCCCTATCAAGGCTCGTATCAACGACTCGCATCGTATTGTTTTGATAAAAGATATCTTGGACAGAGAATTTCCCATTTTCCATAACCAGAGTAGTGCGGTTGTTATTCTCACACTCGAATTCAAGAGCATAGTTGCTACAGTTGCGAGATTGGGTTTTTAATCCGAATGGACAACTGATATTCAAGTTTCCACAGAAAGCAGAGCTGCAGATCTCATTTAGATTCTTAGCGAGGCAATCACCCGGGAGTAAAATTAAAAATAAAGCAAAAGCGGTCATGAGGCCAAACAATGGAAGTTTTGCTTTCAATTTTGGCATATTAAAAATTTGGTTAGAGAAGAAGAACGAGAATGGGGCTAACCACCGGTGAAGGAAATATATTCCAATGGCAATATATGAAAGCAACCAATGTCGGCAGCTTAAAACAGGGATAGAAGGCTTTAACCACTCAATTGGTCAAGCTTTTGAAATACTTTACGATTTTTTTTTTTTTTAAGAAGACGACTTCGTATCAATTATATTGCATAACATTTATCGATTAAACAATTAATTTTTTATTATAATCCTATTAAGATACAACCTTGAGAGTGTAGATAAAGATTAGGATTTATAAAATCAAAAGAGCTAGCTACCGATTATACAGTAAGATCAAATTATTTTATTTTACTATAAAATAAACACATAATAATAAATGTAAATTTAATATTAGTAGACGTTAAATATATTAAAAATATCGTAAAAACACGAAAATAAACATAAAATTGTATTAATAATCATAAACACATGCTGATAAAGCGAAATGGAAAACGAAATGGAATTAAAAATAAAACAAAAGCGGCCATGAGGCCAAACAGTGGAAGTTTTGCTTTTAATTTTGGCATGTTGAAATTTTGGTTAGATAAGAAGAGCGAGAGTGGGGCTGCTAACTAGTCAAGGAAGTATACCCCACTGGTAATATATGAAGGCAATCAATGGTCGGCAGCTTATGCAAAAATGGGGACACAAGATTTTAACCAGTCAATCGGTCAACTTTTGGAAATTTTTATAACATAAAGACGACTTCATACCAATCGTTTTGTTCTTATCATTTATCAATTAATCAATTAATTTTTTATTATAGGCCTGTTAAGACAGAACCTTGAAAGCGTCATCGTAGATAAAGATTAGTATTGATAAAAGCAAAATTACTGGCGAACGGCTATCATAATCTTTTATCAGGTCAATGAAAGCACAAATAATAATAAGAGTAAATTTAATATTAATAAATGTGAAATATATTAAAAATATAATAAATACATAAAAATAAACATAAAATTAATATGAATAATCCTAAACACATGATAATAAATATAAATACATTAAATTAATTTATTTATACTAATTTTTAACTTTATTCTCATTCAAATTAGGTCAAGGTGAATAAAAAAAGTAACTCTTTTTGCTTTCTTGCAAGAGAAAGTTCTGCTTTAAAATTCTTAAGTCTTTTTTTTTTCCTAAAAGTAGGGAAGACTCCAATGAGTTAAGAGAGAATTTTATTACAGTTTTAAGAGAAAATTTTATTAAGGTTTAATTTTTTTTTCTTATTTTTTTGAAAATTAGTGCATAAATCCAACCCGTTAAATAAGTCAAGCAAGTATAGACAAGTTGACTGACCGCGTAAGTGCTTTCTTGGAAAATCATTTCCTTTCTTTAAAGTGTCAAGCACCTAACTTTGGGGACAAAGGGAGAGCCAGTTAATAGAAAAACTACTTTAGTCAATTCATACTATACTTTAATACCTAACTTGATTGCAAACAGCATAAAACAAAATGATATAATGCAAAATATAGAGATGACTTAAAACTTTCAATTTTCATTACTTGTTAGGCTCGTCAACAAAGGCTTCTTGATAGTTGATCTCAATAGGAAAGACAAAAAAGGAAGTGCAACCGAAGATACATTGCAGGATCCGGAGTGGAAGTTTTAAAAGTCAGGGAAATATGGAAGCACTAAAACATATTCTGTATACTGACAAAAGTTGACTCGAGGATTCATACTTAAGTGTTCAAACTAAATTAAATAATATAATATAATCGACTAATGAAATTTCAATCGACTGAAATCAAGTTTATTCAAATCCGAGATGATTTGAAAATAAAATGATAGGATATTAAATTTAATCTATTTTAAAATAATTTGATATTTAAATCCAATACGATTTTAAAAAAAGATGATCGAATCTTTGATTTATTCATCTTAAAATAACTCAAAAATCAAAATGATTTGACATCTGTGATGATTCAACATGATTTTGTTTAAAACTAGATAAGATCCGAATTGAATTTAAAATAAAAAAATCTCTCAAATTTAGAATTTTAATTGAATTTAATATATTATTATAAAAAGCAAAAATTAATCTTATTTTTATTTTTAGAATAGCAGCCTATAACACTGACTTATTGTATGAGACATTTCATGTCGTCACGTCATTTCAGGATGAAGAATCTAAGTGAGGCTCTATTTCATTTTAAGGATTGAGATTCTTCGTGATATATCAATAGGCATACATTATTGGTCTCATAGAACCTACATTGAGTGTTGAGTAGGTTTATTGTATGTTGTTCTCCTAATAAGACGTCATTTAGTGAAAAGTGACATATTGTGAAAATCTCAAGGTCCTCAAGATGATAATGAAAGAGCTCGATGTATGCTCAAGTTTATACACATTCGGATATTGTGTATATTATAGATGTATTTCGGAGATACTTGAGCAATCCTGTAATAGAGAACTGGAAGCTATAAAGAGAGTATTCGGATATTGACAAATCTGACATTCTAAGTTTGGTCAGATATTCTGATGTTAATTTTACAAGCTATCCATATATTGAAAATTATTTTGGCTATATATTTGTGGACATAAAGGAGTTGTATTTTGGAAAGTGTAAAGCAAACACTTACAGCATCCTTGATCGTGGAGGCTAAAAATGTAACATGTTGTAAAGTTATTTGATGGGCCATTTAGGCTGCAAAATTTCGTCTCAGGGCTGGTTTTGTGTGATTGCCATTTCGAAGTCCTGGAGATGTATTGTGGTAATGCTGCAGCAAATACTTTCTCTTTCAAAATGTTAGGAGTTCCTCACACTCCAAAATGTTTAGATATCATCATTCGGTTTTGTTAGAGAGAAAATAATGGAATCCATTGCTTGATTGGATGGTAGAGCACATAGTAAAAGAGCTCATTTTGGCTAACTCAAAGTTTGGTTGCTTAAGTGCCTTGACGACATAGCACTTGTATGAGGCACATGGAGCCATTTGCCGTATTAAGTTAGTGGGAGCTCTATGTAATGAAATCAGTTATAACTGTATTAATGGATTCCCACTTGCCATATATGCATATTTTGTTTGCGCGCATTTTAATGAATATGGCATTCTGTTGGATGAGACATTCGGTATTAGTCTCATATGCTTCCGTTGAAGCAAGGCATCATTCGGTTTAGATGCATGGACCTAATGGAAATGGATATTGTTTATGTTTTCATATCATTTCCATTTCACACTAATACTACTATTTTGTTGAAATCTTTATAAGTTTACGCATTTGTACCCTGTCGGTATGATGCATTTTGAAGCTTATAAAGGCTTATTATTGTTAAAGTATTTGTAAGCCTACACATTTGTACCCTTTCGGTACAATGTATCTAGAAGGTCTTATGAATACATGTTGATATTATATGATATATTTTGTTAATTAACTTAATTGTCCAAGTGGGAGAATGTTGTAATATCCCTATTTGTGTGGACTAAGTATAATTTTATCATATAATTAATTTAGTAGTATAATTTATGTACAGTGTGACCATATATATATATGTAATATATATTTATGTTATACATGTATTTATCATTAATGGGACGGATATAATACATGATTCAAAATATGAGAGGTCCCTACTCTTGGCATCAATATATAAATGGTGGCCCATTAACCATTTGTATGGTGATATGAGATGCACAAGAGCAGCACTCTCCCTCTCTTCTCTCCCGTCACTCTCTCTCTCACCAACTTCTCCTTCTATGGCAGCACCACCAGCTCCGGCGGACCTCCGGCGTAGCACTGGCGACACCTGCTCCCTCCAGCAGTGGCAATAATGGTGGCTATTGTGGTGGGTTATGACTTACCCACCAAAGGTTAGATTTATTGTTTTGTTATTGTGTTAATGACTTGGTGAGTTTTATTAATTAATTAGAACAAAAATATGTGTTTAGATTTCAATGCAACAGTGATATCGAGGTGAAGTGTGGTGTAAAGAGAAGCACCCGGGACTGGAATTAGAAATAAAGCAAAAGCGGCCATGAGGCCAAACAGTGGAAGTTTTGCTTTTAATTTTGGCATATTAAAATTTTGGTTAGAGAAGAAGAACGAGAATGGAGCTAACTAGTGGAGGTCATGCATTCTAATGGCCATATATGAAAGCAATTTAATATCGGCAGTTTACGCCAAAATAGCGACCGAAGACTTTAACCAGTGAATTGGTCAAGCTTTCATAATTAAGTTTTTATCATAATCCTACAAGGATACAACCTTGAGAGTGTCATTGCAGATAAAGATTAGGATTTATAAAAGCAAAAGAACTAGCTATCGAATAACCATCATATCTAATTGGAAATTTATACAATAAGGTCAAAATTTTTTTATTTTCGTATAAAAAATTAACATAAACACACATAAAAGTAAACATCAATTTAGTGTTAATAAATGTAAATTAAATTAAACTATATTAAAAAAATCGAAAAAATATGAAAATAAAGATAAAATCAATATTAATAATCATAAACACAAGATGATAAATATAAACTCATAAAATTAATTTATTTACATTAATTTTATGTTATTTTTATTTATTTAAGTCAACGAAATATAAAAACATCTAAACAATTTTTTTAATACTCGAAAGAAAAGAAAGTCTTGTTCAAAAGTCATTTTCTAGACTCTAATGATTTAGGAAAATTTTATTACAATTTTATATTTGTTTCTTCATTTTTCTAAATTATCTTATATATTATTAGTGAAATTTTTTTAACTCCACAAACAAAATTAAAATAATAATATATGTCTTATTTTATTTATTTTTTATTTTTTTAATATTTAAAAAAAATATATATCTTCTTAATTTCGTTTATAAAATTAAAAAATTTCAATGACATTAAATAAGATAATAACCCTTCTAAAAATTGTACATAAACCCAATCCGCCAAGTAGAGGTGGTTACGGGCCGGACCGGGCCGGTTTTCACCGGTTCCGGCCCTAACCACCTCAGAACCGGTCCGAACCGGTATTAAACCGGTCCGGTTCGGACCGGTTCTACATATTATGTGAGGCGAACCGGCCCGGTTCGTTGGACCGGTTCGCCTCAAAACCGGACCGAACCGGTTTAAACCGGTTCGGTCCATTTTTTTTTCCTTTTAAAAATTTTTATTTTTAAAAAAATTATATTAATTTATTTTAATATATATTAATATATTTTAATAATTTAATGTAGTAAATTTATTTTTATAATAAATAATGTTAATAGTTTAATTTAACAATAATTTATTATAAGAATATAAGTTATATTATAATTTATTTAATTAATGTAACAATAATGTAAAAACAAACTATTATAAAATTATCTAATAAAATTATTGTTATAATAAATTAAAGTTATATTATGAATATAATGATAAAATGATATTTGATTCAAAATACAAATAATGATATTATGAATATTATTATTATATTCATTTTGCATATCTTTATTTATATTCATTTTGCATTTAAAATAATTTATTATATTTGAAATATCATTTACTTAATATTTATTCATTTATTTAATATGTTTTTAAAATATTAATTCATTTTGTATTTTAAATATTTATTTATTTTAAACATATATAAGTATAACATTAATTAATTTGGTATGTAATAATAATAATAATAATAACAACAACAACAAAGGAGAAAAAGGAGAGAGTAGGAGACCAAAGATTTTTTACGTGGAAAACCCCTTCAAAAGTTAGAAGGGTAAAAACCACGGGACCGTAGTCCATAAAAATATTCACTATGACTAAACTTATTTACAATTTTACATACAATTTACAAAAAAAAAATTATTCTCTACTCTTCATAATTTATACGGATTGCCTTGGAAATTTCTTCCTCCTCTTCTGAATTATTATCAGCAAATTCATTGGCCATTCCAAGTTCGACATTGCGCGATTCCGCATCAAACCAATCTTTAAGGCATGTTAACATGCACAATGAATCCGGATTAAGAGTGGTTCGATGGTCTCCAATAATTCTTCCACACGTCGAGAATGCGGATTCCGAAGCAACAGAAGAAACTTGCACCGCAAAAACATCTCGGGCCATGGAAGCTAAAACTGGAAATTGTTTTTGGTTTTCTTTCCACCATTGGAGAAGATCAAAGTTATCATCTACAGAAAAATCTTGACTTAAGAAAAATCCTAGCTCATTGAAGCTAGAACTCCGTCGAGTTGTTGATCCCGATCCCGATCCGCTCGCTTTTCCTTTTAGCTTCATTCTCTTCTTTGCTGCTTCCTTAATTGCGTTTAAAATTCCTTTTCCTTTTTTGCTACTTTCGGTTTCTTCGTATGAATCTTCTTCTTCTCGATTAAAGTTGAATTGCTCCCTTTCTGTTTCATAAACATTAAACAATTCTCGAAAAAGATTGTTAATTGAGGACTTTTGATCCTCAATAGAATCAAGACCAAGAAATTCTTTATAACAATCAAAAAAAATTTCTATATTTACCTCACCTTGACTAGGATCTAGTAAAGTTGCAATACAATAAATAGGAGGAATTATTTCCCAATATTTTTTAAATTTTTCCTCCATATCATATACAAAAGAACTTAAAGTTTCATGATTCCTAAATTTTACAAATTTGTCAAACATTGTGTAGATAATAGGAACAAAATACGGTGTAGTTGGATAAAATTGAGTTGAAAATCTTTCGGTTGCATCTTTAAAAGTAGATAATAAATCAACACAATATTAAATAAAAGTCCAATCTTCTTCAAAAAGTACTAAATGTGTGCTACTTGTATAATTATTATAAAAAGGAGTAACAAGTTCTTTATAAGGTAAAATAGAAGAAAGCAAACGATGAAGTGAATTCCATCTTGTTTCCACGGGAAGTGGAAATGCTTTAACAGGTATATTATTTGTTATACAAATTTGCTTCCATTCACGTTTATTACTTGGTGTGCGAATCCATTTTGCTAAAATTTTAATTTTATCAATTGGACCTATGCCACTACCAGTACCACTAGAACTAAAACCACTTTGAACACATAAATTTATAATATGACATGCACATCTTGCATGAAAAAATATGCCTTGCATAACAGGGTTTAAACTTTTAATTAAATGAGGAATAGCTGCAGTATTACTTGAAGCATTATCAAAAGTAATAGCAAAAACTTTATTATTTTCTAGTCCATATAATTTACAAACTTTAGTAATATATTTATGAATAGTATATGAATTATGTGCTTCTTCTATTACATCTAAAGATAAAATTCGTTTTTGCATAGACCAATCTTCATCTATCCAATGACAAGTTATAACAAGATAACTTATACCATTAGTACTAGTCCATATATCACTAGTTAAACTAACCCTAGATGAAATATTACTAAGTTTATCAATTAAAGCTTGTCTATATTCTTTAAACATATCCATGCAATCTCTTTTTAATGTATGTCTAGAAACAGATTTATATGCGGGTTGTAAATATTTACAAACAAATTCTAAATATCCTGTTTTTTCACAAATTGTGAATGGTTGTTCAGTTCTAACTACAAATCTAACTAAACCACGTCTAGCTTGAACATTATCAAAATTAAAATTTTTTCCACCATCATGCGTATTAATTTGAGATTGTTTACCTTCTAAAATTTCATTTTTTTCGGCATCAGGATTAATTTTATGTGCAGTAATTAAATGCCTTTTATACGTACCTGTACCGCCACCACCTCCACCGGAGTTATAAGAGTAAACGCCTTTGCACAATTTACAGATGGCACAATATTTATTCGTCTCACCTTCTTTTGCTACAATGTCGAAATACTCCCATACCCTGCTTGTTTTTTTTCGACTAAACTTCGGTCTTGATGATGTAGCAGCAGTGGTGGCAGCTGATGATTGTGTTTGAGCATGACTTCCTCCACGACCACGACCAAACGATGGTGCCAAAGGAAGCTCCTCCTCCGGATGAATATCGGGTTCGATTTCATTAAATGATTCGTCACCCAAATTAGGAATTTCAGTGGAACCAAAAGGTCGAGAAACAGAGCATGAACGACGAAAGAAATTTGACATTTTTATATTTTTTTTGAAAATAAATATATGTTAAAAATTTAAAAAATAGATGTATGATAATATATTGAAATTTAAAAATTGAAACTTGAAAATTAAAAGTAAAATTTGCAAAATTATAAAATAAAAAGAAAAATGAAATTTAGAAAGGAAATGATGATATTATAAATTTGTAATAAGGAATATATATAATATATTAGAATTTGAAAATTAAAAGTAAAATTATAAAATAAAAAGAAAAATGAAATTTATAAAGAAAATGATGATATAAAATAAAAAGAAAAATGAAATTTATAAAGAAAATGATGATATTATAAATTTGGAATAAGGAATATTGAGAGAGTTTGAGACTTTGAGTGAATATTGAGAGAGTATGTGAGTGAAGAGAATAAGAGTAGATGAATATAGATAGTAGATTTGAGAGAAAATATAGAAGAAATGTAAATGAAAGTAGAAGATTATAGAGGTATTTATAGGAAAAAAATTAGAATAAAAAAATAAAAAAAATTAAAAAAAAAAAAGATTGATGGGCAACGGCCATCCCATCTTGCAGCAGGCTAGGCTGCCACTGCGTGCGCAGTGGCAGCCAAGCCTTTGTAAAATTTTTTTATTTAATTAAAAAAAATATATATATATATAAAGACTGATGGGCAACGGCCAAATGGCCGTTGCCCATCAAAGTATCGCAGACTCGCAGCCTTGCGAGTCTGCGTACTGCAGTTGCACTGCAGTGCAACTGCAGATTTTATTTTATTTTTTTTACCGGACCGGTTCGAACCGGTTCGGTTTTTAACCGGGCCCTTAACGGGCCCGGTTCTTAACGGGCCGGGCCCTTACCGGGCCCGGTTTGAAATAAATAAAACCGACCCGGCCCGTTAACATAACGGGCCGGGCCGATTCCGAACCGGTACAGTATCGGTTCGGATTTTGGACCGAATTGATCCGATCCGATTGCGAACCGGATCGGACCAACTCGGCCCAATAAGCACCTCTACCGCCAAGTTGTTATGAATCCAACCGGCTAAGCAAGTCAAGCAAGTGACGACAATTTGATTGACCCAGTTGTCTATATCAACTATGAAAGCAATTAATTGTCGGCAGCTTTTGCGAAATGGGGAGGGGAGACAGAAGACTTTAACCGGTCAATTGGTCAAGCTTTTGAAAATTTTTAAGACTTCATATCAATTATTTTGTATAATCATTTATCAAATAAACAATTAAGGTTTTATCATAATCCTGTAAAGACACAACCTTAAGAGTGTCATTGCAGATAAAGATTAGGATTTATAAAAGCAAAAGAACTAGTATCGAAAAACCATCATATCTAATTGGAAATTTATACAATAAGATCAAAATTTTTTTATTTTCCTATAAAAAATTAACATAAACACACATAAAAATAATCATATATTTAGTGTTAACAAATGTAAATTAAATTAAACTATATTAAAAAAGTCGAAAAAATATGAAAATAAAGATAAAATTAATATTAATAATCATAAACACAAGATGATAAATATAAACTCATAAAATTAATTCATTTACATTAATTTTATGTTATTTTTATTTATTTAAGTCAAAGAAATATAAAAACATCTAAACAATTTTTTTAATACTCGAAAGAAAAGAAAGTCTTGTTCAAAGTCATTTTCTAGACTCTAATGACTTAGGAAAATTTTATTACAATTTTATATTTGTTTCTTCATTTTTCTAAAAATTGGTACATAAACCCAATCCGCCAATTTGATATGAATCCAACCCGCCAAACAAGTCAAGCAAGTGACGACAAGTTGATTGACCCCCAGTTGCCTATATCGATGATGAAAGCAATTAATTGTCGGCAGCTTTTGCCGAAATGGGGACAGAAGACTTTAACCGGTCAATTGCTCAAGCTTTTGAAAATTTTTAAGACTTCATATCAATTATTTTGTATAATCATTTATCAAATAAACAATTAAGGTTTTATCATAATCTTGTAAAGACACAACCTTGAGAGTGTCATTGCAGATAAAGATTAGGATTTATAGACGTAAAAGAACTAGCTACCGAACAACCATCTATCTATATGGGAATTTATACCGTAAG
Source organism: Heritiera littoralis (assembly GCA_031772115.1). Taxonomy (NCBI): domain Eukaryota; kingdom Viridiplantae; phylum Streptophyta; class Magnoliopsida; order Malvales; family Malvaceae; genus Heritiera; species Heritiera littoralis. The sequence continues at coordinate 152,939 of JAPDPK010000180.1, read as the reverse complement.
ATCAAGAATTTTTTTTTTTATATAAAATTAATGTAAACACACATGATAATAAATATAAATTTAATATTAAAAAATATATATTTAGTATTAATAAATGTAAAATATGTTAAAAATATCATAAAATATAGATTTAATATTAATAATCACAAACACATAATAATAAATATAAATTTATAAAATTAATTTATTTATATTAATTTTACGTTTATTTTTTTTATTTAAGTCAAAAAATATAAAAACATCTAAACAATTTTTTTATTACTCGAAAGAAAAAGAAAGTCCTGCTTTAGAAGTCATTTTCGAGTCTTTAATGAGTTAGCAGAATTTTATCACAATTTCATTTTTGTTTCTTTATTTTTTTATCACAAAAAATGGTGCTTGGAGATTCCTCATCACGTTGTGTGCTAACAGTCCCGAGTTGCTTCAGTACAAAACACTGCATCGTCCCTTGCAGCCCATTCTTGCCCCCAAGCTCCAAATCGGACCTAGCCTGTTTTGAAGTAAAAGGAACAGTCAAACGTGTGGGAAGCAAAGGTTAGTGTACTGCCATGACAAAGCAACAAATTGATTCAATATTTGTTACAGAATGCTTTTATGTTTCACGCTTAATCTTGCTTCTTTGATCCTTTTCAGTTTGTTTAATTTATAAAATTGTTGTATATTTGTACTTTATACATGATTAATTTATTTATTAGATTACTAGTTGGTGTGTTGCTTATTTGTGATTTTAGATATTAATTTAGTTAATTCAATCAGTCATTAGTGTCCAATTTGAATGATTAGTTAATTCATTTAATTATTAGTAAGTTAACAGATGATAATTTGTATAGTGTAATTTAAGTTGCATAATTTAATTGATATGAATTTGAATGAGCTAATTGTCGTGAACTAATTTGTACAACTTGATATAATTTAATTTGTTAAACTAATTTGTATGACTCATGATACATGATTGATGTGATAAAATTAACATGCTTTGATTTAAATGGTAAGATTTAATTTAATTTGTATGCTTTGATTGGCACGATTTAATTTATTTGATATGATTAATTTGTATAATTAAATCTATGTAATTTATAGGATTTAGTGCATGATGTTAAAAACAATTATATATTTTAGGATGAGATGTATTTTATTTTATTAGGTAGAAATTAGTGAAATTAGAAAAGTATTAAAAATAATTAAACAATAATAAGAACAATTAAATATATTAATTATTAAAAGAGAAATATGGATTATACCGATAATAACATTTTGAGAAAGTTAATTGAGACATTTTAAAAATGTCTAAGTGAAAAAAATTCTTTCTTAAGTTAAGTCCAATTGGTGGAATACTTTTGAGAGAATTTTCAATAAATTATGTTTAATTAAATAAATAAAATAAAAATAAATTAGATAAAGACATAAATAAATAAAAATCAATAGAAATAAAATTCAGGTAGATAAATAAATAAGTGAATTAATAAATTAAATAGCTTAGAATAAAATTTATAATGAATAAAAAGGATTAAATGTGAATTATGCTGATAAAATTTTAAGAAAGTCAGTTGAGACTACTTGAAAATTTCTAAGTGAGAAGATTTTTTTTAGATTGAGCTAAATTGATTAGACGCTTTTAAAAATATCTTCAACAAACCATGATTCATGTTTATTTTCAAGATAGATAAATAAATAAATAAAAATAGATAGATTAAAATAATGCAAAATAAGATTTAAAAAATATAGAAATTGATATGGAGTCAAAATTAGAGCCAAATTTAGAAAGAATAAGATTTTCATAAAATATTTAATTTATTTGACGATTGAATTCAACAAAGTCAAATGACACTCCTTGAAAATCTTAAGGTAAGAGAGATTTCTAAGGTTAGAGCCAAATTGATAGAAAAATCTTAGAAATACTCTAAATATATAAGTATATTGAAATTAATATAAATACAAGGAAAATTTTAAAAGATAACCTAAAATTAGTTATACCATTTTAGGATGGGCGTCGTGAGAGTGCTAATCCTTCTTCACATGTAACTATACTCCCAAACCCTAAATTTGAGATGTATATCAATCATTGTTCTAAGTTTGAATAAGTAACCAATCACACTTAGATTTGAATGGTTGATGATGACTCTTTAAATTTTGTGTATAACAATTAGGTTTCCCGAAACTTAATGCGTTATGACACTAGATAGAGAAGTTTAAAGTGGTTGGCAAAGTTAAGATGAGAGAGAAACAAGGAAGTATGGGTGAGTGGAGGGGTTGACAAGTGAAAAAAAAAAGAAAAAAAAATTAGTTTAATTTAAAAAAAAAATGTAGGTGTCGACGTGGACACCCCAATGAACAAAGATTTTTACAAAATTTATTTATTTGACTAGCTAGTTAAAGTAAGTAATAAAAAAAAAAAGTCTCCTCCGCGCTGCTTACACAACTGTAAGAGTTTAGTCTTGTCGCCATACATGAATACAATACTTATGATTACTGAGATCTTTGGGATTGATTTAGTTCATTTAGTTTTTGAAAATGTTTCGATTCTGTTAGAATATTGGTGAAGTGAGGAAATGGGTGATAATCTGGAGGCTAAATAGAAAGGGCTTAAGCTTACCGATGAGGAGAAAAATAGCGTTCGTAAGAAAGGAATCCCAAGGATTGAAGGCAGTGAAGAGGACAAAAGGTGGCCAATGGCGAAAGTTCCAACGAAGAGAAGTTTCCAAAAAGGTGCTATGTTAGGGCTTCTGAAAGTTGTGTGGCGTTTGTCAAGAGAGGCGGAAGTGACAATACTCGATTCCAATTTGTTTTTGTTTAAGTTTGCTTCTCTTAGAGATAAAAAAGAGTGCTTGATAATTCTCCATGTTCAATAAAAACCTCATTCTTTTCACAGATTATAATGGAGATCTTCAGACTTAAGATTATAAGTTGAATATGGCTTATTTGTAACGACCGAAATTGAAAAATTTCAAACTAAATTTTTTCCTTTTAATTACTATCTTTCCCATTCAATTAGTCGGTATCAATCGGTTTGCATTCAGTATCAGTGTAAGTTCATTTTTTTCAATTTTCATTACAATACATAAACATGTTTTAACTTAACATCACGCTATTTACATCCCATTGCAAACACATCTACTGTGCATTTATAAATCTGAATATAAATATAAAATTCCACACACACACACACACACACACACACACACACACATGATCACTTGGTACTTTTAACCTCTAGGAATTTTTTCGACTAACTAAAGGCAGCGGACTTCGTGTATTTCGATAAGCTATCTAGGATGGTGAGAAGGGGGATGAGCTTTGGGAAAAACCCAGTAAGAAACATATATAAAAGCACATAGAAAATGCAATTAAATAAAAATCACTTATTTTATTGATTAAGAAAAAGACATATTAAATACAAATATTAAAATGCATAAAAATATTTATTTCTTAGCAGCTCACTATGGGATAGTATCGGAAGGATACTATAGTCGGCTAGGTAACCGAGTAAAGTATGGAAGGTACTTTAGAGTACCTATCGTGTTCCGATCCCTAGTTGCGACTATAAGGAGTAAATTCAGTTGACAATAAAACGATTAATCGATATAAAACGTTTAACACTTTATGCAATGCAATTTCAATTCATTAATCAATATAAAACATTTAATAATTCATGTGATGCTATTTCAAATCAATAATCAGTATAAAACATTTTATAATTTATGCGATGCAATCTCGAATCATTAATCACTGTATAAGCCATTTATGTAGGCGATGCTATAAGACCATTTCAGTATGCAACTTCGGTAAACAATATGGTAACAATTTCAAAATCATGAGATAATGCAATAATTTCAAAAACTTCGATCAGTACAGTAATGCGATTCATTTAAAATCCTTAAAATATGATAAATGCACTTGCATCAAAAAAACATATACTGTAAAAATTGTATCACTTTCTTTGTCACTTTTCAATCAAATCATGCACTAGTCTCGTAAATCAAATCATTTACTAAATCAATTATCAGTCAAGTTTCACTTATCGATAGAAAATAATCTCCCAGAGATTCATGCACGCACTATATCCCATAAGGGACCTGAATAGGAAGGCCCAGGATCCGGAACTCCTTAGCCAATCCTATGAAACACTATAATGAATGGCCATCGTCGATCACTCACAATTCGCACTGGTCAGGTGCTCACTATGTAAACTCGTGGGGTTCGACCGTAACTCCCACAGTCATATCATGTAAAGGGGAAGGTCTGGGACGTCTCCCAGCCTAATCATCACTGTCTCGTATGCACGATCATCAGGGAGACATCAATTTCATAAAATCACTTCATGCAATTCCTTGCATGAAATTCAGTTCATGTAAATCATTTTGTATAGTTCAATTCATGTAAAGCACTTCACGAACCTCAATTCATGTAAAAATACTTCATATAATTCAAATCATGTAATTTATTTCATGTAATTCCAAATCATGTAAAGCACTTCATGTAAAACAATTCATGTAACTCATTTCTTATAAATCAATTTGTTTAAATCATTTCGTGAAAGGCAATTCCTGTGAATCATTTCATGTGATTCAGTTCATGTAAACCATTTCTCGTGAAATCAATCCATGTAAATCATTCATGCAATGAAATTCATATAAATAATTTCTTGTAAATCACTCGTGTAATGCAATTCATGTAATTCGTTTCATATAATGAAATTCGTATAAATCATTTCATGTACTCATTTCATGTAAATCTTTAATGTAATTAAATGCATATAAATCATTTTCATTTAAATCAACTCATGTAAAACATTTCATATAATGAAATATTTAAACTTGTAGGAATTAAAGATAATTCTATTTCTTGTATTTAGGAAATTGGATAAGAACGATTAAAACGAGATTTCAATAAATTTTCAATCGCAAATAAAACATGTTTTATACGATTTCTATACATGCATCTTACCTCTATCTCCGTGCAATATAAAATTCGATAATGCCATTATGCCTCTTTATCCTTCAATTCCTTAGCGCTGCACAGAAATTTCCAAATTATATTTAGAATTCCATACTGTGACTTTAATAAATTTCTTTTAATTCCTATATTTTATTTCTATGATTTCTAACAATTAATTTTTCCTTAACTTATTTCCTACTAGTTACCAAAGAATAATTTCAATGAAATCTCATCCTTTCTCTAAATTCCATGTCAACAATAATTCTAATTTATATTAAAAATCCAATACATAGCCAAATCCTTTAATTTGCACCTAATTATTCTTTTCTAATTTTAAATGTCACAATTACTCTCTACTCACTTAATACACTTACCATACACCTTTTTATACATATGCACTAACTTCAATTCTTCCAAGTCATGGCCGACACCCCTCATACTCACAATTTACCTTTCTTTCCAGTTAACTCTATAATTGATCATGATTTATTGCCATATCAGTTTTAAAATCATTATTTAATAAAATACAACCAACATCTCATCATTTTCCTGCATAACCGTAAGCCTCAATTGCCATATTCCCATGATATTTCATTCTTCAACCAATTCTCATTTCATAAGCCTATTCTACTCACTCAGTAATTTCATCAAACAAGTTAAATTCATCAAGACACCATCACCAACATCCAGCCCCTGTTCTGACCGAGAGTTCCCTTACCCACGCCATTTTCTGTTTTGCCAATTTATCATCATCATTCAGCCTACGTTTTGATAAAGCATCACTCAATTAAATTTCAATCTAATTCCTTTTATAGTTTGCTCTTAATTCCAAATCAACAAACAAAAAAAATTCCAATAATTTCTTCATTTCCTGTCCATTGCCGGTTCTTCTATTCTTCATTATATTTAATTTCACTTCAATCTAAAACATCAAGCATATTTCCCAAACATGAATAAGTCAAATATCATAGCTAAATTAAACAAAACATCACCCAAGCCTTACCTCCTTCACTGCCGATCAGTATAACCTCTAAAACCCATTCGATTTTGCTCCCTTTCAGCCATCAGATTTTGGGTTTAAGTTGGTCTTTAAATGGAAGCGGGTTCAGTAAAGGATAATTGGCATTTTTGGTGATGATATATGATGATTCTATTGAATAAAGATGAAAGAAACGTGAAAGAGAGCTTGGCCAAAATGGAGGAATCGGGCAGCAGAGAAGAAACAGAGAAAGTCAGTGAAAGATCTGGAGAAATGGCTGAGTTTTTGTCATATTTTATCAATATTTCATCCAATCAATTTTTGCCACAGAATCCACTAAACTAAATTTCTCTGTTTTGTCTCCTTTTTATTATTATTATTTTTTATTGTTCCAATCGGGTCTGCCCACACGTGCAGCAAGCTTCCACGAGAAGCTTGCTGCAATTTCTCCACTTCTTTTTTTTTTTTAATATAAATACATAATATCAATATATCAAAATTATATTTTCTATTAACAATAATATCTATAAATATACACACTTATATTAACACTTATATATATAATTATATTCTTAACACATATTATATATATACATACACACACATATATTAAAACTTTATATTTTACAATATAATTATTTTGTATATATTTCTATATATTAAAACTTTATATTTTACAATATAATTATTTTATATTAAAACATTTATATATATAATTTATATATATTATATATATAATCCTTAAAACATATATTTATCCATTTTGTTATTTATTAATACATATTTATTTAAATTTTTTTTAAATTTTCTTAATACTCAAATTACATTCCTAATTATTAAATTTTTAATATATCAATTGATCAAGTATTACTTTCGAAATATTCCAATCTTTTAAAAATTTATTTATTTATTTCAATCAGTCTATTAAACATTTGAAATTAAATTTACAAATACCTAATTCCAAAAATAAAAAAATTCGCGGTTATCACATTATTTTTGAGTCAGGGTATATGGGTTACCACTTAAAATGATGAATGAGGAGATAGAGGATCGAGTAGGAAGAAAATAGGGACTTTTCTACATTTGGATTCAAGAAAGGGAATGGGTATGTGTTTGCAATTACAGGTCCAACTTGATATCAATAAGCCTTTACGTAGGTTTGTAAGTCTTCTACTTTTGGATGGGAAAAAAGAGATGTGGTGTCGGTTAGCTTATGAACTCCTTCTTAATTTCTATTATGCATTTGGGGTTAGTCATATCAAGGTCGAATGTCCATGGGCTTCAAATAAAGATGAGTAAAATAGTGTACTGAAACAATATGGACCTTGGCTTCGAGCTTCGATAGATGGAGGTAGGGACTTTCTCCGCTAGAGCTTTGGTCAATCTAGTAAATTAGAAAGTGTCATAACGTATTAAGTTTTAGAAAAAACCTAATAGCTAGATATAAAAAATTTATGGGATATCGGTCACCAACCATTCAACTTAGGTGTGATTGGTCACCTACAAATGGATAAGATTATTGGTCTACATCTCAAATTTAGGGTTCGGGAGTACGGTTACGTGTGAGGAAATATTAGCACCCTCACAACGCCCATCCTAAAATAGTACCAACTAACTTTAGGTTACCTTAAATTTGCCTTAGTTAATCTTAAGTTCAATAATTAAATATTGGAAAATATTTCTAATCATCCTTCATTAAGCTAGTAGGATAGCTTAAAAAATTCTTTTCACCTCAAGAGTATTCAAGTAGTACTATGTGACTTGCTTGAAGAGGCTCCGTCGTCGGATCCATTTTAACGTTATATGAAAAATTCTAATTTTGACTCCTTCTATCTAATTCATTCTTGCTATCTTATCATTTTTATTATTTCTATTATTTTTTTTATTTTATTAATGCTTAATTTTATTAATTTTTTATTTTTTATTTATTTTATTAGAAAATGAATATGAATTATTTTTCTCTAAAATTCTTTTTAGATCTTCAATTAAGTTGGTCGGATCTTGAAAGAAGTTGTCTTACCTAAAGATTTCCAAAGCATTACTTAAGCGTAACCCCCCTTGGAATCTTATATCGGAATAATCAATATTCAATTGCAACAATTATTTTTAATTATTATCATCCTATTTTATCATTTATTATTATTTATTATTGTTATTGAATTATTAATATTTCTTTATATTTATTATTTTATCTTTGTAATTAATTATTTTAATTTTAGTTTTTATATACGTCTTATTTTATTTTTAGACTAAATATAAGCCGCTTGTTATTGAAAAACCTCTTTAGACCATCCATTAAGCTGGTGAGGCCTTGAGAGAATTCTTTTACCTAGAAATTTTCAAGAAAATTACTTAAGCATAATTTTCTTGATACTTCATCATTAAAGTAATTCATATTCACATTCATTATTATTTTAATACGTAATTTTGATTATTTTAATTATTTCCTTCATTATTTTGTTACCTACTAATATTATTTTTATTATATTATTACGAACCATTAATATCTTTTTTAATTTTGTAACTAATTGTTTTTATTATAATTTTATAATAAATTTATTTTTAAAATGATTTGTTATTGAAAACTATTTAAACCCTCCATTAAGCTGGTGAGGTTTTGGATAGAATTTTTTTACCTAGAAATTACTTAAGCGTAACTCTACTTTTTTATTTTTTTTATATTGTTAAATAATTTTATTGCGCTTATATCAATCCTTTTTTCATATGAACATATTTTATTTTTAATAACAAAGTTCAAATTTTATTTTGTAAATCCCTAAACATAAAAGAAAACTTACTAAAAGAATTTTTTTTTTATTACAACTAAGCTTTAAACGTGTATCTAAACTACTCACCAACCAATTAAGTTTCAATCTTGTCCATGTTAAATAATCAATCAATTAACTTAGAATATTTTAATCCAATTAATGTGCACTTATCACACATACACGTAAAACCATCCAAACCACATATTTGAAGGCAATTAAAAAATAAATAAATAAGCACTATAAAGATCCCTTACCTTACTGTTGTTTCTTTCCTTAAATATTGCAGTGACGAGAACCAACCAAAATGTAGCAACACATACAGGCCTGGATAAACGTGGTAAAGGGTGCACAGCAAACTTGAGTGTTGGAACGAGGCAGCAACGAAGCTTGTGCACAGGACAGTAGCCGACTGCGAGACAGTTTGTTGATGACACTGTGTTAGTATATCTCCATCGGAAATAAATATTTGGTTGATCAATTTCGGATATGATCCATAATTTCACGGTGAATCTCAACTCAATATTTGGCTATTAAAACACGATTTTATGATGGTTAAAACGTGATTTTATTGCCATAATTAGCATGCTCTCATTACTATTTAAGGAGGGTTCCTTCCGGTCCCCAAGTACGTTAATCTCAAACACAAAAACATCATCTAGTGAGGTTTTGAGTGCTTGGAAGATTCGAAGAAGGTGTAGAATCCTGTCGTCAGATTCGAAAATCGCTTCAACAGCTAAGTTATAGAGTGCAATGGCAGGAGGTTAGATCTTGTCGCTTCCGCTTTTATTTATTTAACATGTTTCATATTGTGTAGAAGCATGTTAGGTTTGTTTGATGTACTTACATTTGGCATCAGAGCCGTAGTATAACCTCTGCCTTGTTGAAGATCTGTAGAAAGAAGCATGAAAAACCCATATTTTGAAACTTTAAGTCTCGGATTTCTTGAAACCCATTCTGTTTTCATGTGTTTTTGGCTCAAATAATTTAGATCTATTGTTGTAGAGCTCTAGGGATAAAAAATACATGAAAAGGGAGTAAAAACAATGCTTAAAAATTGGTTTTTCATGCGAATCGGGTCACGGACCCGTTCTCTCTGCGTTTCACCCAAAACGGGCGAAGAAGAAGACTCGGGCACGCGCCCGATAACTGTCAAACGGGCGCGTGGGATGGTGATTGCGCGGGCGCGTGAGATCCTCGCGCCCGATTGTGATTGCGCGGGCGCGTGAGATCCACACGCCCGATTGTGATTATGCGGGGGCGTGTATCCCACGCGCCAGGTAGTGGAAACCACGCGCCCGCCTTGGTTACACAGTACAACCGTACTGTTAAAAAAAAAAACCTTTTGGGCTTCGGGTTTTGGGCCACTGTTTGGGTCCTTATTTGGTTAGTTTTGGGCCATTTATTTTGGGCTCTTTTGGTTGATTATTTGGGCCATATGGATTAAATAAAAGGGTCATTTGGTTTATTTTAGGCCTTAAGGATTTATTTAATTTAAGTAATTGATATTATTTAATTTAGGCCAAATAATTATATTTTGATAGTTTTATATCAAATTTTCAGTTATGTAATTTTCATAATTTTATGAATAATTGGATTATTTTTCACAAAATTAATATAATTATGAAAACTTCTCATTATTTTGGATTTTATTAGAATTTTTCATGAATTTGGAATTTTTATAAATGCTATAATTTTAAATTGAATAATTTTGTGAAAATTATCATAAAATTATGATTAAATTATGAAAATTTGATTTGAATGTGTATATGTGCTCATTTTGAATGTGTATAATTTTGTTATTTTTATACTAGAAGCACATGTAGCTAAGTTTGTTCATATTATTTAGAATTAAAATTGTCTTATGTTAATTGCAATTTTAAAATATGAATAAATTTAGAATTTGCCAATATGTCTAAGTGATTAATAATTTATTTAATTAGGGCTTAGCCACAGCAACTTTAATTAAGTAAAATTATATTTGTAAAATCACATAATGATATTAGACATAAATTGTAATTAGTTATAAGGTTATAGTAAATTTTATCCCACAGGAATTTTTATTATAATTTTATAACTAATTAGGATAAAATATCAAATTAGTTTCTTAATTTACCCACAGGGATTAGGAAATGATATAATTTGACAGTTTTATCATTATGAAATGAATCTATTAGAATTGGAACTTTAGCCCACAGGCAAGTTTTATGTCTGAGATTCATTAATAAAATATGTTTACATTGGTAGACATAATTAAGTTTGCCTCAAAAATTCTAGATACATAAGCATGTGTTTTTCTTTAAGTAGTGTTTCCTCGAACTAATATTTACCTAGAAGTTCCCAAACTAGATTGAGAGAACTATAAGGTTTGGAAGGAGAGAGTTCTCATCCAATTAGGGTGCATGGATGTAGACTATGCTATAAGGAAAGACGAGCCCGTATTGACTGAGACCAGCACTCCTACTGAAGTGGCTTTACATGAACGCTGGGAGCGATCCAATCGCCTTAGTGTCATGTATATTAAGACAAAAATATCTGCTGAGATACGTGGTTCTGTCGAACAGCATACCAACGTTAGGACTTTACTGAAGGCCATAGATGATCAATTTGTCACTTCAGACAAAGCGTTGGCCAGCACCCTGATAATGAAGTTCTCATCGATGAGGCTCACCAGTGTCAAAGGAGTGCGCGAGCACATAATGGCCATGAGAGATATAGCGGCCCAACTCAAGAAGCTAGAGGTGGAGATGTCTGAGTCTTTTCTTGTGCACTACATATTGAACACTCTACCAAAGCAGTACGGACCATTCAAGATATCCTATAACACACATAAGGATAAGTGGACCATCAATGAATTGATGACCATGTGTGTTTAAGAGGAGGGAAGACTGCTTATGGAATCGGGTGAGAGTGCATTTTTTGCAAGCCAAGGAAAGACCAAGGATCGAGCCAAGGACAAGGGAAAAGGTAAAATCCCTGCCCAAGCTGACATTAAGAAAGAGTCCAAGTGTTTCTTCTGTAAAAAGAAGGGACACATGAAGAAGGACTGTGCCAAGCTTCAGCAGTGGCTCGTTAAGAAAGGTAATCCACTCTCATATGTTTGTTTTGAATCAAATATGGTTGAGGTTAATCATAACACATGGTGGATTGATTCTGGATCTACAATTCACATTTCGACTTCCTTACAGGGTATGACAAACCTAAGGAAGCCAGTGGGAAATGAGGAGAGCATCTATTCAGGAAACAAGATGCGCTCGCATGTTGAAGGCGTTGGAACATGCACTTTAGTTCTTAGGAGTGGTTTTGTTTTGCAATTAGAAAAGACCTTTTATATTCCTAGTTTCTCGAGAAATTTAATCTCTGTTTCTAGGTTGGTACCTTATGGATATTCCTTTCAATTTTCAAATAAATCAATATTGATATATTTTAAGTCTGATATTGTTGGGAATGGTACCTTATGTGATGGTCTTTTCTCTATTGATTTGCAAAATGACACTGCTCATAACGCCTTGCATGTTCAAACTGGCACTAAAAGATGTGTTATGAATGAGGACTCCTCTACGTTATGGCACCGGAGATTAGGTCATATCTCCATAAATAGAATTAAGAGATTGGTAAATGACGGAATACTTAGTACTCTCGATTTTACTGATTTCGACACTTGTGTGGATTGCATTAAGGGTAAGCAAACCAACAAGTCTAAGAAAGGTGCCAATAGGAGTTCAACCATATTAGAGATCATACATTCTGACATATGTTGTCCAGACATTGATGCATATGGTCAGAAATACTTCATCACCTTTATTGATGATTACTCGAGGTTTATGTATCTCTACATGCTTCATAACAAGAGCGAAGCATTAGATGCCTTTAAAATCTTTAAAGCTGAAGTAGAGAAACAATGTGGAAAACCCATAAAGATAGTAAGAACTGATAGAGGTGGGGAGTATTACGGTAGATACACTGAAGATGGACAAGCACCTGGACCATTTGCGAAGTTCCTTCAAGAAAATGGGATTGTTGCCCAATATACCATGCCTGGTTCACCGGATCAGAATGGTGTTGCAGAAAGAAGGAACCGAACTTTGATGGAAATGGTGTGTAGTATGCTTAGCAACTCGAAGTTGCCTAAGTCCTTGTGGATTGAAGCTCTTAAAACGGCAGCGTATATATTGAACCGGGTTCCAACCAAGGCTGTTCCAAGGACGCCTTTTGAATTATTCAAAGGTTGGAAACCGAGTTTGCGTCATATGCGCGTTTGGGGATGCCCTTCTGAGATAAGAGTTTACAACCCACAGGAAAAGAAACTGGATCCTAGGACCATAAGTGGGTATTTCATTGGATATGCCGAACGGTCCAAAGGCTACAGATTCTATTGTCCATCTCATAGCACTAGATTTGTGGAATCAAGGAACGTCAAGTTTCTTGAAAATGACTTAGTTAGTGGGAGCGATCAATCTCAAGACCTAGTTTCTGTGAGAGATCAACCCTCTACCTCGAGTCAAGGATTGGTTATCATGAACAATGTCCCTTCAGTACAACTGGACATTGAACAACCAATCGTTGAAGATCCACAAGTAGTTGATAACTTACCAGTAGACGAGGCTCCTCTGGATACACCAGAATTGAGTGAGCAACCAGTTGAACAACATGATCCTTCGGAGAATGTTGAACCAACATTAAGAAGGTCTACTAGGGAAAGGAAATCAGCTATTCTTAGTGATTATATTGTGTATCTACAAGAGTATGATTTCAATATTGGGCCCGTTAATGATCCAGAGAAGTTTTCACAGGCCATGAACAGCAAAGAATCAAAACTTTGGTTCGATGCTATGAAGGATGAGATGGATTCGATGGCATCTAATGGAGTCTGGGATCTTGTCGAGTTGCCTAATGGGGCCAGGGCTATAGGCTGTAAATGGGTCTTTAAGACCAAGACTGACTCATTAGGCAACATTGAGCGTTATAAGGCAAGACTCGTAGCCAAAGGATTCACTCAAAAGGAGGGAATTGATTACAAGGAGACCTTCTCTCCTGTATCTAAGAAAGATTCTCTCCGCATCATAATGGTGCTTGTTGCACATTTTGACTTAGAGTTGCAACAAATGGATGTGAAAACGACATTTCTCAATGGTGATCTAGAGGAAGAGGTTTACATGAAACAACCTGAAGGTTTTTCCTCTAGTAATGGTGAGCATTTGGTCTGTAAGCTGAAGAAATCCATATATGGGTTGAAACAAGCTTCCCGCCAATGGTATCTAAAATTCCATGAAGTCATCTCTTCATTTGGTTTCGTTGAGAACATCATGGATCAATGCATATACCAGAAGGTCAGTGGGAGCAAGATTTGTTTCCTTGTGCTATATGTGGACGATATTCTGCTTGCAACCAATGATAAGGGGATGCTACGTGAGGTGAAACAATTTCTTTCTGAGAACTTTGATATGAAGGATATGGGCGATGCATCTTATGTCATTGGCATTAAGATCCATAGAGACAGACATAGAGGTATATTAGGTCTGTCACAAGAAGCCTATATTAATAAAGTCTTGGAAAGATTCAGAATGAAAGATTGTTCACCAAGCCCAGCTCCCATTGTGAAGGGTGACAGGTTCAATTTGAGCCAGTGCCCGAAAAGTGATCTTGAGCGGGAACAGATGAAGAACATTCCATATGCCTCAGCTGTTGGAAGCATTATGTATGCACAGGTCTGCACCAGGCCTGATATTGCCTTTGCTGTGGGAATGTTGGGTAGATATCAAAGTGACCCGGGGATGGACCACTGGAGAGCTGCAAAGAAGGTGCTTAGATATCTTCAAGGCACTAAAGATTACATGCTTATGTATAGACGGACCGATGAGTTGGAAGTGATTGGCTACTCAGACTCAGACTTTTTTGGCTGTGTTGATACCCGGAAATCAACATCCGGTTACATCTTCATGCTTGCCGGTGGAGCTGTTTCATGGAAGAGTGCTAAGCAGACACTGACTGCCACTTCTACTATAGAGGCCGAGTTCGTTTCCTGTTTTTAGGCTACCTCACATGGTGTATGGCTTAAGAGTTTCATTGGTGGGCTTAGAGTTGTTGACTCCATATCTAAGCCATTGAGGATATATTGTGACAATTCAGCTGCGGTGTTCATGGCTAAGAACAATAAGAGTGGAAGTCGAAGTAAGCATATCGACATTAAGTACTTAGCCATTAGAGAACGTGTTAGAGATAAAAGAGTGGTCATTGAACACGTTAGCACTGAATTGATGTTAGCTGATCCTTTGACTAAGGGCATGCCACCGTTTAAATTTAAGGATCATGTAGGGAGAATGGGACTTAGTCCCACATTTTGATTGTAATTGAAACTCTTATTAATAATATGATGTTTCTCATTTTTGATTTGTATACACTAAAGTTTATTTGAGAAATATCCTTGTTGTTTGGACCGAGAATAAACATAAGGTTTATTCATTAAGTAAAAATGGGTTGATTTAGAAACATTTTTACATAGTAATACATGGAAGATAATACTCACCACTTGAGGAACTGTCGCCATGATTCATGTGATTTGTTTCTTCTATAAGTGAAATATATGGACCAAGTGGGAGAATGTTAGTATATCTCCCTCAATTATGGAAATAAATATTTGGTTGACCAATTCCGGATATGGTCCATAATTTCAAGGTGAATCTCAACTCAATGTTTGGCTATTAAAACACGATTTTATGATGGTTAAAACATGATTTTATTGCCATAATTAGCACGCTCTCATTACTATTTAAGGAGGGCTCCTTCCGGTCCCCAAGTACGTTAATCTCAAACACAAAAACACCATCTAGTGAGGTTTTGAGTGCTTGGAAGATTCGAAGAAGGTGTAGAATCCTGTCGTCAGATTCGAAAATCGCTTCAACAGCTAAGTTACAGAGTGCAATGGCAGGAGGTTAGATCTTGTCGCTTCCGCTTTTATTTATTTAACATGTTTCATATTGTGTAGAAGCATGTTAGGTTTGTTTGATGTACTTACACACTGTGCAACAAAGCAGGTGACGAAATGACGATGCAGCAATCTGGGTGATGAGGATGACGCGGTAGCTTTAAAGTAATGCCGGGGCGTTGTAAACTCAGGCAGGGGGTGATGATCTGTGTGCACCAATGGTAATAGGCAGATTTGGGTTCGATCAATTCTCCCTCCTATTTGTCTGTCCGCCCCTTGGCTTTATAACCATTTCAACTTGTATTCTTTAAGAAAGGAAGCAAACTTCCCCCTTTTGATGCTTAAATCGTGGCTGTTATCATGGGATTCATATTCTCGATTTACTTCCTTTATACTGCAAATTATTATCTTCATTTTTTGGCAACAAATCGGCTAAGTCAACTCTTGGCTCCCAAGGTGTATGGTTGGCCGATAGTTATGTGGTGCATGGCTTTAGTTTAGGATTTGCATGATTTAAGGTTTGATCAAAATTGACTTGTTTATTTTCATCATTTTTTTATCTTTTTATTTTTGATTTTTTATTATTTTTTAAATTGTTCGGACAAAATTAGATGTCTACAGCTCCCCCTCTTTACTCATTGCTAAGAATCAAGAATAGGGCAAAGACAATAGACAACTATTTTGTCCGGATTCATCATGCTACATGTTTCTTCGACAAAATTACACAATTAAAATGACTTAGAAATAAGAAATTTCCTAATCTTTTTCTACTATAAAGATTAAGGAATAAATGCAAAATGAAATTTTCTAATGTTTTCTATCATAAGACTAAGAATGATGCAAAAATTAGTTTCCTAGTCTTTTCTATCATAAGATTAAGAAATACAAAGCAAAAATTCTTAATCTCTTCTATCATAAGACTAAGAATGATGCAAAATGGAATTTCCTTATCCTTTCTATCATAGGACTAAGGAAATGAATGCAAAAAATGATTTTTAGTCTTTTCTATCATAAGACTAAGAGTGAAATTTCCTAACCTTTTCTATTATAAGATTAAGGAATACAAAGCAAAAATTCTTAATGTCTTCTATCATAAGACTAAGAATGATGCAAAATGGAATTTCCTCATCCTTTCTATCATAGGACTAAGGAAATGAATGCAAAAAATGATTTTCAGCCTTTTCTATCATAAGACTAAGAGTGAAATTTCCTAACCTTTTCTATCATAAGATTAAGGAATACAAAGCAAAAATTCTTAATCTCTTCTATCATAAGACTAAGAATGATGCAAAATGGAATTTCCTTATCCTTTCTATCATAGGACTAAGGAAATGAATGCAAAAAATGATTTTTAGTCTTTTCTATCATAAGACTAAGAGTGAAATTTCCTAACCTTTTCTATCATAAGATTAAGGAATACAAAGCAAAAATTCTTAATCTCTTCTATCATAAGACTAAGAATGATGCAAAATGGAATTTCCTTATCCTTTCTATCATAGGACTAAGGAAATGAATGCAAAAAATGATTTTTAGACTTTTCTATCATAAGACTAATGAATGAATTTTCCTAATCCTTTCTTATTATAAATATTAAGGAATTCTCTTATTGTCTTATCTTGTGTGCCAAACAATGCCTGATGCTCATTTTAAAAACAATTTCTAATCATTTGTAATGCATGTAATGCCAATGTCAATGTCAATGTCAATGTCATGCCCCCTAAAATATTCTATGAAATTCTTGATGAATATATGTAAATGCAATCTCAATTGTGGTAACAAGATTCTCAAGCTCATCTTGTCTTTCTCAAGTCCTTTCTGTCTATTGAATTCTCCTTGTTTAAATCCTTTATCCTCCTTTCTCATCCCATTTTCTATTAAGTCTTGATTCAATCATGCCGAAGAGATGCTAGCAAACTTTCAGATTCACATTTTCTTCTTTCTTCAACATTTTCTTTTGTTTTTTCTTTTCCTTAAGCAATGCAAGAATTTTAGAAAAAAGAAAAGAAAAAAAATCAAAATTTGTTAACATTGATTTGTTATCCTTTCAATTCAACGACCAAAGTGATACACCAATGCATTTTCTCAATTTATCATGAGGGTGAAGTATATGTCGAATAATCTGAAGTGAGGAAGTATTCATTCTTGAAGGGAACATGTAGTTTTAAAAAGGAAATCAATGGGACAACTGTTTGGGACAGGGTTTATAGTATCCATCTAATAAACATTTTGACAAATTTAGTCACATCAATCAAAAATTATTTTTCTGAAAAATCCACTTCTTTGGTATGTTCATTCATGTTGAGTCTACGAATCTTGCCCCTGTATCAAACTTTTGGTGATGATCTCCTTCCTAAGCCGCCCTTTCAGGTTTTCAACTTAGGTATCCTTCTTATGATTCAAACTGCCCTTTTGGGTTTTCAACTTGAATCCTCCTTTCTTTTTTCCTCATTTTTCATTTTTTCTTTTTTTTCTTTTTTCTCTTTCCTTCTTTTTTCTCTTTTTTTTTCTATTTCTCTTTTTTTCTTCATTTCAACTCCATTGGCTTTGACAAATTTCAACCCTTTGTTTTCAATCCAAATTCATGCCCCCAAGAGTTATTCTTGCTTTTGATCTAAAAGAAATCTTCTGAAGCCCGTTCTTTTATTTAGGCATGAATTTCTTCATTCAGCTTGATCTGTTTCTTTTTATTTCAACCCACTAATGAATCTTCAAAGGATCATTATCTCTTCATTCAATACGCGATTCTTCAAATTGAGCATTTACATTTGATCAAAATGGGCATTTAAAGGTACGTAATGTAGGCTCGGTGAGGGTTGACAAGAAAAGGATAAAATAGGCCCAAAATGTGTTTCAGGGTTTATAAACTAAGGGATCACTTTTTTATCAAGTAAAATATTCAGGCATTTTGCCTCTTTCTAATTCACTCATTTCTTTCTTTGCTTCTTTTTTTTTTGGGTTTTCCTTTTGAATTCAAGCCCTTTTTCTTTTTTTTTTTTTTTCACAAAACTGGTCTATTACTTCTTCTTATTGTTTTTTTGCCCCTCGATTCATCATGAACACTTTCATCTTTGCCCCCAAAATTTCTTTATAAATGATTTTCATCTTTGTTGCCCCTTAATGTGGAGGGTGATCCTTGGTGGGTTACATTACAAAAATATAATAAGCTCAAAAGGGGTAATCAAAGGATAATTTTACTCACGTTTGAAGGATAGTGAAAGAAGGCCATTTATCATTTCAAATGTAAGTGCTCTCCTTAAAGATCATTTATTGAACAATGACAAACTTGTTAGAAGCTTCTATAAGAGATTCACCTTTCTTGTACCGTCTATCAAGTGCAGATGGTGAGGAACCTTTTCTTCATTTTCTTACTTTGGTAATATTGGCGGACTAGTAATTCATCAATAGTAGTAGTTCTTTCAAAATTGAATCCCAGATTTATTGGTATCATTATCATTATGTTCATTATTTGGATACTTGTGAATAAAAGGTAAGGTGAGTATGTGGAAAATGGCAAATGAACAGAGAAAATGGCAATGCATCACACTAGTCACTTTATTGAAAAGAAACTAAATAAAGGTTAGCCCATACAGCACTTTCGAAAACTATCTTGCATTATTTAAAGAAAAAGAAAACAAAATCAAAACTAGAACTTATAAATCTTCCAACTTGCACTGCTTGAACTCCTCATGTCCCATAAGACTCATCCCTTATTAGTATGGTTAGGCAATGGGTTTGCATTCGTAGTCGTTCCCCTTTTGTTTCAAAACTCAACATGCCAACTTTTATCAATCCTTGCACTCTATGCTTTAGCGCAATGCAGTTCTCTAAAGAGTGACCGCGTTTTCGAAGTGATACTCACATTGAGCATTCTCATCATACCACTTTGGATATGGAAGCTTGAGAGGTTCCACAGAGACGGGTGCAATGAGTTGTCCTTTGATCAATTTTGGATACAACTCAGTGTAGGTCATGGGGATTGGGTCAATGGGAGTCCTTTCTCTTTTCGGCCATGATCCCTTAAGATTGCCTTTTTGTTTATTGAACGGCGTAGTTGGTTGAGTAGTTGGTGCAAGTGTCTAAAGAGTAGGTTGAACATTAACCTTGGGGTACAAATGGTAAGGATTCTGAGTAGGATGGTAAGGTTATGGCATGTGATAAGGGTGTTGTGAGGCGTAGCCTCCATATGCAACAACATGGACTTCTTCTTCCCTTCTTTTGTTAGCTCCTCCTTTCTTCTCAATATTGTTGGGAACTTCAATCTTTCCACTCTTGATTGCATTCTCAATTATCTTATCAGACAATACCATATCGGCAAAATTCTTAGTAGCATTACCGATTATCCTATCATAATATGGAGCCTTCAAAGTATTAACGAACATAATGGCAAGCTCCTTCTCTGAAAGTGGAGGTTGCACCTCTGCAGCCATATCTCGCCACCTTTGGGCATATTGCTTGAAACTCTCATTAGCCCTCTTTTCCATACTTTGGAGTGACAGATGATCAGGGGCCATATCAGCAACATGTCGATATTGAGCCATAAATGCTCTTGCCAAGTCATTCCAAGTGGTGATTCGAGTTCCATTTAATTGATTGTACCACTTGGCAGCAGATCCAGTCAGACTTTCTTGAAAAATGTGAATAAGGAGCTTATCATTTTGAGCAAAAGCAGCCATCTTCCGATAATATATAATAAGATGAGACCTAAGGCAGGAAGTTCCATTTTACTTCTCAAACTCTGGTGCTTTAAACTTAGGTGGAATAACCAGGTCTGACATCAAACATAACCCAGTAGCATCCATGGAACCATAAAAGTCTAAGCCTTCAATAGCTCGAATCCTTTCCTCTAACATATTAATCTTTTGTTGCGACTTCGCCTCATCTTTCTCTTCTGCTTGTTTGGCTTTCAACTTCTCAATTTCCCTTGGGTCATCTAAGTCGGGCACCTCAATAGGATCAGTAGATTTTGCCCATTGGGAAGGATGGGCGGGTCCTTGGAATTGAGCTTGTCCAAACACTTGGGGTATAACAGTGTAAGCAAGTGGATATCTTCTTTCTTGGGATGTTTGACTTGGAAATGGACCAAATCCAGGTGGATAGATAGGGTCTTCCATACTGCGTTGTTGAACCCCTTCTTGGACTACAACTCCTTTGCCCTTGCTTAGATTTTTCAACAGCTCTGTAATTTGGGCCAATTGCCCCTTCATTTCCTCTTGAGCTTTTTCCATCTTCTCCATGCGTATGCTTGATTCTTCTTCCATGATCTTAGCTTGATAATGAGTGTTGTGTGAATGAACCTTTGGTCGAGCTACCTTCGAATATTTTATTGCCACAATTAAGAATTTATCATTTCACATGTAGTGATGCTTGAAAAAAAATTGAAAGTGCTTTGTTCAAAACAATGATTGAAGATGAACAAAACGAGATGAAGTTACATGTGTATGAATGGTATGGTAAAAAGTTACCATGTAACAATAATGGATGAGTGATGCATGGAAATGTTTTGGTGAAGAACTCATGGTACCCTCTTAGTGTCTCATGTATAAATCAAAATCAAACAAACTTGATCAAACATGTGTCCTAAATAATGGGTATTTTCTATAGCATGGGTTGATATGGTTCTATCTTATAGTTGGTCTTCTAAATTTCACTATATGCATGGCTTTAGATAAAAGGGCTAAAGGTTCCCAAATTGTTCCTTACTGTCGTCCACACAAGACTAGTAAGGCACCTAATCCTCACCTATTACAGGCTACAAACGGAAAGGTTCAATTTGAGTGGGAGTATTTCGCTAGCTATTGCGGAGGTATTACCTCACGAGAGCGTAGATACTATACCCCCTCCTAAAAGGGATAAAACCTGGGTCGAGGGCTAATGCATGCACATGCACGTGAAGTGTGTGTTGAAGGAACATATAATTATTCATGTCTTATTATTTTTACAAAGTAACACTCCTAAGGCAAACCTAAAATAACCTAAAACTAATCGTTGGCCTGACTCTCTAAGTCCCCAATGGAGTCGCCAAACTGTCATAACGTATTAAGTTTTAGAGAAAACCTAATAGCTAGACATAAAATTTATGGAGTCGCCACCAACCATTCAACTTAGGTGTGATTAGTCACCTATTCAAACTATGGATAAGACTGGTCTACATCTCAAATTTAGGGTTCGAGAGTACAGTTACGTGTGAGGAAGGATTAGCACCCTCACAACACCCATTCTAAAATGGTACCAACTAACTTTAGGTTACCTTAAATTTGTCTTAGTTAATCTTAAGTTCAATAATTAAATATTGGAAAATATTTCTAAGCATCCTCCATTAAGCTAGTGGGATAGCTTAAAAAATTCTCTTCATCTCAAGAATATTCAAGTAGTACTATGTGACTTGCTTGAAGAGGCTCCGTCGTCAGATCCATTTTAACGTTTTATGAAAAATTCTAATTTTGACTCCTTCTATCTAATTCATTCTTGCTATCTTATCATTTTTATTATTTCTATTATTTTTTTATTATTTTATTAATGCTTAATTTTATTAATTTATTATTTTTATTTATTTTATTAGAAAATGAATATGAATTATTTTTCTCTAAAATTCCTTTCAGATCTTCAATTAAACTGGTCAGATCTTGAAAGAAATTATCTTACCTAAAGATTTCCAAAGTATTACTTAAGCGTAACCCCCTTTGGAATCTTGTATCGAAATAATCAATATTCAATCGCAACAATTATTTTTAATTATTATCATCCTATTTTATCATTTATTATTATTTATTATTGTTATTGAATTATTAATATTTCTTTATATTTATTATTTTATCTTTGTAATTAATTATTTTAATTTTAGTTTTTAATATGTCTTATTTTATTGTTAGACTAAATATAAGCCGCTTGTTATTGAAAAACCTCTTTGACCATCCATTAAGCCGGTGAGGCCTTGAGATAATTTTTTTACCTAGAAATTTTCAAGAAAATTACTTAAGCATAATTTTCTTGATACTTCATCATTAAAGTAATTCATATTCACATTTATTATTATTTTAATACGTAATTTTGATTATTTTAATTATTTCCTTCCTTATTTTGTTACCTACTAATATTATTTTTATTATATTATTACGAACCATTAATATCTTTTTTAATTTTGTAACTAATTGTTTTTATTATAATTTTATAATAAATTTATTTTTAAAATGATTTGTTATTGAAAATCTATTTAGACCCTCCATTAAACTGGTGAGGTCTTGGATAGAATTTTTTTATCTAGAAATTACTTAAGCGTAACTCTACTTTTTTATTTTTTTATATTGTTAAATAATTTTATTGCGCTTATATCAATCCTTTTTTCATATGAACATATTTTATTTTTGATAACAAAGTTTACATTTTATTTTGTAAATCCCTAAACATAAAAGAAAACTTACTAAAAGAATTATTTTATTACTACAACTAAACTTTAAACGTGTATCTAAACAACTCACCAACCAATTAAGCTTCAATCTTGTCCATGTTAAATAATCAATCAATTAACTTAGAATATTTTAATCCAATCAATGTGCACTCATCACACATACACGTAAAACCATCCAAATCACATATTTGAAGGCAATTAAAATATAAATAAATGAGCACTGTAAAGATCCCTTACCTTACTGTTGTTTCTTTCCTTAAATATTGCAGTGACGAGAACCAACCAAAATGTAGCAACACATACAGGCCTAGATAAACGTGGTAAAGGGTGCACAGCAAACTTGAGTGTTGGAACGAGGCAGCAACGAAGCTTGTGCACAGGACAGTTGCCGACTGCGAGACAGTTTGTTGATGACACTGTGCAACAAAGCAGGTGACGAAATGACGATGCAGCAATCTGGGTGATGAGGATGACGCGGTAGCTTTAAAGTAATGCCGGGGCGTTGCAAACTCAGGCAGGGGGTGATGATCTGTGTGCACAAATGGTAATAGGCAGATTTGGGTTCGATCAATTCTCCCTCCTATTTGTCTGTCCGCCCCCTGGCTTTTTAAGAAAGGAAGCAAACCTCCCCCTTTTGATGCTTAAATCGTGGCTGTTATCATGGGATTCATATTCTCAATTTACTTCCTTTATACTGCAAATTATTATCTTCATTTTTTGGCAACAAATCAGCCAAGTCAAATTTTGGCTCCCAAGATGTATGGTTGGTCGATAGTTATGTGGTGCATGGCTTTAGTTTAGGATTTGCATGATTTAAGGTTTGATCAAAATTGCCTTGTTTATTTTCATCATTTTTATTTTTGATTTTTTATTATTTTTTTAAATTATTCGGATAAAATTAAGTGTTTACATAAAGAAGCGTTAGAGACTAAAAAAGGTAGAAGAGGACGGGGCAATTACTGATTGCCGGTGATGATGATTCAGAGGAATTGGGCTCAAAGGCAAGTAATGGTTCCTTGAATGAAGGAAAGAGACTGCTTGGTGGTACATGGGTCATGGCGAACATGCAAGAGGAAATATGAAAGGCAAAGACATGGGATTATTTGGGGTTGTTAATGTGGAGCCAAACAAAGGTGGCGTGGATGGAAATAGTCAGGCTTTAGATCTTCTGCATGGTAACATGGAATCTCCCAATGAAGTTGAGCCATGTGGAGATGGTGTCGTAGCCGAGCTTGCGGTGGGAACAATTTTAAAAAATACTGTGCTTTCAACTGAAGCAAAAGCCAAAGAAGTGGTAACACAACTAGTAGCTGGAATAAGCAAGCGAGGGCAGATGAAATGGATATGTAAGGCTTTGGTTGTAAGTAAATAAAATGGAGAAGCTTCTGCCAGTCTAGGAAAAAGAAAGCAAGGAAATGATAACGAGGTACATGCTGAGCAGGGAGCACATGAAAAGAAACTTGGTAGGCTTTCAAGTGAAACGGAAGTGGTGGAGATTGGATCCCAATCCCATTGAGAGTTATGAGGTACCTGACGTGGAACTGCCATGTGCTTGGAAACCCATGAGTAATGAGTAGAGGTGGCAAACAGGCCGGTCCGGACGGATTCGAGTTTTTTTTTATTCGAATTTTTTCTATCTCGAGTTTTACCGATTTCGAGTACTTTCGATCTCCGGTTTTTTCGATTTCGGGTATTTTCGACTTCGGTTATTTTCGATTTCAGTCCGGTTTCAAGTTCGGTCGAATTTTAATCGAGCGGATTTAGTCAAATTATTTTGAAATTTTATAAGTTATAAATATTTTTATAATTTTCAATGTAATAATTAATTTAATTTTATATAGTTCAATAAAAATATAATAGAAATGTTAAATTAAAGTTAAAATCTAATAAATATTTATATTAATATAAATTTTTACATTTTAATGTTTTTATTACTTGACAATTGATATTTATTTTTTTTAATTTCCTACTATACTCACATTTATTATAAAATATATTGTCGTAACGATTTCGTTTGAAAACTCGACTGCTCGACGATTTTGAAAACATTTAAAAATAAAGGGAGTCGCCACCAATCTTTTTTGACTAGGTGTGATTGGTCATCTAAAACTATTTGTTTTTCTAACAAAATCTCAAAATTAATTAAGTTTTATTAAAAATTTAATTTTTGACCTGCAAAAACAAAATCAGGTTCTGGAGTACGATTACGCGTGGAGAAGGATTAGCACCCCCACAACGCCCGTTTAAAAAACGGTACCATCTTAATCACGTGTTATCCTTTTTGTTTTAATAAAATGGTCTTAATTCAATATTTAAAAATAATTTCTATCTTTATTACAATCAATGTTATTCTTCAAAGTCATTTTTTTTATTTGTAAAAATCATTTTTTCTTATTTTAAAAAGTTAAATTGTATTTTTTAAAAATGAATGTGAACCTTTTTGTATTGAAAGATTAAATCAAATACCTCAATACTTTTGGTAATATTTGAAATAACATCCTCACATAGAGATTTCTTAAAAATCACTACTTGTGATTTCTATAGAATCTCATCGTCGAAAGATTCACACTCGTTTCGAAAATTATCATGAATGCATATGATGCAAACAAATAATGTATGATGCATATGAAATTTTTAATATTATATTCTATTTGTTTTTAAAAACTTTATTTACTTTTAATAAAAATATATATAATATTGAAAAATCATACTAAATATTCCAATACTCTAGTAATATTTAGTAGACTCTTCTCACCTAGGGATCAGTTAAAAAATCATTACTTGTGAATTTCATAACATCCCATCATCGAACCTTCACATCAATTAAATTTAAATTTCATTATTTATTTATATTTATTTTTTAAAAAAACAAAATTATTCATTTTCATTTTTAACAAAAATGTAAATTATTGAAAAATCGCACTAAATATTTCAATACGCTGGTACTATTTAGCGGACTCTTCTCACCTAGGGATCAATTAAGAAATCACTACTTGTGACTTCTGTAACATCCCATCATCAGAATAAATATTTAATCAAATTTAAATTTCATTATTTATTTATTTATTTTTCTTTTTTTAAAAAAACGTATTCATTTTCATTTTTTAACAAAAATTTAAATTATTGAAAAATCGCATTAAGTATTCTTATACTCTGGTAATATTTAATGGACTTCTCTCACCTAGGAATCAGTTAGGAATCACTACTTGTGACTTTCGTAACATCCCATCATCGGAATAAATATTTAATTATTAATATTTCCAAAATAATTTTTTTTTAGAATATAGCAGTTTATATAATAAGGATCTTCTTTCTTACCAACATTATATAAACTTTTTATTATTAAAACTAATTTAACGCAATTAATCTAACAGAAAATATATTTTACAGTATGAATATGTATAAAAATAGGTAAAATAAATAACCACGCAATTATTTAAAATACATAAAAAAGAATAAAATAAATGGGTGGCAAGAGTGTACCCAAATTGATTTGGGCTAAAACCCAAAGAAATTCTCCAAAAATAGCTAAGAATCAGGCCCAAACACTAAAGGGAACACACGGACGGGCTGGCTGTTAGGCTGAAATGCAGGCCATGAACGGGTAAGGAGGCGGGCACGCGGATCCCGGGTCGGATCCGGGTCTCCGCGCGATTTTTTTTCTTTTTTCAACGTGATAAAAGCCCTCCCCCTTTTTTTTTACTCATCATTTTTCAGTTTTGTTCTAAAAAAAAAAAAACCTAAAATTCCTCTCCTTTTCCAGCAACAGGAGCCACCGTGCACCACCGTCGAAGCTTTGCCGACCGTCGTGTGCCGTCATCGGAAAATCTTTCGAGACCGTAGAAATGCTCCTCTCTTCCTCCACTAATCGAAATCGACCCTCACCTCTCCGAAGAACCTTCCTAACCCCACAGATTTGACTTCACCAAAATCATCTCCCTCTTTTTCTTTTTTTCCTTTTTTTTTATGGTCTTCAGATCTGGCCTTTGAACTCTTGGGTTTCACCTTTTTTTTTTTTGCTTTGTGTTTTTGCTAGTCTTAGGCCTTGGATTTCAGATTTGGTTCTGAAGGTTCTCGGGTTTCACTTTTTTTTTGTCTTTTTTTGCTGATTTGAAAAGAAATGATTTGGGTTTGTATTTGAGTTGTGTTTTCGGTTTTGGTTATTGGTGAAGACCGGTGGTTGTTTCGGTGGGTTTTCTGTGTTTCTCTTCTTTTTTTTTTGTGAGTGAAGGTTAGTCAACCTCGGGTTGAGGCCTTTGAATTCTGGTTCGGTTGTGTGTTGCTGCTTAGGTATGGTCTGTTTAGGGGTTTTCGATTTGGGTTGTGTGTGTGGTGATTGTGGGTAACGGTACAAGCTGTTGAGGTGTGCTAGTTGTGGTTAGAAGTGATTTGGGATGGCTAGAAATGGTGGTTCGGGTTTGATAATGATGCTCTCGGTTTGCGCCGAGTTAACGGTGATGGGGCACTAAATTTGATGGTGGTAGTGGGTCATTTTAGGTGTTGAACGGGGTTGCAATGGATGGTGATTTGGGTGGTGGTCTATGGTGGTGGTGGAATAGTTGGGGAAATGGCGGCCGAATGGTGTTTGTGGTAGTGGCTCGGGTTCGAGTGAGGCTGTTTTTGGCTGAATGGGGACTGGTGAGATCGAGAGGAGAGAAGCCCCTGTCGTCGAGAAGGAAGAAAAGAGCCGATGGCTGACCCCCTCTTTGAATTTTGTTTGTTGTTATAGAGTTGATAGGGGAAGAGTTTGGGGAATGAAACACGAAAAAGTAATATGGAGAAAAGAGAAAGTCAGAGTTTGGGGTGAAGAGCTCTAACAGGGCAGCTTGGGGTAACTTCCAATGGTGGCTAATGGTGGTGTCGGTATGGGAAACTGTTCCCCATTTAATGTTGAGTTGATTAGTTGTTGATTAAATTAGTAAAAATAAAAATAAAAATAATATAATAAAAATAAATAAGAAAAATCTTAAAATAAAAATCAATCCATATGTAACTTGGGAGTTCATGTACCAAGAATTTAAATTGAGCTAGATCAATGAAGCCTAAAATCTAAAATGAACAAATATAAAATTTTTTGATTTAAATTAAGTATCTTCATTCTTTTTTTTTTCAAGTTTAAAGTTTAATTAAATCGAATTCAATACCAAGTCATTCAAAATAATAATAATAATAATAATAATAATAATAATAATAATAATAATAATAATAATAATAATAATAATAATAATAATAATAATAATAATAATAATACTTCAAAATAATAATAATAGTAATAGTAATAATAAAAATAATAATAATAATAATTATCAAATTTATCAAAATAATTTGTAAATTCAGATAAAATTAAGTGTCTACATATATAATTATATATTAATGATTATAGGCTTAATAGCCAAATGTGTCCTCAACGTTAGCCACAAAATGGAATTACGTCCTTAATGTTTAAATGCATGGAAATCAGTCCTCAACGTTACAAAATAATTGAATTAATGACATTTTCGTTAAATCTTTTAATTTTCGTTACCTCTAGCTGTAATAAAACTTAACGAAAATTAAAGAATTTAACGGAAATATCTTTAATTCAATTATTTTGTAACGTTGAGGACTGATTTTCATGCATTTAAACGTTAATGACTTAATTCCATTTTATGACAAACGTTGAGGACATATTTGACTATTAAGCCATGATTATATAAAAATTTATTTTTTAAGTGAGCCAAATAAATATATATGGTAAAAATAAAGAAAAGTGAAAATCCAAAAGTATTAACTATACAGAAAAAAACTAATAAATTATAAATAAATCACATTAAACAATTAAATATTTATATAAATGACTTTATACTCTTAACAATAAAAACACTTTCGTCACTTGTTGGTATAAATGAAACCTTTTCTAATAGTATAAAAATATCTATCGTTATAGGTATGGTATATACTGATAGATTATTGAATTCATCAAAATATATAGTACCTATACTAACATTTTCTTAAGCCGTCAATATGGATGAACAATTTTCTAACAATTTATGAATATTCGTCAGCATAAGCGTGGCATATACCAATGACTTTTTATTACTTCAAGAATATAAAGTACTTATACCAATATTTTCTTCAACCGTTGGTATAGATGGAACTTTTTTGATAGTTTATGAATATCCACTAGTATAAATATGGTATATACCTACATATTTAAATACTGTCAGAATATACAGTAGTTATATCGATACTTCTTAAATTGTCAATATAGATGAAACTTTTTTGACATATGAACATCCATTTGTAAAAGTGTTATATATATTCCCGATTTTTAATACTAATAGAATACATTCTAATTAAGTTATTCACATATTAGTTATATACCTGTCAACTACAAGTATAAAATGGAAACACCGTACGATTCAGTTACCCAAACTAATTAAGTTTGCTCCATTTATTCAAAATTGGGTTGCCAATAATCTTTTATTGTAATGTCTAATAGATGGGAAGTTAACATCTTTTGAAAACCAAAGATAATTTGTGTTAGCACTAATTCCTTTATTCCACTAAAGCTTGAAAAGCATCAATTGTTTTGTTTATGAAGAATGCTTAAATTGCCCCAACTTGATGTTTTGAACCAATCACGAATACTTTTAATTTAAATATCGTTTTTATGCTTATATAAATATAAATTATAATTAATCAATTATAACTAAGAACTATGTATGATCTATTAAAAAACACATAAGAGTCATACTTATAAATGGTGAATGATTATAAAAAATTATAAGTAAAATGTTATAATTGAATTATCATCCCAAAATTACAGTAAAAACAGGGGTAAGAAGGAATAAGTTTGTCCAAGGTGCCCAATAGAACAAAGGCATAGAAACTTCGAGCCAGTTTGAAAAATTGCAATTGCATTTTATGAAATAAAAGACATTGTGTTGCTCAAAATTATTTAATAATAATAATAATAATAACAACCAAGTGTTCAATCAAGTTTAATTGTCTCAAATTATATAAAAAAATAGATTTAGTTAATTCTAAATAAACTTAAATTGTGTCTAGATTGACAAAGTTTGATATATATAGTTGATAACAACCAATTTGATTGCTCAAATTAATTATATATATTATTTTAACAAATATAAGGTGGTTCTTAAGAGAAGAAAAAGTTATAATCATATTAATTGAAAAATATCTATGGTTTTTGTTAAATGTAGAAAACAAACTTCAAATTTTTATTAAAAAAAATCGTAACATACAAATTAAAAATTATGATAAATGTATCAATTATAGTTATTATATTACAATCAATTAATGAAAATTTTAAAATAAAGCAAAATTTAAAAAAAATTACTTTTAGTTATTTGTTGAAATTTATAATTTTTTATTGAAATTATTTTTTTGGGTACAAAATTATTTTTTTACCATTTATCATATTCTTATTTATTTAATTTAAAATTATTTTATTAAAAATAATCATTCGCGGTAAAATATGATGAGAATGACTAAATCAACCTTTTTTTTTGCTATTAATACCCCATCACTCTCTAAATAAACAGTAACACGAGGAAAGAAATGAAGTAAAAAGTGTAAAAATGTGGGAATGAATCGCAGCTGCCTCTCAATATGATTTCGATAAAAATCTTCGCGCTTGTAAATCTCGCGGTAAAATTTAGAGGATGAGGTCTTGACACCAATTGGCAGTCACAACATAACACCATACGCCCCCTCGACGTCTTGACCCCTTCGCATTATCTCCCAAACCATCCCCAACTCCAGTCTAGCCTCTTTCTCAAAATCTTTTTCCTCTTCTTTTTACCCTACCCCAAACCCCTTGCGATTGAATCTCCTCTTCCTCTTCTTCGCTAGAACCCAAGCAAAGAACTCTGTAGGTTGTGACTTGCTTTTTGATGTTAACTACGAAAACGAAAATCTGAATGAATGGGAGAATGAAATTCCAAGTTTGATAATCTGAATTTTTATACATTTATCATTCTTTACCTTTTTAAAGTAAAATCTAATTTTTTACATAATTTTTTATATTGAGCTATTTTTCTCACTTTGCAGTTTCTATTGTGAAGGCTGTGATGAAGTACGGAAAGAAACATTTTGCTGTAGATGGATCATGCCAGATGAAAATATCAAACAACATAAGCTAATAGGTGGCGCTTACATGGGCATTCTCGTTAGTTGTTTGATCTTTCGTGCTTTGAATTCCATTTTGCTAACTGGCTTTTTTTTGGTTTCTGGTCATGAAATTTAGGTAAGGAAGTCAATGTTCCGTATCAAGCAAGTAGTTATTGAAAGAGCAATTGAAGACCCAGATTCTAAAAGGTCTGCTTAGACGAAGAGGATGATCAATGCTCTGTGATATTGTACCAACCTTCTTGTCTCTTTTCCTGAATGCTTTCTATTGTTTTGTTTCTTTATCCTTAACTTTGTGTTTGACACCCAACAAGAATAAAAGAAGTGAATTTTCTAGCTTTTGTTTAAAAATACAGTCAAAATTTTCAAGGTTTAAAAATGTTACAAAGGAATGAAGGAGCTGTGTAATTCATGAAGGGGTTTTGTTCTTATTTCTTTCAATGAAAAAAAGAATGTTTCAATATCATATTCAATGCAATTTTCACTGAGTCAATGGTTTTGTTATGTTTTTCTTATGCATTAGGGTGGTCTAAGTTATCATAACAAATCCATGTTAAAAATGGGGCAGAGAGAAGGAAGAGGCGAGGTTTGTTATTCTTTTGGTGAAGGGAGTTGTATGGCTTTAAGGTTCCAGTTGTCAAAGTTTGATTGTATGAGGAAATTCAATCTAGGTAGCCTTACTAGGAGTATTGTTTATAGTAGTGAAGTGTATGCACTAGTGGAACAATATCTTTTCTTTTATGGCATATCCTATTTTGATTAGTTTGAACTTTGCAGGTTGTGAGTTTACCTTTTACTGGTGTGATAAACGCTATAGTTAGTGGTATAATGCCTTAAAGTTTTTACAACAATAAAACATGCTAAATTGTTCAAATTGCTAAAATTGTGAGCTTTATCATGCTAGATTGATTCTGTTGCATTATTTTTCATTGGTTTATGTTGGTCACCTATCATTGCTGAGTTTTCAAACCTTAATTTGTTTTACGGAAGGCTCTTTCAAGTTGAGCTCAATAGGTCAAACTTCACAGTACAAGGGCTCACTTTTCTTATTTGTTGTTTTGCGGCCTGTTTTTCAAGCAGGAAATGGAGCAATCTTTGATAGGACTTTAGAAATGTAGAAAAACCTCATTGGTAAATGTTGTTGCGGTAAGTGAATTAAAACCTCAATTGTAAATGGTATTGCAGTGAGTAAATTTCAAAAAGGCCACACGAGCAATCTAGCATGTGTTATGTTTTTACTTATTCTGTGAGTTAACTTTAAGTTGGCTGGTTGTTGTTTCCAGACTGGTGAATATAGTGAAGATAAGATCCCTATGGTGAGCCGTATCATCTGAAAATATTTGTATTTGCACTTGTATAATTAGTTGACCATTTTGCCTTTCCAAATCTAACATAAAATCTGATTGCAGATTTTTCTGAGAAAACCTTGTATAGATGCTGTTTAAATTATTATATTATTCCGTTGTAGCAGAAGCATCTTTCACTTTCGTACTTATGTTTCCATCCCATGTGCTCAAGTAAATAGATACAATATAAGATTCTAAACTAAATTTCAAATTGGAATGGAGCAAGTGGTTGAAGGAGCAAGAGTAAGAGCAGCAGAAAAATAATAGGCCTTGCTATCAACACTAGCAAATTTGCCAAAGGTACTTTTCCTTAGTAACAATTATTTTTAGAAATAACATAATTCTTTTTATTCTTAATTTAAATATCTAATTATGTCCTTTTTTTTTGCGAAATGGAAACCCATGATTGGATCATTTACACTGGATAGTTGTTTGTTTACTTCAAGTATTATGTTTGTAGACATTTAATGATGCTTGTAGTTTCTAGATTTTTGTTCTTATTTTAGGATTTGATTCTAAAAAATATGCTTGTTTTATTTTAGATGTTATTGAATACCTTGTATTTAAATATGATTTTTTTTATTTTATATGGAACTATATTTTATTAGTATTACAAATAAATTAATATTAATAATTAAAAATGTTTTTACTAATGTATTTATATAGATGGTTTTTGTTATTGGAATATCCAAAATTACACTAACGGTAATATATTATCAGTAAAATATAGTGTGTACCGTTGGTATAGATAAAAATCATAAGGTTATATTGATAGGTATCGAGTATCGGTAAAAATATAGTATCGACTTAATTGTTGGTATAACATTAGATTGATCGTTGGTATATATAAGGTAGTTATATCTATGAAACGTTTTACTGATGGATTCATGCTGTTGATAAAGCTTGTTCTAATAGTACAATTCATTGGTATAAGCAAGTAAATTACTATAGTGTTACTAATGGAATTATGTCGTTGGTATATTTCTAATACTTGTTTTGACAACAAAATTTATCGATATAGGCATGGAAGTTATACCAATGGCTATAGCTTTATCAACAATGCCAACCACTGGTATAGGAAAGAAAGCTATTACGATAGTAATAGCTTTACTGGTGGACGCAAATCGTTAGTATATATTTATTATTTATTTTGACGGTTAAAAATTCATCAGAATAGGTTTAATATGGACGAGACATATACTCACAATTAAAAAATTGTCGGAATATATATTTTGACTGTCAGTATGGGATTGGTTGAGCTATACCAACGAATTTTTGGGTTTTAGTGATGCTTTCTTGAGCATCAATATATGATAGTTTTCTTATAGTGATCATATCATATACAAATAT
The DNA here is from genome assembly GCA_031772115.1 of Heritiera littoralis. Taxonomy (NCBI): domain Eukaryota; kingdom Viridiplantae; phylum Streptophyta; class Magnoliopsida; order Malvales; family Malvaceae; genus Heritiera; species Heritiera littoralis. The sequence goes on along the minus strand of JAPDPK010000180.1, from coordinate 119,101 downwards.
ATATCAATTGAGTATTAATTTTTTTATATTCACATTAACATAATAATATTAGATATATATTAATTGATCAAATGTTTAATTAATGTTAAATGGTAGATATTATTAAATTAATTAATATAATGCTAGTTAATTAAATATAATTAATAATATTAATAAACTATAAAAAATAAATTTTATTAAAATTATTGCTTATACAATAATACTACTCTAGTATATCATTAAGGCTTAATAACCAAATATGATTTCAACGTTTGCCACAAAATGGAATTAAATCTTCAACGTTTAAATGCATGAAAATTAGTCCTCAACGTTACAAAATAATTGAATTAAGGATATTTCTGTTAAGTTTTTTAATTTTTGTTAAATTTTTTAATTTTTGTTAAGTTTTATTACTGGTAGGGGTAACGAAAATTAAAGGATTTAACGAAAATGTCTTTAATTCAATTATTTTGTAACGTTGAGAATTGATTTTTATGCATTTAAACGTTGAGGATTTACTTTCATTTTGTGGCAAATGTTGAGGTCATATTTGGCTATTAAGCCTATCATTAAATTACACTTTAATTTACTATTAGAATTATTATTTTTATTCACACTTTAATTTTATATTTAATAGATAATAAATAAATTATTTTTAATAAATATTTAATTTTATCAAAATAATACTTACACATTAAGAGATTACATAATTTATTCTTAAAAGATTATTATAATATAATATATAAATCATTATTATAAAATACCAAATTGATTTATTCGTGTATAAGATTATTATAATATAGTAAATAATTAATTATCATTAGCTTGATTTATTAATTTGTTTGTTTTGAGGTTAAAAATAAAATTACTACTAGCTTGATTTATAGTTTTCTCTTTCAGTGATATTCAAGCTTATCAAAAAAATTATACTTGTATTGTTTTTGATTTAATTACTTAACTTTTTATAATCTTAAAAACTTGAATTTTAATTTTAAGATTAAGTTTTCTCTTTTAATGTAAATTTAATATCTTTCTATACTTGAAACTTTAAGAAAATGTAGTTTAAATTTAATTTTGTTAATAATATTCTTAATGTGTTGCACAAAATATCAAATTCAAAGTTTCAAACAAATATTAAAATTATATAATTTTTTTATATATTTGATTTATTAATGTATTAAAATTAAAATTTTATTATTAAATAAAAATAAGAAATTGTTAAAATGATTTTTATAATAAAATCAAATGTTAAATTAATAATATATTTATTATAAATACAATAAATATAATATTAAAGATTATTTGATATCATATATCAAGGTGTTTTAAATTAGTTTCATTTAATAATTGAATTAAAAAGATTCAATGTTTATTTTGTTGATAATACATAATTGATATAAGTGTATAATAAATAATAATTGTTTTCAAAATTTTAAAATTTTTAATTAAAAAAGAGTATCCATTATTTATTTATTTATTTTTAAATAATAATTATATAATTATAATTCAGGTTTTTTTGGGGTTATAAATTTGGTTTTTAAGGGTTTCGTATCGGATCGGTCTCAGTTTCAGATCGTATCGAGTTTGGGTTTTGTCGGGTTCGCGTTTTTTTTGGGTTCGAGCTTTTTCAGTTTCGGGTTTTTTCGATTTCAGGCTTTTTTAGTTTTGGGCCTTTGATTTTTTAGTCAATTCGGGTTGGTTCGGGTTCGGTCTCAAGGGGATTCAGGCGGATTTTCGGGCTCTGGCTAGCTTTTGCCACCTTTAGTAATGAGAGCTCTAAAAGAGCTAGTGAGATTCAAAACCACCCATGTAGTTTTCTTAATAGAAACTAAATTGCATGCTAGGAGATTGGATCAAATTAGGAGAATGTGTGGCATGATAAATTGTTTTGGAGTCAATGCAAACGGTGAAAGTAGAGGGTTGGCAATGTTATGGGTAGCTGAAATACAATTATCATTAAGGAGTTTCTGTTCACATCACATATGTCATAACGATTTCGTCTCGAGACTTGATCACTCGACGATTTTGAAAATATGGAAAACAAGGGAGCCGCCACCAATTCTTTTTTGTTAGGTGTGATTGGCTACCTAAAAATCTTGTCATTTTACAGTATCTTAAAATAAATTAAGTTTTATTTAAAAGATAATTTTTGGTTTGCGAAAAATAAAAATGGGTTCAGGAGTATAGTTACACATAGAAAAGGATTAGCACCTTCACGATACTTGTTTAAAAATGATATCATTTTAATCATATATTATATTTTTTGTTTTAATAAAATGGTCTTAATTTAATATATAAAATTAATTCCTATTTTATCATAATCCATTTTTTGGTTCTTTTCTCAAAATCATTTTTTATTTCTATATTTTAAAAAAAAGACTAAATTTTATTATTTTTTTAAAAATGAATGTGAACTTTTTTGTATTGAAAAATTAAATTGAATACTTTAATATTTTTGGTAGTATTTGAGATAACATTTTTATCTAGAAAATTTTTAAAAATTCCTACTTGTGATTTTTATAAAATTTTATCCTCAGAAGATTCTTACTTATTTTTGTAATTAAATGAATGCATATGGCGCAAGCAGGTCATACATGATGCAAATGAATTTTTTTTAAATGTAAATTACAGGTATCTTTATCCGTTTTAACGATCTGAGATTAATCTTGCATGGGGTTTCGTTAATGTATGACCTACTTTCATCATATGCATTCATTTAATTTATGAACCTTTTTGTATTGAAAAAATTAAATCGAATATTTCAATACTTTTGATGGTATTTGAAATAACATTCTCACCTAGAAAATTTTTAAAAATCGTTGCTTGTGATTTTTATAGAATTTTATCCTTAGAAGATTCTTACTTATTTTTGTAATTAAATGAATGCATATGGCAAAAGTAGGTCATACATGATGCAAATGAATTTTTTTTTAAATGTAAACTACATGTATCTTTATCCGTTTTAATGATCTGAGATTAATCTTGCTCGGGATTTCGTTAATGTATGACCTACTTTCATAATATGCATTCATTTAATTTATGAACCCTTTTTTATTGAAAAATTAAATTGAATACTTCAATACTTTTGATGGTATTTGGAATAACATTCTCACCTAGAAATTTCTTAAAAATCGTTACTTGCGATTTCTATAGAATTTTATCATTAGAAGATTCATACTTATTTTTGTAAGTAAATATGATGAAAGCAAGTCATACATGATACAAATGATTTTTTTTTTGTGTAAACTACATGTATCTTTATCTGTTTTATTGATATGAGACTAATCTTGCTCGGGTTTCGTCATAGTTAAGGCTCTCGTAGATGCAAATGAATTTTTATTATTATTTGTTTATTATTATTTAAAAAAACTTCTTCCATTTATTTTAAATAAGAATTTGCATTATTTAATGATCACACTAAATATTCCAATACTCTTGTAATATTTAGTAAGTTCTTCTCACCTAGAGATTAGTTAGGAATTACTATTTGTGATTTCCATAATATTTCATCATCGGACAAATATTTAATTAAATTTAAACATTATTATTAACTTTTATTTGCTTTAATTTTTTTTAAAAAAACTTATTCATTCTCACTTTAATGAAAATTTAATTTATTGAAAAATCGCATTAAATATTTCAATATACTGGTAATATTTAGTGGATTTCTCTCACTTAGGGATCAGTTAGGAATCACTACTTGTGAATTCCATAACATTCCATCATCAGGATAATTCAATGCAAATGACACAAATATAGATTGCTCAATAATTAAATGCTTTCTTGATTTCTTATCATTTTATTTATTTATTTGTTTATTTTGTTTATTTTATTTTATTTTATAAAATATTTATTATTTTTTAATAATAATTATGAATCTATATATTGAAAATTTACTCCATATATTCCAATACTCTGATAATAATTAGAGAATTCTTCTCACTTAAAGATTTTCAATGAATCGCTACTTGCAATTTTCATGAAATCTTATCATCGGAGATGCACATTTGCCTAATTAACATTTTCTAAAATATATTGTATAATAATTAATACAACAAAATGTTTTTTTATTATTAAAACTAAATTCATGAAATTACATTAATTAAACTTAAAATTATTATTATCCTAACACATATTTCATATGTATTTTTTATAACATGAAAAGATAAAAATATACAACAAAATAATCAAATAAATATACAAATGCATAAAAAATAAATTGAAAAAGGTAAGAGTGTACCAGGTGATTTGGGTTTAAAACCTAATGAAGTTTTTCAAATATGCTCAAACAAAATGGCCCTAAGCCTTTGTTCTACACAAAAATGGGCCTGGAAACAAGTCAGGCCTAATGAAGCTGATGGCAGGCCCAGAAATGGGTTGACACCAAGGCGAGCCAGATCTAAGGAGCAATTGTTGGGTCTCCTTCTCCAACGGGTCAGGTCGGCACGGATTGCTCAGTTCTCATTCCCAGCCCAAAAATGCAGTGTTTTAACTACTTATACTCTTTTTTAAAGTGCATCGTTAGGTGCTAGATTCTTAAAGCCAAAACTATTTTTTTGGTCAGATTTTCATGACTAAAAAAAAAATATCTTTTCTCAACAACCTTCCCTAAATTAGAGGTGGTTATTGGGCCGGGTTGGCCTGACTCGGTTCGCAACCAGATCGAGTCGATCTGGTGCAATAACCGAACTATTATATTACCAATTCCCATTTATTGGAACTGGGCCTGCTAAGGGCTTGGCCCATTAAACCCGGTCCGATTCAAATTAAAACAAGAAAAAGAAAATAAGAAGGCTGCCACTGCCCTACGTCCTTATGGCTTAGTCACAGCAGCCTGCAGGTTGCTATGACCATTGCCATTTGATAGGCAACGACCAATCCTTCTTTTTTTTTATTATTTTAAAATTTTCAATTTTTTCCCCTATAAATACTCCTATTCTTCCTTTTACCTTCATTCTTCCTGTTTTTTTTTTTTTACATTTTCTTATATATTTTCTCTCAAATCTACTATCTACATTCATCCACTCTTATTCTCTTCACTCAAACTCTCTCAAATTCACTTCAATTCCCTTATTCCAAATTTATAATATCATTATTTTCCTTTCTAAATTTTGTTTTTCTTTTTATTTTATAGTTTTATAAATTTTACTTTAATTTTCAAGTTTCAATTTCCAAATTCCAATATTTTATATATATATATATATCCTACCTCTATTTTTTTTTTAAATTTTAACATATATTTATTTTCAAAAAAATATAAAAATGTCAAATTTATTTCACCGTTCATGCTCTGTTTCTCGACCTTTTGGTTCCACTGAAATTCCTAATTTAGGTGACGAATCATTTAATGAAATCGAACCCGACATTCATCCGAAGGAGGAGGAGCTTCCTTTGGCACCATCGATTGGTCGTGGAGGAGGTTGTGCTCAAACACAATCATCAGTTGCAACCATTGCTGCTACATCATCAAGACCAAAGTTTAGTCGAAAAAGAACAAGTAGGGTATGAGAGTATTTTGACATTGTAGTAAAACAAAGTATGACGGATAAATATTGTGCTATCTGTAAATTGTGCAAAGGCGTTTACTCTTATAACTCCGGTGGAGGTGGTGGTGGTGGTACAGGTACGTATAAAAGACATTTAATTACTGTACATAAAATTAATCTTGATGTTGAAGAAAATGAAATTTTAGAAAGCAAACAATCTCAAATTAATACACATGATGGTGGAAGAATTTTTAATTTTGATAATGTTCAAGCTAGACGTGGTTTAGTTAGATTTGTAGTTAGGACTGAACAACCATTCACAATTTGTGAAAAAGTAGGATATTTAGAATTTGTTTGTAAATATTTACAACCTGTATATAAATTTGTTTTTAGACATACATTAGAAAAAAGATTGCATGGATATGTTTAAAGAATATAGACAAGCTTTAATTGATAAACTTAGTAATATTTCATCTAGGGTTAGTTTAACTAGTGATATATGGACTAGTACTAACGGTACAAGTTATCTTGTTATAACTTGTCATTGGATAGATGAAGATTGGTGTATGCAAAAACGAATTTTATCTTTAGATGTAATAGAAGAAGCACATAATTCATATACTATTCATAAATATATTACTAAAGTTTGTAAATTATATGGACTAGAAAATAATAGAGTTTTTGCTATTACTTTTGATAATGCTTTGAGTAAAACTGCAGCTATTCTTAATTTAATTAGAAGTTTAAACTCTGTTATGCAAAGTATATTTTTTCATACAAGATGTGCATGTCATATTATAAATTTATGTGTTCAAAGTGGTTTTAGTTCTAGTGATACTGGTAGTGGCATAAGTCCAATTGATAAAATTAAAATTTTATCAAAATGGATTCACACGCCAAATAATAAACTTGAATGGAAGAAAATTTGTATAGTAAATAATATACCTGTTAAAGTGTTTCCACGGGATGGAATTCAATTCATCGTTTGCTTTCTTCTATTTTACCTTATAAAGAATTTGTTACTCCTTTTTATAACAATTATACAAGTAGCACGCATTTAGCACTTTTTGAAGAAGATTGGACTTTTATTGAATATTGTGTTGATTTATTATTTACTTTTAAAGATGCAACCATAAAGATTTTCAACTCAATTTTATCCAACTACACCGTATTTTGTTCCTATTATCTACACAATGTTTGAAAAATTTGTAAAATTTAGGAATCATGAAACTTTAAGTTCTTTTGTATATGATATGGAGGAAAAATTTTAAAAATATTGGAAAATAATTCCTTCTATTTATTGTATTGCAATTTTACTAGATCCTAGTCAAGGTGAGGTAAATATAGAGATTTTTTTTATTGTTATAAAGAATTTCTTGGTCTTGATTCTATTGAGGATCAAAAGTCCTCAATTAACAATCTTTTTTTAGAATTGTTTAATTAATGTTTATGAAGTAGAAAGGGAGCAGTTCAACTTTAATCGAGGAGAAGAAGATTTATACGAAGAAACCGAGAGTAGCAAAAAAGTAAAAGGAATTTTAAATGCAATTAAGGAAGCAGCAAAGAAGAGAATGAAGCTAAAAGGAAAAGCTAGCGGATCTTGATCAACAACTCGATGAAGTTCTAGCTTCAATGAGATAGGATTTTTCTTAAGTCAGGAATTTTCTGTAGATGAAAACTTTAATCTTCTCCAATGGTGGAAAGAAAACCAAAAACAATTTCCAATTTTAGCTTCCATGGCTCGAGATGTTTTTGCGATGCAAGTTTCTTTTGTTGCTTCAGAATCCGCATTCTCAACATATGAAAGAATTATTGGAGACCATCGAACCACTCTTAATCCGGATTCATTGTGCATGTTAACATGCCTTAAAGATTGGTTTGATGCGAAATCGCGTAATGTCGAACTTGAAATGACCAATGAATTCGCTGATAATAATTCAAAGGAGGAGGAAGAAATTTCTAAGGCAATCCGTATAAATTATGAAGAATAGAGAATAATCTTTTTTTTTTGTAAATTGTATGTAAAATTGTAAATAAGTTTAGTCATAGTAAATATTTTTATGAAGTACGGTCCTGTGGTTTTTACCCTTCTAACTTTTGAAGGGGTTTTCCACGTAAAAAATCTTTGGTCTCCTACTCTATCTTTTTTCTCCTTTATTATTATTATTATTGTTGTTGTTGTTGTTATTGTTGTTGTTGTTGTTGTTGTTGTTGTTGTTACATACCAAATTAATTAATGTTATACTTATCTATGTTTAAAATAAATAAATATTTAAAATACAAAATGAATGAATATTTTAAAAACATATTAAATAAATGAATAAATATTAAGTAAATGATATTTCAAATATAATAAATTATTTTAAATGCAAAATGATATTGATACGCTTATAGCTTATTTGTCATTTTAAATGCAAAATGAATATAAATAATGATATGCAAAATGAATATAATAATAATATTCATAATATTATTATTTATATTTTGAATCAAATATCATTTTATCATAATAATTTTATTATAATATTATATTCATAATATAGCTTTATTTTATTATAACAATAATTTTATTAGATAATTTTATAGTAATTTATTTTTACATTATTGTTACATTAATTAAATAAATTATAATAACTTTATAATAAATTATTGTTAAATTAAACTATTAACATTATTTATAAAAATAAATTTATTAGATTAAGTTATAAAAATATATTAATATATATTTATTTTTATTAAAATAAATTAATATAAATTTTAAAAAATAAAAAATTTAAATTTATAAAAAAAGGATCGAACCAGTTTAATCCAGTTTGGTCCGGTTTGAGGCGAACTGATCTTATGAACCGGGCCAGTTCGCATCTAAATATAACACGAACAGGGCCGGTTCGCATCTAAATATAACATGAACCGGCCTGGCTCGAACCGGTTCGCATACCGATTCAGATCGGTTTGCATACCGATTTAGACCGATTCTATTATTTGTGGGTCGAAACCGGTAAAAATCGATCTGGAACCGGTCTGAACCGGCCCACAACTAGCTCTGCTTCCTTTCTTCCTCTCTACCCTGTTGCTGGCCCATCGTCTTGTCCACTTGCACTACTGTCGGCCCTCATCGCCAGAGACTAAAACCAAAAAAGCTTCCCCTTTTCCGATTCCTCTTCACTCGTTCTTCCTTCCTCTCCCTTCTATTTTCCACAAATCTCTTTCAATAAGCCTGGATCTACTTGTGAAGACCGAGAATTTTCTAAATAAATATAAGTATCCGGAAAATTTAATTTGGACAAATTGAGATCCAAATTAAATTAGAATGAAATTGGAGAAAAATATATTTGGATATCAAGAAATCCAAATTTAATCCAAAATAAAGATATGTAATTATATATATATATATATTTATATAAGGGTATTATATAAATATATTTTTAAATAAATATATACATTCATATATGGAATATATGTATATATTATATGTTGAAAATACCATTTTGTATCATTGAATATATGTACATAAATTTTTGTACATTTATGTATATATATAATATATATATGAAATATATATATATATATATAGTATTTTAAAGTAAAGTATACATATATAAATGGTTTATATATGAAAAATATATTTATATATATAAATATAATATATATGAATTATATGTATAGTATTTTAAATGTAAAATGTGTAGATTTACACATGTATATATAATTAATACAGATTTTTATATATGAATACCTATATATATTTAATTATATGATATATTTATATATATAAATATAAAAGATAAATATTATAATTATAAATATATTTTATAATTATAATAATAATAATAATAATAATAATAATAATAATAATAATAATAATAATAATAATAATAATAATAATAAAGAAAAGGGAGGGAATCGGGGTGCCAACCCGATTCCCACCTCCCTCTGTTGAAATTAGAAGAGAGGGAGGGAGGCGAGAAGGCCGGCAATGCCGGCGAGAAGGGGGAAAGGGGAAACCGTCGCCGGACGGGGAAGAGAAAGAAGAGGGGCCGGCGGCGGTGAAAACCGAAAGGAGAGAAGAAAAAGAAAGAGGAAAGCGGGCGGAGGATGAAGTGAAACAGGGGAAGAAAAGAGAAAGGAAATGGGGGTGGTGCCGCCCGATCTGGGCATCGCCGCCGCTACCATCGGCGCCGGTGAGGTCAGTTCACGTGAGGTGAACGACCGGCGGCGAGAGAAAAGAGAGAAAACGGGAGAGAAGGGGGCGAAAGAAGGAGGCCGAGACCCACTCCAGATCCACCGCCGTCCGCACCGCCAATCGCAAAACGGAGACCAGATCCGGCTTCATGGCCGCCACGGGACGCTATGAGGTGGTCGAACCGTCGAAGATGGTGGTCGCCGGAAGGTGAACCGGCCGGCAAGGAGTGAACCGGCCGAACCGGTTCGGCCAGAAAAAAAAAACAGAACAGAAAAAGGAAAAGAAAAGAAAAAGGAAAGAAAAAGAAAAGAAAGAAGAAAAAGAAAAGAAAAGGAAAAAGGAAAAGGAAGAAGAAGAAGAAAGAAAAGGTAAGGAAAAATTGAGGAAAAATAAATTATTGATGTTATTGAATAATTTTTATTGTCACATATTCACGTAAGTGCATTGGTGTTGTGAAAATTGTAGCGGAAGTGACAAACGCGATTTGGGGTTCGACGATGCTAGGAGTTCGTTAAGGCGCCAAGCTTTGGCGAACATGTAAGATACTTTTATAAAGCATTAGTAGTATCATATTGTATGTGGGATTTTATGATTTTTATATGATACATTGATGGAATGAATTTAAATGGAGCTGTGAAAATTTTCATATGATATATTGATTAAATTGATTTGCTAAAAATGTTAAGAGGACCCACAACTGATGGTGGGGGACTTAGTAAGGGGTAAAAATTGGTGAGAATCAACGGCTGTCAGTATAAATTGCGTTTCCTTGCAGGAGGTTTAGAGGAAATTAAGCCGTTATGCTGTCGAAATTTCCACGAAAATGTTTAAAAAAAAAATATATTAAGTTCTCATCTAAATGGAATCCTGAAAGAATTATCAAAGATAAGCTTGAAAGGATCTTACTGTGTCATAGGAAAAAAAAATTGATTTTTAAATGGTTGAGAAGGTTAATAGATGAGCACGATAATGTGAGGAATTTGGTTGTGAATCTTATAGAGTCGATAATTCGAGTTATTTAATATTGCAAGTTGACTATCGAGCAGAAATTGAGGTGGAATCTCGATAGTGGGAGTATTGATGGATGTAACGATGATTATATGATATTGCTTTGAAGAGAAGATCATAGTTGAAAAATGATGATTATAGAATTGATAGATTCAAATAAATGGACCGTCTTAGTGGTATGATTGAGATAATGATCATAAGAAAGTAGATCGCGAAATCTTATGGACATTTTGATGTGTTATGACCTCGAAGCTAGAGGATTGTAAGTGTGGATAATGACCTATCTGGCAATATGACAATATAATCTTAATATACCATAAGGCTGAAATTGAGAAAAATAATAGCAATGAAATGAGATTTAGAGAACTTGGTACTTGATAAATACTACATTATGGAATATCTTTGTCAATAGAATGGATTTGAATCAATGTTTGATTGTGGCATGTTAACTTTGTATGTGTAAAGCTAATGTTTGGAATTGATTAATTAATGTGCAAAATAATGAAAGGGAGAATGAAAGCTTGAGGTAGCTTGCGATCTTTGATGGAAAAATATACTAGAATGATCCTAATAGTCTATGGATGTTATTGAAATGTATTTGAATAAACGTGCAGACAAATGTACTGTGGATTTTAGTGATGCCATTGGGGACTAGGAAAGACGTGTGTAATTGTAGAATGAATGATGAATGACTTTCGTATCATGATCAAGTTTGAATAAGAAATTGCGGCTACTGAAGACATACCTTAGTCTGATGTCATAATATGCACAACAATAGATTGAATAAGTATTGAGCTACATTTGGATATATTTAGAAAATCATTCATGCATGGCATATGATCTCATGTTGTTTTAAAGGAAAAAGTGATATTTTAAAAAGAGATGCATCGAAATCTTTTAAGTGAAAGTAAATATTTGAAATGATTAGACAGCCACAGACCTTGATGTTTAATATCATTTTGACATTATTCATGACATGTACAGATTGAACATGAGATTTAATTATGCATTGATTTGAGAAAAGACTCGGTTTAAATGTTTTTTTTTATGAGGGCTGTCTAAATGAATTTAAAATGATATATCAAAAGGTTTCGATTTTTGAGACGACAGGTACCCTATTGAATGCCTGAGTGGCATATGCCTTTGTGGCACAGAGTATGTATTTATTGTGTGGTTCTGCCTGTGTGGCATGGAACCCCATTTATACATATATGATATGTACATGTAAATGTTGCCTGATGAGATCATTCCAGGCTGTCCGACAATAGTCGTGGACACATTCCTCAGTTCCCAGCTGATCAGTGGGACTGGGACGATCTATGATCATAGATAGAGAACCCTTCGAGGGAAACTATCCCATTGATAGCTACAATGGGTTAGAAATGATATGATAATAGAATAGGGATTCATGCCTAGTCTCTTACTAAATGCTAAAGAATGTCTAGAGTATGATTTATTATATATGAAACTCTAGACATGATATGTTTTACAGTATACATGAAATGATTGAAATTGAATGATTGAAACATGGTTTATATTACACATTATATGAATTGAGACTTTATATGTTTTAAACCATGTTTATTTGACATGACAGATGAAATGATGTACATGTGGTTTATACCACACTTGATATGAATAGAGATTGCATATGTTTGAAATGTGTTTTAAAGCATATGTCAAATGATTCTAAATTACATGACTTTCGTACATGATTATGTACTACATGAAACATGATTTGAAATGAATGTTTTATACAGAAAACAAATTTTATACGGTACATATTGAATCATGTGATGATAGTACACGGTGGTAGTGATATTTCATCTAGACGATGACATGATATGATACATAAACATAAGATTGATATGAAGAGAATTGTGAACTTACACTATTGTGATTATGATTTCTCTACATGAAAAATGATAGGAGATGATAGATTACAGGAGTACGATTATGAAACATAAAGTGAATTGATATGATGCTTCAATTGGACATGATGTACTCCGAGATAGAGGAAAATATAGACTAATAGTATATGACATTCAATTTGGATACGACAGATTGTCGTGCGATGCACTATAGTGTAAGGACGAGAAGACTGAAAAAGTGATCATGATGATTTATTTAAAAGTATAAGTGATAGACAGATGACAAGAAATGAGATAATAATATGTTATCGATGAGAAAGGATTAACTGTAATTGCAAACTTGCAAGTTTTAAGTATTGCAGTTTAAGACAGTGTAATCCTACTCTTGTATTTATATTAGTATCTTACTGAGCCGTGGTTTTGCTCACCCCACTAAATTTCATCTCTTTCAGACTATTGAAGTTAACATCTGCCATGTGAGCTGCTAAGTGGGCATCGGAGATGGTGTATGGACTTGGTACTAGTCTTCTGAGGTATATGTTCCTTATAAAATACTTGTTTACATGTAAGACTTAAATTGATGCACAGTACATATTCTATTTAACAAGTTGGGATGTAACTAAGACCGTTTCTGTGTTAGTTTAATATTTCAATGAAATGACTATAGGTCACCTAGATAGTATAGTAACTACACTGACACCGAATACAAACTTTAAAATGAAAAAGAAAAATTTAGTCCATAAATTTGTAGACTAAGAAAAGTATAAGAATGAAGTGAAAGTCGCGGTCTTCGGGTCGTGACATTTTACTAGGCTTAATACCACACAATGATGCCAACTACATCGGGCTTAAACCTCATCTAAGTGCCAGCTACGTTGGGTTTAAATTCTCATCTTGGGTGTCAACTTTATGGGACTTACATCTCATTTAATTATGTGCCGATTTCGCTGGGTTTAATACCACACAAGAGTGCCAACTACATTGAGCTTAAACCTCATCTAAGTGCCAACTAGACCTGGTCATGGGTCGAGCCGAGCCCATGACATAAATTAATGTGTAATTTATATGCCCAAGCCCGGCCCAGCCCAAAAATTTAGGCTTGACTTTTTGTCCAAGCCCGTTTTCATTTTTATAATACAAGCCCGAGCTCAGTCTGTCCAGGTCCGAAAATAATTTTTTTATATTTTAATTTTTTATTTATTTGTCTTTTATTATTTTATACCTTTAAAATTTAATTTAATTTTTCAAAATTTGTATATCAATTTCCATATTAAATACATATAATTATGTTTATTAATCAGTAATGTTTTATATACATATAATTATATTATACTTATTAAATATATATAAAATAAAAAATATAAATTTGGGCCCTCGGCCCTTGAGTAGGTTTAGTGCCAACAACATAGGGCTTAAATTCTTATCTTGAGTGCCAACTTTAATTGGGCTTAAGACCACACAACAGTGTTACTTACATTGGACTTAAAAAAAAAATCTCATCTTCTAGGGTGCCAATTTCACTAGGCTTAAACTCACACAATAGTGCTAGCTACATTAGGCTTAAAGAATCTCATCTTGGGTGCCAAATACGTTGGGCTTAAAACTCATCTAATTATATGCCGATTTTATTGGGCTTAAAACTCATCTAATTATATGCCGATTTTGTTGGGCTTAATACCACACAATAGTACCAACTATATCGAACTTAAACCTTATTTAGGTACCAGCTACGTTGGGCTTAAATTCTCATCTTGGGTGCCCAACTTTACTGCACTTAAATCTCATCTAATTATGTGCTGATTTTGTTGGGCTTAATACCAAACAATGGTGCCAACTATGTAGAGTTTAAAGATCATATAGATGCCAGCTATGTTGGACTTAAATTCTCATTTTAGTGCCAGCTTCACTAGGCTTAGAATTTTCCAATATCAAGATCACAATCATTTTTCGAAGATTCTTGATTCTGAAATTTCCTTTGATAATTCTTTACTATTTCATCTCAAGTGTGTGTATTCAATTTCTCAAAATTTTGAAACTTTACATTTTATCTCTCATATTCTCAAAATTTTATTAAACTCATCTAATTTTCTGTTTTTGTTTGACTTTTCTTCTTCTTGCTTTTTCTTTCCTTTGTTCTCTAAAAGAATACTCTTTTTTGCTTTTCAAGCTACATCTTTATCTTCTTGTCATTTTCAAAACGAAACTTGTTTATTATTTGTTTCCTCCTCCCTTTCACACAAACCTTTCTTTTCCTTTTTTTTTTCAATTTTCATTTTCTTTTCCTATTCACAAATGTAGTTTTTTTTTTCGGTTGCAACCCCTAGTATCCAAAGACTACTTTGGGCCTTGACTAATACGGAATAGAACTACAATCAGATCCTGAAAAAGAGTTCTTATAATATTTTTTTCTATTTATAAAAGTCGAACTTGAGACATTGCTTAAGAGTACCGAACTACTTCTATTTGGCCTAATAGAGGTTGGTGACAAATATAGATTTTTATACTTAAAACAGCTACCTCGCGTGACCATCTAAGCATCATGGACAGAGCTAGAAATCAACAGCTGAAAAACTGTTTATATCTTTCGTAATATCAATCATGTCTTCTCAAAATACATGTTTAAGAGCAGACAACAGTGTTTTGTTTAAAGAAACAAAAAGTGAAAGATATAACACATAATATATGGTTCTTAGCTGACAATGACAAACAAACTCAAGGACAGAAGCCAGCTAACGCAGCCATCTTCAGCCACTGGGGATCCCAGACAATATCAAGCATTTCTCTGAAGAAAGGAGGCTGCAGGCCTCATATATGTGAATCCCTTAAAGGGATTCTCGCCGAATGTTGGACTAGCAACTGGAGAATCAAGAACTGGCATTTTAGTCCGGCACTCCTCAAAATTAGCAACACAGTGGTTCCCTGTAACTTCAGGGAGAAAGCTTGGCCTAATCTCCCGAGCCTCTAATTTCTTCCAGTTAATGGACTTGAACCACTTATGGCGTTTGATCTCCTCACTACCAACTTGTCCACTACCAAGACGCTTTCTTGCATCTTTCTGCAGCAGCTGAAGAGAATAATAAAGAAATTTAGATCTAAAATTCCTTATTGATTATTTGCATCATCAGCCTAGTGCATGAATTGTTGTGTAGAGGGCGAGAAAATTCAAACTACTAGATGGTCAGGAGGAACAAAATAATTGCCTAACTTGAAGCAGTACAATTTAGTTTCATAGCTGTATAAGTTTTACACATTTTTAGATAACATGAACTAGAACAAAGTTCACAGGTAAGCAATTGTTGGACATTTTTAGAGTATTGAATCATTATGGTAAAGGCATAAATATATGAGAAAGTAATTTACCCCCCTGAGGATTGAGTGTGCTTCGCTTGACAAAAATGTTGGTAGCTTGATCTTATCCTTTATTATTTTCTCCTGAATCTTCTGTCTGTTTCTGCCAGTAAAGGGTGGCTGCAAATCAATAAACAATATAAACAAAAGTAAGGCTAGGCATGAATAACAACGCAATAAGTGGGAATTGTGAGACACTGTACATAAGCTTCCCCAGGATGGAAGAACAAATCAAGATCTGAAATCATAAGACTAGATTTAAGCCCAACAGAATAGGAAGTAATTTAATTTTTCTTATACTTGCCTTCCTCCCTTCCCCTCCAACTTTAACATACATTATTCTTACTGCGGTGCCACAAAAACAAAAACAAATCTGCAACGATACTGTATCACTTCTCTTTGATGTATATATGTAATTATAGGTAGATATTATTGCTATTTATCTGTTCCTAGAAGAGACTTCCACTGCAAAAACATACCAACAAAGGACAGAAACAAGGCAAGCAAACTTCCTAAATTAAAAGGCAAGCTTCCCAAACATATTTACAACAGTTCCTATTGCTCCCAAGTCCCAACTTATTAGTTAATCAAGAATATGGTCAAGTTGGTTTCATCAAGCACCAAGACCAAGAGTGTGAAGACCGAGAATTTTCTAAATAAATATAAGGTATCCGGAAAATTTAATTTTGGACAAATTGAAACTCAAATTTAAATAAGAAATAAAAGGGAAATTTAATTGGAAATAAGAAATGAAGGAGGAAATTTAATTTGGATAAATGGAAATCCAAATTAAATAAGAAAATGGAGAAAATAATTTTGGATATTTGGAAATCCAAAACTTAATAAGAAATAAAAATAATTTTATATATTTATATAATGATATTATATAAATATATTTTGGATAAATATAAATATTATTTTGTGTTAAAAGTGTAAAAAAGTATATATATATACATTTTGATACAAAATATGTATTTAAATACATATTATAAATAGTGTATCTATATATATAATTATGGTTATATGTATAATAATTATATATATATTATAGTTGTTATTATTATATATAATAATAAATATATATATATGTTATAAAAAAAAAAAAAAAGAAATGAAAAACGTGGGAATCGGGAATACAACCCGATTCCCTCATCTCTTCTCTGTTTACAACAGAGAAGACAAATACCGGCAGCCGACCCCCCCCGTCGGCTTACCGGAGAAAGAGAGAGAGGAAGGGGGGCGAGGTGAAGCCGCCGGCGACGTGAGGAAGGATGCCGGCAACAAAAAAAAAAAAGAAAACGAAACGGAAAACAGAGGTAAAACCCGAGAAGGAAAAGCGGAAGTGGAATGGCGGTGCCGGCCAATCTGGGCACCGCCATCGACACCAACACTACCGGTGAAGACCCACGAAGGAGAAGGAGGCCACCGGCGGTGAAGGAAACAGCGGAGGAAGGAAGAAATAGAGGAGAAGAAGGTCGAAACTTTCGCTGCCAGATCCGGCGCCGTCGCCGTCGATCTGGAGAAATGGAGGGCAGATCCAGTCTCACGGCCATCTCTGCCAGCTGAGGAAGGGCTGAACCGGTGAAGGACCGGCCGCCGGAGGCTGAACCGGCCGGTGAGTACTGAACCGGTCTGAACCGGTCCGAACCGGTTCAGACCAGAAAAAAAAAACAGAACAGAAAAAAAAAAAAGAAAAGAAAGAAGAAAAAGAAGAAAAGAAAAGAAAAAAAAAAAAAGAAAAAGGAGAAAGAAAAGAAGGAAGAAAAAGAAGAAAAGAAAAGAAAAAGGAAAAAGGAAAAGGAAGAAGAAGAAGAAAGAAAAGGTAAGGAAAAATTGAGGAAAAATAAATTACTGATGTTATTGAATAAATTTTATTGTCACATATTCACGTAAATGCATTGGTGTTGTGGAAATTGTAGCGGAAGTGACAGGCGCGATTTGGGGTTCGACGATGCTAGGAGCTCGTCAAGGCACTAAGCTTCAGCACCAAGTAAGATACTTTTATAAAGCATTAGTAGCTTTATATTGTATATGGGAATTTTGATTTTTATATATGATGCATTCAATTAAATTGATTTGCTAAAAATGCTAAGAGGACCCACAACTGATGGTGGGGGTCTTAGTAAGAGGTAAAAATTGGTGAGAATCAACGGCTGCAAGTATAAATTGTATTTCCTTGCAGGAGGTTTAGAGGAAATTAAGCCGTTATGCTGCCGAAATTTCCACGAAAATGTTTAAGGAAAATTATTAATTTCTCAAAAAAATGGAATTTTGAAAGAATTATCGAAGATAAGCTTGAAAGGATATTACTGTGTCAAAAAAAATGGATTTTTAAATAGTTGAGAAGGTTAATGGATGAGCACAATAATGTGAGAAATTTTGTTGTGAATCTTATAGAGTTGATGATTCGAGTTATTTTAATATTATAAGTTGACTATCGAGCAGAAATTGAGGTGGAATATCGATAATTGGAGTATTGATGGAAGTAACGATGATTATACGATATTACCTTGGAGAGAAGATCATAGTTGAAAATTGATGGTTAAATGATTGGATTGTGAAGCTCTTAACGGAGTAGTGATTTCCAGAATTTACCGAGTTCGGTTTCTTGATCTTTGAAATAATTCTGAACGTGATAATATGGACAAATTCGAGAGATCGAAATGGAGATTGAATTACGATACAATCCGATCAATTATGGATTCAAAGAAATGAGTGATAAATATGTGAAAAGGTGATTGTGCTTATAACCTTAGAATAGATCTTGAATAATAAGATCGACAATTGCATAAGTTTGGATAAAACCATAAAGGCCACATAAAAATTGATTTGAGGATTTAGATACGATTTTGTGATAGTAAATGAAATTGAACCTCAAATCGGAAATGATGAACATGTATCAATAGATCAAATCATAAATGGATTTGATAAGTGATTATCGATTTTGTGATTCTGTTATCCGCGATGTCGATTCTGGAACAGATATTGAATGATGATATTATTATTTGCATAATTTCGGTAACTTGATGACTATTTAGAAATTGATGTTTAAATGTTTATAGAAACTTGGAGGATTCATACCAATGAAGCGATCCTAATATTGATGATGAGATGTATAAATGATTATTATAATAGTCGATGACGATTGAGAAAGGATATTGAATATCGAATGGTCTGAAGACCAAGTGATTCGACTTCCGAATGAATTGAGTACTGAGCAAATTGAATAATAAATTAAATGAGTAGTGAATGAATTAGATAGTGATTTACTGATTTGACAGAAAGAAAGTCTTGAAATCGAATAGTTGATGGTGATAAAGTTGAATGAATCGCTTCTCTGTATTTGATGAAAATATTACCGAAGTTGCATACTGAAATGTTTTACAGCATCGCATTTAAGCATGCTTTCTTGCAACTTGAAACATTTTAATAATGTTTATATGAACACTGAAAAGTATTGATTTGTTTTGAAATGAAAGTATATGGTAGATATATATTTTGATATATGAAATATCATACAGAATTTTACCATATGCTTTACATGATATTGAAAAGAAAGCTATAGATTTAAATGTTTTATGAGACTGTAGGCACCCTAAAAGAATAAAATTCAATAAAGCATAGTGGAAACCGCCTAATTGGAGCTTAGCTCATTAGGCAGATATGCTTGTCCGACAATAGTCGTGGACAGGTCTCAGTCACGCCTGATCAGTGGGGCTGAGAGAGATGAGGTCTATGGCCATAGATAGCGCCCTAGTTGGTTTCCAGGGGACGATGATATGATTTCACTGCTAGCTACAGTGATTTAAGTCTTTATTGATAGAGATGATAGGGATCTAGCCTAGTCTCTAATTGATATGATATGAAGTCTAGAGTATGATTTTATTGATATGAACTCTAGACTTGACATGATTTATACTGTACATGAAACAGATTTGAAATGAAATATGTTTTGAAACAGTACATGTTTTAAACATGTTTTAAAAGTCCATGAGATATGATTTCGACACTTATATGATTTATACGAAAATTTGTGTCGAACATGGCATGATATGCGGTCTAGAGTATAGTTTGATTTGATATGAATTCTAGACCTGATATGATTTACAGTATATGTTTTAAAAGTATATGATAAATGATTTCGACACTGATATGATTTATATACGATTTCGTGTCGAATTTAAAATGATATGCGGTCTAGAGTATAAATCGATTTGAAATGAACTCTAGACCTGATATGACTTATAGTATATGAAAAATGTTTTAAAACCGCACATGTTTTAGACATGCTCTGAAAATGAATACATGAATTGAAATTGAACATGTTTTTATCATGCCATAAAGGTAGACTTGAATGAATTGAAAATTCATACGTGGAACATGTTCTAAAGTACATATGACACGATTAGAGATGATAGCGGTTTATACAGTAAAGTTACATAATTGGATATTAAACCTTGACATGATAATATGCTTTGTACACGAGTTTCATGATAAATGTCATGACTCGACATAAATGATATTTCATCTAGACGATGACATGATATGATATATGAACATATGATAGATATGAAGAGAATTGTGAACTTACACTGTGCTGATCATGATTTCTCTATAAGGAAAAGTGATATGAGATGATAAATTACAGGAGTACGATTATGAAATATAAAGTGAATTGATATGGTGCTTCAATTGGACATGATGTACTCCAAGATAGAGGAAAATATATACTAATAGTATATGACATTCAATTTGGATACGACAGATTGTTGTGCGATGCACTATAGTGTAAGGACAAGAAGACTGAAAAGTGATTATGATGATAATTTTAAAAGTATAAGTGATAGACATATGACAAGAAATGAGATAATGATATGTTATCGATGAGAAAGGATTAACTGTGATTGCAAATTTGCAAGTTTCAAGCATTGCAGATTAAGACAGTGTAATCCTACTCTTGTATTTATATTAGTATCTTACTGAGCCGTGGTTTTGCTCACCCCACAAAATTTCATCTCTTTCAGATTATTGAAGTTAACATCTGCCATGTGAGCTGCTCAGTGGGCATCGGAGACTGTATATGGACTTGGTACTAGTCTTCTGAGGTATATGTTTCTTATAAATTACTTGTTTACATGTAAGACTTAAATTGAAGCACAGTACATATTCTGTTTAACAAGTCGGGATGTAACTAAGAACCGTTCCGTGTTTGTTTAATATTTAAATGGAAGGACTATAAGTCACCTAGAGAGTATAGTAACTACACTGACACCGAATACAAACCTTAAAATGAAAAAGAAAAATTTAGTCCATAAATTTGTAGACTAAGAAAAGTATAAGTATTAAAGGAAAGTCGTGGCCTTCGGGTCGTGACAAAGAGAGAAGTCTCTTTTCTGCCCATAGAAATTACAAGATGTATATTAAGAAAGGAAACTTTCTGCTCCTGGAAAAAGCTTTCGATTGACCACATGTGCAGACAACAACAAAGCCGTTTCCACTAATGGGATCAGTGACTTGGATCAAATTACACTGATGGTAATCACAGATAGCTAGAACACAGGTAAAATTACTGAAGTGGATAATCATAAACCAACCTTCCCAGTAAGCATTTCATACGGTAGAATTCCCACACTCCACCAATCAGCAGCCTTGTCATGGCCCTTGCCAAGAACAATTTCAGGTGCCTTATATTCTAGAGTTCCACACATGGAATTGGATCTTGTATTCTTGTCAAATTCCTTTGCTAGGCCAAAATCAATCAACATAACCTGGTAACACAAGGGTAACCCTAACCACCATGAAGATAGTTTAGAAAGCAGTCGATGCAATGAATGTTAAACATGAGTCAGCAATGCACACAGTTTACCAGTCATGCTATCACATAGATCATGACCATCAACAAAGTTAACTACCAAATCACACACACGTACAAACAATATTTCAGGTTTGAAAACCTTGAATTCTTCTATAAGCATGGACATACAAACAGTAGATACAATCTCTAGTAGATGAAAAACATCATTTGCAAACACACACACAGCATTTTGCACACTCTTACATGTCAATCTGCATCTAGAAGAATATTTTCAGGTTTGAGATCCCTGTGCATTATGCCATTTGAATGGAGATGAGAAACAGCTGATACTATCTCTGCAGTCTATATGCGAGCCAAATCTTCCCTGAAGAAGGAAATGCAAAATGTTGGACCATGCTCCAGAAGTTTCACATCACAAACACAAAAAGCAGCTACAGCTTACAATATCATACCTGAACAAGCCCTGGCGATAAAGCTGGAAGAAAAGATGCCCCCCATTAACAAAGTCAAGCACAAGGTACAGCCTATATTTGGTCTGCATGAAAAGATAAATGAATAATTTTGTATCTATACTAGATGACAGTCAAAGCAAAAAAATTGAACTGCCCAATATTCACCATCAATACACTATCCTATTTCTATTAGCATGGTATCATTGAAACATGTAAATATCATAAGAGAATAAAGCAACCAGATATAGCAAACATTACACTACTAGTACATAATTACTTGGAATGAGTATCTGAGCTGCACAATGAAGGGGTGGTCCACTTTTGTTAATATATCCCTCACAGATTTCATGTATTCAGCGTGATTTTTCTCCATAATCTTATCCTTGTTCATGACCTTCATTGCATATATGTCTGAGGTATCATTCTTCCTTACTTGATACACCTTTCCAAAAGCACCTTGGCCAACAACCTTCAAAACTTCAAAATCTACAAGTCCTACAGAGTGGTATTCCAAGGGATGACTCTCTACATGACCGTCAGGGTTCTCCAGTATAACATCATCAATTGAAGGTTTCCTGAGCTCTTTTTGAGCCTCTTCCCTGGCTCCTTCTATAAGTTCCAAGGAATCCCCAGTTTCGCGTAATCTAAGCCTACTAAGGTTCAATGACTGGCTGACATAACTTGAGGGGCCAACCAAGGAGTGTGAACGGCTACAAATGACAGCTGGATCATCATAAATCAACTCATTTGAGTCAGTTGCAACAACCAGATTTTTAGGATTCTCTGTGCTGATTTCCGTTGAGGCTTGAACTGAGCAGGCCCAAAGACATCAGAAAAATCAAAACTCAAGATGATCAGAGATCAAAGTATCAGGTTGCCCCATGGGAAAAAGCAAATGATTCTGGAAGGCTTTGTGCTTGCGGGACCCATTTAAACTAGATAAGTGAGAGGAAACCATGATGCCTAAATCAAATGATGCAGGTTACTCTAAAAAGGCTTTGAGGCTATAGATGGATCTCTTTGAATGATTCCAAGATGCAAATGATGAAGAAGGGAACCGTACGATGGCCTTAAACAGCTGGAAGTTAATGTATGCAACAGGGGTTCACAGAAAATTTTGAAGGAAGCAAGCCAAAATCCAGAAGAGAAAATCGTTCTTGTTTCCCGATTAGCAGGAAACTGTGGATGCAACAGTGCTTCTTGAATTCATGAAGATCAGATTTGCAAAGCTGTAGCCCAAGGCAATAGAAAGTCAGTTCCAGCTGTAAACGAAAATCCTACGTATCACCTTAAAATACTACGAATATAGAAAACAAACATAAAAGCGAAAGAGGAAGATAAATGCATTAAAAAAAAAAACAAAGAGCTCAATTTTTTTGTTATAACAACTTGCTAAGAAGTGTGAACAGTCAACATGAAGTAGCTAAATGCCTACTATGTTGTAACATTCAAGCACAATAATACAAACCAAACAAACTTATCTCAGCAATGGATTACCAAATCTCTCTTCCATAAATACCAACCGTTTAGTTTCTACTTTTTAGGGTTAAAACTGATTATAAACCTGATGAGCTGAAATAATTGAAATTTTCTACTATATTACCATCATTCAAATCTATGTTACATGTACAAAGTGCTACAAATCACAGGACAAAACTCACTCGGATAATTCAGTACATTTTAAAAGCACCTTCGTAGAGAGCTTCATTTCTATTATTTATAATTGCACTTGTTTCTATCTCATTCATATGATACCTTTTTATATAACAATTCGTGTTCACATTAAGCCACATTTTTCCATTTGAATTATGGATCAAAATTCATTTCAACACACAGCTCTATATTAAACCATAGCTATAAAGTAGAAAACCCTGCCTGACCCAGATTACGTAATCTGGTAAAATTGTAAAAAAAGAAAAACAGAAAAATCAATGCCGCATATAATTAAGCAAGAAAAAAAAGAAAAAAGAAGAAACAACGAAATCATAATTAGATCTGTGCTACCCTGTTACACATTGAGAGAACCATGAAAGAGTTTGAGACATTGGCAACAAAAGCTGGAATGTGAACAAGCCACGAGTATAATAATTGATCTTCAGTACTATAACTAGGAAGCCACTGCCTTTATAACTGTTTTGGTGCTAACTTGTAAACAAAAAATATATTATATATATAATATTAAACTAGTTTATATATGTGTATTTTGTTTGGGTGTTAAAATTAATGTTTGATTGGAAATGTTTGTGGGTTTAAGCATTATTGTATTTAATTTTGAACCTTGAATTTTTTTTATAGGTCTTTTAAAAATGTCGTCTGTTGGAAATGTTGAAATCATTGATGAGAATGATATAGGTTGCAATCAGTCCATTGACTATGGGTTCATGTTCAAGAAACACGGACATGCACGCTCCTGGTATGCCCTCTTCTAGTCCTCTTAGTTTAGCTCCAACATCATCTACCTCATCAATACCAACATTGCTAGAGTCAAGTAAGAAACGATCTTGCAAGTTAGCTTCGAAGGCTTGGGAGCACTTTGAAAAGAAAACTATAAGTGGAGAAGATGTAGCAATTTGCAATTATTGTAAAAGAGTTCTTAAGGCTGATAAAAGAATGAAACAAAAGCTATGAAAAACCACATAGGTACTTCTTCAAGTAAAAAGAATTCAACCATTGAAAAATGCTTTGAAAAGCAAAAGATGATTAGTATGGATCTAAAAAGTGATGGGAAGGTTCGTTTTGGAAATTTCACATTTGATCAAGACGTCTCAAGAAATGAGTTGGCTTGTGCTATAATCTTCCATGAGTATCCTATTTCTATTGTGAATTATGTTGGTTTTAGGAGATTTGTTGCTAGCCTCCAACCTCTTTTTAAGATAGTTTCTCATAATACAATTAAGGAAGACATTCTCAAGATTTATCAATTGGAGAAGGCAAAGTTGATGGGCGTGTTTGAGAAGCTTAAAAGTCGCATATCAATTATGATAGATATATGGACTTCAAACCAAATCGCATATCAATTATGATAGATATATGGACTTCAAACCAAAAGAAAGGTTACATGTTTGTCACTACTCATTTTATTGATGAGTCTTGGGTGTTGCAAAGTCGTATATTGAGGTAAACAATTCTTTTGAATCTTTTACCATTTGGTACACTATTCATTAATGTTTCTATTAACTAATGTTATTTTAAACATGTAGGTTTGTTTATGTACCAGTACCTCGCATTGAGGAGGTTCTCGCAGATGAATTGATGACATCACTGACTCAATGGAATATAAAGACCAAAATTTCTACTATCACTGTGGATAATTGCAGTTCTAATGATGGTATGGTTTTTATCATAGCGGATAAGTTATATTCTAAATTTTTACTTGATGGGAAAATCCTTCACATGAGATGTTGTGCACATATTTTGAATCTAATTGTCAAGGATGGATTATCTACAATAGAACATGCCATTGACAATATTCGTGATAGTGTAGCATTTTGGTCAGCTTGTCCTTCTAGAGTAGAAAAATTTGAAGATGTGTCACGTTAAGCAAAAGTGTTGTGTTCTAAAAAGTTGATGCTTGATTGTAGAAACTCAACTTACTTGATGCTTCAAACTACTATTGGATACAAAGATCTTTTTCCTAAGTTGAAACTCAGGGATAAACTTTATACTAAAGTGCCTAGTGAGAAAGATTGGGAGATAGCAGAAACTATTGTTGAAAATTTGGAAATCATTTATAATGCCACAGAATTGTTTTCTAGGACGAAGTATCCTACTACAAATTGTTATTTTATTCAAATTTGTCAACTTTGAAGTGCACTACTGAAATGGATGTGTACTACTGATGTTGTAGTTACAGCAATGGCTAAGAAAATGTTTGACAAGTTTGACAAATATTGGATTGTAATTCATAAAGTGTTAGCTATGGCAGTTGTATTGGATCCTAGGTATAAAATGAAAGTGGTAAGTATTATTTTCCTAAAATTTATGGTAATGATGCTATCTTTGAGGTCGAACAAGTTAAAAAAACTTGTTATGATTTACTTCATGAATACCAACATAGATCCTTTAAACCAAAATCACATGGTTCTTGCCCTGTATCATTAACACCACCAGTTCAAGCACCTACTATCCCTTCTTCTCAACAAGATGATTTTTCCAAGTTGGTTGCATTCTTTAGTAATTCTTCTACTAGTGTGAATGTAAAGTCATGTGAGAACCCCGTTTTCCTCATATCCAATATAAGTTACATAGTGTAGGAACTAAAAAGAAAATATTGATTTTTAAAATATTTAAATGAAGGGTTTATTCGATAAGGTTCAGGGAAGTATTTGGTGTGGGCCCTACCAGGACTTTCTCTGTCTAGATCAAAGTGAGACTCTAGAATGATGATGTTTGAGGTGATATATGAATATAACAAGAATTTGCATCTCAAAATCACCTCAATTGAGCATGTTATGAAAAGCATGCAACAATTTTGAAAATGACAATTTAGTGCACAAGCCGTCAAAATTTTCATGAATAACGGTCAAACTGAGATGACTTTTGACCAATTATCAGTGGCAGATAATTTTTCATGTAACAATGTTTTAGACCATGTGGATTGATAGAAGAAATCAAGCGTAAAAGTAGAAATTTACTCGATTTTACTGTTATCGGTATTTCGGTAATTTCACCTAAATAAGTAACCAAAGCTCAACAAAAGCTCCACCAATAATTAGAGCAAGCTAAATAGAGGTTTTTCATGAGTAAATGAAAAATTTTGAAGACTGGATGGACTGTTTTCAATGAAGTCAAACGTTAAGGGCAAAATTAGAATATTTCATTAAGCATAAGGGTAATTTGGTAATTTTACATAGAGATATTTTAAATTCAGAATTTTCTACATATTTCTACATGTCTTGGCCGGCCATATTCTTCCTCAAGCTTATTCTTCCATAACCAAAGATTAAGAGGAGAGAGAAAGTGCTTGAAAACCTTAGGAAAAGAGATTGAAACCAAAAAATCTCTTCACCAACCCTGTCCAGAATTCAGAGCTCTATCTTTTGACACCAAAATCAAGTCTTAAAGTGGCCAAATTCAAGATGAAACAGCCCCCATTAGATCTAGTTAAGAAGAAAGGTAAGAGAATTCTTGAAATTTTCATGAACTAATGGTTTTTAGCTATGTATTTAAGGTGTTTAAGCTTGTATCTAGCTTTGAATTGAATCAAAACCACAAAATTCTCTCTCTTAGGGTTTCAATCACCATCCATTGTGCATAAACATGATGTTGTTTGATGGGAATTTGATGTAGAATCAATGTAGAATAATGGTAGAACATGAATTTAAGCTTAAATGGAAGAAATAAGTTGTGTAAGAGAGAGAGAGAGAGAGAGAAGCATTCGGCCAAGAGAAGGGGATGGTGAAATTGTGCTCATTTCTATGTGTTTTGGGTTCCATGATACTAAATTAATACGAGACTGTAGACACAATCGGAACCGAAAACGGAGGTGTTTAGAGCAAGTTGTCATTTTAGCACTGGTAGAAATTAAATTGAATTTAGAGCTGCAGTAGACAATGTACTGGCATTTAATGAATTAAATATTCTTTTTAAGTGAAGTATGGAGAATTTATTTAGTTTGTATGGTCAATTGTAGCTTTGAGGTTAGAAAGTGCTATTGGTGCTAACGAGCAGGACAATGAGCATTTAAGAGGTAAGAGATATATATAAGAGACATATAGATATCATGTTTTACATTATGATTTGACTTTCGAAGCTTTGATATCTGAACTTTGATTTCCTTAAATGACTTTGATTTATTTGGATTTTAATGATTTTTGAATCTTTGATGTTTGATCTTTAATGAGTTGAAAATGTTTTGATATTGAATTCTAATTTCGAATTCGACATTGGTTTTGATATTGAATTCTGATTCTGAATTTGAAAATGGTTTTGATATAGAATGTAATTCTGAATCCAACATTTGGTTTTGACATTGACTGATATGAATTTATAATTAATGAACAATTTTAACTCTGATTTAGTACGTATGAATTCCTTCTCTATTAGTTCATTTTCGATTCTTTATAAATAAGGAGTTAGGGAATTAGGACAATTGAGGTGCTCTAAAGCATCCTTCTTAACTCACCCAACTTCCTAACTCGTTATAGAGATCATTCCGTTCGAATTTTCATATACATATTTATTGCTTCATTTAGGTATTTAAAAGCATGATTAATATTCCAATTGGTGTTTAGTTTTATAGAGAAAGAGAATTTTAGGAATGATGATAAGATCGTAAAGATTATTACCTTTGAATGACTATGATTTGATTGGTGGATTTAAGGAATGCTTATTATTTGTAGATCCATGAGTAATGAACTGGATTGAGAAGATATGCATTCCTACTATTTGAATTTGTAGGAGGTTCCAATTATGAGAACGCTATGCTACCAAGATTCTTTATAAATGGTTTAAATCGAAGGAGTGATGATTTTCAAAAAATGTATTTGAACAATAAGTTTAATGTTGGTTGTAAGAATATGTTATGAAGATACTATATTTGATTTATGTGACTGAAACATACGTTTAAATAGTATAGGATTGAAATGTTGAAGGAATTTGGAAGCCATTGGACTGTATCAAATTTGATATATGAAAGTATATGCTTGATACTAATCGAACAAATTTGATATTTGAAAGTATGTGATTAACTCTTATATAACGATTTGATAGTTTATGAAATGTATCAAAAAATCTAAGACTGATCCTATGCGATGAGGTTTAATTTGAAGGTGACTAAAATCATATATTCTGTTGTTTAATTTATGTATAAAGCATAGTTTTGTATACATGTCAGTTTTGAATATGCATAATCTCATGAGTTTTAATTTATTAATATTTGAAATTAATGATCGATATTTAATTATTTTAAAATCCGTCTGATGCCATTGCATGCATTCTGGTTTATAAAATGCATTATTTAAAGTTTTGAATGTCAGGTTAAAATAATGTTTTGAATTATTTGTTTTTATCTGAATGTATTTAATGAAATGTTTTGTTTTCTGAATAATATGTTTTGAAATGAAACTTTGTTCTCGAAAGCTTATATTTTGACTTATAGGGTGGTAAATTCCTGGTTAATATAGATCTAGGCACTCCCTAATTATGATAATAAAATGTGTGTTTATATTATTCTATTTAATTTTGACGGCTTACAGAACTATTTTGTTTTTTTCTTGGGAATCAAGTAAATGGGTGGAGACTATTGGCCCGTTAGCTACCTACAGGTACATGCTTTCCGTTCCGTTTCGAATGTTGTTGACTCTAGCCTAGTCATCTAGCTCCCACAGGTGTTACATGGCTAATACACATTGTGACCCCTGGACTATTGGCCATATGTCCATAGCATGAGTCTACTGAGTGAAACCTAGTCTCCACTGTTTTGTTTATAGTGGGGTGGTAAATCCTTGGCTAACATAAATCTAGGCACTTCCAGAATTTAATATATTTTCTAATTTTGGTGTTTTGCTAAATACATTTTCTAATTTCTATATTGTTATGGAAAATGATTATTTTACAATTTAATAAAAACTAGTTCCGAGTGTTTACTGGACTCTGTGACCAAATAAGTTTAAATGAATTTCTGGCTTCAATACTGATTTTCAATATTGACTTTAGCATCTTGGCATCAGTTTTGAAATGATACTTGCATATAGTTGCAAAATATCAGTTCTTTTATGTATGTTTCTTACTGGGCTTTCTCAAAGCTCACCCCCTTACTTCACAGGTCATTATCAGTGGTTATGTATTTGTTGAGAGAAAAGTCTGATGAGGTGCCTGCAGGGGTTCGTACCTTACAGGTATGGATTCAGACATTTATTGTACAGTACTTTAGTGTGTAAAGGGATGTAAACAATAGATTGAAGTTTGTATGTCAATCATAGTACTCATTAGAAAGTAATTGTATCGAAGAGCAAATGTGTACTCTAATTATGTGTACTGGGACCTATTTAAATAAATAAATATTACATTAGCTAAATAATTCTAGTGTAAGGTTAGAATAAGGACACTAGGCACTGCCCAACCATTTGTGTGAAAATGAAAAAAAATCAATCCCGATTTTCAAGAATCGGGGTGTGACAATTCAAAGTTGGATCACTATCTAGATGAGCTGGTTTTGTCATGGACACTATTTTTTAATATTCTTAATTGGTGGAAGACAAATGGCATAAAGTATCCCGCTTTGCAATTGATTGCTAGAGACTTTCTTACTATTCCTATTTCTACAGTTGCATCCGAATCTGCCTTTAGCACTAGTGAGAGAATAGTGAGTAATCATCAAAGTAGGCTTCATCCGGATACTTTAGAGGCATTGATGTGCTCTCAAAATTGGTTAAGGAATGAGTTAGGAGGTAAATAATTCACTTACTATATTTTTATTTCATTTATTTTATTTATTTAAAAGTAGAATTGTGAGATTCTAAATTTCTCTATTCTTCCTACACTTATTGAAGATGTTGAATTAGAATATTAAGTTAAATTACGATAACCAATTCCCATAGCTTGTGTAGTTATCGAGGGGGAACTATCAAGTGAGCCCTACAAGGCAATCCATAAGAAATCTATGCATTTCAACAAGGTTCCCTTTCTGTTACTGACTATTTCACTACTCTCAAAACTCTTTGGGATGAGTTACTTGTTCTTCGGCCTATTCCTTCATGCACTTGCACTACAAAGTGTTCTTGTAGGGCTCTCCCTACTGTCCGAGCCTATCAACAATCTGACTATGTTATCCGATTCTTAAGAGGTTTGAATGACACTTTTGCTATTATACGCTCTCAGATCAGGTTGATGGAGCCACTTCCAGCCCTTAACAAAGTTTTTGCCCTGGTTATTCAACATGAAAGACAACTTCATGCCACTCCTCTCTCACATCCTTCTGAGCTAGTTGCTTTTTCCAATCACAGAAATTCTGTTTCTTGCAAGGCTGGCATCTTCAAGGATCCTCCCTCTAAGAATCAGCCTAAGTGTGCTTACTGTGGATTTTTTGGCCATACCGTGGATAAATGCTTTAAGAAACATGGCTATCCACCAGGCTTCCAACCCAAGCAAAGAGCCCCTACAATCAATCACTTCTGGGGTGTTGACCAGACGTTTTCTGAGCCAATTTCTTCTGAGGCTTTTAGTTCTACCTCTTTGCATCAGCCATCAGCTTGTGACAG
Organism: Heritiera littoralis; assembly: GCA_031772115.1. Lineage (NCBI taxonomy): Eukaryota > Viridiplantae > Streptophyta > Magnoliopsida > Malvales > Malvaceae > Heritiera > Heritiera littoralis. The sequence continues at coordinate 87,759 of JAPDPK010000180.1, read as the reverse complement.
CTCTATTTTTCCTCCAGGACAGTCTGCCCTACCTCCTCAACCTTCTGCATCCCTTCCCCAGTATCTTTATCCTCCGTTAATGCTATTTCCACTGCCATCTGCACTATGGTAGGTACATTCCTTTTCCTCACAAATTCTACTACAACCTTTTGGATTATAGATACTGGTGCTAATGATCATGTCACTTGTTCTATTGATTTATTTACTACTTATAAACCTGTCACTAATACTTTTGTTCGACTTCCTAATAACCATAAGGCTGTTGTTGCACACATTGGTACCATTCATATTTCTTCTTTTTCGATCCTTAAAGATGTTTTTCATGTGTCAAGTTTTTCTTATAATTTACTTTCTGTTAGTAAATTACTTTCTACTAATGCATATTCTCTTACCTTTCACTCACATACTTGTTATATCCAAGACCTTGCCATCAAGAGGATAATTGGTTCTGCTAGAGAAGTTCATGGCTTATTTCACCTTCTCCATCCTCTGCCTTCTGCTTCTATCAGTCTTTGTCAAGCCAGTGTCATTTGCCCTTCCGATATATGGCACTATCACCTCGGACATGCTTCTAATTCTAGGCTTAAACTCTTACAAACTCTTCATCACTCTATTCATGTTGATGATGATTGTACTCCTTGTGATGTATTCCATTATGCAAAACAACAAAAATTACCTTTCTCTGATAGTTTTTCTCTCACTAGTTCCTGTTTTAATTTAACTCATATAGACATTTGGGGCCCAGCCCTTATCCCTCCTTGTCTGGTTTTCTTTATTTCTTAACCATTGTCGATGACTATAGTAGAGCTACCTGGACCGTTTTAATGAAGTCTAAGTCTGAAGTTCGTCCCATTGTACAAAGCTTTTATGCATTCGTTGAAACCCAATTTCAAACCAAAATCAAGTGCATTTGTTGTGATCAAAGTTAGGAATTTAGAATGCTTGATTTCTTTGCTAGCAAAGGCATCTTACATCAAACCTATTGCATTTCCACCCCACAGCAGAATAGTAAAGTTGAGAGGAAGCACTAACACATCTTAAATGTGGCTAGAGCCCCTCGTTTTCAAGCTAAACTTCTTTTAGGTTTTTAGGTTGATTGTGTGTCTCATGCTACTTACCTTATTAACAGAGTTCCTACACCTATCATACATAACAAAACACCTTATGAAATGTTATTTCACAAACCTCCTTAGTACAATTTTTTGTAAGTGTTTGGATGTTTATGCTTTGCCTCTACCATTCTAGTTTATAGGAACAAGTTTGATTCAAGAGCTCGGAAGTGTATTTTTCTTGGTTTTGTACATGGCATTAAAGGTTATAAGTTGTATGATCTTCATAATCATGAAATTTTTTGTTCTAGAAATGTCATATTCTACGAAAATGAATTTCCCTTTGCTTCCTTACATTCCTTTTCCCCAGCTCCATCTGTTCCACATTCTGATTTTGTTTTACCTATCATTCCTCTTACTTCTTCCATACTTGATCCTTTTACTTCTACACAACCAACTTCTATCTTGTCTTCCTCGCCAAATGCTGAGCTTGCTAATGTTCCTTGCCGATCCACTAGGCATCGCCAAATTCCTCCTTATTTGCAGGAATACAGTTATGAACTTCTTGGCAGCCGTTCTTCACCTTTTGTATGCAGGTCGTCACCTCACTCTATCTCTCAGGTTCTTTCTTATTCCAATCTCTCTTCAACTCATAGAACTTATTCTACTGCTCTTGATTCCTTGAATGAACCACAAACATACCAACAAGCTGTCAAACATACCTGTTGGAGAGATGCCATGCAGGTAGAACTACAAGCTTTACAGGATAATTTGACTTGGGAACTAACTAATCTTCCTCCTGGGAAACATGCCATAGGCTGCAGATGGGTGTACAAGGTTAAGCTTAAAGCCGATGGTACACTTGATAGATACAAAGCAATATTAGTGGCTAAGGGCTATACCCAGCAAGAAGGTATAGATTATCTAGATACTTTCTCACCAGTAGCTAAAATGAGTACAATCCGTATGCTACTTGCTTTGGCTGCAGCTAAGAATTGGTTTTTGGAACAATTAGATATCAATAATGCCTTCATTCATGGAGACTTGCATAAGGAGGTCTACATCCATGAGTTTGCCACCTGGTTTTCCATCTTCTAAACCAAACCAAGTCTGTAAATTATTGAAATCCATGTATGGGCTTAAACAATCCAGCAGGCAGTGGAATGCAAAACTTACTAGTCTCTTTTTGCAATCTGGTTTCTCTCAAGCATCTTCAGATCCTTCTCTGTTTGTAAAGAATTCTTTCATGGCACTCCTTGTCTACGTAGATGATGTGATCCTTACAGGAGATAATTTTCCTCATATACTCTCCATCAAACAACTGTTGCATGATCAATTTAAGATAAAAAACCTTGGTCCTTTAAAATATTTTTTGGGGATAGAGGTTGCTCGATCTTCTGCTGGGATCAACATTTCACAATGTAAATATGCCTTAGAGATATTATTTGAAACAGGTTTCTTGTCATGTAAATCTGTTTCCTCTCCTATGTCACCTGCTACTAAGTTACACAGCAATGACAGTGAACTTCTCGAAGATATCACTACCTATCGGAGATTGATTGGCAAATTTCAATACCTTACTTCCTTGAGGCCTGATATAATGCATATCACCCAGAAGCTTTCCCAGTTTCTTAACAAACCAACCCAACAGCAGCTTGTTACTGCTCATCGAGTACTTAGATACCTTAAAGGTGCACTTGGCCAAGGGTTATTTTTCCCAGCTCATTCCGACTTCAAACTCAAAGCATTTTCTGACTCTGTTTGGGCTTCTTGTATGGATTCTAGGAAGTCAGTTATAGAATATTGCATTTTTCTTATATCTTCTCTTATCACTTGGCTATCCAAGAAACAAACCACAGTTTCCAAGTCTTCCTCTGAAGCTGAGTACAAAGCTTTAGCTTCCACTACCTATGAGCTTCAATGGCTACTTTATCTGTTGAGAGATCTCTATATTTCCTATCCTACTCCTGCTCTACTGTTTTGTGATAATCAGTCTGCTGTGCATATTGCCAAGAACCCAATCTTTCATGAATGCACCAAACACCTTAATATTGACTGCCACATAGTCAGAGAAAAACTTCAAGCTGGTATTATTCATTTGCTCCCAGTCAAATCTACAGATCAGTTAGCTGACTTATTCTCTAAAGCATCACATCCCACTGTGTTTCATTCATTCCTATCCAAGCTGGGAGTACAAAATCTATACTCTCCAGCTTGCGCGAAAGGGGGGAAAGGTATCACAGCAATTACCCAAATCACCAAGAGATGACTTACCCAAAGACACACCAAGTGACACCTCGCCAAGTAATAGATCGCCAACCAACAGACAGCCAATTTCTACAGTTGTAGAACCTTCCACCAACAGTAGTGTAAGTTCAGGAAGTTTAGCACAGTACCAACAACCACCAGAAGCTTCGTAGTTTTCACCCTCCACTATCTCTAGAATTGTAATTAGCAAATTCATAAGAGTTAGTTATTATTTTCAACTTTCCAAGAGAATCTTTCTATTTCCATTACTTGTATATAAACCCGATCACTTAAGCAAAATAATACAAGTGATTTTTCCCTTTCTCGAGCATATGTAGCTTTGAATTTTATCTCTCGAGTATTTGTAATATAAAAAGTAAAAGTAGGAACTTAGAGAGGAAGAGCTATTGGATTTGGTGGTACAGCGAGAGGCTTCAACAAATAGAGAAGATTTCATTGGTTTTGTGCAATTTACAATATACATATGGCTGAACTCAGTTCCACCCATAAAATAAGGATTTTAACGGTCTTCGAAATTCCAAGAACTGAGAGGAAGGGAGTTGCGATCATCCCCGTCGAGGCTTGCATCGACAATTTGCATTGTAGAATTTTGATAAGAAATTTCTTGGATAGAGAATTTCCTATTTTTCATAGTTAAAGTAGTGCGGTTGTTATTCTCATAATCCAATTCAAGCCTAGGGTTACCACAGTTGCGAGGCTGGGATTTTAATCGGAATGGATAACTGATATTTAAGTTTCTACAAAAAGCAGAGCCGCAGTGTGATAACTGTAAATTTTCCATTTACTGAAAATAAATATTGGAGAAAATAAATATTGGAAATAAATAAATAAATAAATAAAATTATGAGAATGGGATATTGGTGAAAATCTCGAGAATTGAGGAAGTGATAAATCGAGAAATACGAGTGAAGGAAAATAAAATTGGAATTATGGAAAATAATGGAAAGAGGAGATTTAATTTGGATAAATGGGAATCCAAATTAAATAAGAAAAGGAGAAATATATTTATATAATTATAAATTATATAAATGTATTTTTATACAAATACATATGTATTGATATACTATATAGTATATATTAATATACAGAGGTATATATATAGATATATATACAATTGTATAAATTTAAATAATACATATGTATGTAAATATGACATTTTATATATACATATAAATATATACATATATAAGAAAAATAAATGTAATTTACTTTAAAGTTATATATATATATATATATATTGTAAGTACAATATATATTTTATTAATACATTTATATAGATATATATAAATGTTATTTAATTTAAAGTATATGAAAATATACATTTTCTATGTGTAAAAATATATATTATTAATATATAATATATATTATATAATATATAGTACAAAGTATTATATAATAAATAATATTATTATATTTATAATATAGTTATAAATATAATTAAAATTAAAATATAATACAAAAAAAAGGGGGAAGAATCGGGAAAATCTCGATTCTTCTTCCCAGGCGAGCCGACCTCGTCGGCTGACAGAGGGGAAAGAGAAGGGAGAAAGGGGTGTCGTCGACGAGCGGAAAAGGAAGAAGGAGGGTGACAGGCGCAGCCCGAGGCAGAAGAAAGGAAAGAAACAGAGGCGAAACCGGCGGAGAAAGCCGAAGGGAAAGGAGGAAGGAAACGGTGGTGCCGGCCGGTCTTGGCACCACCACCGCCACTCGAACCTCGACGGAGGTGAGGGGAAGGAAAAGGAGGCCACCGGTGAGGCCAACGACGGCGGAGGAAGGCCGAAGGAGGAGGAGAGAAACCGAGCCAAAAATCGAGTAGATCCGCCACCTTGCCGCCGATCTAGACCGAACGGAGGCCAGATCCAAACTCGCCGTGGTGCCGGCCAACTAAGGGGCCACCGAACCGCTGGAGAATTGGCCGCCGGAGGAGAACCGGCCGTGGAGGAGATCTGGCCGGTTTGAATGGCCTGAACCGGCCAGGAAAAGAAAGGAAGAAAAAAAAAGGAAAAAGGAAAAAGAAAAAGAAAAGAGGAAAAAGAAGAAAGAGGAAAAGAAAAGGAATTCCGAAAATTTGGAAAATTCTCAAGAATTCGGGAATTACGGGAAATCCCGAGAATTACGGGAATCGGTAAGAAATCCAGGAAAGTGTTAAATTATCTAAATAAATTATTTATTTAAATAATTATGGAAAAATTCTAAATGTTAGAATTTTAATTTCCAGAAAATTCCCTCGATAACCGAGCCGATGGAATCGGGCGAGGTGAACATGGGCGCGACCTTCGAGAGGCAGTCGCCGACCCGAGACAGGTAAGGGAGGCATGTGTAACCTGTAAGGATATTCAGTATCATGTTTTAAATATGCATTTAATTTTATAAATGCTGTTGAAAATGATTGGTTGGAAAGTTGTGGTGATTTACCGGTTGAAAATATAAACTGTATTTTCCGTGTAGGAGGCTAGCCAATCGGCAGCCGTTATACTGCCGAAAAATCTTAGAAAATTACTGAAAATCATAATAAATGATTTTACATTACGAGAAACGATTTTCAACACGAAAATCGTGAAATCGATTAGTTTTCATAAAACATGAATATACTTATAATTAATTTTAAAATATTCATGTTTTTGAAAATGGTGAAAAAGATCACCTAAATTTATCTCGATGGGTGATATTTCACGTGAAACGAGGTGAAAAATGAAAAGAACCAAAGTGAATATTTTAATAATATTTCTCAAAATATTCACTTGATTTTATAAATAACCTTTATGGGTTCAATTGTGAAAATAAGTGTTTATAGAAAATTCCATAAAGGTAATTAAAGGTGGAAAACAGTGTTTTGAGACTAAAAGGTCTCTGCATGTGTTTACAGAGAAAACATGGGACGGGAGTGTTGATTTAGAAAATAAATATTTTAATTTTCCATAAATCATAAAAATAATTGATTTGAATCCCGATAACTTTGAAAATCATGCTTTCGATAGAAAGCACGGAAAAACGTGCGTATATGTTTTACGGGGAAAAAGGACAGTTATGACCTTTTATATTTTACAGTGATTATTTTATAAACTGTTTTCACTGTATGGAAAATGTGATTTATACTGTTCTATAATGTTTAGAACATTTTCGGGAATGATGACCCCAGTATAAATATTTTATAAATTGTTATTCATAAGATGAAAATATTTTCCTTATGAATATTTGTGGATTGATTGAACTTATATTCAGTGAAATTGATTTCATAAATGGGGTTTATATCACGTGTTTACTGTTTTGAGACTGTTAGGCCCCAGATCATGCTCACGTGTCACGTGTTAGTGCTGATAGATACTGATCCTATTATCAGCGTCCCAGTGGACACCTGATCAGTGCACACTGTGGACCCTATAGACTATGGCCATAGATCTCATGTGTTTCGCCTATTTGGGATGATATTATAGCATGATACATTTAGGGTGTTGCCTGGTCTCCATGATACTGAAATGAAAGCTACCGTATACTGTTTACTGAATTGGTAGCTACTGTTTACTGTTTACTGACTGAACTGTATCAAGATACTGTTTTACTGATTTGCAAGATACTGTTTTACCGAGTGGTACTGTATTGAATATTACTGTTTTACTGAACTGTCACGTGTTTTAAAACATACTGAAGTGAAGAGAAACAAATGGTTTACTCTATGGAAAATGAATATTAAATCGTTTTGAGAACAATTTATATAGTACTCTCTACAGTTGCTTCTAGGTTCGGGGACAAGACAGGTATTTCAAAATACCTGCTTTACTCCGTCCGGATCCCTAGCCGACTGTAGTATCCTTCCTACATGTGAGCCTAAAGCCTCTAGGAAGATTTAAAGAAAGTGAAAAAAATTATTTTCAGCATATAGGTAGCTAAATATCAAGTGTTGCATATAACTCTCTTACTGAGCCGTGGTTTGCTCACTCCCCAATATTAACATTTCAGATTTTCGACGACTAAGAGATCTGACATACGAGCATTTCGGCTGTGCATTTGGGGACATTGCGACAGCTCGATTTATAATATGAGGTATGATCATTTATTTTCTGTATTTAGACTTACTTTCAGTACTGCTTTCTTGAGAATTAAGATAGGGGATGTAATTCATATTACAATTTTATACGAAATTGTTTAATAGTAAATGAAAAAGTGAAGTATCATAGACAGCCCAACCGGATAAGTTGTATAGAAATACGTGAAAAATGTGATCACGGGATGTGACAGATTTAATGGTATTAGAGCATGGTTGGCCTGATGTCTATGAATACTTTTGGAAGGAAAAGTGTTAAACATCCCCGGTAGTACTGTGTCGTCTAAATACATAGAGAAAATAAATGATTGTAAACTGAGTATAATGATTTAAAGGGAGTGAGAAAGTATAAATTGACAATGTTAAAGAAATAATAGGCTCAGAAATTACCAGAATGTTGGTGATCTTATAATCTAAATGAAGGCCTATTCGGTAAAGAACCGAAAGGACTCGGTGAGGGCCCCACTAGTACCTTTCGGTCCGGATCGAACTGAGACCTGAAAGTGATGATATAAACGAGGGGAATGACATATCATTATTAAATAGACTTTAAGATCACTGATTAAGGGTAATTTAAAGAGAGAAAATTTTTGGCCAAAAATGACCAAAATACCCCTGACTCCAAAATTTTACAGGGAGTTAAAATAATCCAACAGAGGTTGAAATTGATTGATCTGACAGAGAAATTGATGATATAGAGCTGCATTACAAGCAAATTAATCCAATTATGGATTCCAGTGGATTATTCTGTCAAAATCGAATGAGATCTCAAATTGCTGATATTAGTATGAGAAAAGGTACTATTAGCACAAAGATATTAAAATCCTTGATTTAAAGGTATATTGAGGAAAGAAAAAACTAAATGTCGAAATGACGAAAATGCCCCTATGTTGGGCGATGTTTGGAATAGTGATAAAACCAAGCTGAATTGGAATCCATTGATAGTAATGGAGTTATTAATGGCATAGAGGAGATGATATGAACATAACGATCCCTATTATTGATTCCACTTACACGTAGCGTATGGACACGAATTGTGAGTGACCTAGTGAACAGACTGGGCCTCACGATAGATCCTTGAGGGGGCTAGTGTGCTCGCCAAAAGAGGACGGTATAGATATGTACAGGCGGATGGCGGACGGGCCGGGGCCTTACACGGTGCGATCCAATAAGTGTATAGTGGAATGTCATTAGATGATTGACACGGTTATAGACTGTAAGGGGCGGAATTCAAGGTGTATTGAATTATTAGGGATCATTAGATATTATGAAAAGTGAAATGAATACAGAAAATGACTGAGAAAGTGAATAGTACAAATAATAAAATTAAGGTGGATAATATTTCAAAATGATTTGAATATTAAATGTTTTTACCTTGAGGATATATAGTGAAAATGATAGGACATGAGATGAAATGTCCGAACTAATAAGAGATGTGTGACTAAAGAAAGTATCGGATGTGATTCCCGATAAATTTTTCAGAGTTATATAGATTAGAGAAATCAAACTAACATTGATTCGATTGGTTATATGGAAACCTAATTTTAAACTTATATCAGAGAATATAGAAAGAATCCAAAAAGCTTAAGAAAATAACTATGGAAAATGTGTGAATAATGAAATTCACGTGTAAAAGTGTGATTGATGAAAATACAGATAATGTAACTTGAGGTTAATGAAGTTATCTGTATAAGTGTAAATGAGAAAAGCATAGATGACTCTGATAAGTAGATGAATTAAAAGGATATAGTAAATTCTTACTATTTCATAAAGTTCTTGTGAAGAACAAATATTCATCTACGTGAAAATGGACGCTTTATTGATTTGATCAGAGATACATGAGGAGTTCATAAGACTAGTCTCGGTATAAAGCGTCATTTGAGAAAAGTTGAAGACTAAGGTCCATGAAATAATGTTTAGAACTCGATGAAATTTTACGAGTTCCTATTAAGGTTTCAAGGTTAATGAATTACCTTGTGAGGTATATAAACCTAAGAAGTGAGGTATCGAAATAGTTAAGGATACAAATGGAACAGGAGCAGCATTATGATATATAATCCTTTAAACTCTTAGAGATTGTGGACTTATGTTAAGATTGGCGAATAAAAGACTTGGCTAGACAGTATCTCTTTCTGGGATATCTGAACTCGAGATGACAGAATGATAGTGAATCTGTCCATGATAGAGAGATAATGATCAAGATACGAAAATAATGAGTCTAGCTAGATACTAATGCCAATATATAAAAGAGTTATGGGATTAGCTACTCTACTAATGGATATAATGAAAGAAACTAAAGTCGGTAAATGGATAAGTGGGAAGAGAAGATGGTATGCAAAATGTTAAGAGATTATACTGTACAACACCATACCACTTGAGAAAACCGACTGAAATGATGAGAGTGAAAATACGGAAATGAAATAAGAAAGTATGTAGAATGATGAGAAGGGAACACCAATATGAAATAGTTCCCGAAATTAAGACTGAAAGTAATTTCATGTTGGTTATCACATGACTGTGGCTAAATGTAAAAACAAGCCAGATTTGATAAGTGAGAATAATAGTACTCAAAGGAGTAAGATAAATGATATATATTATTTTACTGCCGGTATATAAATGGAAAATGATTATACATATAATCACCTTGAAATGATAAAAATGGTGGAATTGTATAGATAATGTGGTGATCAAAAGGATAAATTGAGTAATGTTGAATATATCATAAGAATAAGAGATGTAAAGATCATACTACATGAAGAGAACAAGATTGCCTCATGAATTATGACTGTAAGAGATGATCCACAGTAAAGTCGGCAAGTGAGATGCAGCCTTGGTGGAATAAATATGAAAATGAATATTGTGGACAATAAAGAGTCCAAAAGAGAAATGATGATATGGAAGTGATTAAAGATTGAAGATCTGAATAGAATCATTTTTCATTATCAGACTCTTAGATTCTCTAGTGCCATAGTTGAAGTATGAGTGTGAAATGGTGTGAAAATATGTATACAATTCCAGTAAGCATTACATGTGATGGGAGTCGTTGAGATGTCATATGCTTAATGAAAATAGCAAAGGGCATTGAGATCCCAAGTGTACTGATAGCACTGCTCCGTACTGATGAAAATGCTCGAGCGTAATACGTGGACGCTTGAGGATATATTGAGAGAGCGAGTGCACTAGATGTGGAAGCTGCTGGTAGAATTACATACAACTTATTCACATGTGAAATTAATAGTTTTCAAACTATAACGACTTGGCACCAACTGAGAAAAAGTGATAATGAACAGCATAGATTAGCGGTGATATGAAAAATAGTGTGAATAGACTTTTATGTAAAAGAGAAATGAAATTAATAACTCCCAATTGGTAAGAAATCTTATGGGAGTATAGAGGTATGATGAAAGACGATATATAGTGATCTAAAGTACTGTTGATGTTGAAAGTGTACTGGCAGTATTACTTGGAGGATGACCAAGAGGTCAGAAGTCGTAAGTATACGACATATACCACCTTTGGACTTAAGTTAAATTCGGAGGACCGAATTTCTTAAGGTGGGGAGAATGTGATAACCGTAAATTTTCCATTTACTGGAAATAAATATTGGAGAAAATAAATATTGGAAATAAATAAATAAATAAAATTATGAGAACGGGATATTGGTGAAAATCTCGAGAATTGAGGAAGTGATAAATCGAGAAATACGAGTGAAGGAAAATAAAATTGGAATTATGGAAAATAATGGAAAGAGGAGATTTAATTTGGATAAATGGGAATCCAAATTAAATAAGAAAAGGAGAAATATATTTATATAATTATAAATTATATAAATGTATTTTTATACAAATACATATGTATTGATATACTATATAGTATATATTAAAATACAGAGGTATATATATAAATATATATACTATTGTATAAATTTAAATAATACATATGTATGTAAATATGACATTTTATGTATAGATATAAATATATACATATATAAGAAAAATAAATGTAATTTACTTTAAAGTTATATATATATATATATATATTGTAAGTACAATATATATTTTATTAATACATTTATATAGATATATATAAATGTTATTTAATTTAAAGTATATGAAAATATACATTTTCTATGTGTAAAAATATATATTATTAATATATAATATATATTTATATAATATATAGTACAAAGTACTATATAATAAAATAATATTATTATATTTATAATATAGTTATAAATATAATTAAAATTAAAATATAATACAAAAAAAAGGGAAAGAATCGGGAAAATCCCGATTCTTCTTCCCAGGCGAGCCGACCTCGTCGGCCGGCAGAGGGGAAAGAGAAGGGAGAAAGGGGTGTCGTCGGCGAGCGAAAAAGGAAGAAGGAGGGTGATCGGCGCAGCCTGAGGCGGAAGAAAGGAAAGAAACAGAGGCGAAACCGGCGGAGAAAGCCGAAGGGAAAGGAGGAAGGAAACGGCGGTGCCGGCCGGTCTTGGCACCACCACCGCCACTCGAACCTCGACGAAGGTGAGGGGAAGGAAAAGGAGGCCACCGGTGAGGCCAACGACAGCGGAGGAAGGCCGAAGGAGGAGGAGAGAAACCGAGCCAAAAATAGAGTAGATCCGCCGCCTTGCCGCCGATCCAGACCGAACGGAGGCCAGATCCAAACTCGCTGTGGTGCCGGCCAACTGAGGGGCCACCGAACCGCCGGAGAATCGACCGCCGGAGGAGAACCAGCCGTGGAGGAGATCTGACCCGTTTGAATGGCCTGAACCGGCCAGGAAAAGAAAGGAAGAAAAAAAAAGGAAAAAGAAAAAAGAAAAAGAAAGAAAAGAGGAAAAAGAAGAAAGAGGAAAAGAAAAAGAATTCCGAGAATTTGAAAAATTCCCAAGAATTCGGGAATTACGGGAAATCCCGAGAATTCAGGAATTACGGGAAATCCCAGGAATTACGGGAATCGATAAGAAATCCCGGAAAGTGTTAAATTATCTAAATAAATTATTTATTTAAATAATTATGGAAAAATTCTAAATGTTAGAATTTTAATTTCCAGAAAATTCTCTCGATAACCGAGCCGATGGAATCGGGCGAGGTGAACACGGGCGCGACCTTCGAGAGGCAGTCGCCGACCCGAGACAAGTAAGGGAGGCATGTGTAGCCTGTAAGGATATTCAGTATCATGTTTTAAATATGCATTTAATTTTATAAATGTTGTTGACAATGATTGGTTGGAAAGTTGTGGTGATTTACCGGTTGAAAATATAAACTGTATTTTCCGTGCAGGAGGCTAGCCAATCGGCAGCCGTTATACTGCCGAAAAATCTTAGAAAATTACTGAAAATCATATTAAATGATTTTACATTACGAGAAACGATTTTTAACACGAAAATCGAAAAATCGATTAGTTTTCATAAAACATGAATATACTTATAATTAATTTTAAAATATTCATGTTTTTGAAAATGGTGAAAAAGATCACCTAAATTTATCTCGATAGGTGATATTTCACGTGAAACAAGGTGAAAAATGAAAAGAACCAAAGTGAATATTTTAATAATATTTTTCTAAATATTCACTTGATTTTATAAATAACTTTTATGGGTTCAATTGTGAAAATAAGTGTTTATAGAAAATTCCATAAAGGTAATTAAAGGTGGAAAACAGTATTTTGAGACTAAAAGATCTCTGCATGTGTTTACAGAGAAAACATGGGACGGGAGTGTTGATTTGGAAAATAAATATTTTAATTTTCCATAAATCATAAAAATAATTGATTTGAATCCCGATAACTTTGAAAATCATGTTTTCGATAGAAAGCACGGAAAAACGTGCGTATATGTTTTACGGGGAAAAAGGACAGTTATGACCTTTTATATTTTACAGTGATTATTTTATAAACTATTTTCACTGTATGGAAAATGTGATTTATACTGTTCTATAATGTTTAGAACATTTTCGGGAATGATGACCCCAGTATAAATATTTTATATATTGTTATTCATAAGATGAAAATATTTTCCTTTTGAATATTTGTGGATTGATTGAACTTATTTCAGTGAAATTAATTTCATAAATGGGGTTTATATCACGTGTTTACTGTTTTGAGACTGTTAGGCCCCAGATCATGCTCACGTGTCACGTGATAGATACTGATCCTATTATCAGCGTCCCAGTGGACACCTGATCAGTGCACACTGTGGACCCCATACACTATGGCCATAGATCTCATGTGTTTCCCCTATTTGGGATGATATTATAGCATGATACATTTAGGGTGTTTGCCTGGTCTCCATGATACTGAAATGAAAGCTAACTGTTTACTGAATTGGTAGCTGTTTACTGACTGAACTGTATCAAGATACTGTTTTACTGATTTGCAAGATACTGTTTTACCGAGTGGTACTGTATTGAATATTACTGTTTTACTGAACTGTCACGTGTTTTAAAACATACTGAAGTGAAGAGAAACAAATGGTTTACTCTATGGAAAACGAATATTAAATCGTTTTGAGAACAATTTATATAGTACTCTCTACAGTTGCTTCTAGGTTCCGGGACAAGACAGGTATTTCAAAATACCTGCCTTACTCCGTCCGGATCCCTAGCCGACTGTAGTATCCTTCCTACATGTGAGCCTAGAGCCTCTAGGAAGATTTAAAGAAAGCGAAAAAAAATTATTTTCAGCATATAGGTAGCTGAATATCAAGTGTTGCATATAACTCTCTTACTAAGCCGTGGTTTGCTCACTCCCCAATATTAACATTTCAGATTTTCGAGGACTAAGAGATTTGACATACGAGCATTTCGGCTGTGCATTTAGGGACATTGCGACAGCTCGATTTATAATATGAGGTATGGTCATTTATTTTATGTATTTAGACTTACTTTCAGTACTACTTTCTTGAGAATTAAGATAGGGGATGTAATTCATATTACAATTTTATACGAAATTGTTTAATAGTAAATGAAAAAGTGAAGTATCACAGACAGCCCAACCGGTAAGTTGTATAAAAATACGTGAAAAATGTGGTCATGGGATGTGACACGCAGCCCTCGTTTCGATGCCTAGCGAGGCAAGCACCCGAGAATAGAATTAGAAATAAAGAAAAAGTGGCCATGAGGCCAAGCAGTGGAAGTTTTGCTTTTAATTTTGGCATGTTAAAATTTTGGTTAGAAAAGAAGAACGAGTATGGGGCTGCTAACTAGTCAAGGAAGTATATCCCACTGGTAATATATGAAGTGTTAGAGTATGCCCTACAATTAATTGGATTTGGATTAAGTAATTTTAAAAGGCCAAAGAGACCCAATTTAGTTGGACTACGGCTAAGGCCTTTTTAGGGTTTTGTTAAGAGACACTATAAAAATAACATTAAATCTAAAAGTTAGACAACATATTTTTTATAGCCACTTTGCCTCTTAGAGCTTGCACTCGTAGGAAACAATTCCATTCCTCCTCCCTTTGCTTCCAATCACACCTTGTCTCAGGCAAAGGTCTTGTTTTGCATCCTACTCGTGTGGATACTGTTAGAGGGCTTCTCTCATCTAGGAGTCTTGAGTTAACGATAAATCGATGGTTATTCGTGGGTATATTCAAAATTTGAATATTCTTACACGAGTGACACCAAAAAGGTTAGATTTTATTCCGAAAGCAATCTTGTTGCATGATCATAGTGATTTTGGTTTTGTTGTTTTTAATCTGCTGCTTATTTTTATGTATGATATGATAAATCGAGACAACGAAACCTTACATGAAGGCAATCAAAGGTTGCAAGCTTATGCTAAATTGGGGACAGAAGATTTTAACCAGTCAATTAGTCAAGCTTTGGGAAATTTTTAACGACTTTTTTTTCAGAAGACAACTTCATATCTTTTATTTTGTATAACCATTTATCAATTAAACAATTAAGTTTTTATTATAATCCTATTAAGATACAACCTTGAGAGTGTCATTGTAGATAAAGATTAGGATTATAAAAGCAAAAGAACTAGCTACCAGATAACCATCATATTTAAATGGAAATTTATACAATAAGATCAAAATTTTTTTTTTACTATAAAGATAACATAAACACACGATAATAAATGTAAATTTAATGTCAATAAACGTAAAATTTGTTAAAAAAATCGTAAAGATATTAAAATAAACATAAAATTAATTTTAATAATCGTGAACACATGATGATAAATATAAACTCATAAAAATAATTTATTTACTCTAATTTTAAGTTTATTCTCATTTATTTAAGTCAAGGGAGTATAAAGATATCGAAATATTTTTTCTTACTTGAAAGAAAAGAAGGCCTTGTTTCAAAAGTTTTTTTTTTTATACAGTTTCAAAAGTCCTTTTCTAGACTTCAATGGGTTAGGAGAATTTTATCACAACTGGTAACCTACCTGAACTACTACGTTGCAATCTAAAAATTAAAAATTAATTTTGTATGCTTCTAATTTTTTGGTCAGTTGATAAAAAATATTAAAAATTAATTTTATGCTTATAATTTTTTTGTTGAATCATTAAAAAAATTTGTGACATATTATACTACTTAAGTTTTAATTCAACTGATCTTTTCTTTCATTATCAATTATAAAAAAAATATTTTTATATTTATTTATTAAATTATTTAAAATTTTTTAAAGAGATATATTTATCTCATTTTGAAATTTGGACTCAAAAATTTTTAATAAAAATTATTTTGCAAAATATCTGTATTCCCTCAAATATTTAATCATTCGAAATTATTATTTATTATATTTATAATTAGTAATATTTATTTGATAGAATATGTGTGTGTGTGTGTATATATATAATCTTCTTATTATTTTTATTAATTTTCATTTATCTAACAAACTAAAAAAACTTCTTAATTTTAGTAGTAATTAATTATTATTTTTAAGATAATTCGAAATTATTTTTTATTAAAATAAATTCTAAGAACTTCCTTGCATTTTAGTAAAGTTGATTTTATGATTCTTCAACTTAATAAATTCTAAAATGATTTTCATCATTGGAGATTTTTTAAATAATGATTTTTATTATTAACTTTAAAAATTAAAATATATATCTAAAAGGTAAATATGTTTGTAAAAAGAGTTAAATAAAATTAAACTACTCATATGTTTTATTGACCTTGTTTACTTAAAATGAATTACAATAGATGTATTAGTATCATATACATGATGTTTAAGAATCTATAGAGATTTATTTTTATTTGTTAAAACAAAATTATGCAAATATATCTCTCCAAAACAAACTCTTAACTCATATTTTCACAAAAAAAAAAAAATATCAAAACATTGCTCTAACTTGTAAAGTAGACGTTAATTCTAAAGGAAATTCATTTAATATATAGGTATAGATTTTTTTTGTTAATTAATAAGTGTAAATATATTATTTTTTCTTATTTTTATTTTTTTGTTTTCAAAAATATTTTTGTTCAAATTTATAAAAGAATCAAATTCATCCTAAATTATATTATTTTTAATATAAAAATTTAAAAAGACAAACAACCAAGAATGAAATAAAAAATTAGAAATAATATAAATGATACAAAACTCATAACATTTTTAACTCATAAAAGTCACTACGACTCCTTTCATAAAGAATTGACACGTGTCAATCAATAATCCTACAAGGAGATTCTTTTTATAAATTGTATAGATTGTTTTTAAGATAATTCTAAATTTTTTTTATTGAAATAAATTCTAAAAACTTCTTTACATTTTAGTAAAGTTGATAATATGATTCTTCAACTTAATAAATTCTAAAATCATTTTTATCATTGGATATTTTTTAAATAATGATTTTTATTATTAACTTTAAAAATTAAAATATATATCTAAAAAGCAAATATGTTTGTAAAAAGAGTGAAATAATATTACGACCCGAAAGCTGTGACTTGCACTTGACATTTATATTTATTCCACTTAGTAAAATTACGAATTTAGTCTTTTTCCTTTTCATTTTACGATTTATATTCGTTATCAGTATAGTCACTAAACCATTGCCATTCATTCTTTAATTCAATTATGATTTAAATTACTTTCTAAAATAGGGGAAAATCATTTATAATCCATAACATACTATTTCATAGAAATAGATTTAAAATATCCTCCCTTATATTTTGAAATTTCCCCAATTAAATACTTACAAATTATCACAATGCAACATAATATTTCCCACAATCCACATTATATTTACGAAATAGGGATCATCTCAATAGTCCTAGTATCCACAACTAATCACCACATACACATCATATAGTATCAGAATATTATATCGACTACTCATTATCCTAGTTTACATCTCATCCTATAGTACTATACAGAAATTGCTTGAAAATAAAAGCATATATGAGAGAAGTATTACAATACCAAATATTCAATAACGAGGATTTTGAAAGTCGACACACTATTAAATCTCTAGAACTGTCTAAAGTGTCCCTTAAATCAATATAAAAAATAGTTTTCGTTTAATGAGTGAGGGCTCACTAAGTTATTTATATAAGTGCAAAAGTAGAATTTGCACTGTTCTAAATGCAATGCATTAACCTACAAGTTTGCAATCATAATTTACCATTTCAATCGATAACATCTCATATTTATAACAAGATCATGTCCTAAGGACTTTAGGTGAGCGACGGCTTTGGAGTATCGATGGAAGGGAATTTGAAGAAGTACCACATTATCTTCATTCCCGACATCTGTCTATCACTCAGACCTTTAAATAAATCAATTTAATCACTTTTAATCTTCTTGTCCTTATACTACGATGCACCGTACAACAATGCATTATGTATAATTTGAATATCATATACTATTAATCCATACATCAATCTCATATTATATCATATCTTAATTGAACACTATGTTCGGATGCAATATCATATCAAGTCACTTTACTTTTAACAATTATACTCTTATATTTTATCAAATCATATCACTTTTCATATGGAAAATCATGATCATAGGTAGTGTAAAGCCATAATACTCTTCATATAAATCTTATGTTCATGTACAGTGTAATGTCATGATATCATGTAGATAGAATGTCATTATATCATAACTCAGTGTGCAAAACTTATGCAAGCTTTACTGTATAAAATGGCCATCATTTCAAATCACATCACATATACTTTTAGAGCATGTTCAAAACATGTAAATTCTCAATTCATTTCGTGTTTACTTTTAAGACATGGTTAGAACATGTACAATTTGCAAATTATATCACTTACAATTTTAAGGCATGTCTAAAAAATACATGTAATATCTTAAAACATTTCATATTCACTTTTAGAGCATGTCTAAAACATGTACAGTCTCAAAACATTTATCATATACTGTAATACCATGTCAAGTCTAGAGTTAATATCAAATAAAACTGTACTTTAAACCGCATATCATATCACGTTCAAGACTAGGCTGAATCCCTAATACTCTATCAATAAAAACTTAGTTCACTGTAGCTAGCAGTGAGAAATCATGTCATTGTCCCCTGGAAACCAACTAGGGTGTATCTATGGCCATACCCCTCATGTCTCTCAGCCCCACTGACTAGGTGTGACTGAACCATGTCCATGACTATTGTCAGATACACATCTTTGCCTAATGAATAATCTCCAATTAGGTCGTTTTCACTATGCTTTATTGAGTTTAACTCTCTTGAGGTGCTTATAGTCTCATGAAACATTCAATTATAAACCTTTAACTTCAATAACTCAAAATCGTATAAAGGATACATCACTTTTCTTTTAAATCATTTGTGTAGACATTTATGTCATGTATTCTTTTTTTTTTTCAAAATGGTTCGAGTAAATGTTTAGGTATGCAGATGCAACATTTCTAAATCTTAAGTCTTAAGCGATGCATGCTTAAAACCAATGTAGGTGAAAACTTGAGCTCAAAACAATTTAGTATAATAATCATGCAATGCATCAATGTAATATTCTTTGACATGGTGCTAACAATAGTACCAACTCCTCAATAAATCGTCTCTCTCAAAGCTCATTAGTATAGCATCTATAACAAGCTTAATATCATTAACGCATAACATCTCCTTCAACTCAATCCATAATGTTGTATATTCACATATCACATACAACACATGGCCACCATGCCTTCCTTAGGCAACAGGAACACACAATATATATACTTTTACACAAGCATATCATCCATCAAGTCCACAAGGTATTATAATCTAATTTTTCTCAATTTCATTACCACAATCCACCATAGCCTTAGCTACCATGTCACACATATCAAATGAAACATCTTTCATTATTGTCTCGCAATACAGTAAAGTTTCCTTCATCTCAATTATTCAATCCATAATCATAAGCCACATTGTATTCATAATATATTCCAATCCACTAATATCACATTGATGCAAATAAACCATTTACATAACCCATATCATCAACTATAAAAACCATATTATCCATACTACTTTCACAAAGTACTTTAAATTATATTTCTGTAATTATCTAATCTCACTATAAGCATTATATTTTATTTTTTTTAATCATTTTGATCATACTACTATAATTGACCACTCACCATGCTAGCCTTTACCATACTTCATACGTTAATCATTTACTTTCCAACAACCATCTAACCATTATTCCAATATCAATTCATAAGTATACTATCAATATTATAATTGCAACGTCTGGAATTAGAAAATTCTGAACTAAAATTTTCCTTATTACTTCTATCTCCCTGTTTCAATTATTCAATATCAATCGGTTTGCATTCGGTGTCAATGTAAGTTCGATTTTATAATTCTCATTGCCAGTAAATTATTAAATCATTAAATTTATTAAAACATAAATAATAAACAAGAATTAGTAATAAAACTATAAAATAATATTTATAATTTCTGTTTATAACAACTAAATCCCACGATTTATATACATACTTTACCTACAACTGCTGTGCAAATACATGTTTGAATATAAATATAAAATTCTAAATGTACCTGGTTACTAGATATTCCATACTTCTAGAAGTTTTCCTTAACTAACTTGATGCAGTGGTTGTCACGCACTTTCTAATGAGCTATCTAGAATGGGGAGTAAGGGGTGAGCTTTGGGAAAGCTTAGTAAGAAACATATATAAAAGTTACACTATATGCAGTTAAACAAAATAAACTTATTTAATGAAACAATATTATATTTTAATAAAACATTGTAGAACTTTTTCAAAATCATGAAAATTTATTGTTTGATGCAGTATAGTAATTCTTTTAAAATCATTAAATGCGATTAATGCATGTCATTTTTTTCAATTAATGCAGTAAACAATTCAATATCGATAAATCGTTCGATATCAATAAACAGTTGAGTATCAATTAACAATTCAGTATCAATAAATAGTTTAATATCAGTAGAGACAGTCACATCCAATAGAATCATGCACAATACAAATAACTCGTAATGAATGGCCATCGTTAATCACTCACAATTTGCATTGGTCAGGCACTCACTACGTAAACCTGTGGGTTTGACCAATAATCCCACAGTCATAAACTTGCGATTTGATCAAAGTCACAGTTGTAGACACCTAATTTTGTCCAAGTTTTACAAATTATTTTGACAAATTTTATTATTTTATTTTTTTTATTATTTTCTTTATTTTCGTTTTTCTTATTTATTTTATTATTATTCATATCCCTATTATTATTAATTTTATTATTATTATATATTTCATATTAACATTTATTATTATTATTATTATTATTTATTTCACATTTCAATTATTATTATTATTATTATTATTATTATTATTATTATTATTATTATTATTGTTATTATTGTTATTATCAGTCTCTGTCACAGTGAAGCATTAAATGCTTCGAATCTACCCAAGATCTGTCGGTTCTTGCCTTTGCCGCCGGCGCCTCATCCTCCAACCCAGATCCAGAAACACCGCGCCGTAAATCCCGTTCCAACAGAAGCCTACCGATTCGGTGATTCTGAAAGGCTAGGGGGGAGCTTCAACATCGTTTAAGAGGACCCAAAGCAAAGGGTTTTTTCTTCTTCTTCTTCGGACAGAGAGGAGAGGACGAAATCCCGAAGCACTCACCACCATCATCACAGATACCCACCAACATCATCACCAACCACTCTCCACCGAAACCCCTAAGCACTCACCGCCATCATCACAGCCACTGCCCGTCACCACCGAAACCTAAGCACCACCACCATCATCACCACCAAGGCCCCCCAAACACCACCACCCAGATCTGGAAAACCCCTAACCCAGATCTAGAAAACCTTAGATCCGAAACCCTCAAAATAACCTAGAGCCCTACCACCCGAACCGGTTCCTGCAAACACACACACACATACCAACAAACCACAAAAACCAAAATCACAACCAGATCTAAAAACCCAAAAAAAATAAAAAATAAAAAAAGAGAAAGGGTTTCGGTTTTCATATCTGTAAGGTTAGAGGAATTTTCGGGATAAACGGAGCTTAGATCGAAGAAGAGGGGGAAGAGTAGAGCACTTTTTGATCCTCGGGGAGACCACCGGCGACCGGCGTACGGCGGCGCACGACGGCCGGCACGGCGGAAGTCACCCGGCAAGGCTAGGAGGCGAGAGGATTGTTTGGAGGGTTTTGGAATTTTTTTTAGTAAAGCCGGTGGAAATGAAGGAATAAAAAAAAAGAGGGCCTTTTATAGAGAGCCAAAACGGTGCGTTTTGAGCCCCTGACCCGCGCGCCAACCCGCGACCCGACCCGAGATCCGCGCGACCCGCGTACCGACCCGCTCCGCTCCCACGCCTGATCCGGCCCGTCTTGGCCTGCTCTGGCCCAATAGCCTTCAAGCCCACCCGTTTGGTATTATTTTCTTCTGTTTTTTTTTTGTTTATTTATTTATCTTGTGATTACTTAATTATTTGTTCTGTTAAATATATTATTTTATGTATTTTAATATATTGGCATAACATTAAAAAATAAATATTTATTTATAAAATTCTCAAAGATTTAATGATCATGAGTTTAATGATGGAATTATAAAAATCATATAGTTTTAAGATAAACACTTAAATAAATAAAATATATATAAATGAAAGAAATGTGTGTGTGTGTATATATATATATATATAGTTCAAAATGTAAAACAAATATATATTTGAAGTGTGTAAAATAGATATAGAAATATAATACATATGTAGAAATATAAATAAAAATACATAAAATAGGTATATAAATTACATATAACCATATAGTCATTTGTGTATAATAATTTTTTTTTCTCAATTTAATATAAAAATCTTTTTAGGAAGTTAGGAAATTTACATAATTTTAAAATGTACATAGGATATATAAAACGTGTAAATAAATAAAATATTTAATTTTTTTTCTTTTATTATTAAACAATTTACCAAAAAAAAATATTTTAAGAAGCTAAAAATAAAATAAATACAAAAGTAAAATAAATAAGTAAAGTAAGCATGAATTCCGACGATGAGATATCGTAGAAGTCACAAGTAGTGATTCTTCGAATATCTCTAGGTGAGAGGAATTTATCGAATGTCGCCAAAAGTATTGGGATATTCGATTTAATTTTTCAATATACAGATTCATGCTTATTTTAAAAATATATAATAATATGTTTTGTAATAAGGATTATCTAGAAAAAAAATACTAATTAAACGGAAATTAATAAATACAAAAGAGGTAATGGAGATAGATAGGAAAAATTAATAAAAGATAAAAGGGATTTTAGAGATATATGAATACAAAATAATTAAACCAATAAAAATAATAATAATAAAATTTCAAAAATGATTAAATTGATCAAATCAATGGTAATAGGATTTTGATAAAAAATGATAACAAAAGGAATTAAGTTAATAAATCCAAATAAATAAAGACAAGAAGTAATGGAGATAAAAAAATTCATAAGAGGTAAAAGCTAATGCCCGATGATGGGATGTTATGGAAGTCACAAGTAGTGATTCCTAACTGATCCTTAGGTAAGAGAAATTTCATTAAATGTTGCCAAAAGTATTGGAATATTTAGAGAGGTTTTTCAATACATAAGCTTTTATCTTAAAAAATATTTAATAATAAATATAAAAATAAAATAAAATAGGATAAACAAAAATAACAAAATAAATAAAATAACAAAATGAAGATAAATAATGAACATGCTAAATAAAAAAGTAAAAATCCATACGCATTGTATGCATAAAGATTAATATTAAAATGAATGGAGTTCGTCCGATGATGGGATGTTATGAAACTCACAAGTAGTGATTTCTTAACTGATCCCTAGGTGAGAAGAGTCATACTAAATGTTACCAGAGTATTTGGATACTTAGTATGATTTTTCAATAATTTATTTTTTATTAAAAATAAAAAAAAATAAGTTTTTTAAGAGAAAATTGAAAAAGGAAATTAATAATAAAAATTAAATTTAATTAAATATTTGTCCGATGATGGGATGTTACGGAAGTCACAAGTAGTGATTCCTAGCTGATCCCTAGGTGAGAAGAGTCATACTAATTGTTGCCAAAAGTATTGGAATATTTAGTATGATTTTTCAATAAATTAATTTTTTTTTGTTTTTTTTGTTTTTGTTTTAAAAATAAAAACAAGTTTTTAAATAGAAAATTAATAATAAATTTTAAGTTTAATGAAATTCTTCCGAGGATGGGATGTCATGAGACTCACAAGTAGTGATTTCTTGATTAATCCCTAGGTGAGAGGAATTAGTTAAATGTTACCAGAGTATTGGGATATTTAGCCAAATTTCTCAATATCAAGAGTTTCATTAATAAAATAAATTTCTTTTAAGTTCCACGTGCATCATGTACTACCTGTTTGCATCATATGCATCCATTTAATTTCGAAGCAAGTGTGAATTTTCCGAGGATGAGATTCTGTAGAAGTCACAAGGAGTGATTCTTTAGAAATCTCTAGGTGAGGAGAATTACTTCGAACGTCGCCAAAAGTATTGGGATATTCGATTTAATATTTCAATAAAAGGGATTCATATTACTTTTAAAATAAAACTTATTTTTAATTATATAATAAAAACTTATTTTAAAATATATAATAACTTTTTATTCAATTACAAAAAATGTGAATCCTCCGAGGATGAGATTCTATAGAAGTCACAAGTAGTGATTCTTTAGAAATCTCTAGGTGAGAAGAATTATTTCAAATGTTGCCAAAAGTATTGGAGTATTTGATTTAATTTTTCAATAAATGGGGTTCATGTTAATTTTCAAAAGAAGTTTCTAAACATACATGTAATAGCAACTTTTAAGCCAATACACGAGTTTTCTAAATAAGCAAATTGGTGTTAAATCAAGACTCTTTTATTAAAATCAAAAGATACCACGTAGTTAGGATGGTACCGTTTTCTAACGGGCGTTATGAGGGTGCTAATCCTTCCTCGTGCGTAACCGTACCCCCGAACCCAATTTTTGTTTCGCAGACCAAAGGATTATCTTTTTAATAAAACTTAATTAATTTTGAGATTTTGTTGAAAAGATAAACGTTTTCAGGTGGCCAATCACACCTAATAAAAAAGATTGGTGGCGACTCCATTTTTGTTTTTAAACGCTTTTTTCGAAAATCGTCGAGCGCGAAGCCGTTACGACAGCTTGGCGACTCCACTGGGGATCTAAGAGGGTCAAGCCATTAATTAACTATGTGGTGTCTTAAATTTTAATCTGATAGTCTTGGTTAACACTTAAGGCTAATTTTTCATTTTGAAACAAATTTCTTTAAAACCAAAAATAATAATCCTTTCATCCATTTTTTTTGAACTTGATTCATTACATTCTTTGTGTGTGAAGGTATTGTAAATAAAGTAGAATATATGCTCATTCATTTTACATACATAAATGCATTGGCATAACATGAGCTCTATACCCGGGCTTTGTCCTCCTTAGGAGGGAGTAAAGTACCTATGCTCTCGTGAGGTAATCACCTCCGCAATGGCAAGCGAAATACTCCCACTCAAATCTGTTCCTTACTAGTCCAGTGTGGACGACAGTAGAGAATGGTTTGGGAACCTGTTAGATGGGTGATACCTCAAACAAGCATATAGTGTTGCGAGGAGACCAACCTAGGATAGAGCCATTTCCACCTTTGAGAGTGACCTTTGATAGGGCATAAATAAGCATTTCATTTTTTATCTGCTTTTATTTCTTTTGTTTATATGTTTTATACACATACTGATTCGTATTTGTTTTCCTGTTTTCTTTTGCATAAAATCACCTTGCATCACATAGTCACATAAGGGGTGTTTTTAGTCATGGCTCTCTTCAACGAGGAATTTTTCACAGAATCCATAGAAAGGTTGGCTTGTTCATCATCCGTGAATGTTCCGTGTGATTCCTATAGAGAAGTGCAAATGTGGTCCGAAAGAGTTCAGCAAGTGAAAGGAGATTGTTTGACTGGAGATTTTGTGTCCCCACTACCGCAAGAGGTGAATTTGAATTTGAAACAAAACAACCTAATAGACTTAGCCAATTTATGGAATCAAATCAGTGAGGAGGGGAAGAAGGATTTTCCGAGAGAAATATGGCCAAATAGAATCCTTGATTGCTGTGAAAGTTGAAGAACCTATGATTAGAGCAGCCATACAGTTTTGGGATCCTTCTCACAGGTGCTTTTCTTTCAATGGGTTAGACTTAACACCTACGGTCGAGGAATACTCCGTTTTGTTGGGAATAGATTTGAAAAGTCCGGATAAGATATACGTTCGGAAGCCAAAGTCCGGATTTCGTAAGAAGCTAGCTAAGCTTTTGGGAGTCAGACCGGAGGATGTAGATCTCCATGTGAAGCATAAAGGGTCCAACATCTGTGTGCCGTGGGATTTTCTTCATGAATTCATCAAGGGGCATATTAATGACGAGCAAGGGTTGACAGTTTTTGCTTTGGCAGTCTATGGTTTGGTTATCTTCCCGAAGGTACTAGGACACATTGAAATAGCAATAATAGATCTTTTTGAGCAAATCGAGAATAATGGAAATCCATCGCCTGCTATTCTAGCTGAAACTTTTAGATCTCTGAATCATTGTAGGCGAAATGAAGAAGGTCGGTTTGTGGGGTGTATACAGTTACTTCATGTTTGGGTGAAGAGCCATTTCAAGTGCGAGGGAAAAGCGTTCAAGAGAACATTCATCCATCACCGTGCCCCGGTCAAAGAGTTTTGCAACAGCAAGTGGCCGAAACCGAAGAACAAAGAAGAATGGGTCGATTTTCTGCAAAGACTCAGGGAAAATCAAGTAGTGTGGATGGCACCATGGATGCCTCATGTACCTGTCTTATATCGATGCGGAGAAGAGTCGTGGGTACAACTTTTGGGACCATGGGGAATAGTGAGCTACGCGCCGCTTATGGTACTACGACAATTCGGAGCAAAACAATTCATTCCTCCGACACATGGACTCAATGACGTGGAATTTTCATATGGTGAATCAAAGGCAATGAAGAAAGTCGAGCAAGCTGTTCGTTCGTGGAAACAAACCCGAAGAGTCAATCTTGGACCCCTCTCTGATAAGGTTACCCCGGAATACTTGGTGTGGAGGATGAAGCAAGTGAGGGAGGTAGTCTTTCTCCCAAAAGAATGTAACATGCCTCTAGAACCGGAAGTAGAAATATCCGAGGTTGAGATCGCTAGGCAGCAATACAAGATAGAGGAGGAAAGGTGGAGGCAAGAGAATTTGAAGCTTCGGAAAGAAATGGAACAGCTCAGATACGAGGCAGAAATGCGAGAAGCCAAGCTCAAGAAGGCCCAACAAGAACACAATGTCACCAGTAAGGATCTCAAAAGTCTGCACTTAGAGAACAAGAAGTTGAGATCTGAAATGAGGGTCGGAGGAATTATGCAAACTTCAAATGAAAGAAAAAGGGAATTAGAAGACCTGCACAAAAGGGTAGAACACTGGGCACACAAAGCCAAGAAGAGTGAAGAAGAAGTCGCTTATTTGTCCCAAGAACGGCAAAATTGGGAAGGCATGTACTCAGCAAGTGCAAGGAAATTAGCCCAATGTCAGAAAGAGAACGAGGAACTAAAGGAGAAATTGAAAAAGGGAAAGCAAGTCGAGATAGATGATGAAAAAGCTACATTGCAACAAAAGGTTCAGATGTTAGAGGAACAGCTACAAGAACATAAGAACCACATCAAAGTGATAATAGAAGATTGGGAACAAAGTGAAAACAACTGGAGTTATGGATATGACATGGCACAGGATGCAAGCATGACATGGAGAGTAGAAAATCTGGGGAGACAGCAATATATTGAGCATATGGCCACTCAATTTGCAAGGCCGTGACAAAGGCAAGGGAAATGGTTGATAAAGCTGAAGCTCTGAGACAAGAAATCCTTCCGACAGAAAAATATGGGCAAAGGCTGCTGAACTTTTTAGACGAGGCTAGGGATCAATATCAGCAAGTTAGTCGTTTTTATGGCTTTAATCAAATATGATCGGAATGTAACAAGTGACTTTTTGAATGAATGAAAGTTCCTTTTTGTTGAAATTGTTATGGCTTAAATATCCCTAAAGTATCATTTACTTAACATCACATTCATTCATCTAACATCACATTCATTCATTCCTTCATATAGTTTAAATAAAATATTGCATCATGTAGTAATTAGTTTCTTATTGTGGTAATCAAGATTCAAGGGTAACTTCAACATTCAAGATTCCAGCCCAAATTCCCAAACACTCATACAATACTCGGTCACGCTCAAGAGCAATGGAGGAAGAACATGGTAACAGGATGGATAGAATGGAGAAAGCGCAAGAAGATATCCGAGGGCAGTTAGCCGCTTTAATGGAAATGATGACAAGGATGAACCGAGAGAAGGAAGTGGCTAGAGAAGCACCTAACCCAGGGACAGATCAGCCCCGAGAAGATGATGATCCCCAATACCCTCCAGGGTTTACCCCATTTCATGCTCAATTCTCACAAGGCATACCTCCACCTCCACCTTATGTCCAAACCTCACAAGGCATACCTCCACCTCCACCTCCTCCACAGCCTATGGGCAGCTACACTTATGTGTACCCGGGAGCACCGAGCACCTCAGCACAACCTCATATCACAGTGCCTATACCTCTCACTCAAGGGACAAGACCAACGGATCCAATTCAAGTCCCTGACTTAGATGATCCAAGAGAGCAAGAGAAATTGAAGGGTAGTGTGTCGGAGGTAAAAGGCGATTCTGACTCTAAAAAGTTTAGCATTATAGAGGAAAGGCTGCGGGCCATCGAGGGTAGTGATTTCTATGGGTCAGTGGATGCAATGGGATTGTGCTTAGTTCCAGATGTGGTGATCCCTCCTAAGTTTAAGACTCCTGAGTTCGAGAAGTACGATGGGACCAAGTGCCCCATCACTCATGTGACAATGTATTGTCGCAAGATGGCCGCTTATAACCATGATGACAAGCTGTTGATACATGTGTTTCAGGATAGCCTCACGGGGTCCGCTGCTAGATGGTATGTGCAGCTAGATGGGACGCGTATTCATAGTTGGAGCGACTTGGCTAGGGCATTTATTGCTCAGTACAAGCATGTCACGGACATGGCCCCAGACAGATTGTCCTTGCAGAACATTGAGAAGAAGGCTAATGAAAGCTTCAAGGAGTATGCTCAGCGTTGGAGAGACTCGGCAGCACAAGTCCAGCCACCTCTGACTGAGAAGGAGATTACAGTGCTATTTGTTAATACTCTGAAGGCCCCCTATTATGAACGTATGATAGGGAACGCAACAAAGAATTTCGCTGACATGGTCATCACTGGTGAAATAATCGAGAACGCAATTAAGAACGGGAAGTTGGAAGGCAGTGATTCAAAGAAAGGTGGGTTATCCAAGAAGAAAGAGGTTGAAACCCAAGCAGTCACCCATACAACACCTCGGTATAGGGGATATGCACCCTACCCACCTCGATTTCGACCACAGCCTCAGCCTTACCCATATTACCAACCTTATTTCCCGGCCTCAAACAATGTCTCTCCTGCTCCCTACCAAAGCCCATTACAACCACCAACTTTTCGGCCAAATTTTCGTCCTCCAGCACCGTACTATACACCAACACCTACTGCCCCGCCTTACCAACCAAATAGTAACCCAGCTGCTAACCAAAGGCCTCCTCGAAGAATTATTGAAAAGCCTCCTATTGATCCTATCCCCATGTCATACACAGACTATTCCCACAATTGGTGAAAGGTCACATGATCGCACCTCTTTACATGGAGCCAATGAAACCACCTTTTCCAAGATGGTATGACCCCAGCGCTCGATGTGACTATCATGGTGGAAACCCGGGTCATTCTACGGAGAATTGCACGGCTTTGAAATATAAGGTGCAAGATTTGGTCAAGTCAGGAAGGTTAACTTTTTCCAAGGAGGTGGAACCCAGTATCAATGCTAACCCACTGCCCAGCCACAGTGGAGGATCAGTTAGTGCAACCGAAGTTCAGGGGAAGTGTTGCATAAAAAGACACGTGGAAGAGGTTAAGACTCCAATGAGTCTAGTATTTGATGTTCTAACCAAGGCCAAGATGATTCAGCCTGCACCTGCACTGTTGGAATCGAAGGTCCATCAAGATGAATCCGACCCAAATCAAGCATGTGAATATCATATGGGATCTGTGGGCCACTCTATCCAAAACTGTTTTCATTTTCGACAAGTAGTCCAATCGGTGATGGATTCATTCTTAATAGAGTTTTATACGGAGGAAGAGGGAGATGTAGTGAGCGCTGCCTCGAATGAATCTTCAGGATATGATTACCCTTGGGGGAAACCGCTGACGATTTTTTACAAGGGAAAGTCGAGTCCCAAGAATGAGGAATCTAGCCTTGGCACTCCTCCGACCATGACAATCAAAGTTCCGAGCTCTTTCCCTTACAAGAGCAATAATGCTGTCCCTTGGAAATATGAGTTCAAAGCAGTGATTGAAGGGTCTAGCGACGGGAGCTCAGATAAGTCAGATATGCCCGATAATGCAAACATAAGTGGGGTAGGAGGAATCACACGAAGCGGAAGATGCTACACACCGGAAATGTTAGATAGGGCCCGAAAAGGGAAAGGAAAGGAGAAAGAGGAAGACAACCAGGTGGAGAAAGAAGAGGAACGGGCCTCGTTTTCCAAAGACCAAGGAGGAAACTTGCAAAAGCCAGTATCGGAGGACGATGCAAAGGAGTTTTTAAAGTTGATAAAGCACAGTGAATATAGTGTGGTCGAGCAATTGAATAAGATGCCTGCTCGAATTTCACTATTATCTCTACTGTTAAATTCAGAATCGCATCGGAACGCCCTAATGAAAGTGTTGAATCAAGCATATGTGCCTCATGACATCCCGGTTGACAGTATGGACCAGTTGGCGGGGAATATCACAGCAGCAAACTTCATATCTTTTACCGACGACGAAATTCCGCCGGAAGGGCGAGGGAAGTATTAAGGCCTTGAATATCACTGCAAGATGTAAGGGTCACACAATTGCCAAGGTTTGATTGACAATGGCTCATCGATCAACGTCATGCCTATGGCCACGCTAAAAAAGATGCCGTTGACCTATCTTACATACAACCAAGTAACATGGTTGTGAGGGCCTTTGATGGTTCCAGAAGGGATGTAGTAGGTGATATCGAGATCCAATTGAAATCGGGCCGGTCACTTTCAATATCCAGTTCCAAGTTATGGATATTTCCCGTCATACAGCTTCCTACTGGGGAGACCATGGATCCACACGGCGGGTGCTGTTCCTTCATCATTGCATCAGAAAGTGAAGTTTGTCGTCGGTGATAAGCAAATTTCTGTCTCTGGAGAAGAAGATCTTTTGATCACCAAGCCCTTATCTGTGCCCTACATTGAGGCAGCCGGGGAAGCGTTAGAGTGTTCTTTCAGGGCTTTTGAGATAGTGAATGCAACATATGTGGGAGAAGGATCAAGAATACCCACCCCTCGGTTGTCAACCACTGCTAAGATGATCGTTAAACAGACACTGCAAAAGGGCTGGCGTGTCGGAAGAGGCTTAGGGAAAAATCTCCAAGGACAAAAGAAGCCTGTGAAGATTGAGGAGAACAAGGATAGGTTCGGCCTCGGATACAAGGCCACTAGTTCAGAAAGAAAGAGGATTCTAGAAGAGAGAAGGAAGAAAAGAATAGCCCGCCTCCAATGCTACAAAGAAGAATCAGAGAAGATGGTGATCCCGTACCTCTATGACACTTTCCGCTTTGGCGGATGTTACCACCCCGATTCGTTAGAGACAGTGGAAGCGAGACCCATGAAATGATCCTCGCATGGGTTCATAGTCTAAATGGTGCATGGGAAAATGACAACTTTTGTTATAGAAATGATTGTGTTGATGGGGCACAGAGCTGAAAGACTGAATTGTTGAAAGGATACCTTCTATCTTTTGTTTTTCTTTTGTAATGTAGTGAGGTAGATTATCAACATCTCGGTCTAGAGAGCTCTAGAAGATTTTTTGTAAACTTGATCTTCATCATCATTTCAATAAATTAACAATTTCAATGCATTTTGAGCACTTTCTTCTCATCCCTCATCATATCTATAACTGTTTTTTTTTCCTTTTCCTTCACTACAATTGGTAAGAACAACCAACCATATCTGCCAAATCTTTACTTTTTCAGGAAAATGAATAATGAATGTGAAGATAATCTTAGCGACTATCCGGGGTTTGATTTTGAAAATCCTATGCACGTTGGTGAACTCAATAACAATGAAGATTCAGACGATGATGCTTTGTCACCAGATCTATTGAAAATGATTGAGCAAGAGAAAAAGCCAATTGAACCCCACAAAGAGGTAATCGATATAGTCAACCTAGGGGATGATGAGAACGTCAAAGAAATCAAAGTGGGCACAGCACTTCCATTGGTTGAGAGGCAAAGACTAGAGGAATTACTTCGTGAATACGTTGATGTGTTTGCTTGGTCTTATCAAGACATGCCTGGGTTAAACACTGATGTTGTGGAGCACCATCTGCCCTTGAAAATGGAATGTAAGCCAGTACAACAGAAGCTTAGGCGCATGAAGCCGGAGATGTTGTTGAAGGTGAAGGAAGAAGTAAAAAGGCAATTCGATGCGGGGTTCTTAAAAGTAGCCAAGTATCCGGAATGGGTGGCTAATATAGTCCCGGTACCAAAAAAGGATGGGAAAGTAAGGATGTGTGTAGATTATCGGGACTTAAACAGAGCTAGTCCCAAGGATAATTTTCCATTGCCGCATATTGATACCCTGGTGGATAATACAGCCCAACACTACATGTTTTCGTTCATGGATGGTTTTTCGGGCTACAATCAGATTAAAATGGCTGAGGATGACATGGAGAAAACCACTTTTGTGACAGTCTGGGGCACATTTTGCTACAAAGTTATGCCTTTTGGTCTAAAGAATGCCGGGGCCACCTACCAAAGGGCAATGGTAACTCTCTTTCATGACATGATGCATAAAGAGATAGAGGTGTATGTAGATGATATGATTGCCAAGTCCCGAGGAGAAGAGGATCATGTAGCCAACCTTCGAAAGCTGTTCGAAAGGCTACGGAAGTTTCAGCT
Organism: Heritiera littoralis; assembly: GCA_031772115.1. Taxonomy (NCBI): domain Eukaryota; kingdom Viridiplantae; phylum Streptophyta; class Magnoliopsida; order Malvales; family Malvaceae; genus Heritiera; species Heritiera littoralis. The sequence goes on along the minus strand of JAPDPK010000180.1, from coordinate 54,847 downwards.
CAAGTTGAACCCTGCCAAATGCACTTTTGGTGTTAAATCGGGAAAGTTATTGGGGTTTGTAGTCAGTGAAAAGGGAATTGAAGTGGACCCGGACAAAATCAGCGCGATACAAAATCTGTCGCCTCCACGCACACAGAGGGAGGTAAGAGGTTTTTTGGGAAGATTGAACTATATTTCCCGCTTTATCTCGCAACTCACGCTTAAATGCGATCCTATTTTTAAGTTGCTTCGGAAACAAGATCCGGGAGAATGGAATGAGGCATGCCAAGAGGCTTTTGAAAAGGTGAAAAGGTACTTGTCAAATCCACCTGTTCTAGTACCGCCGACGGCTGGAAGACCCTTGTTGTTATACGTGACTGTCAATGAACACTCTATGGGATGCGTACTGGGCCAACATGATGATACGGGCAAGAAAGAACGGGCTATCTACTACTTCAGCAAGAAGTTCACTGATTACGAGGCCAAGTACACTACAATAGAAAAAATGTGTTGCGCATTGGCTTGGGTAGCTCGTACATTGAGGCAGTATATGTTGTATCATTCGACTTGGTTGATAGCTAGATTGGATCCCCTCAAATACATCTTTGAGAAACCCTCATTGTCAGGAAGACTAGCTAGGTGGCAAGTTATGCTATCCGAATATGACATTGTGTATGTGTCCCAAAAGGCAATCAAAGGTGGGGTAATAGCCGATTTCCTGGCGGATCGTGCTACTGACGAGTATGAGCCTATCAAGCTAGATTTTCCAGATGAAGATATAATGTCTGTCTTTCAAGTGGAGAAAGAAGAGCCCGATAGCAGACAATGGAGAATGTTCTTTGACGGCGCGTCCAATGCCTTAGGGCATGGGATAGGGGCAGTTTTAATATCTCCAAATGGAAAATATTACCCGTCCACAGCCAGATTAAATTTCAGCTGCACCAACAACATGGCTGAATACGAAGCTTGTGCAATGGGCTTAGAAGCTGCAATCGAGAGGGGAATCAAGAACTTGGAAGTTTACGGAGATTCAGCACTAGTTATTTATCAGTTACGAGGTGAATGGGAAACAAGGGATCAGAAACTAGTTCAGTACCAGAAGTACATAGCTGACCTTGTACAACAATTTGACGATATCGTCTTCCAGCATTTATCTCGAGAAGAGAACCAGCTTGCCGATGCCTTGGCAACACTAGCTGCAATGTTTAAAATGGAGACGGAAGCAAATGTTTCACCTATCAAACTGCGCATGAGTGATTCTCCAGTCCACTGTTCTAGTATTGAAGACGAAGCGGATGGACAACCTTGGTATTATGACATCATGCAATACCTTAAGAGTCAACAATACCCAGAGCATGCATCGGAGAATGATAAAAAGATCCTTAGAAGATTGGCAATGGGATTCCTCGTTGATGGAGACGTTTTGTATAAAAGAGGTAGAGATCAGATGTTATTGAGATGTGTAAAAGCGTCTGAAGCCAAAAGGATTCTGGAGGAGGTACACGATGGAACTTGTGGGGCACATCCAAATGGTCATTTCATGGCTAGACAGATTATGAGGGCAGGCTATTATTGGACTACACTAGAAAGAGATTGCATAGATTATGCTAGAAAATGCCACAAGTGTCAAATCTATGCTGACAGGATTCAAGTTCCCCCAACTTCACTAAACGTCATGGCACCACCGTGGCCTTTCTCTATGTGGGGAATGGATGTGATTGGACCCATCTCTCCCAAGGCATCAAATGGGCACAGATTCATTTTCGTGATGATAGACTATTTTACAAAATGGGTCGAAGCTGCCTCTTATGCGAACGTGACTAAGTCTACTGTTTGTAAGTTTCTAAAGAAGGAGATAATATGTCGGTACGGGCTCCCAGAAAGGATCATATCAGACAATGCCCTCAACTTGAACAATGACATGATGAAGGAAGTATGTGCACAGTTCAAGATCAAGCATCACAACTCAGCCCCGTATCGCCCGAAGATGAATGGAGCCGTTGAGGCCGCCAACAAAAATATTAAGAGGATTGTAGGGAAGATGACCAGCACATACAAAGACTGGCACGAGAAGCTACCATTCGCTTTGCATGCTTATAGAACGTCAGTGCGCACTTCTACTGGGGCAACTCCTTTTTCTTTGGTTTACGGTATGGAAGCAGTGCTGCCTGTTGAGGTAGAGATCCCCTCCCTAAGAGTTTTAATGGAGCTAAACTTGGACGAAGCTGAATGGGTTCGAAGTCGCTTCGAACAATTGAATCTTATAGAAGAGAAAAGGCTTACAGCACTATGCCATGGTCAGATGTACCAGAAGAGAATGATGCGAGCCCATGATAAAAAGGTTCGACCCAGGCATTTCCGTGAAGGGGAATTGGTGTTGAAAAAGATCCTCCCAAATCACCACGATAATCGGGGCAAATGGACACCAAATTGGGAAGGACCTTATGTAGTGAAAAGAGCGTTCTCAGGTGGAGCGTTGATCTTGACAGAGATGGATGGGAATGATCTACCTAATCCGATAAATTCTGATGCTGTGAAGAAATACTATGCCTAAAAAAAAGAAGCAAGAAAACAAACAAAAAAGAAAAGAAGAAAAGAAAAAGCAAAAAAGCAAAAAAAAAAAAAAAAAAAAAGAGGGGAAAATGAAAGGAGAATTCAAACTGAAAACCCAAAAAGGGCAGTTGAATTAAAGGGGAATATCTAAGTTGAAAACCTGAAAAGGCGGCTTGGATGCAGAAAAGATCAACACCTGGATCGAAATCGTACGGAGCATGGCATCAGTCGGATGAACTCAGCGTGACAGGGGGCATCAACGGATTAGTTTTTTCCAAAGAAAGCACCGGTCTGGTTCGTGAAGGGTTATCTAGACATTCATTATTTATTTTGAAATTCACCACTTGACCCTTGTGGCATTCGCTACCCAATTGTACTCTTATTGTCATTGTCTCTTGTCAGCTCAGTAACAAATGCTTTTCTTCTAAATTTGGTTGTTCTTTTGGTCATTCCATAACCAACCGATAAAGTGCAAGAATGCATTGCTCTTGTTAACAAAATGAAATGAAGATGATGATTAAAATAAGGATCTACTTGCTAACATTGCTAAAGAAAAACAAAAAGGAGAAGAAAGAAAAAGAAGAAAGGAAGAAAAAGGAAAAGAGGAATGAAACAAAGGAGATTGAAAATTGTGACAAGTACATGTTGTGAACCAGCTCCGATTCGAAGTCGGTGACAACTATTCTATGAAGCACGAGTAAAAGGATCAAAAGACACAAAAAAGACAGTTCTGAGAATTTGATTACCACAATAGGAATTGCATGACTTTGTCAATACATGCATTTGCATTTCATCCACATTATAAGAATTCAAGCACCAAAACAAAACAAAAAACCAAAGAAAAAGAAAAAAAAAACGTTCAAAAAATCATCATCATTGATAAAGAAACGTGCATTGGCATTGTTGATATTACATTTGCATTCGCATCAGTGATCATGGCATCAGCCAAACATTGAAAAATGTGAATATAAGAGATTTTGGATAAAAAATGAAAATGATGAAAAAATGAAAAGAAAGGAAGAAAAGAAGAAAGAGAAGGAAAAGAAAGAAAGAAAAGAAAGAGGAGAAAGACAAAAGAACAAACAGAAAAGAAATTTAAAGTTTCATCGCCTCTGCTGCAAGAGGAGCACATTTTCAGAAAAAAATTTTAAAGTTTCATCGCCTCTGCTGCAAGAGGAGCACATTTTCAGAAAAAAAATTTTAAAGTTTCATCGCCTCTGCTGCAAGAGGAGCAATTTAAAGTTTCATCGCCTCTGCTGCAAGAGGAGCACATTTTCAGAAAAAAATTTTAAAGTTTCATCGCCTCTGCTGCAAGAGGAGCACATTTTCAGAAAAAAATTTTAAAGTTTCATCGCCTCTGCTGCAAGAGGAGCACATTTTCAGAAAAAAATTTAAAGTTTCATCGCCTCTGCTGCAAGAGGAGCACATTTTCAGAAAAAAATTTAAAGTTTCATCGCCTCTGCTGCAAGAGGAGCACATTTTCAGAAAAAAATTTTTAAAGTTTCATCGCCTCTGCTGCAAGAGGAGCAATTTAAAGTTTCATCGCCTCTGCTGCAAGAGGAGCCCATTTTCAGAAAAAGAATTTTAAAGTTAAAAAAAAAAAAGGGAGAAGAAAAAAGGGATTGGGTCTTGAGTTGGACAAAATTATTGTCTATTGTCTTTGCTTTATTCCTGATTCTCAGCAATAAGCAAAGAGGGGCAGCTGTAGACACCTAATTTTGTCCAAGTTTTACAAATTATTTTGACAAATTTTATTATTTTATTCTTTTTTATTATTTTCTTTATTTTCGTTTTTCTTATTTATTTTATTATTATTCATATCCCTATTATTATTAATTTTATTATTATTATATATTTCATATTAACATTTATTATTATTATTATTATTATTTATTTCACATTTCAATTATTATTATTATTATTATTATTATTATTATTATTATTATTATTATTATTATTATTATTATTATTATTATTATTATTATTATTGTTATTATTATTGTTATTATCAGTCTCTGTCACAGTGAAGCATTAAATGCTTCGAATCTACCCAAGATCTGCCGGTTCTTGCCTTTGCCGCCGGCGCCTCATCCTCCAACCCAGATCCAGAAACACCGCGCCGTAAATCTCGTTCCAACAGAAGCCTACCGATTCGGTGATTCTGAAAGGCTAGGGGGGAGCTTCAACATCGTTTAAGAGGACCCAAAGCAAAGGGTTTTTTCTTCTTCTTCTTCGGACAGAGAGGAGAGGACGAAATCCCGAAGCACTCACCACCATCATCACAGATACCCACCAACATCATCACCAACCACTCTCCACCGAAACCCCTAAGCACTCACCGCCATCATCACAGCCACTGCCCGTCACCACCGAAACCTAAGCACCACCACCATCATCACCACCAAGGCCCCCCAAACACCACCACCCAGATCTGGAAAACCCCTAACCCAGATCTAGAAAACCTTAGATCCGAAACCCTCAAAATAACCTAGAGCCCTACCACCCGAACCGGTTCCTGCAAACACACACACACATACCAACAAACCACAAAAACCAAAATCACAACCAGATCTAAAAACCCAAAAAAAATAAAAAATAAAAAAAGAGAAAGGGTTTCGGTTTTCAGATCTGTAAGGTTAGAGGAATTTTCGGGATAAACGAAGCTTAGATCGAAGAAGAGGGGGAAGAGTAGAGCACTTTTTGATCCTCGGGGAGACCACCGGCGACCGGCGTACGGCGGCGCACGACGGCCGGCACGGCGGAAGTCACCCGGCAAGGCCGGTGGAAATGAAGGAATAAAAAAAAAGAGGGCCTTTTATAGAGAGCCAAAACGGTGCGTTTTGAGCCCCTGACCCGCGCGCCAACCCGCGACCCGACCCGAGATCCGCGCGACCCGCGTACCGACCCGCTCCGCTCCCACGCCTGATCCGGCCCGTCTTGGCCTGCTCTGGCCCAATAGCCTTCAAGCCCACCCGTTTGGTATTATTTTCTTCTGTTTTTTTTTTTGTTTATTTATTTATCTTGTGATTACTTAATTATTTGTTCTGTTAAATATATTATTTTATGTATTTTAATATATTGGCATAACATTAAAAAATAAATATTTATTTATAAAATTCTCAAAGATTTAATGATCATGAGTTTAATGATGGAATTATAAAAATCATATAGTTTTAAGATAAACACTTAAATAAATAAAATATATATAAATGAAAGAAATGTGTGTGTGTGTGTATATATATATATATAGTTCAAAATGTAAAACAAATATATATTTGAAGTGTGTAAAATAGATATAGAAATATAATACATATGTAGAAATATAAATAAAAATACATAAAATAGGTATATAAATTACATATAACCATATAGTCATTTGTGTATAATAATTTTTTTTTCTCAATTTAATATAAAAATCTTTTTAGGAAGTTAGGAAATTTACATAATTTTAAAATGTACATAGGATATATAAAACGTGTAAATAAATAAAATATTTAATTTTTTTTCTTTTATTATTAAACAATTTACCAAAAAAAAATATTTTAAGAAGCTAAAAATAAAATAAAAATACAAAAGTAAAATAAATAAGTAAAGTAAGCATGAATTCCGACGATGAGATATCGTAGAAGTCACAAGTAGTGATTCTTCGAATATCTCTAGGTGAGAGGAATTTATCGAATGTCGCCAAAAGTATTGGGATATTCGATTTAATTTTTCAATATACAAATTCATGCTTATTTTAAAAATATATAATAATATGTTTTGTAATAAGGATTATCTAGAAAAAAAATACTAATTAAACGGAAATTAATAAATACAAAAGAGGTAATGGAGATAGATAGGAAAAATTAATAAAAGATAAAAGGGATTTTAGAGATATATGAATACAAAATAATTAAACCAATAAAAATAATAATAATAAAATTTCAAAAATGATTAAATTGATCAAATCAATGGTAATAGGATTTTGATAAAAAATGATAACAAAAGGAATTAAGTTAATAAATCCAAATAAATAAAGACAAGAAGTAATGGAGATAAAAAAATTCATAAGAGGTAAAAGCTAATGCCCGATGATGGGATGTTATGGAAGTCACAAGTAGTGATTCCTAACTGATCCTTAGGTAAGAGAAATTTCACTAAATGTTGCCAAAAGTATTGGAATATTTAGAGAGGTTTTTCAATACATAAGCTTTTATCTTAAAAAATATTTAATAATAAATATAAAAATAAAATAAAATAGGATAAACAAAAATAACAAAATAAATAAAATAACAAAATGAAGATAAATAATGAACATGCTAAATAAAAAAGTAAAAATCCATACGCATTGTATGCATAAAGATTAATATTAAAATGAATGGAGTTCGTCCGATGATGGGATGTTATGAAACTCACAAGTAGTGATTTCTTAACTGATCCCTAGGTGAGAAGAGTCATACTAAATGTTACCAGAGTATTGGGATACTTAGTATGATTTTTCAATAATTTATTTTTTATTAAAAATAAAAAAAAATAAGTTTTTTAAGAGAAAATTGAAAAAGGAAATTAATAATAAAAATTAAATTTAATTAAATATTTGTCCGATGATGGGATGTTACGGAAGTCACAAGTAGTGATTCCTAGCTGATCCCTAGGTGAGAAGAGTCATACTAATTGTTGCCAAAAGTATTGGAATATTTAGTATGATTTTTCAATAAATTAATTTTTTTTTTGTTTTTTTTTGTTTTTGTTAAAAATAAAAACAAGTTTTTAAATAGAAAATTAATAATAAATTTTAAGTTTAATGAAATTCTTCCGAGGATGGGATGTCATGAGACTCACAAGTAGTGATTTCTTGATTAATCCCTAGGTGAGAGGAATTAGTTAAATGTTACCAGAGTATTGGGATATTTAGCCAAATTTCTCAATATCAAGAGTTTCATTAATAAAATAAATTTCTTTTAAGTTCCACGTGCATCATGTACTACCTGTTTGCATCATATGCATCCATTTAATTTCGAAGCAAGTGTGAATTTTCCGAGGATGAGATTCTGTAGAAGTCACAAGGAGTGATTCTTTAGAAATCTCTAGGTGAGGAGAATTACTTCGAACGTCGCCAAAAGTATTGGGATATTCGATTTAATATTTCAATAAAAGGGATTCATATTACTTTTAAAATAAAACTTATTTTTAATTATATAATAAAAACTTATTTTAAAATATATAATAACTTTTTATTCAATTACAAAAAATGTGAATCCTCCGAGGATGAGATTCTATAGAAGTCACAAGTAGTGATTCTTTAGAAATCTCTAGGTGAGAAGAATTATTTCAAATGTTGCCAAAAGTATTGGAGTATTTGATTTAATTTTTCAATAAATGGGGTTCATGTTAATTTTCAAAAGAAGTTTCTAAACATACATGTAATAGCAACTTTTAAGCCAATACACGAGTTTTCTAAATAAGCAAATTGGTGTTAAATCAAGACTCTTTTATTAAAATCAAAAGATACCACGTAGTTAGGATGGTACCGTTTTCTAACGGGCGTTATGAGGGTGCTAATCCTTCCTCGTGCGTAACCGTACCCCCGAACCCAATTTTTGTTTCGCAGACCAAAGGATTATCTTTTTAATAAAACTTAATTAATTTTGAGATTTTGTTGAAAAGATAAACGTTTTCAGGTGGCCAATCACACCTAATAAAAAAGATTGGTGGCGACTCCATTTTTGTTTTTAAACGCTTTTTTCGAAAATCGTCGAGCGCGAAGCCGTTACGACAACAGTCATATCAATAAACTTGCGGACCGGAGTCTCGCAGTCATAATCAATAAACCCGCGGACCTTATTAGGGTCTCATAGTCATATAACTGTATGCATGATCACTAAGGTACGACTGTCTCAAAACATTTCATATAAATCAAATCATGTAAATTGTTTCATGTAATTCAGTTCATGTAAATCATGTCATGTAATTCATCTCGTGTAAATCAAGTTCATATGAATCATTTCATGTAAATCATTCCATGTAATTCAATTCAGGTAAATCATTTCAATAAGTCAATTCATATAATTCGTATCATGAAATCCAATTCATGTAAAACATTTCATATAATTTCAAATCATGTAAAGCATTTCATGTAAAACAATTCGTGTAACTCATTTTTTATAAATCAATTTATTTAAATCCTTTTGTGTAATGCATTTCATGTAATACGATTCGTGTGAATCATTTCATGTAATCCAATTCATGTAAATCATGCATGTAATGAAATTCCTATGTAACTTTCATATATGTCTTTTCCCTCTATTTTCATGCAATATAAAATTCAGTGGCACCGATTACGTCTCTTTATCTTTCCATTTCCTAGCACTACACAACAATTCCAAATATATTTAAAATTCTATATTATGATTCTAATAAATATTCCATAATTTCTAATTTCTAATTATCATTCTCAATAATTAACTTATTTCATTTCCTACTAAATGCCAAAAAATATAATTTCAAACAAATTCCATTCTTTCTTAAATTTTCATGTCACCAATAATTTCAATTTCATTTGAAATTTCATATATTATTAAAATAATATTCTATAAATCCTTACCTTTATTTTATAAATTTCATTAATTTATTTATTTAATTTCCTACGAACTACTTTAATATTTCAACAATTAAATTAAAATCTCTTTCACCAATTATTTCATATTCCAATTTCTAATAATTATTCTATTACCTTTTATCTTCTATATAGTCACTTTCCATAGAAATCTTATTTTGTTCCTTGTTAATTTCCAAAATGTAACTATAATTAAATTGATTTATTTTTTTCCTAATTTTAATTTCATGAAAATTCTATGGTTTTTAATTATTTCTTATATTTATTTTTTCCCAATTCAAATTTTATAATTATTCCTTATTCATTATTGATATTAATTCCATCATTTATTCATATCAAATTTACTTTCATTTTATTAATTTTTACAATCAATTTATTTTGTTTTCTATTACCTGTTAAAATGTTATTCCAATTAAATTATATTCTTTTCTTCTAATTTTCTCCACCAATATCATGTAATATTTTCATTATAGTCAAATTTCTATTCTTGGATTTTCACTTATTATTTTTTTTACTCAATTTATAAACATCTTCTATTTCACCTAGACTTTCATCAAACACCTTTAACTCCTCAATTATCATCACCAACATTCAATCAATTCTCAAGACCGAATGGCCCCCTGTTCACGTCATTCACCATGTTTTATTGCCACTTCGCTGTTTTGCCAAAAATCATCAATTCAATTCAAGCCTCCAACAGTTTTGATTCATCCTTTCTACTAATTCTCTATCAAACATACATCAATTCATATAAACAATCATCACCAAAGTCATTCTCTGCTTGGCTGAGACACACACAGAGTCACGTTACTTTCGCTGATTTTGCAACATCATCACTCAAGCAAGCCTCCATCAAGTTTCTGTCAGGATTTATTACAAATTTCCAGCCAACAAACATTAAAATCGTAACAATTTCTTTATTTTCCTTTAATGGCAGATTTTGTTCTGCACCTCTACACTCATATCTAATTCAATTTAAAGTTGAAATAATATCATCCATGCATGAAACAAAGGAATACTATAACTAGAATGAACCAAAACATCACCCACCTCACCTTTCACCATTGCCGACTGTACAAACTTCCCGAAACCGGTTCTGTTGCTTCACGTATAGCCTTTTAATTCTGAGTTCTAAATGTTCTTAAGGTGGGAATGGGTTTAATGAAGGATGATTATTGTTTTGGTAATGAAACATGATGAATTTATGGACAAGATGAGAGGAAAACGTGAAGAAATCTTAGGAATTTTGGGCTGAAACGATGCAGCAGTAAAACAGGTGAATAAGTCGGTTTCCAGTTGCTGAAGAAGACAGATTTTTGGCTGAAATAGGTCTCCTTTTATTCGCAAAAAATCCAATTAAATTATGCCACCTAGATAGCAAATTAAATTCTCTGCTTTTTTTTTTCTCTTTATTTCTTTTCTTTTTTTGTTCTAAATGGATCTGCAGTGCAGCAAGCTTCCACGAGAGGCTTGCTGCGATATTTTTTTCTCTTTTTTTTTTCTTGTTTTATTTTAGATTTTAATTGATATTTATTTCTTTTGATATATATATATATATATATTTGTTAATTTTAATTGTTAACTTACCTTATTTTTTATTAAGTGTTTAAAATATAATTACCATTAGATTATATTCTTTCTCAAATTATATTCCAATTTCTATACTATAGTCTTAGTAATTTCATTTTAATTTCCTATCTTCTATTTTATTAATTCCTATAATTAATTTATTTTATTTATTATTACATATTACTAAAATGTAATTACAATAAATCATATTTTTTTAATTTTTAATTTCACAATCTATCTTTATTCATTATTTCCCTTAATTATAGGAATTAACAAATATTACAATTACGTCAATATTTTATTTTATTTATTTATTTTATTATTATTTTTATTTTATATTTTTTTCTCAACTTAACCTAAGAGTTATTTCTACTCACGTAATATATTTATGATACACTTTTTTGCACTTAAAATTACACTAATTTCATCCTCTAATAACATCATTCTATGGTCTCATTTCGATTTAAACAGAAAAAGTCATGGTAGGGCTCTCACCGAGTACCTCTTTGAATCTTATCGAACATACCTTTCATTAAATATTTTAAAAATCAATATTTTCTTTTAAATTCCTACAATCTATAACTATTAATGAATATGAAAAATTTGGGGTCCTCACAATAATAGTATTCCACGATATTCCATCATCACTTAACAATACAATTATTCATACTTATTCATATCATTATAGCAAGCTCTTTTTCTCTATCCACTCACATCAATGTTCAACCTATTCAAACAATTCCATCATGCTTCCAATAATATTAAATCAAAATTCTAACAATGTTCTAACGAAATTCTAATCATACACAATTAGCACATCACGATGTCACAAAATTTCCGAAACATCCATTAGTATTTCCATACTAATATCTAAGCATATACAAACAATTTCATTTACATTTTGTCAATCTCTTAATTCCTATTCACCAGTATTCAAACACTACTACAGTAACATTTCTAACAAGTTTGTAGCCTTATTCCATATTAGTACCAATAAACCAAACTTAATACAATATAATGCAACCTCTACTTTATATAAATATCTTACCTAGCGTCAAAGCTTGGTGCTTTGACGAGCTCCAAACTTAGCTAGATGTCAAATCATGCATCTTTAAGCTTTTGCTATAGCTTCAGCACACACATATATTTTCTTAAAAATAATTAATTAAAATTATATAATGATTTATCAAACAAAAGTTGGATTTCTTACCCTTCTAAACTTTAGCTTAGAAAAATTTCACAACACCTCTTCCTTCTTTCTTATTTTCTCATATATATATGTATGTATTTTTTTTCGAATAACCCTACTTGAGCCTTAATGTGGCCCCTATTCAGACCTCCTTCTAGTGCCTAAAATCACTCACTATCAGCCCCTACTAGTGCCTAGTTCAGCACAGCAGAACCACCCCTGTTTTGGTTCTGCTTTGGCCCCATTTCAACACCAACTACCTAATTTCTTTAGCACTCAACCTAGCACCGAACAGCCTAAAATTGCAAGCCTTTACCTTGTTTCAATGCTCTACTTTTAGCCCTCAACTCTGCTTTTTCCAATGTGAGATCCACATTTCTTATTACTGTACTATATGCCATTAAAATAAGGTATCTTATAACCATTACTGTTCCTTGAGTTTTGTAGGTATAATTGAGAATTTAAGCTGTGGGCCCTACTGAGAGTTGCATAGCCCGGATGGACATGAAACTACATAGTACTGATATTTGGAGCAAACCAATATGAGGGTAAGTTGTTGTAACTCAAAATCATCTGTTTTGGTCATTTTGGGAAACATGCAACAAATTTTAGAATGACAATTAAGGACATAGGTGGGAAGAATTTTCGTGAATAATGGTAAAATCAAATCGACTTTAGACCAACCGAAAGAAGTATGATAATCTATCTGTGATAGAGTTCTATGCTATGCCATTAGATAGACTAAATCACACACGAAGAATAAAATCTACGCAATTGACCCGATAGGGGTAGTTTGGTAATTTTGCCCTTATAGCCAATCAAACCTTTATGAAACCTTGACCAATGGTTAGAATATTTAATATTCATAATTTATGATGAAATAAAATATTTGAAATAAGGTTATGGAAGTACAAATGGCAAAATTGTCCGAAATCATAAGTATAAGGGCATTTTGGTATTTTACCCATTAAAATATTAATTTTTAAAGAATTTTCTGGTTATCTTCCTCCCAAAACTGACCTCCCTTCATCTTTTCTCGAATCCTCCATAGCCAAAGCTTGAAGTGAGAGAAAACACCTTAAAACCCTAAGCAAAACACACCGAAACTGAAAAACACCTTCACCAAACTTGTGCAGAACTTAATGCTCTTCAATTTGGTACCAATTTCTCATCCAAAAGAGGTCAAAATCAGGGTGTAAGGCAACCTGCAAGTTTCCGCCACCATAGGTAAGAGAGAGAACGTTTAGTTTTTCATGGTTTTAAGGCTTTATACTATGTAATCTTCATGTTTAGCTAAGTGTTTAAGCTTAATTTGGATTAAAACCATCTCAAACTCATCCTTAGGGATTCAACCGGTGATATGTACATGTTCATGGTGCTTTGTCATATGAAAATGGTGTAGAATGAATGAATAATAAGTGTAGAGCATGAATATAAGCTTAATTTATTGAAATGAATTGTGTAAGGCTAAGGGTATCATTCGGCCAAGTGAAGGGCAGCCATGAATTGTGCCTATTTCAATGTGTTTTAGGTACTAGGAGAATGTATAAATAAATAGAAGACTACAGATGAAATCGGGATAAAAAACGAAGTAGTTTTTACACTAGTTGCACTGTTAGCACCAATATGAAATAGACTGATTTTGCAGCTGTAGTAGGCAATGTGTTAGCTTTTAGGACAATAAATATTGTTTACATGGAAGTGTGATGATTTGATTGTATTTGTATGGAATTTTGCAACTCCGAAGTAAGTGGTGCAACTCGGGTGCTATCGAGCTTTTCGATAGAAACCGAGAAGTAAGGAAAATGTGTAGAAGATGTAGGGATACTATGATTGCATATTGGTCTTGAAAATTAAATTATGGAATGATTTGGATTGAATTTGTAAAACTACCATTGGGTTATAAACTGTGTTTTTGTGCAAGAAGGTTAGGGTAAACCTAGCCATTATACTACCAAAATTTCATAAAACGTATATGGAATATTATATTCTTGGAAATGGATCTTTGAAGTGTTTTCAATGGATTTGGGAAAGCCTACTAGGCTTAAATCTCATATAGTTAACTAGGAGCATGAAATTTACAATTCAATTTTTGAGATTGATTTTGATAGCTTTCTTTGATTTTGTGTTTTATACGAGTGATAGTATTTTATTTTGTAAATAAAATATTTTGAACACTGAAATCTGAATTTAGAATATTTTATGAATTTTTTTATCCTTGAACTGCTATTATTTTGATTTTGATAAATTTATAATCCATTTGAAAAATTCTATTTTATTATTCTAAATATGGAAATGTGTTTATACTAAATTATAAACTGTTTTGAGACGATTGGCCCAATAGTAACCTTCGGGCTTAATCATGCATTCTGAGTGAGTGATTGTATACTATTGACTTGCCAAGTCTTCAGTTCCCGCAGATGTAACCAAGCAAGTGTACATTGTGGACCCCTTTGACTATGGCCATATGTCATTACTAATCCCTCTGGAAACTTTTTTATACATGATACTGTTAGGTGTAGCCTAGTCTCCACTATCTTGCTACTGGATTGTTTTATATTTGTTTACTGAATCTAATCATACTTATGAAATCTGATTGATCGTTTTAATCCACTGAGCGTTTGATTTCTGAATATGAATGACTGAATTTGATTTACTGAGTGATTGATTCTCTAAATCTAATTGATTAATTTGACTTATCAATAATTTTGATCATTTAAATTTGATTATTTTCTAATTTAAATTTTGTATAGTTTTCTAAGTGATTTATAATATTTTATGAGTGCTACATGAAATGTTAGATCGGAAACTATACCTTTGAACTACTTATTTTACCAGCAACAAATTTACTCCCTATAATCAGATTTAGGGACCAAGACAAGTGAGGTGCTCCAAAGCATCCTTCCATACTTAACTTGGTTACCTAACCGATTATAGTATCCATCCTTTTATCATGCCAAACCCTGATTTCTGCATTATATGTTATTTTCTCAAAACTCTATGTCTTATAATGCATGTAGTCATGCATAATATCGATACTTTTATACATATTTCTTACTAGGTTTTTTCCGAGCTCACCCCCTCTTTTCTCTCCAGATTATTTGCAGTGAATTTTCTGAGTTAGGAGGTCACTTTTGCTGTATCCCTCAAGCGGTTTATATATCACCGTAGAGGTATACTGTGAAGATCGAGAATTTTCGAAATAAATATAAGGTATCTGAAAAAAAAAATTTAATTTGGACAAATTAAAATCCAAATTAAATAAGAATGAAATTGGAGAAAAATAAATTTGGATATCAAGAAATCCAAAACGTAATGAGAATGTATTTTGATAGATTTATATAATGATATTATATAAACATACTTTTGATAAATATGTATATATTCATATATGGAATATATATATATATATATATATATATATATCATATGTTAAAATACCATTTATATCATTGAATATATATATGTAAATTTTTGTACATTTATGTATATATATAACATATATATGAAATATATATATAGTATTTTAAAATAAAGTATATGTATATAAATGGTTTATATGAAATATATACTTATATATATAAATATATATATGAAGTATATGTATAGTATTTTAAATTTGAAGTGTATAGATTTATACATATATATAATTGATACAGATTTTATATATACATATATATTTAATTATATGGTATATTTATATATATAAACATTATAAATATTATAATTATAAATATATTTTATAATTATAATTAAAAAAAACAGGGAAATGCGGGAATCGGGATAACCCGATTCCCAGCTTTCCTCTCCTCTGTTACAAACAGAGGAGAGGAAGCCAAAGATGAAGCCGGCCAATGCCGGCCGGCCAAAGGAGAAAAGGGGAAGAGGAGCGACACCGCCGGCGAGAGAAGAAGCAACGATGACGGCTCGAGGCGGAAAGAGAAAGAAAAACGAAACGGAAAAACAGAGGCAAAACCCGAGAAGGAAAAGAGGAAGTGGAACGACGGTGCCGGCCAATCCGGGCACCGCCATTGACACCAACGCCACCGGTGAAGACCCACGAAGGAGAAGGAGGCCACCGGCGGTGAAGGAAACGGCGAAGGAAGGAAGAAACAGAGGAGAAAGGAGACGAAACCCACGCCGCCAGATCCGGTGCCGTCACCGGTGATGGGGCGAAACCGAGACCAGATCCGGCATCCCGGCAACCATGGCTAGCTGTGGAAGGCGCGAACCGACGGTGATGCCTGCGGGAAGAGGCTGAACCGGCTAGCAGAAGTGAACCGGCCCGAACCGGTTCAGGCTAGAAAAAAAAACAGAACAGAAAAGAAAAGAAAATGGAAAGAAAAAGAAAAGAAAGAAGAAAAGAAAAGAAAAGGAGAAAGAAAAGAAAGAAGAAGAAGAAGAAGAAGGAAAGGAAAAAGAAAGAAAAAAAAATGTGGTAAGGAAAATATAGAAAATAAATTGATGGTATTTATTGAATAATTTATGGTTATATTTGTGAAGACCGAGAATTTTCTAAATAAATATAAGGTATCCGAAATATTTAATTTGGACAAGTTGAAATCCAAATTAAATAAGAAAATGGAGAAAATAAATTTGGGTATAAAGAAAATCCAAATTTAATAAGAAATAAAAATATGTAATTTTATATTTATATAAGGTTATTATATAAATATATTTTTGAATAAATATATACATTCATATATGGAATATATATATATATATGTAAATTTTGTACATTTATGTATATATATAATAATATATGAAATATATATATATATATAGAATTTTGAATTAAAGTATACATATATAAAGGGTTATATATGAAATATATACTTATATATAAATATATATATGAAATATATGTATAGTGTTTTAAATTGAAGTATATATATATATATATGGTTTATACAAATTATATATATATATATATATCAAATATAGTAAATATATAATTATATGAAAAAAAAATATATATATATAAAAAAAAAAAAAAGTGGGGAATCGGTATAACCCGATTCCCACGTTGTTTTCTCCTCTGTTAAAACAGAGGAGAAAACGTAAACAAGACAGAAGGGAAGCCGACGAATGCCGACCGGCCAAGAGAGGAGGAGGAAGGAGAGGGTCATCGCCGGCGATGCGAGGGGGAAGAGAAGAAACGACCGGCGGCGACCCGAAGCGGAAAACAGAAGCGAAGCGGAAATGGGAGAAGAGAAAAACCGAAGGAAAAAGGGGAAAAGAGAAAAGAGGAAAGTGGCGGTGCCGGCCGGTCTAGGCACCGCCGCCCCAACCCCAAGCTCGGTGGAGCTGAAGGGAAGAAAAGAAAGGCTACAGGCGAGGCAAAGGGCGACGGAAGGAGGAAGAAACAGAAGGAAAAGGGGCCGAAACCGACGGACCCAGATCCGGCGCCGTCGCCGGTGATGGGGCCAAACGGAGACCAGATCCGGCATCCTCGCAACTTCGGCAAGCTGTGGAGTGGCTGAACCGCCGGAATGGGTGGCCGCCGGTGACCGAACCGGCCAGCAGAAGCTTGAACCGGCGGAACCGGTTCGACCCGATCCGACCCGCCTGACCCGGTTCGACCCGATCCGACCCGCCTGACCCGGTCAACCCGAACCCGACCCGACCCGGTTCAAAAAAAAAAAAAAAGAAAAGAAAAGAAAAAGAAAAAAAAGAAAGAAAGGAAAAAGAAGAAAAAGAAAAGAAAAAAAAAAAGAGAAAGAAGAAAAGAAAAGAAAAGAAAAAGGAAAAAAAAAGGAAAAGAAAGAAGAAAAAGGAGAAGAAGAAATGGGTAAGAAAAATTAAAAGTTTTTGCTATATTTCTATAGAATTTATTATAAATTGTTGGATTATTTTCTAAATGAAAATATGTCTCAATTATTGAAATTGTAGCAAAAACGGAAATGAGACGAATGGTGGAGTTCGGCAAGGCTCGAAAATCGGAAAGTGCGCTAAGCTTTGGCGAACAAGTAAGATACTTTTATAAAGCATTAGTAGCATCATATTGTATGTGGGATTTATGATTTTTATATGATGCATTGAGGAAACGATTTTTATGGAATTGTGATATTTTATATATGATGCATTAATTTAATTGATATTAAAAATGCTAATAGGACCCACAACTGATGGTGGGGGTCTTAGTAAGAGGTAAAATTGGTGAGAATCAACGGCTGCAAGTATAAATTGTGTTTCCCTTGCAGGAGGTTAGGGGAAAATTAAGCCGTTATGCTGCCGAAATTTTTAGGAAAATAATTGAGGAAAAAGATTAAGTTTCTCACATAAATGGAATCTTGGAGATAATTATTGAAAATAAATATTGAAAGGATTTTATAGTATTACCGAAAGAGTTTGATATTGAAATCGATGAGAAGATAGATCGTTGAAAACGATAATGTGGTGAATAGATTGAGGTTGAATTATTAATTAGACGGATCACGGATAAAAGTGATGATAATTATATGATGTAGCTTGGAAGAGAAGATCACAGTTGAAATTTCGATGGTCGAATGATTGGATTGTGAAGTTATTAACGGAGTAATGATTTCCAGAATTACCGAGTCCGGTTTCATGATTTTGAAATAATTTCGAAAGTGATAATATGGACAAATTCGAGAGATTTAAATGGAGATTTAATTACGACACAATCCGATCAATTATGGATTCAAAGAAATGAGTGATAAATATGTGAAAAGATGATTGTGCTTATAACCTTAGAATAGATCTTGAATAATAAGATCGACAATTGCATAAGTTCGGATAAAATCATAAAGGCCACATGAAAATGGATTTGAGGATTTAGATATGATTTTGTGATAGTAAATGAAAGTGAACCTCAAATCGAAAATGATAAACATGTATCAATAGATCAAATCATAAATGGATTTGATAAGTGATTATCGATTTTGTGATTCTGTTATCCTCGATGTCGATTCTGGAACAGATATTGAAGGATGATATTATTATTTGCATAAATTCGGTAACTTAATGACTATTGTAGAAATTGATGTTTAAATGCTTATCAAAACTTAGAGGATTCATACTAATGATGCGATCCTAATATTGATGTTGAAGTGTATAAATGATTATAATAGTCAATGACGATCAAGAAAGGGTATTGAATACCGAATGGTCTGAATACCAAGTGATTTGATTTCCGAATGAATTGAGTACTGAGCAAATTGAATACTGAATTAGATGAATAGTGAATGAATTGTATAGTGATTTATTGGTTGACAGAAAGAAAGTCTTGAAATCGAATAATTGATGGTGATAAAGTTAAATGAATCGCTTTAGAGTATTTGATGGAAACATTACCGAAGTTGCATACTGAAATGTTTTACAGCATCGCATTTAAGCATGCCTTCTTGCAACTTGAAACATTTTAATAATGTTTATATGAATACTGAAAAGTATTGATTTGTTTTGAAATGAAAGTATATGGTAAATATATATATATATTTTTATATATGAAGTCTCATACAGAATTTTACCATATACCTTACATGATATTGAAAAGAAAGCTATAGATTTAAATGTTTTATGAGACTGTAGGCACCCTAAAAGAATTAAATTCAATAAAGCATAGTGGAAACCGCCTAATTGGAGCTTTGCTCATTAGGCAGATAGATATGCTTGTCCGACAATAGTCGTGGACAGGTCTCAGTCACGCCTGATCAGTGGGGCTGAGAGAGATGAGGTCTATGGCCATAGATAGCGCCCTAGTTGGTTTCCAGGGGACGATGATATGATTTCACTGCTAGCTACAGTGATTTAAGTCTTTATTGATAGAGATGATAGGGATCTAGCCTAGTCTCTAATTGATATGATATGAAGTCTAGAGTATGATTTTTATTGATATGAACTCTAGACTTGACATGATTTATACTGTACATGAAACAGATATGAAATGAAATATGTTTTGAAACAGTACATGTTTTAAACATGTTTTAAAAGTCCATGAGATATGATTTCGACACTTATATGATTTATACGTAATTTTCTGTCGAACATGGCATGATATGCGGTCTAGAGTATAGTTTGATTTGATATGAACTCTAGACCTGATATGATTTACATAATATGTTTTAAAAGTATATGATAAATGATTTCGACACTTACATGATTTATATAAGATTTTGTGTCGAATTTGAAATGACATGCGGTTTAGAGTTTAGACTGATTTGATATGAACTCTAAACCTGATATGATTTATAGTGTATGAAAAATGTTTTAAAACCGCACATGTTTTAGACATGCTCTGAAAACGAATACATGAAATGAAAATGAACATGAACATGTTTCTATCATGTCTTAAAGGCAAATTTGAAATGAATTGAAAATTCATATGTTGAGCATGTCCTAAAGTATATATGATATGATTTGAAAAGATAGCGGTTTATACAGTAAAGTTACATAATTGCATATTAAACCTTGACATGA
This sequence comes from Heritiera littoralis, assembly GCA_031772115.1. Taxonomy (NCBI): domain Eukaryota; kingdom Viridiplantae; phylum Streptophyta; class Magnoliopsida; order Malvales; family Malvaceae; genus Heritiera; species Heritiera littoralis. Next base: position 34,517 of record JAPDPK010000180.1, on the reverse strand, counting down.
TAATATGCTTCGTACACGAGTTTCATGATAAATGTCATGACTCGACATAAATGATATTTCATCTAGACGATGACATTATATGATACATGAACATATGATAGATATGAAGAGAATTGTGAACTTACACTGTGGTGATCATGATTTCTCTATAAGGAAAAGTGATATGAGATGATAAATTACAGGAGTACGATTATGAAATATAAAATGAATTAATATGGTGCTTCAATTGGACATGATGTACTCCGAGATAGGGGAAAATATAGACTAATAGTATATGACATTCAATTCGGATACGACAGATTGTTGTGTGATGCACTATAGTGTAAGGACAAGAAGACTGAAAAGTGATTATGATGATAATTTTAAAAGTATAAGTGATAGATATATAACAAGAAATGAGATAATGATATGTTATCGATGAGAAAGGATTAACTGTGATTGCAAATTTGCAAGTTTTAAGCATTGCAGATTAAGACAGTGTAATCCTACTCTTGTATTTATATTAGTATCTTACTGAGCCGTGGTTTTGCTCACCCCCCTAAATTTCATCTCTTTCAGATTATTGAAGTTAACATCTGCCATGTGAGCTGCTCAGTGGGCATCGGAGACTGTATATGGACTTGGTACTAGTCTTCTGAGGTATATGTTTCTTATAAATTACTTGTTTACATGTAAGACTTAAATTGAAGCACAGTACATATTCTGTTTAACAAGTCGGGATGTAACTAAGAACCGTTTCCGTGTTTGTTTAATATTTAAATGGAAGGATTATAAGTCACCTAGAGAGTATAGTAACTATACTGACACCGAATACAAACCTTAAAATGAAAAAGAAAAATTTAGTCCATAAATTTGTAGACTAAGAAAAGTATAAGTATTAAAGGAAAGTCGCGGCCTACGGGTCGTGACAATATTGATGTAGTGCATTGATATTGAAATTGTAGTAAAATGGAAATGCAACGAATGGTGGAGTTCGGCAAGGCTCGAAAATCAGAAAGTGCGCTAAGCTTGGCGAATAGGTAAGATACTTTTATAAAGCATTAGTAGCTTTATATTGTATGTGGGAATTATGATTTTTATATATGATGCATTTATTTAATTGATGTCAAAAATGCTAAGAGGACCCACAACTGATGGTGGGGGTCTTAGTAAGAGATAAAGAAAATGTGAGAATCAACGGCTGTATTTATAAACTGTTTTCCGTGCAGGAGGTTTAGTAAAAATTAAGCCATTATGCTGTCGAAATTTTAGGAAAATATTTAAGGAAAAAGATTAAGTTCTCACATAAATGGAATCTTGGAGATAATTATTGAAAATAAATATTGAAAGGATTTTATGGTATTACCGGAAGAGTTTGATATTGAAATCGATGAGAAGATAGATCGTTGAAAACAATAATGTGATGAATTATATGGTTTAAAACTTAGAGAATCGATAAATCAAATAATTTTAATATCACAAATGGTATCAAGTTGAGATTAAGGTGAAATTATTTATTAGACAGATCACTGATAAAAGTGACGATGATTATATGATACAACTTAAAAGAGAAAAATTGAAGTTGTGATTTAGATGGTCGAATGATAGAATTGCGGATTTATCAATCGAGTGACGATTATAGAATTGATAGATTCAAATAAATGGACCGTCTTAGTGGTATGATTGTGATATCGATGTTAAATAGATGTGAACCGAGATTTTTGCAATAATATGGATATTCACAAGGCGACTTAAATGATTGAAACACTGTTGATAGTGAGAATTGGCGAATTCTTTTAAGTGGTAAATTGCCAATCAAAAAATTGAATTGAGGACTTTTTATAGATAATTTTAGCATGATATTACATTCTATAGGCCATATGAAAAGTGAATTGAGGATTGTGATATGATTTTATGATAGTGAATGAAATTGAACCGCAAGTCGAAAATTCTGAATATGTACCAATAGGTCAAACCATAAATGGATTTGATAAGCGATTATTGATCTTGTGGTTCTATGATCCTCGATGTCTACTCTGAAATAGATATCGAATGAGGATATTAGTATTTCATAATTTCAGTATCCTGATGGCTATATGGAAACATGATATTTAGATGCTCATAAATACTAAGGGGATTCACACTGATGATGTGGTTCTAGTATTGATAATAAAATGTACAAATGATTATTATAGTCGGTGATTATCGATAAAGGATATCGAATACTGAATGACTTGAATACCAAATGATCTGATTATTGAATAATTGGAGTACCGAACAATTTGAAAACTGAATGAAATGAATATTGAATTGATTTGAATGCTGATTTACTGATATGTCAAAAGGATAGTTGAAATCGAATGATTAATGATGATAAAGTTAAATGAATTGTTTCACTTATTAGAGGAAGGTATTACTTATATTGACATTTGAAACTATTACCAAAATTTCATACGGAAATGATTTCATAGCATCGCTTTGAAGCATAATTTGCTACAGTTTTCAGATGTTATAATAGCATTTATATAAATGCTATAAAGTATATATCAGCTTTAAAAAGAAAGTATATGGTATATACGTATTTTTATATACGAAACCTCTTAAAGAACTTCACCATATGCTTTACATGATTTTAAAAAGAAAAGCTAAAGATATAAATGTTTTATGAGACTGCAGGCACCCTAAAAGAATGAAATTCAATAAAGCATATTGGAAACCGCCTAATTGGAGCTTTGCTCATTAGGCAGATATGCTTGTCCAACAATAGTCGTGGACAGGTCTCAGTCACGCCTGATCAATGGGGCTGAGAGAGATGAGGTCTATGGCCATAGATAGCGCCCTAGTTGGTTTCCAGGAGACGATGATATGATTTTCACTGCTAGCTACAGTGATTTAAGTCTTTATTGATAGAGATGATAGGGATCTAGCCTAGTCTCTAACCGATATGATATGAAGTCTAGAGTATGATTTTATTGATATGAACTCTAGACTTGACATGATTTATACTGTACATGAAACAGATTTGAAATGAAATATGTTTTGAAACAGTACATGTTTTAAACATGTTTTAAAAGTCCATGAGATATGAATTCGACACTTATATGATTTATATGTGATTTTGTGTCGAACATGGCATAATATGTGGTCTAGAGTATAGTTTGATTTGATATGAACTCTAAACCTGATATGATTTACAGTAAATGTTTTAAAAGTATATGATAAATGATTTTGACACTTACATGATTTATATACGATTTTGTGTCGAATTTGAAACGACATGCGGTTTAGAGTATAGATTGATTTGATATGAACTCTAAACCTGATATGATTTATAGTATATGAAAAATATTTTAAAACCGCACATGTTTTAGACATGCTCTGAAAACGAATACATGAATTGAAATTGAATATGTTTCTATTATGCCTTAAAGGCAAACTTGAAATGAATTGAAAATTCATATGTTGAGCATGTCCTAAAGTATATATGATATGATTTGAAATTATAGCGGTTTATACAGAAAAATTACATGAATTGCATATTAAACCTTGATATGATATATGAACATAAGATTGATATGAAGAGAATTCTAATCTTACTCTATCGTGATCATAAATTCCCATACGATAAGTGATATGAATTGATATAAGACGGGAATATGATTGTTAAATGTAAAGTGACTCGATAGGATATCTCAATTAAACATGAAGAATATATGAGGAGTACCATGACTCGGTGGTAACGATATTTCATCTATATGATGTCATGATATGATATGAAACATGAATATAGAAATACACGAAGAGAATTATGACTTCGTACCACCGTGATCATGATCCACAATATGAGAATGGATAAGAGATGATATGAGAATTGATAAGAGATGATAGAATACAGAAATATGATTATGAAATGAAAAGTAAATATGAGAATTGATATGAGATGATAGCATACCAAAGTATGATTATGAATGAAAAGTGAAAATGAGAAGTGATAATGAGATGTATCGATGAGAAAGGATTAACTGTAATTGCATCCTTACAAGTTTTAATCATTGCAGTTTAAGACAGTGTAATCCTACTCATGTATTTATATTAGTATCTTACTGAGCCGTGGTTTTGCTCACCCCACTAAATTTCATCTCTTTCAGATTATTGAAGTTAACATCTGCCATGTGAGCTGCTCAGTGGGCATCGGAGACTGTATATGGACTTGGTACTAGTCTTCTGAGGTATATGTTTTTTTATAAAATACTAGTTTACATGTAAGACTTAAATTGATGCACAGTACATATTCTGTTTAACAAGTCGGGATGTAACTAAGAACCGTTTCTGTGTTTGTTTAATATTTAAATGGAATGACTATAGGTCACCTAGATAGTATAGTAACTACACTGACACCGAATACAAACCTTAAAAGGAAAAAGAAAATTTTAGTCCATAAATTTGTAGACTAAAAAAAAGTATAAGTATTAAAGGATAGTCGTGGCCTTCGGGTCGTGACATATACATTTTACTTTTTATATGTTTAGACTTTGTAATTATAGTGCTACAAAATGTAAATAATGTACACGAGATGTAAACATATTTTGTAAACGGATTGTAATTTTTCATATGTGTATATATATAATATATATATATATATATATATGAATAATTTCTGGATTCTGCAATTGTAGTGGTAAATAAATTCTGAGTGTGTACTTGACAGACAGCGCAACCAAATATAAATTATATGTTATGAGTGATATCTGGATCGTGACATCTAGCCCCCCTCCTTGCTATGTTTAGTTGCCCAAAACAGCCTCTGTCTCCAGCAGCTCGGTCCTATCCCAAGTTGCCTTTGATCTGGCTCCTTTAGCCTTTAAAGTTCCACATTTTGTTTTTCAAATCAGTATTTGAAAACTTTGAATCCCCTTTTTGTACTCTAGCCCATTATTGCCCTTTTTTCTTCTTTTCCGTTTGTGAAAGCTAAATGGCCTAAGAGTTTTGGCTGAACAATGGCCTTACTCTTTCCTCATTGGTTCTACTCTCTTCAGGTGGGGAAAGGTTGTCGAGTTTTGGCTTTTTTACCAAACACTTCACACGGTCACAAAATGGCTCGAGAAGAACATCTCCCTCTTGCTGGATTGCCTTATTTCGTTTCTCCTTCCGCTCTATGTTTTCTTTTCTTTCATTTTTTTTCATTTTTTTCATCAGCCCCTCTCTCACCTGATCCTTCTCCCTTGACCGGTCGGTATTTCTTTCTTTCTCTTGTTCCCTTTCAGTTCACCAGCTTACCTTTCTCCCTTTCCTCTTTCGGTTCCAGCAGCTCCTCTCCTTCTTTATTTTACCCGCTGCCCCAATGCCCTCTTGGTGAGATTTCTCACCGATTTCACTCGAGCTTCTTTAAGAAGCTTGGGTGAATTGATAATTATTATTATTACCCCTTTATTCTTTAAATTTACAATTCCTCTAATACAAACCTCCCCAGTTTTCTCTTGATTCTTTCTTTGGGCTTAAGATAACTAGGCCCTGACGAATTTTGTTTGATCACAGTATGGCCTATTTTAAATTTCTCCCCTGTAATATCATCCTTAATTCTCTAACACATCTTAATTTCTTTTCTTAAACACCAATTTAAATTAAAATTGATTCCATGGAAATTTTTAATACAAGTTAATCCATTTGATTTATCTATGTATTCCACTCAATTATAATCTTTCTTCCATTACCAACAATTCCTCATAATGTAGTTCAATTAATTTCATTTCCAACAAATTCACTTCCAATACCCACTTATGTAAGTCTCTATATAACATCACTTAGATCGCATAATTCTAATTTATATCAAGTGAGTTATTCCCAAATTTTAATTCTCGTAATTATCATTTTTAATTAATTATCAAGAGGGGAAAATTCCTAGTTGTTACAAATAAAATTAAACTACTTGTATTTTTTATTGACCTTGTTTACTTAAAATGAATTACAGTAGATGTGTGAGAATCATATACATGATGCTCAAGAACTCATAAGGATTTATTTTTTTATTTATTAAAACAAAATATGCAAATTAATCTCTCCAAAAAGAAACTCTTAACTCATATTTTCACAAAAAAAAAATCCAAACATTGCTCTAATCTGTAAAATAGAAATTAATTCTAAAGGAAATTCATTTAATATATAAGTATAGATTTTTTTTAATTAATAAGTATATATATTATTCTTTCTTATTTTTATCTTTTTGTTCAATTCATAAAAGAATCAAATTCATTCTAAATTATATTATTTTTAATGTAAAAATTTAAAAAGACAAAAAATAAAGAATGAAATAGAAGATAAGAAAAAAAATAAATGACACAAAACTCATAACATTTTTAACTCACAAAAGTCAGATCGACTCCTTCCATAAAGAGCTAACACGTGTCAATCAATAACCCACAAGAGATTCTTTTTATATATTGTATAGATTTCATTTTTGTTTCTTTATTTTTCTAAAATTGGTAAATAAATCATGTCCACCTAGTTGACATAAATCCAACCCATCAAGTAAGTTAAGTAAGCACTGACAAGTTGACTGATCCCGAGTTGTTTGGATCATAGAAACTATGTTTTCTGACTTGGAAAAAAAGAAAGCCTTGTTTTCAAATTCAAATCTTTTTATTTTAATTAAAGTTGGAGAAGATTTTAATTATGATAAGAATTTTATCACCAATTAATTTTTGTTTTCTTATTTTTTCTGAAAATTACATAAACCTAACTTATAAAGTCAATCAAGCAAGTAATGACAAGTTGATTGATCTCAAGTTAATTTAGATGGACAATGCGATTAGTTCCATTGTGATAGAAAACAAAAGCGACGATGAGATGAGTTACTATAATGGTGGGATTCAGTATTGTAACAGTAAGATTAAAATCAATAGTAGAATATATGTTTGAATACCAATAGTGGCAGTAGTGCGGTGAAGTATGGTATAAAGAGAATGACTACTAAAGACATTATATTAAAATTTATATATAATAAAATTTATAGCATGTATATTTCATATTTGTGAAATTAATAAATAATAAAAAATATATTAAATTTTTTTATATGAAATAATATATTTTTAATAAATTAAAAAATATTGAAATGATTTTTATATGAAATAATATTTTTATTATTAATTATTAAAAATTATATATATGTACATATGTTGTAGACACTTCATTGTGATGGGTTATGTTTATTCCGTGTTTGAAACTAAATCAATTTTCACATGAATCCAATTTTTTCGATAATAAAATCTCGAGATTTTATTCAAAATTTATCTAAACTATCCATTTAGATTTTTTATTTGAATATATTTATATTTGACTTGGGTTTTATTTTCATTTTGGATTTCAATTACAATTTTAGGTTTAGGATTAGATTTGAACATGGTTTGATAATTAAAAGATGAATTTAATTTTTGTTTTTAATTTTATTTTATATTATATTTAGGAAAGAATAAAAAACGAAAATCAATAAAAAAAAAAGGAAACTTCAAAATAAAAGTTAGAATTCAAAAAAATGGAAAATGGGCTTCGATTTCTTGGTGTGTTTAGATTTAGGGGTGAGCAAAATATTTTGTAACCGAAAAAACCGACCGAACCGTTCGGTTTTCGGTTTGTTCGGTTCGGTTTAGTCGGGTTTCGGTTTATTCGGTTTTACAATTCGGTTATATTGGTTAATTCGGTCGGTTTTCGGTTTATGTAAATCTGGAACCGAACCGACCGAAAAACCGATTAAGCCATTTAACTGATCTAGCCCAGGCGACTGAGGCGAGGCGACCCAGCCCTCACTCCCGTCTCTTAGTCACCCAGTCCAGGCCCCAGGCGAGTCATCACTCACTCTCACTTCACTTTCTGTTTCAGTGTTTCTGACTTTCATTGACATTCAGTCATTCACTCCCTAGTCAGTCCCTCCCGCCCGCCCGATAGAAAAAAACCCTATCCCTCTCCTCGCGGCCTCGCCCGCCCTCCAATCTCAAACGAAGCCCCTTCCCTTCATCATCCTTCACCACCGTCGATCAATAAAAAAAACCCTTAGCTCCAATCTCAAACAGAAAGTCGAAAGCCCCTTCCCTTCCTTCATCGTCGATAAAAAAAAAAAACCCTTAGCAGTTGCCAGTTAGCCCCCAATCTCAAACGGAAAGCTCATCTCTTTGTGTTTCAACAACAGTCAACAGATCTATAATCCACACTTCACGCTTCACAGGTATAATTTACAAACTCTTTGTAATATAGAACCTTAGCTTTGAAGATGATTCTGTAATATCTTGCTTTCAATGTGGTGGTGAGGGTCTGATCTACTACTATAAATTTAGTTGATTGTATATTTGGTCCAACCGACAATTTGCTCTAGTAGTTTTTCTCCTGTTATCTGCATTCCTTTTCAGTGTTCCCTTGCTATCTTTGCCGAGCGCTTCTACTGTATAAACTAAGTTCTTTAATGTGCTCAATTCTGGCTTTCTTTCTTCCTTAGATAACTATATTAGTATATTCCAAAATAATTCCACATGATTTAGGATATTCTTTCATGTTGAATGTACGGGATGCAGTTTAATAAGAATAGAAAATAGATGGATTTATAACTTTAATATCAAAATCACTTTTGTTTGGTAAAAAAATATAACATTGCTATGAAGAATTTATAACTTACTGATCTGGAATAGATTGGATGCTTCAAATTTGTTTAATTCTAGTTTTTTTGGATATTATTAATATTATTAATATTGTAAACAGAATTGACTTAAATGATTAAAGTTTGAATTCAGAGTCTCAAGTTGTTATTAGATCTGCATAATGAATTGAAATCTGTTCCTTATATACTAATTTGGTTTTTATTTTTCTGTTTTTTTTGTAGGATGTCTAATGAAATGGATGCCGATTTTGTGCCTGAGAATTTGGGTTCTATCCCAGATACTACCCAGCCAAATCAGCAACCCTCTTCACAGGATGAAACAACAAGAAGTGCTGGTTCAACTTCTAAATCTATGGTGAAGAAGAAGAGAGCAAATAGGCCACGGTCTGAGGTATGGGAACACTTCACTAAATTTGTGAATGAGAAAGGTGAAAATAAGGCTAGATGTAATTATTGTGGCATAGATTATTATGCTGATAGTAAAAGAAATGGCACCACTGCATTAAAGGGTCATATGAGTTCTTGCGATAAGTTTCCTCGTGTTGTTAATACTGATAATGATACTCAAACAGAAATAGTGTTGTCAACGGGAGGAATAGGCACATGGAAATTTAACCAAGATGTCATTAGGAAAGGTGTAGCTGAGATGATCATTTTAGATGAATTGCCTTTTAAGTTTGTGGAAGGGAAAGGATTTAAACATTGCATGTCACTTGCATGTCCTAGATTTCGCATGCCATCACGATGGACTGTTGCTAGGGATTGCTTTCAAATTTATGTTGATAAAAAGGTTGAGTTAAAACAATTCTTGAAATCATCTTGTACTAGAATATCTCTTACCACTGACACATGGACCTCATTACAAAGAATTAATTATATGTGTCTCACATCTCACTTTATAGACAATGATTGGAAATTGAACAAAAAGATTTTAAATTTTTGTCCCATTTCTAGTCACAAAGGTGAAGCTATTGGTAAAGCAATTGATAAATGTTTGCGTGATTGGGGGATTGATAAGGTTTTTACAGTTACAGTTGATAATGCTAGTTCTAATGATGTTGCAATTTCATACTTGAAGAGAAAATTTAACAATTCAGGAACTAGCATTCTAGGTGGAAAATATCTTCATTTGAGATGCATGGCACATATTGTTAATCTTATTGTCAGTGATGGATTGAAGGAAATGAATGAATCAATTGCTCGTGTTAGAGGGGCAGTAAGATATGTAAGACAATCACCTGCTAGGTTAAGTAAATTCAAAGAGTGTGTTGCCAATGAACACATTCAAAGTAAGAGTTTATTGTGTCTAGATGTCAGCACTAGATGGAATTCCACCTACTTGATGTTAGATGCAGCCCAAAAGTTTGAAAGGGCCTTTGATGCATATGATGATAGTGATTCTAATTATAGAAGTGAGCTTTTGTCAGGAGATGGTGTTCCTGAACAACATGATTGGGTAAATGTTAGGAGGTTTTGCCTCTTCTTGCAACAGTTTTATAATCTCACTGTTAAAGTTTCAGGTTCTTTGTATGTCACCTCTAATACCTTTCTTGATAATATTTGTGATGTTTATTCTACTTTGAAAGATTGGCAAATAAGTTCTGATATTGAGTTGAATGTAATGGCAAAGAGAATGAAGGATAAATATGATAAATATTGGGGAAATATAGAGAAAATGAATATGTTGATCTATGTTGCTTCTGTTCTTGATCCTTCAAAAAAGCTTGCTTTTGTGGAGTATTGTTTTATGAAAATGTATTCTACTGAAGAAGCTTTATTGCTAATTAAGAAAGTAGAACAAGCATTAGATGAATTGTTCAATGAGTATAAAATGATGTTACGACCTCAATCTGATGTTGTTGGTGAAAATAGTCAAGTGAGCCAAATTACACAAGCCACCGATGGGATTGGTATGCAAAAAAAGAAGCTAAGTGTTAAGTCTGAGTATAAGAGGTTTAGGATTGAGCATTGCAAAGAAGAGCATAAATCAGAATTGGCTAAATATTTGAGTGAGGATCCTGAAGATGATGACGACGATGACTTTGATGTTTTGTCTTGGTGGAAACTCAATAGTCATAGGTTTCCTATCCTTGCTAACATTGCTCGTGATGTTTTTGCCATTCCTATATCCACAGTTGCTTCTGAATCTGCTTTTAGTACCGGTGGTCGTGTGCTTGATGCATATAGGAGTTCTTTAACTCCTAAGATTGTGCAAGCCCTTATTTGTGCTCAAGATTGGCTACGAGGATCTTCTCTTTATGATCACTCTATTGAGGATGACTTAGGAGAGCTTGACAAAATCGATATAGGTAATAATACTTCATTTTCTGTAGTATTATTTTTTATTTCTTTTAGTTCTTTATATGAAGCTTACTTTTATTATTTTTGTTTATACATTTTAGATTTGTCAAAAATTGCATTGGATCCCGTATTAGATTAATGCAAGCAAAGGTGCATGGATGATGGATGGATCATTTGAGGTAATTCTATTATTATAAACATTTGCATTTTGGAGTATATGATATTAATTTATTCTTTTGTAAATTGTGACTAATAATGTTGCTCTTTTTAATGTGTTAGGGCCTTAAGGAAATGACTAATAAAGAATATGCACCAAAGTTATGGGATTGGAGTAAGAGAGGTCTACCATGAAGAATTTGGTATATTTGGCTTTGTTTTCTTGTAAAACTTTGTCTTTTTTTATTTGGTTTGGATTATTTGGATTTATTGTTGGTTATTTTCTTTAAGATGGTTGTGCTAATTTGGACCATTATGAACAATTATTGTAGACTTTTATGTTTTTATTTCATTGTGTAATTTGGACCATTATGGATAATGATGTGATTGTGAAACTTTGTGTATTTGGTTGTGTATTTGGACTATTTGTATTGTGTAATGTGTTGGTTGGAGCTTCGTCGTGGAAGGATGTCTGTGGTGGTGGTTGTGGATTTGCTATGGCCATTGCAGGTTAATCTGTTTTCACAGTTTGCTAAAGATTTTTTTTTATTTGGTTAATTTTTCAAGTTAAGATTTTGATTAACCAATTTGGTTGTTCATGGATTTGACGATTTTTTTTCATTTAATTTATTAATTGAGTTGAGTTGCTGCTGGACTATGGCATACCGTGTGCGTAGCTGTTGATGGCCAGGTATATGCCTTCGGTGGAAATCAATTTGGACAACTTGGTACTGGTGTTGAGCAAGCTGAGGTACATTTATATGTTGTTATTTATTTCTCTTTAGTAATCTACTCCGGCAAGGGATAAGGGAAGCATGAAGTATATATGCCATCATTGCCAAGATGCTAGAGTAAGCAGTCCATTATTGTTATTATTTTTTTGGATGACACAGAAACTAAACCTAGAAGTTGATCACCCACTGCAACTTATGAATTAAGTTATTGACTAGATTGAAATAACCATTCAAGCTGCTTTATCATTTTTCAATTTTATTATCAAAATTAAGCTTGTTACTCCATGTCAATGCCAATACACATGTTAAAGATTCAAGAAAATTTCAAGGTGTCTAGAGAAGTTCCAGAAACTAATAGTTGTTTCCATGTCTGCTTCAGACATCACCAAAGCGATTGGATGCAGCCTGTAGGCTGTATAGAGGGCAAGCATGCAAAGATGGTATCGTGTGGGGCTCGTCATAGTGCTATACTTACAGGTATGCCTATGTCTACACAAGCACTATAGGAATAATCCATAAGAAAGAAGATATAGGCAAGAGAACCAGCTCTTGGTTATAAGGCTTCATTAGCTAAAGAAGATATGTAAATTTGAAGTTCAACAACCAGAAGGATTAAAACAACATATAAGGGGCTTAGAACTTGTCCAAGGGCATCTATGCTTAAGGCACAAAACTAGATACATGCATATTGCTAGTATGCTTGAACCAGTAGAAAAAAGATAAGCATAGAGTTAAGATTTATACAATTTAACTGCTTTTCTCTGGTTTCTGGCCTAAGATTGCTTATGGTTTTTCTTGCAAGATGATGACCAAGTACTTAGCTGGGGTTGGAACAAGTATGGCCAGGTATATGATGTTAATTGCTCACTTAGCTACTGGACAGATCTCATCTGCATGAACTTCAAATTCATTCTCTTGCTTGCCTGCATGCAGCTTGGCCTGGGTGATACAATGGACCGTAACATTCCTGCCGAGGTTCCTATAAACGTTTGCCTACCAAAAAATGTTGCCTGTGGTTGGTGGCACACGCTATTGCTGGCAGAAACACCAATTTAAGCCCCAAACTCTTGACAAGTTCCTAGAGGCAAGACAAACAGTTTTTGTAGGATACAGATGTACTGACTGTTCAAGGTTCTTTGATGGATTCGTCTCTTATTGTACGAAGGTACATGAAGGTTTTTGTTTGCGTATCCTTGCAAGTATGTACTCATTCTTCAGGAGCTAGTTTGTCTTTAACAGCAGATTGCAGTGCCAAGTGCCAACTGCATTAATTTGTACACAAGCAATAAAATATTGTACTGATACATTATATTATAAGTAGGTTTGTCAATCCATTGCCTGGTAATGCAAAAGTTATGCGGACATATATTTATATATATATATATATATATATATATATATAGATATATATCTACGGTTGCCATCAAAATCTTATCAAAGTGTAGAAAGAAGTTTATATTGTAAATTCGGTTTTAACCTTGCAAAACCGAACCGACCGAATCAATTCGGTTTGGTTCGGTTCGGTTTGTGAGTTACGTTCGGTTCGGTTTCGGTTTTGTGCTCAAAGGAATCGGTTTTTTCGGTTTTCGGTTTTGTGAACCGAAACCGACCGAACTGACCGATTGCTCACTCCTATTTAGATTATTGTGCTGGCTTCGCGGTGGTGAGGCGGTTGGAAGGACGGCTGGACTGGTTGTTGAAAGAAAATTAAAGTGAGGTGATTGTTGACAGGTTTACTGCTTTTTGACTTTTATCCATTTGTTTATTGGTTTATCAATTTACTATTTATTTGATTTGGATGGTGTTGCCAACTTATTTCTCGTACATGTAAATATCTTTATGTTTTTTTTTTTGGTTAACAAATATCTTTATGTTTTAGTTTCACTTGACGTTGTCATTACCGATTTTGTGATGGTTTTTAATTATTTATTATATTTTGTAGGATTAATAAACAATTCAAAGTTATTCGACTTGTAGAAAATAAATTAATAAGATTAAACTCACTAAGTTTATCTGTAAAATCAAAATATGCTATAAATTGGTCCAATTCGTTAATTTTTTGGATATATACATGTTAATTTTTATTTTACGATGAAATTATATTAACTATATTTTATTGGCAATTTATCAAAATAATATTATATTAAATAAACCTAATTGTGAAACATATAAATTATTAGAACATAGATTTATAGTTCATTCATTTTGAATACAAAAATGTATATACGCCACTTTATATTTATATATATATAAACTTTTTTTAAAACTACACCATTGATAAAAACTCATAAAACATAAATTATTAGTATAGAAAAATTTCAACTTGAATTAGTTATAGTAAAAATATCTAAGATATATTTGTTAGGAAAAAAATTTTGAAACAAACTAGTTACTAGCAAAAATAAATTAAGATTCTAAAATAGATACAAATTTAATATATATATACACACACACATTCAATACAAATGCAAAACAAAAGTAAATTATTTAACTGGAAAGACCACGGTTAAAAATTTGAAACGTTGTTTATCATTATAAAAAAGACCACAATTTTAAATTGAAAAACGTAGCCTAATTAAAATAAAGACTACGGTTTTTTGTGACCATAGTCTAATACTAATAATATTTGACAATGAAGCTGTAATCTAATATATGGTATTAGAAACCATAGTCTATGGTACATGAGAAAGAATTATGTCAAAATATGCTATGGTTGAAAAAAACATAATCTTTTGTCATATATTACGGTTTTTAAATTTAGTCTATAAGCATTTTTACTAGTAGTGAGTATTGAGAAAAAAGATGTATTCAAAGTATAAAATAAGTTCTAGAATGAAAAATAAAAGGTTTTACATATTGACTTAAACATATATACATATCAAGGACATTCGAATACCATGAGATAAGAGTTCGAATACCCTTGAAGGTATTGAGGTTGTACATATGATTGGTGTGTACGTACATAGCGTTTAATTCATATGTACTTAATGTTTTGTCAATGAGTACAAACTAAAGGTATTTGAATACCTAAAAAAGGTTATTTGAATACCTAAGAAGATATTTGAATACTTGAGAAGGGTATTCAACTACTCTAAAGCTTTGAAACGAGGGATACTTTTTATGTAAAGAAAATGTACATTCTACCTTAAGTGTATGTACACTACATCCTGCCTTGAGTTTATGTACAATGTAGTGTATTCAAATTCCTTAAAAGGATATTCGAAAATCCTGCAGGATTTTATATTCTGTGTAAGTTTCTTTTTTTTACTTAGGGTATTTGAATACCTTAAGAGGTGTATTCAAATACCTTCAGAGACAGACATTCTATCTAAATTTTAGCTTAAGGAATTTGAATAACCTTTTCTAGATTTCAAAAAAAAAAATATCATTGGACATATCATTTTATTCCAAAAGTGGTGATTTCTCAACAAAGTTGTATTAAATCATCAAAGTACATTTCTTACACTTATTGGGGTTCTAATAACATTCATTTATCATATCCTTACAAATTTTTACATCACTTCAATCTACAATTCAAATTAATTCTTCTTATACTTTTTTTTTTGTGGTTTCTTGGATTTTTCTAAAGAGTAGGTATTGTATCCTAAAAACAATGTTTCCTAAATCATTTGTACCAATGTGGAAAAACTCTTGTTCTTGAAAAAGCTTCCTAGAGAGGCCTTGCCTTAATAAGTTCTTCAAGTACTCTTCAACATTGATTGCATTAGCTAACCACACACAGATTTCATACAACAATTATATAAACAATTGTATAAGGGTTTTATAGTTGTAAAATCCATTTACTTTAATGAAATTAAATTATAACTAAGCAAAAAAGTAAAATAAAGTAAAAGGCAACAAATATAGAGCTACAAGGGTGAGATAATGAAATGAAATTATGCATTTCCAAACAAATACTACATCTAATCTAGTTTATAGTTGGCTTGTCAATTCATGCTCACAACCATGAACCTCAGTAGATGTTTCAAGAGGAAATTGATAAAAAGGTTTGGGAGGCATTTCAAAGAGCTCATCATCAGTTTCAAGCATCTTCAAGACTTTACTCATTGAAGGACGATCGGTAGGCATCATTTGTATACACCAGAAGGCTACCACCAACATTTTCTTCACCATTACATTTTCAGCATCAGTAACGTCTCCTAGCTCTATGTCCTCTCCTTGATCCAATTGATCATAAATCCATGATGGAAAATATATTTGACTAATGTGGTCAGCAAATGCATTCAGATTCTTCCTCTTACCTATCATTTCCATTAGCAACATTCCAAAACTATAAACATCAGCCTTGTATGAGATGCCTCCAATATTTTTGTAAACCAATTCTGGAGCAATATATCCTATTGTTCCTCTTGCTGCAGTGAGAGAGACAATGCTATCGTCTACTGAATACAATTTAGCAAGACCAAAATCTGAAACTTTTGGATTAAAGTTCTCATCCAAAAGAATATTGTGTGGCTTGATATCAAAATGTAAAATTTGCATGTCACATCCTTGATGTAAGTAGTCAATTCCTCGAGCCACCCCAATCACAATATCAAATACTTTTTTCCAACCTAAAATGTTCTTATTTTCTTCTGTAAATATGATTTTATCTAAGGATCCATTTACCATGAAGTCATAAACGAGAGCTTGTTTTGATCCCTCCACACAAAATCCAATAAGTTTCACCACATTAACATGATGAATTCTCCCAATAGAAGCAACTTCATTTATGAAATCTTGTCCGTTAGCCTTTGACTTGCCCAATAATTTTATTGCCACATAATGCCCACTACGAAGTTTTCCTTTAAACACTGAGCCATAACCACCTTCACCTAACTTATCTTTAAAACCTTTAGTCATTTTTTTAATCTCTCTAAAAGAATACCTAATGGGCGCTAAATTGTTTTGGCTTTGAAGGAACTCTTCAATGGTGTCATCCATAGATAAATGTCTCCTTCTCCATTTGTATATAACAAAAGCAAGCAAGCAAAGTATCCCAATCAAAGTCCTTAGTAAGATGACACCTTTCAAGAAAAACATATTAGAGCACATTAGTACTAGTACTTGTGAAATCAATGGAATAATGTATTATCTATATTCTCAAAAAGTCTATACATGTGACACTTGCATGCTTCCTTAAAATTAACTAGAGTTTGGAATAAAGACATAATTCACTTTTTAGCGCATTCAAAATATATTTTCTTACTAAGATCTCTATGTATAAACTTTAATATTAGAAAATTATTACTAATTAATTTGTGCAATTAATTAAGTTTGAAATAGAAATTTAATTGTTTGATCACATCATCGATGCCTTATTTTTCTTTTCCTATATGATAAACATTATTTTAATATACTCTTTCACTTCAAAATCCTTAAAGTGCTTATATAGATTTTTTTAAAAGAAAAATTATAAATCAAGGTAAATATTAAGGTGTTGATAAAATGTAATAAGATTTTTTAATTTTTTTAATTAAACTTGACTCTTTTTTTTTTGTTGCTCAATAATTTTCCCTATGAAATTGAGACCAAAAGCATGCCTATTCTATACCTTTATATATGCCTTCGTGATAGTAAATAGTATTGTTTCAAAGGTCCGATTAATAGGTGTCTATAAACACAAGTGAACAATTATATAATCATTATTTTAGTAAATATTTTCATATTTAGGATCCGCTTGATGGATAGTGAGATAACTTTTTATTAGATTAAAAATAATAAGGGAGGCGAGATCAATTACTATAGCA
Source organism: Heritiera littoralis (assembly GCA_031772115.1). Lineage (NCBI taxonomy): Eukaryota > Viridiplantae > Streptophyta > Magnoliopsida > Malvales > Malvaceae > Heritiera > Heritiera littoralis. The sequence goes on along the minus strand of JAPDPK010000180.1, from coordinate 16,956 downwards.
ATGAGATTATGTACTGTAACGATTTGATTAAAATAGTGGTGGCATATGTGTTTGTGCGCACACGCAATTGTGGCAATAAGATAAAATGTAGTGAGAAAAGAAAATGACTATTAAGGACATTAGACTAAAGTTTTTATATAGTTTTATTTTTACGAAATTAATAAATAATTAAGATTTATTAAATTTATTTTTATCAAATAATAAAATTTATTACTTATATGATTTCAATAATTTATTAATTAATTTTTATATAATAATAAAATTTTATTTATTATATTAAGTTAATAGTTATTTTAAAATTAAAAAAAAACAAAGTAAAAAACAAATTAAGTTGCAAGGACATTTTTGTCTACTCACTAAGTTTTAAAGGAAAAAAATTACAATAAAACTCTAAGGAAAATGAGGATTTTCTGAAAAGTTTTTATTGATAGGGAGAGTGTATCTCCTACCGAACCCCACTGGACCCTTAAGGGTCAAATGGGATACGAAAGGTGCAACATAGTGGAAATGCTTCCATCGTACTGCACCTTGGTGTGCCAAACGACACTATGGCACGATTGGGTTTTGTCTATAGTGTTGGATTCCATCGCACCAAAATCCAAATAAACCCTTAAGGTTAGTTTGGATAGGTGATGAGATTTGGCTCTAATGAAATTGAAAACAATTGTGGAAGTGAAATTAATTACTGTTGCGATGAGATTGATTATTAGAAGTAATATTGAAATCAATGGTGGAATATGTGTTTGGATGCGAACGTAGTGGTGGTAGTGAGATAAAATATAGTAAACTGAGAAAATAATCATGAATGACACAAGATGAAAATTTATGTATAATTTTGCAAAATTAATAAGAAAATTGAAAATTACTAAAATTACTTATATATAAAAATTATTAAATTTACTAAAATTATTTTTATTACCAAATAACACTTTTATTATTAAATATTTGAAAACCATATTTATGTATATTTTTCATGTGAAATATATTGAACTAATTAAGGATATGTATGGAGATGGAAGGACACATGTGAGGACATGTGAAGCGCAAACAAGTGAGTTTTCCATCATAGTAGGATTACTCTAAAGGCCAACACTAAGTCCATTTTTGTTTGTGGTAGTAATGGATGAATTGACAGAATCCATCCAAGATAAAATGACTTAGTGTATGATGTTCGCAGATGATATTGTCCTCTGTGCCGAAACTAGAGTAGAGATGAATGTGAAGTTGGAACTATGGAGATAGATGCTAGAATCAAGAGGGTTCAAACTAGGCAAAGTGAAAACTGAATAAATGGAATGTAAATTTAGTTCAAACAAAGAGGAAGAGCATAATGTAGTGATGTTAGATCGAATAGGGATACCTAAGTAAGAATATTTTCGATATCTAAGGTCCATAAAATAGATGGATGGAGAGATTGATAGTAATGTGATGCACAAGATCCAGGCTAGATGGAATAAGTGAAAAAGTGTCACAGGTGTGCTGTGCGATAAAAGAATTCTTAAATGGTTGAAAGGCAAGTTTTATAAAATAGTTGTTAGACCAACATTACTATATGGTAGTGAATGTTTGGCGACTACGAGACTGCATACACAAAATATGAGTAGCAGAAATGTGAATATTGCGATGGATGTGTGGATATACAAGAAATGATAGAATGAGAAATGAAGACATTCGCTAAATGGTTAGAGTAATACCTACCGAAGACAAAATGTGTGAAAAGTCGTTTACATTGGTTTGGAGATGTATGACGAAGACCTGTGGATACTCTAGTTAGGAGGGTGGAGGCTATGAATGATGAAAGAAGGGTCAAGACTAGAGGAAGACCAAAAGATACTTGGAAGGAAGTACTTTGGAAAGATATTGAAGTATTTGAGTTGGATGAAGGCATTGTCTTGGATAGGAATGTGTGGAGGAGGAGAATCCATATAGATGATTTAACGTGATTTCAGATATTGATTTATGCAGTCTACCTCAATCTATTGGAATAAAGGCTCTGATGATGATGATTTTATATATAGTGATGCACTAAATTAAGTGTCATAATGTGTCAAGTCCTAAAACCTAACTCGCTAAACTTAAAATCAAGAGTTGCCACCAAACATACAAATTTAAAGTGTGATTGGTCACCTATTTAAACTAAGATAAGACATCAATCTATAGGGAAGCACCACACAATGTGTGATGACTGCGTGGCACTTTGGTCCCCACTGGGATTCAAGAGGTGGCCCCCACAGCTCACTCATCCGCATTGTCCGCTCTGGGGTGCACCACATTGGCCAACGCCCCTCACGGATTTCTTTTGCGTCCAGAGTGACTCGAACCCTTAACATCATTAAAGGTCAAGTTACTCCTACCCAAAAGTTAAAAAGATTTATATTTTATACACTTTAGCGTATAAATCTTATATATTATTAGTAAGGGTGTTCATATTTTAGTAACTAACCAAACCAAATTTAATTTAGTTAATCAGTCAACCATTGAAATATTCCGGTCAAATTATGAAAATTATTTCGAAGGAATTTCTATTTTCAGTTAATTCCATTAATTAGCTGAACAAACCCAAATTTTAATTGAAATATAAAAAATTTAAAAAATAAATCTTAAAATATATGAAAACTAAAAACATGTTTAATCTTTGAAATATATATGATGTTTTAATTTTAATGTCGTTAGAGCTTTTAAATTAATATTTGAAATTTAGATTATATTATTTAGTTTGTTTTAAATATGAGAAGTTAAAATTAAAAATATAATTTGACTTAAATGTATTTTATTATTTTGATTAATTCAGTTAATTAGCCCAATTTAATTTGATTAGTTTATTTTCAAAATTAGAAAATTTGGTTTGATCAAGCAAAAAAATTAAATAATTCAGTTAACTTTGATTTTGAACAATTCGGTTCGAGAATTGAACCGATCAAATGAATACTCCTAATCGTCAATTAATCATGACATTACTTATAAATTCATAAATTTAATCATTCCTAATTGCAATTTATTTCCATTAATTAAGTTAGTTGAACATGCTAAATGAAGTCCTGTTTATTTTGCTTTCTGCCTATCTGTAGCTGTAAGAGAAGAAAAATGTATTCCACATCCCAAATCCTTATTCATAGATTTTTCAGTTTCCCAATGAAATTAAATAAAAAACTTGTAATATATATCAATATAATAGGTTCATTTTTTTTCCCTTAGGATTGAGAACTTGGGTTTTGCTCATATTTTAGCATATGCAAAAAAAAATTGCTAAAACTTAAATATACCTGTTATTCCAAGAGAGATATCATATGTCCCTGCAAAAAAAAAAACAATCAACAGAGGAACAAAAATAGCAAATCCAAGAAGAACGAATACTAATGAAGTTTTGGGAATCATACATCCATCGAACTCGTTCATTCCGCGATTTAAAAAGAAATCCAGATTGCATTCCAAATAGACGATCAAGGCATATACCAAATATAACAATCTGGAATATTCAACAAACCAAATTAAAATTTATAAAAGTGATGTAAACGAAAAATGACAGTTTGAAGTAACCAAGTCACTACTTTTTATTTTATTAGCTTCATTATCAACCTAATTCCTATCAAGTGGCACTTATTGATCTCAATTTGTTAGGTAGAATATTTTCTAGATAACATTTCATTTACGACTAAAAAAAAAATATTTTTGTTTCTTTTATGAATATTATACTCATTTCCATAGTTTATATAATATTTGACCTGTAATTTAGTTTAAGTGCAAAATTATAAATTGACGATCTGCACATCAATTATCAAATAGTGTATAAAATAGTGTATAAAACTATTGCAATTTTTTCTATTGATCCCATTAAAATTTAATAAAAACATAAATTGCAGGGTATAACAAATAAAATGTTCAACCATTTTTATGACGACAATATTAATATTTAGGTTCCAAACAGGATATTAAAAAGATTTTATATTTGGGTATAAATATATAATCATATTTTAATAAGTGTGAATTGTGAAATATTAAAAGGGTTAATGTCACTATCAACTCTGGACTATAGTTGTTTTCACAATGTGATACCCTTTACTTTAAAAATGTTCAATACTAATTCCGTCAGTTTGAGTGTGATGAGATATATGAAGATTTGATCTATAAAATGATGATATCTGAATTAAAATAACACGTGGCATGTCTCATCATACTATTGATTGATCACGTGATACACTAAAAAATAAAATAATATTTTTTTTTATTTTTTTCTTTTTTCTCTTTCATCCTTCTCCTCTTCCCCTCCACAATTCCCCCACCCTCGTCCCCATTTATGGCCGAATCGGGACAGATCCCAAAATATACATGATACATGATATCCTATACTGACATATTCTTTGTTAGGAATGCACTATATATATATATATATATATATATATTTCATTATAAGATACGTGACATCTAGAAGGAAAATTTTAATGTTATGCTACAATTATCGAACAAATGTGTTACAAAAATATTGCAACAATTCTTTTGCAAATTTTTGTTGTAAAAAATTTAGCATTTTTATGTTGCAAAAGTATTTTGTAAATTGTTGAAGGGTGCTACGACAATTATACTTTTTAACTAATCCAAAGAATATTATAGCTAAAGATAATTTCTTTTTTTTTTTGGTACAGAAAGAAAAAATAATTTCTTTGTGTATGTAAAAGAGAAACAAAATAAAAGTATTAATTGCTCAAAAGTAGAAAATTAGTAAAATTTCGAGACATTGAAAAAAGAATAAAGTAAATATTGTAGAAGTTGTTTGCATTTGCCTTTGAGCGGAAAGCCATTATGAATTTTCGACAGGTAAACTAAAGAGATAATAGTAAAGTTGTTTTTATAAAGGCTTTTTCTCTATCAGAAAGTCAAAAGCTAATTCCAAAAATCAATCCAACCAAAGAAGTGGGTCAAATTTTGTTCTACTTTCACCCAAAAAAAAAGATAAAAAGTGGTCAAATAAGAGTATTTTAAAAAGCAGAGATAGTTACCGAAGAGTTACGTAAATTGGTAAATAAAAGTGTATTTTCTTGTCAATCATTTAATTTTTATGATAAAAATATTTTAAAAATAAAACTTTAAATATATATTTTTAAAATCATAATTAAAATAAATATTATTATCCAATATATCATCAATGTAGTTTTTGACTCCATAAGCAGTATTAAAATAATGACACATATCTTTTAAGAATATTAAAAAAAAAATAAATAAATAAAATGAGACATATATCATCATTTTAACTTTGCTTGTAAAGTCAAAATTTTCATTGATAGCATATTGAATAATTATCTTTAAAGTAATCACTTCGAAGTCCAGATTGGACTGTTTAATTTTTGTCCAATTTTTTCACCATGTGTCAGCTGTTCATTGGCTGTCCAATTTTTTCAATTCAGTCTTTGATTTATTTTAAAAATAATTATTCCATATACCGCTATGAAGTTTTTTTCTTCACAAGCAAGGTTAAAATCGTGACATATATCTTATTTTTTATTTTTTAATATTTTTATAAGACATGTGTTATATTTTTAATAGCACTGTGAAATAAAAAAAACTCTATCGATAATATATGGAATAATAATCCTTAATTTAATCCCTTCAACTTCTTCTTTTCATTAATAACTAATAAGTCTTCTGATTAATTTTTCTTTTTCTTTTTTACAATTAAGCTCTCTCCTTTTTTTTTTTAATTCAGTTCTCTAATATGTTTTTTTAATCAATTTATTTCAATTATGTCCTCTAACCTAGTTTTAAGTTTTCAATTTTTTAGTTAATTCGCTTAATTTTTATTTTTAACATTTTTTCTCAGTTATGCCTTCAAATCAGTTTTTAGCTCTTGAAATCTTTTTCATTGGGCACTTAAATTTCTTTTTCTAAGTTTAAATTCTTTTTCCAGCAACAATATGCATAAATTTAAAAAAATCAAAATAAAAAAAATATTAGAAGGCTTGATAAATTCTGCACTATAAAAAATAAGAATAAATATATTTTTAAATTAAAAAAAAAAGAAAATAAGCAAAACTATGGATTTTTTTAATTAAGAAATTTTAGATCTAATTTTTTTAACAGCATAATTTTTTAAATTAAGTCTTCACCAGCAAACATTGAATTGTTATTCTTACAATTTTCTTAGCGTAAAATTAACTAATTTTATAAAAACAAAATTAAAAAGTATTATTTGACTATCACGTATCACTCATTGCATAATAATTTTTTAAAAAAAATTCATTAATGTTTATTAACCATGATAATAAATTTTAATAATATAAACATAACCTTCAAAGATACTAACTGAGGACTAGTTTGAATAGAATGTGAGATTGGCTCCAATTAAATTGAAAATAATAAAAAAACATTTAAAAATATATCATTTTTAATAAAATAATTAGAAAGACCCTCCTGCAATTTTGTTTTTAGTGTTTCAACCACACCTCACTGGAGCCAAACACGCTCCCAAACTAGGCCTAACAAATACTAAATATTTAGGTAATACTCGCAAATACATATAAATTACATATTTTTCAAAAATTCATATAAATTACACTTGGAAATATTTTTGAATTATGAAATCTATAAATGATTAATTTTTATATATTTGATTTAGATAATCTAAAAAATAAATATCTTAATATGAAATATATATACTAAAACATAAAAAATATTTAAATAAATAATATTTAATATTTAATATTATTTAAATTAAAAAAATTTTCCTCATCGAAGCGGGGGATAACTCTTGTGAAGTTAAAAAAAAAAGAAACCATTAATCATATTATAATATTATAAAAGATAAAGCAGCAATAAACTAAACAAAGAGACAATTCAATGATCTAATTAATTATACAAACTCAGACTGAGAAAATAAAACTGAAGTCGTTGAAGAAACTTACACTTCTGGAAATGACAATTTGAAGTTGTAGTTGTAGATGCAGTTGGTAGTGTGAGGGCCCCATTTTAGGAAAAAACCGTTTGATAACTCCATGTAGATATCCAGTGTAGACATCCCTGAGATATTATCAGCCGTAATTGGAACCTCGGCTACGACTGTGCAAGAAGGATTGAAATCAGATGAGTTGGTATTTCCATCTAAAAAATAAAAATAGGAACTTGGACGGGAAGATCTATTGGATTTGGTGGCACAGCGAGAGGCATCAACATAGAGAGAAGATTTCGTTGGTTTTGTGCAATTTACAAGATACATACGGCTGAATGGATCATCAATAAAAAAAGGATCTTTACAGATGTCTATTTTCAAGGAACTGAGAGGAAGGGAGTTGCAATCATCCCCAACGAGGCTCGCATCGACGACTCGCGTCGTCAAGTTTTCATAAGAGATTTCTTGGACAAAGAATTTCTCATTTTTTATAACCAAAGCAGTGCGGTTGTTATTCTCACACTCCAATTCAAGGCTATGGTTACCACAGTTGCCAGGTTGGGTTTTTAATCGGAATGGATAACTGATATTCAAGTTTCCACAGAAAACAGAGCCGCAGTCCTCGTTTCGATGCCTAGCGAGGCAAGTACCCGGACATAGACTTAAAAATAAAGCAAAAGCGGCCATAAGGCCAAACAATGGAAGTTTTGCTTTTAATTTTGGCATGTTAAAAATTTGGTTAGAGAAGAAGAACGAGAACGGGGCTAACCACCAGTGAAGGTAATATATTCCAATGGCAATATATGAAAACAATCAAATGTGTCGGCAACTTAAAATAGGGATAGAAGGCTTTAACCACTCAATTGGTCAAGCTTTTTGAAAAACTTTACAACTTTTTTTTTAAGAAGACGACTTCATATCAATTATCTTGCATAACATTTATCGATTAAACAATTAATTTTTTATTATAATCCTATTAAGATACAACCTTGAGAGTGTAGATAAAGATTAGGATTTATAAAATCAAAAGAGCTAGCTACCGATTATACAGTAAGATCAAATTATTTTATTTTACTATAAAATAAACACATGATAATAAATGTAAATTTAATATTAGTAGACGTTAAATATATTAAAAATATCGTAAAAACACGAAAATAAACATAAAATTGTATTAATAATCATAAACACATGCTGATAAAGCGAAATGGAAAACGAAATGGAATTAAAAATAAAACAAAAGCGGCCATGAGGCCAAACAGTGGAAGTTTTGCTTTTAATTTTGGCATGTTGAAATTTTGGTTAGAGAAGAAGAGCGGGAGTGGGGCTGCTAACTAGTCAAGGAAGTATACCCCACTGGTAATATATGAAGGCAATCAATGGTCGGCAGCTTATGCAAAAATGGGGACACAAGATTTTAACCAGTCAATCGGTCAACTTTTGGAAATTTTTATAACATAAAGACGACTTCATACCAATCGTTTTGTTCTTATCATTTATCAATTAATCAATTAATTTTTTATTATAAGCCTGTTAAGACAGAACCTTGAAAGCGTCATCGTAGATAAAGATTAGTATTGATAAAAGCAAAATTACTGGCGAACGGCTATCATAATCTTTTATCAGGTCAATGAAAGCACAAATAATAATAAGAGTAAATTTAATATTAATAAATGTGAAATATATTAAAAATATAATAAATACATAAAAATAAACATAAAATTAATATGAATAATCCTAAACACATGATAATAAATATAAATACATTAAATTAATTTATTTATACTAATTTTTAACTTTATTCTCATTCAAATTAGGTCAAGGTGAATAAAAAAAGTAACTCTTTTTGCTTTCTTGCAAGAGAAAGTTCTGCTTTAAAATTCTTAAGTCTTTTTTTTTTCCTAAAAGTAGGGAAGACTCCAATGAGTTAAGAGAGAATTTTATTACAGTTTTAAGAGAAAATTTTATTAAGGTTTAATTTTTTTTTCTTATTTTTTTGAAAATTAGTGCATAAATCCAACCCGTTAAATAAGTCAAGCAAGTATAGACAAGTTGACTGACCGCGTAAGTGCTTTCTTGGAAAATCATTTCCTTTCTTTAAAGTGTCAAGCACCTAACTTTGGGGACAAAGGGAGAGCCAGTTAATAGAAAAACTACTTTAGTCAATTCATACTATACTTTAATACCTAACTTGATTGCAAACAGCATAAAACAAAATGATATAATGCAAAATATAGAGATGACTTAAAACTTTCAATTTTCATTACTTGTTAGGCTCGTCAACAAAGGCTTCTCGATAGTTGATCTCAATAGGAAAGACAAAAAAGGAAGTGCAACCGAAGATACATTGCAGGATCCGGAGTGGAAGTTTTAAAAGTCAGGGAAATATGGAAGCACTAAAACATATTCTGTATACTGACAAAAGTTGACTCGAGGATTCATACTTAAGGTGTTCAAACTAAATTAAATTATGACTTGCAATATAATATAATCGACTAATGAAATTTCAATAGACTGAAATCAAGTTTATTCAAATCCCAGATGATTTGAAAATAAAATGAAAGGATATTAAATTTAATCTATTTTAAAATAATTTGATATTTAAATCCAATACGATTTAAAAAAAAAGATGATCGCATCTTTGATTTAATTCATCTTAAAATAACTCAAAAATCAAAATGATTTGACATCTGTGATGATTCAACATGATTTGGTTTAAAACTAGACAAGATCTGAATTGAATTTAAAATAAAAAAATCTCTCAAATTTAGAATTTTAATTGAATTTAATATATTATTATAAAAAGCAAAAATTAATCTTATTTTTATTTTTAGAATAGCAGCCTATAGCACTGACCTATTGTATGAGACATTTCATGTCGTCACGTCATTTCAGGATAAAGAATCTAAGTGAGGCTCTATTTCATTTTAAGGATTGAGATTCTTCGTGACATATCAATAGGCATACATTATTGGTCTCATAGAACCTACATTGAGTGTTGAGTAGGTTTATTATATGTTGTTCTTCTAATAAGACGTCATTTAGTGAAAAGTGACATATTGTGAAAATCTCAAGGTCCTCAAGATGATAATGAAAGAGCTCGATGTATGCTCAAGTTTATACACATTCGGATATTGTGTATATTATAGATGTATTTCGGAGATATTTGAGCGATCCTGTAATAGAGAACTGGAAGCTATAAAGAGAGTATTCGGATATTGACAAATCTGACATTCTAAGTTTGGTCAGATATTTTGATGTTAATTTTACAAGCTATCCATATATTGAAAATTATTTTGACTATATATTTTTGGACATAAAGGAGTTGTATTTTGGAAAGTGTAAAGCAAACACTTACAGCATCTTTGATCGTGGAGGTTAAAAATGTAACATGTTGTAAAGTTATTTGATGGGCCATTTAGGCTGCAAAATTTCATCTCAGGGCTAGTTTTTTGTGATTGCCATTTCGAAGTCCTGGAGATGTATTGTGGTAATGCTGCAACAAATACTTTCTCTTTCAAAATGTTAGGAGTTTCTCACACTCCAAAATGTTTAGATATCATCATTTGGTTTTGTTAAAGAGAAAATAATGGAATCCATTGCTTGATTGGATGGTAGAGCACATAGTGAAAGAGCTCATTTTGGCTAACTGAAAGTTTTGTTGCTTAAGTGCCTTGATGACATAGCACTTGTATGAGGCACATGGAGCCATTTGTCGTATTAAGTTAGTGGGAGCTCTATGTAATGAAATCAGTTATAACTATATTAATGGATTCCCACTTGCCATATATGCATATTTTGTTTGCGCGCATTTTGATGAATATGGCATTCTGTTGGATGAGACATTCGGTATTAGTCTCATATGATTCCGTTGAAGCAAGGCATCATTCGGTTTAGATGCATGGACCTAATGGAAATGGATATTGTTTATGTTTTCATATCATTTCCATTTCACACTAATACTACTATTTTGTTGAAATCTTTATAAGTTTACGCATTTGTACCCTGTCGGTATGATGCATTTTGAACCTTATAAAGGCTTATTATTGTTAAAGTATTTGTAAGCTTACACATTTGTACCCTTTCGGTACAATGTATCTAGAAGGTCTTATGAATACATATTGATATTATATGATATATTTTGTTAATTAACTTAATTGTCCAAGTGGGAGAATGTTGTAATATCCCTATTTGTGTGGACTAAGTATAATTTTATCATATAATTAATTTAGTAGTATAATTTATGTATAGTGTGACCATATATATATGTAATATATATTTATATTATACATGTATTTATCATTAATGGGACGGATATAATACATGATTCAAAATATGGGAGGTCCCTACTCTTGGCATCAATATATAAATGGTGGCTCATAAAACATTTGTATGGTGGTATGAGATGCACAAGAGCAGCACTCTCCCTCTCTTCTCTCCTGTCACTCTCCCTTTCACCAACTTCTCCTTCTATGGCAGCACCACCAGCTCCGGCGGACCTCCAGCGTGGCACCGGCAACACCTGCTTCCTCCAGCAGTGGCAATAATGGTGGCTATTGTGGTGGGTTATGACTTACCCACCAAAGGTTAGATTTATTGTTTTGTTATTGTGTTAATGACTTGATGAGTTTTATTAATTAATTAGAACAAAAATATGTGTTTAGATTTCAATGCAACAGTGATATCGAGGTGAAGTGTGGTGTAAAGAGAAGCACCCGGGACTGGAATTAGAAATGAAGCAAAAGCGGCCTTGAGGCCAAACAGTGGAAGTTTTGCTTTTAATTTTGGCATATTAAAATTTTGGTTAGAGAAGAAGAACGAGAATGGAGCTAACTAGTGGAGGTCATGCATTCTAATGGCCATATATGAAAGCAATTTAATATCGGCAGCTTACGCCAAAATAGCGACCGAAGACTTTAACCAGTGAATTGGTCAAGCTTTCATAATTAAGTTTTTATCATAATCCTACAAGGATACAACCTTGAGAGTGTCATTGCATATAAAGATTAGGATTTATAAAAGCAAAAGAACTAGCTATCGAATAACCATCATATCTAATTGGAAATTTATACAATAATATCAAAATTTTTTTATTTTCGTATAAAAAATTAACATAAACACACATAAAAATAAACATAAATTTAGTGTTAACAAATGTAAATTAAATTAAACTATATTAAAAAAATCAAAAAAATATGAAAATAAAGATAAAATTAATATTAATAATCATAAACACAAGATGATAAATATAAACTCATAAAATTAATTTATTTACATTAATTTTATGTTATTTTTATTCATTTAAGTCAACGAAATATAAAAACATCTAAACAATTTTTTTAATACTCGAAAGAAAAGAAAGTCTTGTTCAAAAGTCATTAGTAATGATTTAGGAAAATTTTATTACAATTTTATATTTGTTTCTTCATTTTTCTAAATTATTGTATATATTATAAGTGAAATTTTTTTAACTTTATAAATAAAATTAAAATGATGATATGTATCTTATTTTATTTATTTTTTAATTTTTTAATATTTTAAAAAAATATATATTATTTTTTAATTTCGTTTATAAAATTAAAAAATTTCAGTGACATTAAATAAGACAATAACCCTTCTAAAAATTGGTACATAAATCCAATCCCCCAAATTGACATGAATCCAACCAGTCAAGCAAGTGACGACAAGTTGATTGACCCCAGTTGTCTATATCAATTATGAAAGCAATTAATTGTCGGCAGCTTTTGCCGAAATGGGGACAGAAGACTTTAACCGGTCAATTGGTCAAGCTTTTGAAAATTTTTAGGACTTCATATCAATTATTTTGTATAATCATTTATCAAATAAACAATTAAGGTTTTATCATAATCCTGTAAAGACACAACCTTAAGAGTGTCATTGCAGATAAAGATTAGGATTTATAAAAGCAAAAGAACTAGTATCTAATTGGAAATTTATACAATAAGATCAAAATTTTTTTTATTTTTCTGTAAAAAATTAACATAAACACACATAAAAATAAACATATATTTAGTGTTAACAAATGTAAATTAAATTAAACTATATTAAAAAAGTCGAAAAAATATGAAAATAAAGATAAAATTAATATTAATAATCATAAACACAAGATGATAAATATAAACTCATAAAATTAATTCATTTACATTAATTTTATGTTATTTTTATTTATTTAAGTCAAAGAAATATAAAAACATCTAAACAATTTTTTTAATACTCGAAAGAAAAGAAAGTCTTGTTCAAAAGTCAGTTTCTAGACTCTAATGACTTAGGAAAATTTTATTACAATTTTATATTTGTTTCTTCATTTTTCTAAAAATTGGTACATAAACCCGCCAATTTGATTTGAATCCAACCCGTCAAACAAGTCAAGCAAGTGACGACAAGTTGATTGACCCCAGTTGTCTATATCGATTATGAAAGCAATTAAGTGTCGGCAGCTTTTGCCGAAATGGGAACAGAAGACTTTAACTGGTTAATTGGTCAAGCTTTTGAAAATTTTTAAGACTTCATATCAATTATTTTGTATAATCATTTATCAAATAAACAATTAAGATTTTATCATAATCCTGTAAAGACACAACCTTGAGAGTGTCATTGCAGATAAAGATTAGGATTTATAGACGTAAAAGAACTAGCTACCGAACAACCATCTATCTATATGGGAATTTATACCGTAAGATCAAGAATTTTTTTATTTTTTTATAAAATTAATGTAAATGCATATGATAATAAATATAAATTTAATATTAAAAAACATAAATTTAGTATTAATAAATGTAAAATATGTTAAAAATATCATAAAATATAGATTTAATATTAATAATCACAAACACATAATAATAAATATAAATTTATAAAATTAATTTATTTATACTAATTTTACGTTTATTTTTTTTATTTAAGTCAAAAAATATAAAAACATCTAAACAATTTTTTTATTACTCGAAAGAAAAAGAAAGTCCTGCTTTAGAAGTCATTTTCGAGTCTTTAATGAGTTAGCAGAATTTTATCATAATTTCATTTTTGTTTCTTTATTTTTTAAAAAAATTGGTACATAAATCCAATCTGCCAAGTTGACGTAAATCCAACCTACCAAATAAGTCAAGCAAGTGACGACAAGTTGATTGACCCCGAGTTGTTTGGATCATAGAAATTATTTTTTTGCTAGTTGATAGTCGATTGTTGCAGAAAGAACAAAAGAAGCTTGGTGTAAATATTATTTTTGTTCGAACATATATTTGGTAAAATTATTACATTTTAAAATTTGATTTTGAGAGTTAATTTGAGTTTTTAAAATATTAAATCTCAAATTATATCACATATAAATATATTTAATCTTAAAGTGTTGTCTAGGCTTTAAATATGAATTTTGAAAAAGAAAAATTTTATTTGAGATTTTTAGGATTTCAAATCAAGATTACAATTAAGTCTAGAATAAAATCAAATCTATATGGAATATTTTGGTAAGAAGATCAAAGAATTAAAATAAAATTAAAGCAAGATCTAAATTCTGAATTAAATCTAAAATATTTGATTTTTCAAACTTTCCAAAAATATATTGATTTTTCTATTTATAAAAGAAGGAAACCTAAAGCAAAGGAGGACAGACAGGAAAATAAAAAACAAAAAATGGTGCTTGGAGATTCCTCATCACGTTGTGTGCTAACAGTCCCGAGTTGCTTCAGTTCAAAACACTGCATCGTCCCTTGCAGCCCATTCTTGCCCCCAAGCTCCAAATCGGACCTAGCCTGTTATGAAGTAAAAGGAACAGTCAAACGTGTGGGAAGCAAAGGTTAGTGTACTGCCATGACAAAGCAACAAATTGATTCAATATTTGTTACTGAATGCTTTTATGTTTCACGCTTAATCTTGCTTCTTTGATCCTTTTTAGTTTGTTTAATTTATAAAATTGTTGTATATTTGTACTTTATACATGATTAATTTATTTATTAGATTACTAGTTGGTGTGTTGCTTATTTGTGATTTTAGATATTAATTTAGTTAATTCAATCAGTCATTAGTGTCCAATTTGAATGATTAGTTAATTAATTTAATTATAGTAAGTTAACAGATGATAATTTGTATAGTGTAATTTAAGTTGCATAATTTAATTGATATGAATTTGTATGAGCTAATTGTCGTGAACTAATTTGTACAACTTGATAATTGTAAATTAATTTGTTAAACTAATTTGTATGACTCATGATACATGATTGATGTGATAAAATTAACATGCTTTGATTTAAATGGTAAGATTTAATTTAATTTGTATGGTTTGATTGGCACGATTTAATTTATTTGATATGATTAATTTGTATAATTAAATCTATGTAATTTATAGGATTTAGTGCATGATGTGTGATAAAATTTAAAAACAATTATATATTTTAGGATGAGATGTATTTTATTTTATTAGATAGAAATTAGTGAAATTAGAAAAGTATTAAAAATAATTAAACAATAATAAGAACAATTAAATATATTAATTATTAAAAGAGAAATATGGATTATACCAATAATGACATTTTGAGAAAGTTAATTGAGACATCTTAAAAATGTCTAGGTGAAAAAATTCTTTCTTAAATTGAGCCCAATTAGTGGAATACTTTTGAGAGAATTTTCAATAAATTATGTTTAATTAAATAAATAAAATAAAAATAAATTAGATAAAGACATAAATAAATAAAAATTAGTAGAAATAAAATTCAGGTAGATAAATAAATAAGTGAATTAATAAATTAAATAGCTTAGAATAAAATTTATAATGAATAAAAAGGATTAAATGTAAATTATGCTAATGATGAAGTTTCAAGAAAGTCAATTAAGACTACTTGAAAATTTCCAAGTGAGAAGATTTTTTTTAGGCTGAGCTAAATTGATGAGACGCTTTTAAAAATATCTTCAACAAACCATGATTCATGTTATTTTCAAGATAAATAAATAAATAAAAATAGATAGATTAAAATAATGCAAAATAAGATTTAAAAAATATAGAAATTGATATGGAGTCAAAATTAGAGCCAAATTTAGAAAGAATAAGATTTTCATAAAATATTTAATTTATTCGACAATGGAATTCAACAAAGTCAAGTGAAACTCCTTGAAAATCTTGAGGTGAGAGAGATTTCTAAGATTGGAGCCAAATTGATGGAAAAAATCTTAGAAATACTCTAAATATATAAGCATATCGAAATTAATACAAATACAAGAAAAATTTTAAAAATAACCTAAAATTAGTTGTACAATTTTAGATTGGGTGTCGTGAGGGTACTAATCGTTCTTCACATGTAATTGTACTCCAAAACTCTAAATTTGAGATGTAGATCAATCATTATTTTGAGTTTGAATAAGTAATTAATCACACCTAGGTTTGAATAGTTGGTGGTGACTTTTTAAATTTTGTGTATAGCTATTAGATTTCCTGAAACTTAATACGTTATAACACTAGATAGAAGTTTAGCGTGGTTGGCAAAGTTAAGATGAAAGAGAAACAGGGAGGTATGGGTGAGTGGAGGGGCTGACAGGTAGGGATGACAATTGGTATCCTATAAACGGGTACCCGGCACTACCCGTCCCGTTTTAGTAGGATTAGGGTAGTATATAATCGGGTTCAGGTAGGGTTTGAGTAGTGAAATTACTACCAGTCACGGGTTCGGGTAATTATCTTAGGATACCCGTTATCCAAACCCGATTATAAATAATAATTAATTAATACAATATTTATATTTTCTATATATAAATTATTTATTATTAATGTCGTATTTAATTAAATTAAGTCATTAAATATTATAATTATGATTTTTAACTTTAATTTATTTTTATGAGTTAAATTAAATTTATTAATTTAATTTTTTTAATTAAGTTATTCCAAAATTGATTTTAAATTTAAATTTAAAAGTCAAACTTTGACTTAATAAACGGGTAGTTAATGGGTTCGGGTAGTTAAACGGGTATTTTCTATTTTATAAGGTTAGGGTTCGGGTAACAAAAATCAAAATAATCGGATAGTTAATCAGGTTCGGGTATTATATATATTAATCGGATTCGGGCTCGGGTAT